>CM056053.1:4723222-5323222 GCA_029574335.1 Rana kukunoris | reverse complement strand
AGACTTATGTCAGGTACTTTACCAACTTCTTGCTTGTTGTAGTCATCCGCAGATTGCTAATAACATATTAGTAGTTGAGTTCATCAATTCAGTGGATTCAATCCTCGGATTTTAGCAGAGAGAGCCCGTTAGCTGTTCTGCTAAGTGCAACGTCCATGTAGCAGATGCTGAAACAAACTGATCGTACCAGTCCCTCAGGTCAATGCGGCTTGCATATGTTGAATCACGTCCGTCCGCGTTCATCGTTCCCATTCCTAGCTCACATTAGGAGGCGTCACGTGAAGTGGCCGAGCGGTGAACGATGACGTCAACGCGTTTCTGGAAAGTAGCGTAGCTTCTTCTTCATGGACGTTATAGGTCACACTTAACCCCATCGGCGCCCCCTAGTGGTTAACTCCCAAACTGCAATTGTCATTTTCACAGTGAACAATGCATTTTTATAGCATTTTTTGCTGTGAAAATGGTCCCAAAAATGTGTCAAAATTGTCCGATGTGTCCGCCACAATGTCGCAGTCATGAAAAAAATAAAAAACGCTGATCGCCGCCATTAGTAGTACAAAAAAAATAATAATAATAAAAATGCAATAAAACTATCCCCTGTTTTGTAAATGCTATAAATTTTGTGCAAACCAATGGCTTAACGCTTATTGCAATTTTTTTTTTTACCAAAAATAGGTAGAAGAATACGTATCGGCCTAAACTTTTTTTTATATATTTTTGGGGGATATTTATTATAGAAAAAAGTAAAATGTTTTGTTTATAGCGCAAAAAAGAAAAACCGCAGAGGTGATCAAATACCACCAAAAGAAAGCTCTATCTGTGGGGTAAAGAGACATCAATTTTGTTTGGGAGCCACGTCGCACGACTGCGCAATTGTCAGTTGAATCGACAAAGTGCCGAATCGCAAAAAACTGGACCGGTCATTGGGCAGCCAAATCCTTCAGGGGTGAAGTGGTTAAATTGCCAGTAATTTACAGTTTCCAGTTGCTCCCAGCCAGGGAAAAATAAGTTGTTTTAAAAAATAAAAAAATGGGATATTATTATAACAAAAAGTTAAAAGGTCTTTTCTTGTTTATAGAGCAAAAAATAAAAACCGCAGAGATGATCAACATCCACCAAAAGAAAGCTCTATTTGTGGGAAAAAAAATATAAAAATATAATTTGGGTACAGGGGTGCAATTGTCATTCAAAATGCGTCAGCGCTGAAAGCTGAAAATTGGTCTGGGTTGGAAGGGGGTTTAAGGGCCAGATTCTCAGAGGCGCTACGACGGGGTATCTCAGATACCCCGTCGTATCGCCGTTTTTTTCCCCGGGTATCTATGCGAGTGATTTCTAGAATCAGGCATAGATACAGGTGAAGATCCGACAAGTGTAATACAATTGCCTATGTAATTGAGGCTACTACTCAGATTCCCGAACGCTTTTATGCTGCCCCGTCGTCGCTTACGTCGTTTTCGTACGCGTAAGGTTACCCCTGCTAATATGTGGAGTAACCTTACGCAGTACCGTCGGATGCCGCCGGGTGCCATCGTATGCCATGTTAAGTATGGCGTGGGGTCAGCGTCGGCTTTTTCCATTGGTTACTAAGTTACTAAGTTGTTCACGAATAGGGCATTGCGTAAGTGACGATCACGTCGTTTTGACGTCGGTTTCAATGACGCTTTTCGACGTGAGCTGGAGCATGCGCATTGGGCTTTTTCCCCGGCCGGCGCATGCGCAGTTCGATCGACGCGGGGGCGCGCTTAATTTAAATACAAGCCGCCCCCTTTGAATTACGCGGCCTTACGCTGGGCCATTTACACTACGCCTCCGCAAACTACGGAGCAAGTGCATGGAGAATACGGCACTTGCTCTGTTAAGTTGCGGCGGCGTAGTGTAAATGGCTTACGCTACGCCAGCGTTAATCTATGAGAATCTGGCCCTAAGTGTCCAGTAAGGAAGTGGTTAAAGACATTGGGCCAGATTCAGGTAGAGTTACGCCGGCGTATCAGTGATACGCCGGCATAACTCACACTTTAAGCCGGCTTATCTGTTCTCTGTATGCAGAAAACAAGATACGCCGGTTTGTTGTAAAGACCCGACAGGCGTAATTGTATTACACCGTCGGATCTTAAAGGCAGTTTTAAAATGGCCGCCGGGGGTGTTCCCGCTGATTTACGCCGAGAATATGTAAATCAGCGAGATACGACAATTCACAAACGTACGCGGGCCTGACGCAGTCACTTTACGACGTTTCCGTAAGGGGTTTCCTGGTGTAAAGATAAAGCAACAAAAAGCAGGCGCATCCTATGTTAAAGGGGTGTTCCAGCCAAAAAATGTGTTTATTAAAAGTCAGCAGCTACAAAAAGTGTAGCTGCTGGCTTTTAATAAACACTCACTTACCTGCTCCTGCGTTCCAGCGATGCGCCGACCGGGGCTCCGCTCCTCTCCCCCCCTCCCCAGTCGGCGTCTCCATCCCGACTGTGGGCACCCAGCCGTGACAGCCTTCGGCTTCACGGCCGGGCACCCACTGCGCATGCACGAGCCGCACTGCGCATGCGCGCGCGGCGCGGCTCGTCGCTGATTGGACAGGCGATTGCCTAGGACCTGTCAGTGTCCTAGGCCATCGCCTACAGGGAGGGGCTGAAATAAGGCGATTACGCCTCTCGCCTTATCAGCCTCTCGGCGGAAGCAGGAAGTGGGACAGGAAGTCCCACTCCTACTGAAGCCCCCACTCCCCCCCCAAAAAAATTACATGCCAAATGTGGCATGTATGGGGGTGAGGAGTGGATTAAGAGGAAGTTCCATTTTTGGGTGGAACTCCTCTTTAAGTATGGCCGTCGTGACAGCGTCGAATTGAAAAAGTTTAACGTTGTTTGCGTAACTCGTCCGTGAATGGGGATTGACGTCATTGACGTTCACTTCGAAAACACCGTCATAATTTAGAGCATGCGCACTGGGATACATTGACGGCCGGCGCATGCACAGTACGTTCACCGCTGGATCGCGCCTATTTTAAATACTACACGCCCCCTACCCGCCCAATTTGAATTCCGCCGGCCCATTTTCGCTACGCCGCCGCAACTTTAGGAGCAAGTGCTTTGTGAATACAGTACTTTCTCGTAAAGTTTCGGCGGAGTAACGTAAATGAGCAACGTTACGCCAGAATAAAGATTCGCCCATCTACCTGAATCTGGCCCTTTGACATCTTTCAGACATCAGAATTTTAGGCAATTGTCCAAGTGACTATTTCCAATCCAGCCATATTATCAGTATGACAGAGACTCATTTCCTATCATAGAAGCAAACTGGCTATTCACACTGAGTGATGTAAAAATGGTAAAGCAATAAAGCAAATGGATAAACACCTTCCTTCGATGGAATATTTCTTTTCAGTTTTGAGCAGCATTTGGAGGCGTGAACAACATTTTGCTAATCTAGCAGTTTGCCTTCAAAACTTTGCAGAAGATTGAATATTTTTGCTTGCACGGCACACTCTGATAATAAGCCTGCCTGTCAGCTATATTAAAAAATAAACAGATAACTGGACCCAGGAACAAACTGTCAGTGAGACTTTAAAGGCCACCGGAATAATGCTTTCCTCCAGCAATCAGCATGTAATAAACATATAGTAAAACTTTAAAGCAATTTTATTGTCACGCTGAGATGTAACATATTTGGTGCTATGTAACAATAAAGAAAATACAGAAGTGCGAGAACATATATTCAATGCAAACTACTAGGACCTGTCAGTCATCCTCAGTAAATAGGAGGAACGGCAGTACTGGTAATATAAGGGGGTAATAATAAAAAAAAAGGTGGTGTAGGATAAATACCAAGCAGTTTTTGTGCACTGTTTTGTCCACCCCCTCCTGCCCTCCGCTGCACAAATTGGTCTTTTTTTTATTATTATTATTTTTAAATAAAGCACTGGACCACAGAGCACCCCTGTGCACATCATTCACCTAGGCAAATGACGTGCACTCTGCCACTTGGGATTAGGGTGACCACATTTCCAAACTGACATTCAGGGACACCCCCCTCCCTTTCTAAAAACAATATTTTTATATGTTTTTTTGTGACCCCCCCTCACTGGTTTATCATGGGACCTGTAGTTCTTCACTGATTGGGGGGGGGGGGGGTCACATCTTCAGCTCTGAGGGGTTCACGGTGGGACCTGTAGTCCTTCACTTTTGTGGGTCACATTCCCCAAAAAGTGAAGAACTACAAGTCCCAGCATGAAATAATATCTAAAGATTTGACCCCCCCCCTCTTAAATTTGAAGGACTACAATACCCAGCATGAACCCCCTGAGATCTAATGGTGTGACCCCATAGATTTCACAGATCTATGCTGGGACATGTAGTTCTTCACTAGTTTGGGGGGGTGTCACATCTTATGCTCTGAGGGGTTCATGCTGGGACCTGTGTCAGTTTTATTCCGTGACACTGTATTGTCCAGTGCTGTATTTTGGGCGGCACCTTGCGGGGAGCGGCCCGGCTGCCTCCCCCCCTCACAAAAACGTAACTCGTGCCCTCCCCCCCACACGCAGGGCCACTATCACTGCTTAGTAGTGCAAGTGCAATGGCTCGCACCGGGTGCGGAGGGGGCCAGGAAGCAGTTTAAATAGGAGCCCCCCCTACAGCCGTGATTCTGCTGTGGCCAATCTTGGGGAGGAAAACAGCGGGCAAAAAGCTCTCTTTTCTCTCTTGAGCTTACAGAAAGGGAGGGGGCGGCAGGGGCTCTCCTCTTCCTGTCATAGCGCCGCTGCCAAGTTTTCTGGCAAATAGAGCGTCCCTCTGTCCTTCACCCACGGCAACCCTCTGTCCTCTTCCCACGGCATCCCTCTGTTTTCTTCCCATGAAGATGACAGGGTGGGTCTTTAAAAGGAAGGGGTGTGGCTTTGACAGGAAGGGGTGGGTCATATTTAAATTAGGGGGTGCGCAAGTTTAGTCAGGCCTAGGGCAGCACAAAACCTAAATACACCCCTGGTATTGTCCCAGAGTAAAGGTGCCTGGGACATACCTGTAGAATGCAGGACTGTCCCGGGCAATCCGGGACACGTGGTCACCCTACTTGAGATATGTACGTCAGATATCCCAGGAGGCATAGTCCTTCCTTGGGAAAAAAGGAGGGTGTGGAGTCAGATGGCTCATTATTGGGAAGCCTCTGTGTTAGACGGAGGAGCCAGCAGCTTACTGGTGACAGAAAAGAAGGACAACACTGGATCTTCTGGCCATGGGAGTTCCTTAAATGTGCATGACCTGCAACCAGGTAAATAGTGGTTAAAAATGAAGAAGAGGGGGGGGGGGGGCGACATGAAGATCCTCTTCAAAATGTTATCAAATCCCAAGAGCACTTTCACACTGGGGCGGGGGGAGGGGGGTGTTAGCGGTAAAGCATTACTAATATTAGCTGTGCTTTTTGGCTGCTAACGGGGGGTGTTTTTAACGCTAGCAGCCGAATAAAGGGTTGAAAGCACCCGCAAAGCTTTGTAGCCCTGCCCATTGATTTCAATGGGCAGGAGCAGTAGAGGAGTGGTGTATACTTCTTGCAGGCCGCATCCATCCTAGCCCCTCTTCCTTCCAGGGCTGCGGACTCCGGCTCAGTCACTGGCATGACACCAGTCATGACACTTGCAAGTGAAGAAATGGCACGGAGGTCCAATTCTTCACAGTGCATGCGCCGATGACATCATCTGCACACTACAAGGTAAATATCACCGAAACGGCGCACGTTTAGGAGATATTTCCACTACCTATAGGTAAGCCTTATTCCAGGCTTACCTACTGTATAGGTAAAAGTTAAAATGGGGGTTTACAACCAATTTAATGTCTGCTGCTTGCCCTAACTTTGACCTATCTCTGCATTGCATGACCATGACAGATTCCTTCGGTTTAGCTGATGTTAATCTCCACCACTTAGTGATCACCTCCTGCTAATATCTCCACTCCACAGCATGCAAACAGGAAACACTGAGATAGTTTTTACCCTTTGAATAATGTATTTTCCTTCACAAGCTTTGTGGTGTCATCTAAGTTCCCCGCCTTATGCGTTTCGTCAACACACATGTGACTTCCTCAGGGGATTTATAATTCACTCTGTTTTATTTGGATTTGTGGTCATTGTTACTTCACATTGCTTTGATATATGTTGTATGCATATTTATTATTAGGGCTGCACTATTTAAATAATTTTATATGAATTTTAATGCTAGATTAATGCTTCTTTTGACTTCTTGTCATATACTTTAAAGACTATGGGCCAGATTCAGGTAGATGGGCGCTTCTTTACTTTGGAGTAACGTTTCTCATTTACGTTACTCCGCCGACACTTTCGGCGCAAGTACTGTTATTCACATAGCAGTTGCGCGTAAACTTGCGCCAGAGTAACGATAATGCGCTGGTGTAACCCGACGCAAGTGGAAGTGGGTGTGATCACATGTAAATGATGGGCGGAGCCCAGCGCAGAGGCTTACGTTCAGCGCATCATCCACGGAGCATGCGCAGTAAGTGAGGCTTCACTCGCCCCCTTGTGCGCATGCTCACAACTTCCGTCGGCACCACTTCACGGGAAACGTCAGCGCAATGCGTTCCGTTGGGCGTTTAAATGCGCCCGTAGATGCGCCATTCCGGCACTAAAGTATATCCTGTTCCCCCTCCCCGCAGTGAAGTTACTTTTGTTCTGAGATGGCTGCTCCCGTTCCCCGCAAACACACAGGAGAAAGCTGAACTCTAAAGGCCAGGAGCTGTCAGCCGTCATCTCGGCTATGGAGACCTATGATGTCTTCCTCCATGGCTGTAAAAGTTGACAGACAAGCATGGACAGAGGTGTTGTCCTGCAAGTGGGGGTGCTCAGCTAGCTCTTATCGTCGGTAACGCTGCTGTAGCTGCTCTCCTGCTAACCTGAGGCCGTCTGGAGTAAAGATAAAGCAGCTATTTGTAGAAATAACTTTGCGCCGGACGGACGAGATACGCGCGGCGCATGTAGCCGGCGTATGGTGCTAATCTGTTCGCGAATCGCGAAATATCCCTCATTTGCATATTTGCAGGGGAAATCAATAGGCGCGACTGATGCGCCAAGCAAAATTATGCGCTGACGATACTCTGGCGTCGGAAAGTTAAGCCGATCGGAAATGGCCCGTTTTCTGTCGCATCTAGTTTGGTGGGTACGGCCACATAGAAACGACGACGCATCTTCACAGTTACGCGGCGCATATCGAATTACTCCAGCGCAAGTCTTGCTAAATCTGGCCCTTACTGTTCTTGACGGTCGAAAGTTCAGAGAACTTTTGTATGACTGTGTTTATGCAAGCCAAGCTTGAGCGGAACTCCTTGGATGTTTTTTCCGGCGAAAAATCCGATCGTGTGTACGCGGCATTAGAATTATATTTACCAAGAAAAATTGTGACGTGTTTAACACTTATTTTATATGTTGTATGAGCAAACCTGAAGCTATGTGGCAGAGCTTTGTAAATCTCATGCCGCGTACACACGACCGTTTTTAATGCCATAGAAAAAACAGTTTTTCTCTATGCGATTCCTGTCAAGCCTGCCTTGCATACACACGATCGTGAAAAAAAATGCTCGAGCAAAGTGTAGTGATGCACAACACGTACGACGGCACTATAAAGGGGAAGTTCCTTTCGATTGGCGACACCCGTTGGGCTGATTATGCAAATTTCCCTTCTTATAACCTGCTTCTGAGCATGCACATTTTTTTCCCTGTCGTTAAAGCCTACACACGACCGTTTTTCACGGCGAGAAAAACGACGACGTGAAAAACTACGAGAAAAAATAGAGCATGTTCTAAATTTTTAATGCCCATTTTTCACATCAAGAAAAATGCTCTGGAGCCCACACACAATCGTATTTAACGACCAATTAAAAAAATTGCATTTTTTCGTCATGAAAAAATGGTCGTGTGTGCGCGGCATTAGGATTGGACAGACCTATGTACATAGCCTTGGACAGATAAAATAGCTTCCTTGGGGGTATATTACTTTTTTACCTAGGTATTAAGCTGTTTTCCTGGAGTTCAGTTTTAAACTAATGTTAGAGGACAGGACTGATCCTAGGGTCACAGGCGCCTGGGTGCAGAAATAATTCTGGTGCCCCCACATGGGCGTGGTCATTTTACTAACTCCTCCTCTTTATAAATGTTTCTATGGCAATGACTCAACCACGGAGATGCTCCTCCACAAAGTCTTCATTACCCTGGGATCCTTACATGATCTCTTAACAATAATACAGGAAGAGAAGCAGAGTACTTTATTGGGACCTGGAGGGGGCCTCTCTGATGTACACAGAGAGGGCTTCTGTTAGAGAGTCTGTTAGAAAGACCCCAAAACATACTACAGACATGATACAGGAGATGGTCAGAGACTGCAGACAGGGCTGTCTTAATGAGACGGCGCCCCTTCACTTTCCCCAAAGCAGCTGGTCCTTGAGCCCATACTGCCCTAAATTTGGGGGCCACATGATGGCACTGAGAGTGATGGATGCAAAGGGGAGGTAGTCTGCCTCCTACCTACTTAATGTCTGTTTACCTGCACTGTCATCATCGTAGGGGCCCCAGAGCATTACTTTGCCCAGGGGCCCATGATGCCATTAAGACAGCCCTGACTGCAAACATGATACAGGAGATGGTCAGAGACCACAGACATATTACAGGAGACGGTCAGAGACTGCAGACAAGGTAAAGGAGATGGTCAGAGACTGCAGACATAGTACAGGAGATGGTCAGACACTGCAGACATAGTACAGGAAATGGTCAGAGACACATCAATTCTGGATGGACACACACCTATGCTCAGAACACTAGCTCTGGACAGACACAAACAAGGAGAGAAGGGGGAGGGGAGAGCTCTGCCACTTCAGCGCCCCCACCTCTGCTGGCACCTGGGTGCAATGCACCGTGTGCACCCTGCCTAGAATCGGCCCTGTTAGAGGATAAGACGGGGGTAGAGTTGGAGGAAGTGTGGATGCTTAGAATGAATGAAAGATGTAGTTATCTTCAATCTTTTCTCTCTTCTGTGCCGTAATGTTATTAAGATTCTTGACATGGTGCCCAGCTTGTATTGTATTTTCTTTTAGTCAGAATATAAAAAAAATAAAGACCTTTAAAAAAAAAAATGACTGTGAGCTAAACCCTCAAAATATCTGCTCGCCAAAGGCACCATGTGGATTCCATTTATAAAAATACGGACTAAATTGCAACTTTCCAAGTCTTGCTATTAGGTGGACATTTTTATCCTGACTTGCACTCTCTCTGTAAAGATTTTACATCCACTAAATAACACATTTAGAAAGAAGTTGTCGATTCCCAGAATAGGATTTATTTTTTTAAGCTTTGAGTGTAAAAAATTTCCTTTATGAGTGTCTCCCATTTTCTTTCTAGTTTTTGGCTCAGATTAATTACCCTGATCTAATTCATTTAGTGGAGGACAGCTGTGGAACGTGGGTTGCCCACTGATGTATTGTGTTAAATGACGCCCATCTGTCATTGCGCTATATCAGCGTGAATCTGGTGTCATCCACTTCATTGGCTTCCAAGAGATGAGAAGTGCAGCTACAATGTTTACTGCAGTTGCTAATTTAATATCTACACCTTTATTAACCCGACTTGTGTAACTTGGTGAATGCTGATACATGATGGGCAGGGTGAAAAAAATTAAAAGCGCATTAGATGACGAGCATGGAAACAGTTCTTTTTTTCTTTTTTTAACTAATGGGCTCTTTTTTTTATAAGAACATGTTCATGTGAGAAAATGCATCACGGAGAATTTATTTACTTATTTTTTGAAAATTAAATTTTCTTACTTAACCACTTGCTTACTGGGCACAACTACCCCCTTCCTACCCAGGTGAAATTTCAGCTTACGGCACTGCGTCACTTTAACTGACAATTGCGCAGTTGTGCGACGTGGCTCCCAAACAAAATTGACGTCCTTTTTTTTTCCACAAATAGAGCTTTATTTTGGTGGTATTTGATCACCTCTGCGGTTTTTATTTTTTGTGCTATAAACAAAATATGAGCGACAATTTTGAAAAAAAAACACAGTGGCCCAGATTCACAGAGCAGTTACGCCTGTGTAACTGGTGTTAGACAGGAGTAATTTCAAATTTCGCGCGCCGTATCACTAGTTTGAATCCTCAAACCATGATACGGCAGCTTCGGGCTTCGATCCGAGAGGCTTACGTCTTCGTAAGCCTTCAGGTCTACGCTGCAATATTTTTGCGGCCGCTGGGAGGAGTTTGCGTCGTTTTCATGCGTCGGGATATGCAAATGAGTTTTTACGGCGATCCACGAAGATACGAGCGGTCTTCGCAATCGCTTTCGTCTATTTTTTTATACGTACTGTTAGACCAGCTTTTTGCTGCTCTAACGGTGCGTAGCCCATGTTAAGTATGGCCGTCGTTCCCGCGTTTTTTTTTTTTACGTAACTCGTTCGGGAATAGGAATCTCCGTAAATGACGCTACTCAAGAAAAAATGACGTAACGACGTGATTTCGCGCAATGCACGGCGGGAAATTTGCGAATGGAGCATGCGCAGTTCGATCGCCGCGGGAACGCGCCTATTTTAAATGATTCACGCCCCCCTACTCGTCTATATGGATTGCGACGGGAGAAATACACTACGCCGCCGTCGTTTACTGGACAAAATCTACCTGGATTCCACGTAGAGCCAGGTAAAAAACGGCGGCGTAGTGTATTTCTGATACTCTGCGATAGTCTAATTCTATCTGAATCTGGCCCAGTATTTTTAACTTTTTCTATAATAAATATCCCAATTTAAAACATTTTTTTTCTCAATTTAGGCCAATACCTATTCTTCTACCTATTTTTAGTAAAAAAAAAAAAAAAATCACAATAAGCGTATAGTGACTGGTTTGCGCAAAACAAAATAGGGGACACATGTAAACACATACCTTTCGTTCCTGTCAGCGGGGGAAACGCTGATCTTCTGTCCATACAATGTATGAACAGAAGATCAGTGATTTCCCCTAGTGAGTCAACCCCCCCATACAGTTAGAACACACCCAGGAACATACTTAACCCCTTCCCTGCCCCCTAGTGTTAACCCCTTCACTGCCAATGGCATTTTTATAGTAATCCAATGCAGTTCGCTATAAAAATGCCAATGGTCCCAAAAAATGTGTCAAAATTGTCCGATGTGTCCGCCATAATATCGCAGTACCGAAAAAAAAAAACGCTGATCGCCGCCATTACTAAACAGCCGTTGAATTTCACGTCGTTTACGTCGTTTGCGTAAGCCGATTCAGAATGGGGCTGGGCGTAGGTTACGTTCACATTGAAAGCATTGACTATTTGCGACGTGATTTTGAGCATGCGCACTGGGATATGTCCACGGCCGGCGCATGTGCCGTTCGTTCGGCGCGTTATTTACGTGGGGTCACGATTCATTTACATTGATCACGCCCACCTTCAACCTACTTTGAATTACGCGGGCTTACGCCGGCCCATCTACGCTGCGCCACCGTAACTTAGGGAGCAAGTGCTTTGTGAATACAGCACTTGCCTCTTTAACTTGCGGCGGCGTAGCGTATATTCGCTACGCTACGCCCGCTTACAAATACGCCGCCCTACCTGAATCTAGCAGATAGAGTCTACAAAATAGGGGATAGATAAATGGCATTTTTATTCATATATTTTTTTACTAGTAATGGCGGCGATCTGCGATTTTTATCGTGACTGTGACATTATGACGGACAGATTGGACACTTTTGATGCTATTTTGGGACCATTGTCATTTATACAGCAAGCAGTGCTATACAAATGCACTGTTTACTGTGTAAATGACACTGGCAGGGAAGAGGTTGACCACTAGAGGGCGCAGAAGGGGTTAAGTGTGTCCTAGGCAGTGATTCTAACTGTGGGGGGGGGGGGGGGGTGGGCTACCAGTGACACAACAGTGATCACTGCTCCGATGACAGGGAGCAGAAGATCAGTGTCCTGTTTAAACAGGCATCTCCCTGTTGTGCAGCTCCGTGACCAAGTCCGCAGGTCCCGCGGGCAAGGTCCCACACGCTGCCGCCGGCAACTTCAAAGCAACATACCTGTACATTGCTTTGCGTAACTGTGCCATTCTGCCGATGTATATATACAGGCTGCAGTCAGCAAGTGGTTAAAATCTACAGTACACCTTTTTTAACCCGACTTGTGTAACTTGGTGAACACTGATACATGATGGGCAGGGAGAAAACAAATTACAAGCTCATTAGATGATGAGCATGGAAAATTATGAGACAGTTCTTTTTATTTATTTTTAACAAGTGGACTTTTTTTGACAAAACATGTTCATCTGGAGAATTAAAAACAAGAATTTATTTATTTATTACATATTTAATTGTCTTAATTAACCACTTGCAGACCGCCCCCTGTACATTTAGGCTCCATTCACACCTGAGCGTTTTGTCGCCTGAAGCGCGACGCTACAATACGCTAAAGGGGAAAAAATACATTATTCTCTATGGAGATGGTTCACATCTCCACTACAAAACGCGTGACGCCGAACGCCTGAAGCTCAAACAAGTTCCGGAACCCTTTTTTGTCGCCCGAATCGGGCAGTTTGGGCGTACTTGAGCGTTAGTATTTCCCATAGAAAGTAATGGAAAACGCTTGATTCACGCGTCTAGCAACAAGTGATGAAAGAGATGATCATTTTTCTTATTGGCTAAAATAAAAATACGTCGAAGTTCAAAAACGTCGGACGACGCTGTATGCAAACGTTTGAATACGCCTGAAAACACGCGTCAAAACGCCTAAAAAATGCCGGAAAAAAATACCCAAAACGTGACAATCGGGTGTTAATGCAGCCTTACTGTGGCAGGGCGGGAGCTCTGTGCCATATCACGTACCTAGTAAATGAACTGACACTTCTGGGTCTGGGGTGCGCACGAACCACCGGCGACCCGCTCCCGCTGTGATTCTACACAGCGGAAGCCCAGCAGCGGGTACCGTGAAATCGAACCCGCCGATTACACAAGGCACAGGCAGAAAGACAATCTGCCTATGTAAACAAGGCAGATTGTCATTCTGCCAGAAGGGAAGGCACATGTCCTGTGATTCTGCTAAGCAGGAATACGGATCTTGGCCTTCCCCTACACAAAGCACCTCCCCCACAGCGAGTAAGCACAACCTAGGCACACAGTTAACCCTTTGACCCCCCCCTGATGTTCACCCCTTCCCTGCCAATGTCATTAGTACAGTGACAGTGCATATTTTTTAGCACTGATCACTATATCAGTGTCACTGGTCCCCAAACGCTCTTAAACTTACTCTCAAACCAAGGTTGTACTGTATTTATCTATTTTTATCATCTGTAATACATCTTTAAACCAAGCTGAATTAATTTATTGTTCTATTACTTTTGAATTGTTTGAATTATTGCAACACATCCACATTTCCAGAAAGGTTAAACATAGGAATCTGGAAGTAATAAAGTTTAACCCTTCATCACACAGAGCTTTAGGTCTAACTCAGTAGGGTGTGTGTAAGGCATGGGTCTTCAAACTACGGCCCTCCAGTTGTTCAGGAACTACATTTCCCATCATGCCTAGTCATGTCTGTGAATGTCAGTGTGTTAAAATGCCTCATGGGATGTGTAGTTCTACAACACCTGGAGGGCCGTAGTTTGAGGATCCCTGGTGTAAGGCCTCGTACACACGACCGAGGAACTCGTCGTAAAATGAAACATCGTTTTCCTCGATGAGTTCCTTGTCAGGCTTGTCAAGAATCCTGTCAAACTTTCTTTGCATACACACTGTCAAGACAAAATCTCGTCGTTCTCAAACGCGGTGACGTACAAGACGTACAACGGCACTATAAAGGGGAAGTTCCATTCCACTGGCGCCACCCTTGGGGCTGCTTTTGCTAATCTCATGTTACTGCGTGTTAAGTAAAAGTTTGGTGAGAGACGATTTGCGCTTTTCAGTCTGTTACAGCGTGACAAATGTGCGATCTCCATTACAAACGCTACTTTTACCGAAGCTGCGCTCCCGTCTCATACTTTATTCTGAGCATGCGCGGGTTTCTAAGCATACACACGAACGTGTTCCTCGTCGTAAACCAACCAACTTGTTCTCTTTTTTTCTCATCGAATTCCACGTCAGTTTTCTCGACAAAGAACATACACACGACCGTTTTCCTCGGCAAAAAAGCTCTGCCACCAAGTTTCTTGATGGATTCTGTCGAGGAAAACGGTCGTGTGTACGAGGCCTAATGCCAGGTACACACGGTCGTTTTTTGCGATGAAAAAAAACGTCGTTTTTTAAAACGTCATTTAAATTGATCGTGTGTGGGCAAAACGTCGTTTTTTGTCTTCAAAAAAAATTTCCAACATGCTTGAATTTTTTGTGTCGTTTTTCAAAACGTCGTTTTTTGTTTCACAAAAAGTCACCGTGTGTAGCATAAACGTCGTTCAAAACGACGTTTTTCAACCCGCGCATGCCCAGAAGCTAGTTATGAAGCGAGCTTCAATGGAAAAGAGTGGTGAACGTAACCTTGCTTTTTGTGAAAAAACGATGGTGTGTATGCAAAATTGTCTTTGAAAAGTGACGTTTCAAAAACGTCGTTTTTTACTTCACAGAAAACGTTGTTTTTTTTCATCGCAAAAAACGACCGTGTGTACGCGGCATTAGACCATGGGTCTTCAAACTACGGCCCTCCAGTTGTTCAGGAACTACATTTCCCATCATGCCTAGTCATGTCTGTGAATGTCAGTCTGTTACAATGCCTCATGGGATGTGTAGTTCTACAACACCTGGAGGGCCATAGTTTGAGGATCCCTGCCTTAGACCAATGCAGTAAGAGCAATGCTTCTCACCCATTTTTAGTTCATGTATGTGAAAGCGGTGTTACAATAAATCATGTACTTTACACCAACACCCACCTTTCACCAATCACTGCGGCATGATGGCATACTTTGTGTGGCGCACATTGCGTGTCAGTTGGTTGTGTTTGCATTCCAGGTAAAGTGTTCCAGGTCCTTCAATGGTTAAAAAACAAAGGTCATTTTTTAAAATTAGGTTTTGGATTTTCACATTAGAACATGACAACCTGGAAACAAATAGGAACAAAAAAGAACAAATAGGTAGAGTTGCATCAATCTATCATTCCAGTGGAGCCTCTCGTCTCAGTACACATTTCCTGGACTGAAAGTGATGGCGTTATTGTACCAGTTGTTAATGTAAGTTGAGGATGGTTTACTATAGGAATAGGGAACGTTCAATTGGCAAAGTGGACCACGGAGTGGTGAGTTTTCCAGGTGATAACTCCATTGAAATATTTGCATTATGTATATTGTAAATTTTCAGAAATGCGATTTTAATGTCATGGAAAAATTTTTTTTTTTTTTCTCGATGTGATTCCTCTCAAGCCTGCCTTGCCTACACACGATCGTGATAAAAAAATGCTTGAGCAAAGCGCGGTGACGTACAACACGTACGGCGGCACTATAAAGGGGAAGTTCCATTCGATTGGCGCCACCCTTCCCTTCTCATAACTTGCTTCTGAGCATGCACGTTTTTTTCCCCAGCGTTAAAGCCTACACATGACGAGCATTTTCTACATTTTTCATGGCCATTTTTCACGTCGAGAAAAATGCTCTGGAGCCTACACACGATCATTTTTAATGACCAATTTAAATAATATATATTTTGCTCGTCATGAAAAATGGTCGTGTGTAGGCGGCATTAGACAATATATTAAAAACACTAATGCCCCGTACACACGATCAGTTTTCCCGTCGGAAAAAGATAGACGAGAGCTTTTGGCCAGGAATCCCGACCATGTGTATGCTCCATCAGACTTTTTCCAACAGGAAAACTGCAGAAAGAAAAAGAGAGCAGGGTCTCTTTTTCCCATCAGGAGAAAATCCTAGCGGGAAAACTGTTCGTCTGTATGCAATTTCAACGCGCAAAAAAACACGCATGCTCAGAATCAAGTCGACGCATGCTCGGAAACATCAAATTTTTCTCGGCTCGTCGTAGTGTTGTATGTCACCGTGTTTTTTGACTGTCGGAATTTGGTGTGACTGTGTGTACCCAAGACAAGCATGAGCGGAATTACATCGGGAAAACCTTTTTGTTTTTTCTGACGAGAAAACTGCCCGTGTGTACGTGGCATTACTGTATTGAATCAGAAAATACTTTTTTACTTTCAAAAGTAATGGGCAATGCATTAAAAAAAAAAACATATACACTTTAAAGAAGACTTTAAAAGACTTAGAAAATACTTATTTTTCACACCATAAGGCGGCGTACACACGACCGAGGTTCTCGCTGGAAACCAGCGAGAACCTCGCTGGAAGCTGCATTCCAGCGAGGACCTCGACCGTGTGTACGCTCCTGGCTCGCCCCGCCCGTCGGGAATCCCGTCGAGCGAAAAGAGAGCACGCTCTCTTTTTGCTCGACGGCCCGCCTGGATGAATGGCTGGTTGCCATTCCCGACGGGCGGGTCGCCGAATCTGACGGCCGGCAGAGAACCTCGACGGGCGGAACGATGTGTTCTGCCCGTCGAGATTCTCTGCCGTGTGTACGCGGCTTCAGACACACCTAGGTTTTAGAGGAGGAAAACAAGGAAAAGAAAATACAAATTATGAACCAAACGGTGTACTAAAATATGTGCCCATGAAAGATGCAGTAACCTTTTTTTGTATTGTTGACATATTGGTCAGGGAACCCACTGACACCTTTGCTGCCATTGTGCAATGTCCTGGGTGTCTAGTGTGTTCCTACACCTTTAACGGCTTCAGCCCCGGACAATTTCGCTGGCAAAGACCAGAGCATTTTATGTGATTCGGCACTGCGTCGCTATAAATATGCACTGATTATTGTGAAAATGACACTGGCAGTGAATGGGTTAACCACTAGGTGCCGCTGAAGTTAAGTGTAACTTAGGGAGTGCGTTTTACTGTTAGGGGCGTTTCTAGAGGGAACAGACGATCAGTGACAGTGTCACTAGGCAGAACAGGGAGATGCATGTTTACACTGGCCTCTCCCCGTTCTGCAACTCCATGACCCGATCCCGGGACACCGGCGGACATTGGGCCAGATTCAGGTAGAGTTAGGCTGGCGGATCAATGGATCCGCCAGCCTAACTGTCACTTTAAGCCGGCGTTTTTGTTTTCTGTAACCAGAAAACAAGAAACGCCGGGTTGGAGTTCCGATGCGATCGGCGCAATTGAATTTCGCCATTGCATCGTTACTTCAACTTAAAAATGGCGCCGGGGGCGTTCCCGCCGATTTACGCTCAAAAAATATGTTAATGAGCGGGAATCGGCAATTCACGATCTTTTTCGGGCGCGACGCAGTGACTTTACGACATTTCCGGAAGCGATAAGCGGCGTATAGATAAAGCAGCCCCCCAGTGGAGTATCCTATGTTAAGTATAGGCGTCGTCATCGCGTCGGAAAAAAAACAAATCGCGTCGCTTGCGTAAAACATTCATGAATGTGGATGTGACGTCATTGACGTTCACTGACAGAATTTGGAGCATGCGCACTGGGATGCATTGACACTCGACGCATGCGCAGTACGTTCGCCGCGGGATTGCGCTTAATTTGAATACTACACGCCCCGTACCCGCCCAATTTGAATTCCGCCGGCTCATTTGCGATGCGCTGCCGCAACTTTAGGAGCAAGTGCTTCATGAATAACAGCACTTGCTCCTAAAATTTCGGCAGAGTAACGTAAATGAGAAGCGTTACTCCAGAGCAAAGATGCTCCCATCTACCTGAATCTGGCCCATTGAGTATATATATAAGTTACTTTGCCCAGCCGTGCCATTCTGCTGACGTACAGTATATGTACAGGAGTCGGTTGGGAACCGGTTAAGGAGGGTTGGGCTCCCTCCAGTCACCTGCCCTTCATCTATCCATGTGCTTCCACTGTGGAGACTCTCCAAATTTAGAGTTAGGGTCTGCAGGATACAGGGTGCCTTTGTGTGGCCTGCAGCCAGTGGAGGGCTGGCAGCCTTAGGACTGGGGGACATAGCTCAGCTCTGCAGCCATCTACCTTGGAGCTGACACAGGCACGGCTGCACAGTGGGAGGTGAGCAGCGGCCGTGACCTGTTTTAACAGTGCTCCAGCAGGCATATTCCTGCTCTGCAAAAACAGAATTTGGTAGTAGCGGCCGGTGGCTGTGCATAGTGTCACCAGCCCGGGGGGAGATTTCCACTCTGCCCCCCCTGCCAGCCCTCCTGTGCCTGCCTGCAGCATACGTATGTATTTGCAAATGTGTGCAACTAAACCCCTGTTTTTAACGCATACTGTTAGGCAGGTTAATTTGGTTGGTCGCAGGCTGGTTGGTAAGTTGAGCTTGGAAATTCTTTGGTTTTATTTTCCCATGAAATGCAGCCTGACCAGTGCCATAAATGCAGCCTTTTACCAGTGCCATAGATGCAGCTTTACCTGATGTCATCACATCTGTCAGACAGAAGATAGAGCAGCCTGAGCGGCTGCCTTGGCTGCTCGGGCTACTCTGTCTTCTGAGTGACAGGGTCAGCGGGGGGATCGCCCGACGCTCGGGGGGGGGGGGGTTTGGGAGGTCCGTCCTCTGCTCTCCTGCCGGTAGTATAACATGCCGGTGGCGGCGGCGGTGGTGGTGCCTGGTTATTATTCACTCCATAGGATGCAGAGACATTTTCCCCCATTATTTTGGAGTAAAAAAGTGCTTCTTATAGAGCAAAAATTACGGTACTTCCAACCCAACTTCCTGGAGGCACCACTGATGTCACCATAAATCACAACTGCCTCCCAGGATCTTGAGATCCTGTAAGAATGCACCCCAAAGTTTTCATGCAAGGTTTGCTTAAAAAAATAAAAATAAGTGGATGAAAGCTTTTAAAGTTTAGCATTGTTTATAGATTCGAACGGTCAACTTCAAGGCCAATATAAGGCCCCATACACACGGCAGAGAACCTCGACGGGCAGAACACATCGTTCCGCCCGTCGAGGTTCTCGGCCGGCCGTCAGAATCGGCGACCCGCCCGTCGGGAAAGGCAACCAGCCATTCATCCCGACGGGCCGTCGAGCAAATAGAGAACCTGTTCTCTATTTGCTCGACGGGTTTCCCGACGGGCGGGGCTCGAGAGCGTACACACGGCCGAGGTTCTCGGCAGAATGCGGCTCCCAGCGAGGTTCTCGCTGGTTTCTGCCGAGAACCTCGGCCGTGTGTACGGGGCTTAAAAGCCAGAGAGGATTCTTGTGACTTTCTGACAGCTAGCCTAAATAAAGGCAACATATAACTAATTGGTGAACTTGGGTGATATATAGATGATCCTATTTCTCCAAAATATGTTATATGATCATTGACTTGATTTTACATAAAAAATAAATAAATAAGAGTGATCTAATGTTTTTGGCCTGCTAAAACATTGGATATTTTGGATTGTAATTGGGAAGAGTGTTTCTCTGAATCTTCCAATTCAAGGTCGTCCTCTCTGCAAACCTTTTTAATTTAGAAAGGAAAAAAAAAAGCTGAAAGCTATACTTTATTTTCATTAGGGCAAAATATCTGGTTTATATAGAAAATGTACTTTTAGTGCACAGTCATACACAGTAGCACTATGGGATAAAAAACATTCAACACAGGGAATGTTTTTTGTGTTAATACTGTTCATGCATGTTAGATTTTTATTTTATGATTTAACTTTGGATTTTTTTTTTATTTGTTGTTATCATAAACTCATTTGATATGTTTTACTAAAGATAAGAGAGGGTTTTCAATTTCCTGAAATTTTGTTAAAAATTTAGAGGTTTTGCCATTTTGATTTAATGCATTGCAGTTAATAGCGAAAACAAGATTAACTTTGGGTTCAAAAGGTGTAATGGGCGTTAAATGTCCCTTGAGGGTTACAGAAGCTCTTTCTAACTATCCTGGACCCATTTTTGCACCAACAAATTAAATTGTTAGCCTCTTCTTTCTTTTTGTTCAAAGAAAGAAAGAAGTAACAAATAATGATAATATACATACATACAAAAAAAAGCAAAAAACAAATAGAAATTTGTATTTTTTATTTTGTGTGGGGGTGCCCTAATAAGAGAATAAATACATTCAAAAAGTCCATAAGTGATTGTGTGGAAGAGAAATCCAAATTAATTTCATTGAACGGTGCAGTTTCAAATCAAGTGACCAAAGAAAGATCCTCCACTAAGAACAGATGGCCTCTCACCTCAATCATTCGACCCTCAAGGAATCACAAAGCATGGTATGCAATCACGAATCCTGATTTAAACAGTCTGCAACTCCATAAACAACTCCAGATGGCAATAATGGGCTCAGAAAGATATCAGCAATTGTGGACATATGAAAGAAAAAAGAGAGATCTAATGCTCTCAGTAGCAAAAAAGGGGGTATTTATTAAAACCAATAAAATCCACTCACATGGTAAAGCACTCAGAACCGAGTACAAGTTCACAGGCAAACAACGCATAACAAGCGTGGACAGCATGAAGGGGAAGCGGCGGTCCCGGGTCACATCAACGCGTAAACTCCTCCCCCTCGTACGTTACGTCCCATGGGCGGGACTTCATCAGCATAGGGTATGGAGATAGCGAAGACGTCCTGCTAACACGCTAAGGCATAAGCAAAACAATCAAGCCAAACAAAGCAGCCTGATACAACCCGCGTCGTACACTCAGGGCTACTAGGAAGCACAAGACACATACAGACCCCGGCTCAATAGCAACTCAATACATCAAGGATCTAAACGCCAATCAATCTGGCCACTGACTGGACAAAAAAAATCCTTGAAACTATTTTAAAATATATTATTGATAGTTAAAACAAAAACGAAGGCTCCATGACACACAAAATTGCATATCTCATGCTAATTGTGCAGTCAACAACAAGAACCTGGGGAATGCCCAGGGAATAACCAAGCCTACTTACCGACCAGCTAGCAGAACAACCAATTAACCTGTCTAACAATGTGCGTTAAAAACAGGGGTTTTGTCCGCACGCATTTGCAAACGCATGGCACCCCATAATTCTGTGGTCCTAACACTAACAGTGAGTGTCCTCACAATGGAGGCACATGCATTTTAATGGATAGATAGGGGCAGGTGAACTGAAGGGGAGCCACCCCTCCTTAAAGGTACAGGAGCACACCAAGCACCCAGCATATAGCACAATGGCTGCAAAGGTGTTGGTGCACTGCTGGACCAAAATAAACACCACAGGTGAAACAAAACGTATCCACCGCCCCCATCTATGGCTGGCAATCACAGTAAGTAGCAATGGAAGGCTAAAGCAGATAACAACAAGAACCTGGGGAATGCCCAGGGAATAACCAAGCCTACTTACCGACCAGCTAGCAGAACAACCAAGTAACCTGTCTAACAATGTGCGTTAAAAACAGGGGTTTTGTCCGCACGCATTTGCAAACGCATGCGTGAGCCACAGAGCCGCGCCAAGGCACCCCATAATTCTGTGGTCCTAACACTAACAGTGAGTGTGCAGTCAACCCCTTCATAAAAAATAAATAAAATAATAACTAATAACAAAAGAACCACATATACTAAAGCATATGTGGAAAAAGACGTCAACCGCGATCACCCCTTCATAATACAAAATTACAAGTTATATAACATCCGTTATATAAACCTATTAGGCAGCGTACACACAGAGGGACTTATCCGCTTATCCGACGGACCGTTTCCAGCGGACATGTCCCCTCCGGATTTTGATCCGATGGTGTGTACACACCATCGGATCAAAATCCCCGCCGGCAGACAGCGCGGTGACGTGGCGGTGACGTTAACGCTGCCACGTCACCGCACCAGGAAGAAAAATACTTCCGTGCATGTGTCGAATCCATTCGACGCATGTGCGGGAGGATATAAAACATGTTTTAAAATTTGTCCGCCGGTCGGACATGTCCGCTAGCCCATACACACGATCGGATTTGTCTGCTGAACTGGTCCGTCGGACCAGTTTGAGCGGACAAATTTGATCGTGTGTACGCGGCTTTAAACAAACATATTAAAATAACTATTCAAAATAAAACAATTTAAATCAAACTCTACGTTTAATTCTGCTGGCGAGGTGACCTTGTTTTCATAAATCCAATAGGATTTACGGCGACTCAATTGACAAATATAATGTCCGCCTCGCCAGTGCTTAGAAACTTTTTCTATCCCCCAGAATTTCAGGCTTTTAGGGTCTCGTTGGTGGTGGTCCCTGAAATGTTTGGAGACACTGTGAGTTTTAATACCTCTCTTGATATTGCTAATGTGCTCACCTACCCTCATATGAAGCGCACGAGAGGTGCGCCCCACATATTGGAGGCCACATCCACATTCAAGCATGTAAACCACACCCACTGTGGTACATGTAATCAACTACTTAATGGGATATTCAGTCTGTGTAACTGTGGAACAGAAAGATTTCCGCTTTTTAATACTAGCTTTGACATGCCTGCAAGTCGCACTACGACCACAAGCATAAAATCCATTTGAAAAGTTGAAAAGTTTTGGTTGAGCTAAGATAGGAGGGTCTACCACTCCAGGGGCTAGACAATCCCTCAAAGAGGGGGCCTTCCTATAGATGAACTAAGGGCGATCAGGGAGGGCCGGGCCTAGGATTCTGTCACCCTTCAGAATTGGCCAATGTTTGGCCAATGGCCACAATTCTCTCGAATTTCTTATGTTGCATATTTTAATCCAACAACATTTTATAATTGCTAAATACTTGCTCATCCGAAGTTGGAGGTTTGTCAGCTATGATGGTATTCCTTTCGATAGCCCTTACATTCTCGATCTCCTGTTGAATGAAGGGTTGAGAATATCCCTTAGAAGTGAATCTAGTTGCCAACTCTTGCGACTGTAACAAAAAGTCAGACTCGAGTGTGCACTTCCTGCGGAGTCTGACAAATTGTTCTCTAGGGATGTTACACGACCATAACTTATGATGGCAACTGGTGAGAGGAATATATCCATTCTGATCAATTACTTCAATTGATTTCTGGTATGCAATATGGATTCTTTTTTTTAAATTTCTAAACCCAAAAATGTGACTCGCTCATTGGAAACTGTCCAGGTAAGGATTATATTACTATTATTGTTATTCATAAACACCTGGAGAGTAGACATGTGCATTCATTTTCATCCAAATGCATTTTCGTCCGTATCTCAGGTATTTTAACAAACGATAACGAAAGCACAAAAAACGAAAAACAAAAGATCCGACATAAACAAATGCTTTATTTTCGTTTTCGTTGCGGTCGAATGTGCCTAACCTTAACTCTATTAGTCCAGTATTATTCTACATAGAGAGAAAAGATTTGACATAGAGAGAAAAGATTCAACATAGAGAGACATGAAGGTTCAACATAGAGAGACATGAAGAGTCAAATTGTTTTTTTGTTTTTTTTTAAGATTCTGTCAAATCTTTTTTTTCTTGGAACATTCGACAGACACCATAAGCCTTCAATGACAGATTCGACATAGAGAGACATGAAGATTCGACATAGAGAGACATGAAGATTCGACATAGAGAGACATGAAGAAAAAAATCTTTTTTTTTTTTTTTCTTAGAACATTCGACAGACACCATAAGCCTTTCAATGACAAATTCGACCTTAATTTGGATTTTTGGACAAATGCATTTTTTTTTAAGAAAAACTAAATAAATAAAAACGAATTTCGGGAGTAACTAAATAAATGTATTTTTCCGACGAAAAACGAAATTACGAAACAAAATATTTCAGTGTGCACATGTCTACTGGAGAGTAGACATATCACCCTCCCAAATCATAATCAAATCATCGATGTATCTCCTATAGCAAAGGAGCTGAGGTGGCCTATCATGGAAAACCACATCCTGCTCCCAGTGGGCCATAAACAAATTGGCCACACTGGGAGCAAAACGGGCCCCCATGGCAACGCCACATCGTTGCAGATAGAAATCTCTATCAAACCAGAAGTAGTTTTTCAAAAGGCAGAATCTGAGGCTCTCCAATAGAAATTGCACATGGTCGTCACTGAGATCAGTATCTTCTAATGCCCATAGGACTGAAGCTAGTGCCGCTTCATGTCCAATGATCGTATATAGAGACTCTACATCTGCTGTAACCAAAATGGTATTTGGTGTGCAGGGAATAGAGTCCAGTATCTGGATGATCTGCTTGGTGTCACGAAGGTATACTGGTAGTTTGCACACCAAAGGTTGCAGAAAAAAGTCCAGATACTGGCTCAGGCATGAAGTGACTGAATCTATTCCATTTACGATCGGACGACCAGGTGGCCGTTCTGCACCTTTATGCAACTTCGGTAGAAAGTAAATGATAGGGGTGTGACAGTGAAAGGGGTCCAAATAGGCCGCCTCCTTAGCATTAAGGAATTTGACCATGGGGTCACCAGGTAATAAAAGGTAGGTGTTGTGGTCACTCAGGAGTCTATGCATCTCTTCGTGGTAATAGGCCTTACTGAGGACCACTAAATCACCCCCCTTTATCCGCTGGGCGGATGACTATATCATTACGGTTTTCCAACGACAAAATCCCTCGTCGGATGTGTTGAGAATCTCTGACTTTTTTTACAACTAGACCCTTAAGGTCATTACATACCATATTTTTGAATACATCCAAATGTCTGGTGTCATTATATTGGGGATTGAAAACAGATTTGTTTCTTAAATTAGAATGTGTAGAAGTGGATGTGGAGAAGTTTCTTTGAATGAGATTTGAAAGATTTTTTTTTTTTCATATTCAAACCTCTAACGTACTTCTGAACATTGACATAGGTCTGAAATTTATTGAGATTATGAATAGGGGCAAACTTAAGGCCTTTATCCAGCACACGTGTCTCATCATCAGATAGAGAGACACCACTTAGATAAAGATACCTGTGCCTATCACGGCTTTTGCCTTTTGGACTCGTCGCCCTGCCCTGATTCCTCTAAGTTTTTCCTTTTGAAACTGAGTTGCCCTTTGGTAATCGGAGCTGGGGGGAGAGAAGGTTCTCTCCAATCGTTTGTCCAAGCAGGTAGATGCGGTGGCAGGCGTCCTTCCCTGTCCTAAAAAATGCTGATTATTGGGGGGGGGGCTCATCCCAATAATTTTGTAAAGGAGCATAATAGTTATAAGTAGGTAGGGGGTGGTGCTCCAGGAGGGAAACCACCTCTCCCTCTTGGATGCCCATTCCCCCTATTTGGTAGCGGCCTCCAAGGCAGATTAACATGGTAGGTAGATGGTTGTGGTGGGATTCCCTCCCTGATTGGAGGTTACCCCTCCCCCTAACTTTTCCCTTACCTCTAAATTTAGAGGTACCACTACCTCTACCTGTGGGAGTGGCTGATCTGATAGGTGTTGTGACAGAGACTCCCATATTGGTCCAAGGGCCATGGGGATCCTGAGTAGAGGGTGTAGGGCCTGATTCAGTAGTGTCCATAATAACCAAATTTAAAGGGTGACAAATTTAAAGGGACTTACCTGTACGCCCATTTTCCTGTTCGTGCCATTCTGCCGATGTAAAAGTGCGTGGGATCATGCTGGAAAACACTGCTGCAAAGCTGTGCTTTAGACATGTGCAGACTGGAATATTTTGTTTAGTTTTTTCGTCCAGAAAATAAATTTATTTAGTTACTCCCGAAAATCGTTTTGATTTATTTTGTTTTCGTCTGGAAAGTTTTCGTCCGAAAACGACAATTTTCGATGACTTTGTCGAATTAAACGACGGAAATTCGACAAAGCATCGAAAATCGTAGTTCTGAATACAGGGAATATACAGTACCTATTCCCTGTATTCAGAACGACGATTTTCGATGACTTTGTGAAATTGAACGACGGAAATTCGACAAAGCATCGAAAATCGTCGGATCTGAACGAAAACGAAAATAAAGCATTTTTTATGTCGGATCTTTCGGTTTTTGTTTCTTGCGCTTTCGTTTTCGTTCGTTAAAACGATAACGAAAATACCCGATTTTCGGACGAAAATGCATTCTAACTAAAACGAATGCACATGTCTACTGTGCTTCTCGCGCTTGCCGCCCCCATGAGATGCCGTGCATCCATAGTAATACATTGGGGAGGCGAGTGGGAGGAGCAGAATCCATTGGAGACGGCGAGCGGGAGGAGCGACAGAGCTCGGAGCTGGCTCCCGCAACGGGGCTCGCAGGTGTCAATCTCGCCGATAACAGAGGCAAGATTGACACAATATCGACGGCAGGTACTGTATTCTTCATGGGGCTTTCATTGGTCTTGATGACATCTTGGACCCCCGAAGTACAGAGAAGAAGTGGCTGCAGGAACCACTTTTCACGCTCACCAACCCCACAAGATGCCGCGCATCCATAGGAATCCATTGGGGGCGGCGATCAGGAGGAGCGAGAGAGCTCAGCGCTGGCTTCCGCGTCGAGGCTTGCAGGTGTCAATCTCGCCGATAACAGAGGCGAGATTGACACAATATCGGTGGCAGGTACTGTGTACTTCATGGGGCTTGCATTGATCTCGATGACATCTTAGACCCCCGAAGGACAGAGAAGAAGTGGCTGCAGGAACCACTTTTCACGCTCACCACCTCCACGAGATGCTGCGCATCCATAGGAATCCATAGGAGGAGTGGAATCCATTGGGGGCGGCGAGCGGGAGAAGCGACAGAGCTCAGTGCTGGCTCTCGCGACAGGGCTCGTAGGTGTCAATCTCGCTGATAACAGAGACATGATTGACACAATATCGGCGGCAGGTACTGTTTCCTTCATGGGGCTTGCATTGGTCTTGATGACATCTTAGACCCCCGAAGTACAGGGAAGAAGTGGCTGCAGGAACCACTTTTCACGCTCACTACCCCCACGAAATGCCGCGCATGCATATGAATCCATTGGTGGCAGTGAGCGGGAGGAGTGGAATCCATTGGGGGTGGCGAGCGGGAGAAGTGACAGAGCTCAGTGCTGGCTCTCGCGACAGGGCTCGTAGGTGTCAATCTCGCTGATAACAGAGACATGATTGACACAATATTGGCGGCAGCACAGGCTAAACCCCCCCGGGACACACGAGCAGCGCTCTATACTAAGGCTCCTGACTTACTGGGCTGCCCTATATTGGACACTATAACCTGGTCTAGCCTACTTGATTGGATACAAACTCCTTCTTGGCTATGTTCCATGTTCACTGCTGTGATTAGTCCCGGGTCTGTTTTTGATTTCTGGCTTTATTTCAGAATACATTTGTTCATCTTTATATGATGACTCGCTGCCAACCATAGGATACTTTTTTCGTGTATTTTGGTGTACTCTATCTGCCGCATTGAGCTCTTACAAGCCATACGGATACTTATTTCTTCATCTTCGATATAATCGGATGGATAGCAATTCTTTTGATGTATGAAATTAGCAATTATATACTATCAGCCCTCTCTCAAACTCGCCCTGAAGAAGCCGTTATGCGAAACGCGTAGGCGAGATGAAAGCTAATATTGCTCATGTATACTCTGTATACCCTGTTTTTGTATATTTTATTCTTTGTTTTTGGATTTTATGATATGTAATTAAACTTAAAATATTTTTTCTTAACTTTTACGTCCTTGTGATTGCCTGAAAAAGTCCGCCTCTCTACTACCCTATGTAGTATTTTTCTATTTTTGATTCAATTATTTCGGATGTCGGCTACATGTGAGTGCTTTTATGTTTCCCCGTCCCCTACATTTTTGAATTGGCGGCAGGTACTGTTTCCTTCATGGGGCTTGCATTGGTCTTGATGACATCTTAGACCCCCAAAGTACAGGGAAGAAGTGGCTGCAGGAAACACTTTTCACGCTCACCACCCCCACGAGATGCCGGGCATGCTTATGAATCCATTGGGGGCGGCGAGCGGGAGGAGTGGAATCCATTGGGGGTGGCGAGCGGGAGAAGCGACAGAGCTCAGTGCTGGCTCTCGCCACTGGGCTCGTAGGTGTCAATCTCGCCGATAACAAAGACGAGATTGACACAATGTCAGCGGCAGGTACTGTTTCCTTCATGGGGCTTGCGTTGGTCTTGATGACATCTTAGACCCCCAAAGCACAGGGAAGAAGTGGCTGCAGAAACCGGTCTAGCAATGCAGAGGTTTAGGTAAGTAAAACTACTGTACTCTGTCCACTAGACAGAAACAAGCAGTAACCCTTGCACAGCCACATTGAAATGGAGATCTTTTGGTTTCCCTGGAATTGGGCTGTAACCCCTATAAACATAAGAAAAGTATTTTCAAGAAAAGTCAATTACACAAATCTGTGACTCCAGTAAGACATTTTCAAATGTTGACGCTAAAGCTTTTTCTACTTAATGTTTTAATTAAATATCTGGAAGCCCGCTATTCTCATCAGTCGGCGTTGAAGTAAATCTTTTTCAAGGATAAATGTGGATAAATGTTTGCAGGGAAAGTGGTGCTGAAGGCTTTAGCAAACAAGATTCTAAGAAGGCACTTGACTAAGGCACTTGAGATCTAGAAAGCACTAGTGATTAGCAACCAACTCCACAATAGCTAGATCGTTTAATCCACCCCAAATGTCAGTCTCCGGTTTACACACTGGCATTGCCATCTTTCTCGGCAGACAAAGGGCACTGGTTAGTCATCTGTTTAATTCTCATGCTGCAGTATGTCATTCAAATGTTGGAAAGCAAAGCCCTTGATTCATCCCCCTAGACAGTATTAATAACCCTTTTAGAGAAAGGAATTCAAAATACTCAGTGTGATGCTGGAGAGCTGAACTGCCAATGCATTTCCTTTATGCTGTGACTTTGATTTTTAAAAGTGACTCCTTGGAGTGACACCAGGGCTATTTAAAAACCAGCTACAGTTATTTCAATCACAATGGTAAAGGAATCTGTCCTCGTTCTCAAGGTCATGTTTAGATATTTTTGTGTGGTTTATAGACATGTGCATTAATTTTCGTTAGAATGCATTTTTGTCCAAAAATCAGGTTTTTTCGTTATCGTTTTAACAAACGATAACGAAAGCGCAAGAAACGAAAACCGAAAGATCCGACATAAAAAATACTTTAGTAAAGAGAAGTGTACCGCTCCATAACACAAATGATCCCCGTTGCTTCCGTCCCAATCAAACCAAGAGGGTGCTGGCTGTGCACAATTAGCATGGGATGAAGGAAAAAATCCTGGATCGCCGCACTCCTCGGAAAACGATGTCTTTATTTAAGCATAAGCAAGGAGAAAAGGGCTGAAATGTTTCGCATTCCTTTTCTCCTTGTCCACTCACCGTTTTTGACTGCATGCATTTTGGCTGTTTTTTTTCTATTGAAATTTTGTTTGCTTATGCTTAAATAAAGACATCGGGCCAGATTCAGATAGAATTAGATTATCGTAGCGTTTCCCAAATACACTACGCCGCCGTATTTTACCTGGCTCTACGTGGAATCCAGGTAGATTTTGTCCAGTAAACGACGGCCGCGTAGTGTATTTCTCCCGGCGCAATCCATATACGCGATTAGGGGGCGTGAAGCATTTAAAATAGGCGCGTTCCCGCGGCGATCGAACTGCGCATGCTCCGTTCCCAAATTTCCCGCCGTGCATTGCGCGAAATCACGTCGTTACGTCATTTTTTCTTGAGTAGCGTCGTTTACGGACATTCCTATTCCCGAACGAGTTACGTAAAAAAAAAAATATATATTTTAAATTCGACGCGGGAATGACGGCCATACTTAACATGGGTTACGCACTGTTAGACCAGCAAAAAACTGGTCTAACAGTACATAGAAAAAAATAGACGAAAGCGATTGCGAAGACCGCTCGTATCTTCGTGGATCGCCGTAAAAACTCATTTGCATATCCCGACGCATGAAAACTACGCAAACTCCTCCCAGCGGCCGCAAAAATATCGCAGCGTAGATCTGAAGGCTTACGAAGACGTAAGCCTCTGGGATCGAAGCCCGAAGCCGTATCATGGTTTGAGGATTCAAACTAGTGATACGGCGCGCGAAATTTGAAATTACTCCTGTCTAACACCAGTTAGACAGGCGTAATTGCTCTGTGAATCTGGGCCATCGTTTTTTCCGAGGAGTGCGGCGATCCAGGATTTTTTCCTTCATCCCATAAAAAATGCTTTATTTTTGTTTTCGTTGCGGTAAAAATTCGATATAGAGAGATTCGACATTATAGAGAAAAGATTCGACATCATATAGAAAAGATTCAACATCATAGAGAAAAGATTCAACATCATAGAGAAAAGATTAGACACTATAGAAATAATAGATTCGACATTACAGAGAATAGATTTCGATTTATGAGAAAATAGATTCGACATTATTACTAGTCATACAACATTAGAATTCTTGTAGGCGGAATATTCGACTGGAAATGTACGATTCGACGTAAAGTTTCGAAGTTCCATCGAATATTCTTTTGACCATTCGACAGAAACCAAGTATTATTGGATTTTCGGACGAAAGCTATTTCCCAACGAAAAACGAAATAGATCAAAATGATTTTCGGGAGTAACTAAATAAATGTATTTTCCAGACGAAAACGAAAAAACTAAACAAAATATTCCAGTCTGCACATGTCTAGTGGTTTATGTATTTTTATGGCATGTCATTTTTTTCATGGTGACATATTGAGTTGATTTACTAAAGGCAAATGGTCTGTGGACTTTTGAAAGTGCAGTTGCACTCTGCAAGGGCAGTTGCTCCAGAGATTAGTAAATGATGGAGAGCTCTGCTGACTTCCATCATGTGCAAGGAAAATTGCAAAAACAGCATTTTTCTGACACGTGATTTTATAATGGAAGTCAGCAGAGCTCTCCATCATTTACTAATCTCTGGAGCAAGTGCGTTGCACAGTGCAACTGCACTTTCAAAAGTGCACAGTCCATTTGCCTTTAGTAAATCAACCCCATTATGTACAGCAGGGGTGCCCAACCAGTGGCCCGGGGGCCACATGTGGCCCGCAGAGCCTTCTGATGTGGCCCGCAACCTCCTGCTCTGGGATGGAATAAAATAGAATACTGTTATTAAAAGGTCAGTTTATTACTAAAATCACAGTGTATATATGGGCATATCTGTTCTGCAGTGGTTACTTGGCTGCTTTTAAACTGATCTACAGGTGCAGAGCAGTGCACTTGTGGGTTACCTGCAATGAGCCATAGACTTCTATTACCTGCGTTTGTTGTGCTGAGAGTAGAGTGGGCTCTATAGAACCGAGTGGGCTGCCATCCACCCACTCCTCCCATTGTGGCCTGCAACCAGTTACCAAGTCGCTTAAGTGGCCCTTGCTCTTCAAAAGGTTGGGCACCCCTGATGTACAGAATGATTTACCCACTATGGACAGACTTACTAGCAGGTCTCAAGTCCTGCGGGAACGCGTGGGAACGGAGTTCCTGCACTTTTTTCACAGCAGAAACTCAGTTCCCTTTGCAGGACTAGAGCAGCTGAGAGCAGCCAAGCCACCCGAGCCAATCCTTCACTAAGCGGCGATGCCCGGCTCGAGTCACTGTCAGGGGCAGGCGAATCCCAATAATCCTTTATGCTACAGGCCGCTTCCTGTATATGGATTTATCAGGTAGTGTGCGGGTATTCCATCACTTCCTCGATGTCGCAATGTCTCCTGGGAGCTTTTGTCATTGTTCCCAGGAGACATTGCGGAGGTCTGCCGCGAGTTATCGCGGGATTTAGAAAGAACTTGCTTCTTTCTAAATCCCCGCGATAACTCGCGGCAGACCACCGCAATGTCTCCTGGAAACAATGACAAAAGCTCCCAGGAGACATTGCGGTATCGAGGAAGTGATGAAATACCTCTTGGCTGCTCTAGTCCTGCAAAGGGAACTGAGTTCCTGCTGTGAAAAAAATGCAGGAACTCCAGAAAGCGGGCAGTAACATAAAGGTTTACTAAGGTACAGTACAGTGGATCGGAAAAAAAAACAAGCGGTTTAGTAATTATGCATATGAGCGTATCATTTTTTTTTTATTGGTGGGGGAGTGGATCTTGGGTGGGATTTCCCACACTTTTTTCGCCAGGACTTGACCCCTGCTTACTAGTCCACTCAACATCATTGCTAAAGGTCTCCTGTGAGAAGAAGTGGATCTGTCCTATGCTATTCAAGCTAGACCAAATGGTATTTCCCATTAACCACTTAAGACCCGGACCATTTCGCTGGCCAAAGACCAGAGCACTTTTTGTGATTTGGCACTGCGTCGTTTTAACTGACAATTGCGCGATCGTGCAACGTGGCTCTCAAACAAAATTGACGTCCTTTTTTCCCACAAATAGAGCTTTTTTTGGTGGTATTTGATCACCTCTGCGGTTTATATTTTTTGCGCTATAAACAAAAATAGAGCGACAATTTTGCTATAATAAATATCCCCCGAAAAATATATTAAAAAAAACTAATTTTTTCCTCAGTTTAGGCCGATATGTATTCAGGCCACATTTAGCAAAAAAATCTCAATAAGCGTATATTGATTGATTGGTTTGCGCAAAAGTTATAGCATCTTCAAAATAGTTAATAGATTTATAGCATTTTTATTACATTTTTTTACTAGTAATGGCGGGGATCTGCGATTTCTATTGTGACTGCGACATTATGGTGGTCACATCGGACACTTTTGATGCTATTTTGGGACCATTGTCATTTGTACAGCGATCAGTAATATAAACATGCACTGATTACTGTGTAATTCACACTGGCAGGGAAGGAGTTAACCACTAACCACTAGCGGGTGAGAAAGGGGTTACGTGTGTCCTAGGGAGTGATTCTAACTGTGGGGGGCTGGGCTACGAGTGACACGACAGTGATCACTGCTCCCGCAGCAGAACAGGGAAATGCCTTATTTACATGGGCATCTCCCTGTTCTGCAGCTCCATAACACGATCGCGGGACACCGGCGGACATCAAGTCCGCCGTTCCCGCAGGCACGGTCACGGAGCTTGGGGCAGGAGCTCGTATTCTGCCGACGGGGCAGGAGCTCGTATTCTGCCGACGTATATCTACAGGTGGCGGTCGGCAAGTGGATAAAGACACATTCCAGGTAAAGATATTTTATTCATAGTTATATTGGTCTAGCTTTGGCCAATGTAACTACCTGTAAACCATACCTGGCCGATGCCCCTGGAAGCTGAAGCTTTACTAGACACCACTACACTAGTAGTCTCTACTTGCTTCTGGGGCCCACACCAAGCAGTTGCCTGCTGCATTGTGAACACAGGAAGTCAACTGCTTGGCATGGGTTCAGAGAATGCTTTTGCCCCCCTTAAATTAATGCAAAGCGTTCTCTGACTAGATGACTCTCTTCCTCATCCAATCACAGGTGCTTTGCATTCATTGAGTAAATGCAAATCATTCTCTGATTGGCGCCCATGCCAAGCAGTATACCTTCTGTGTTCAAAATGTAGCAAGACTATTGCTCGAAACAGGATCCAGAAGCAAGTGAAAGTTACTGGGGTAGAGGTGTCTTCTTCAGTGATTTCCAGCTTCCAGGGGCATCGGCAATGTTTGGTACTCTACCCGGTAGAGGCCGTGCTGATGATAGCTCTTTCTTTACACCTCCTGTCCAGTCTCCCCTGGAGTTGATGACAGGGTATAGCATAGCAAGAAGTGGTATAGGTGTCTGTGGAAGATCCTGGCCAGAAGATGCAGGACTGGAGCCCATGTAGAAGGCTGTCGTTAGAACCTGCAGGAGCAGGATCCTGGAGCTTGGTCAAGCAAACAGAAATTGGCAAAAACTAGGCAGCAGAAGTACAGATTCAGGAGATGGATGCAAGACAGAGGCCAGGCCTTTGGACACACTAAGCATAGACATACAGCAAGATTCTAATTTATGGCCCATGATACAATGTGGAATGTTTTATTACATATTATGTACTGTATCTTTTCCATTATATTTATGGGATTGACCATTGTTATTGTATTATATATAATACATGTAGGACTATAAATATGAATGTGTATACATTTATGCTGTTTGTACTGGGTTCAAAGTCACATTGGTGCAATCATATCCACATGCGAATTGGAGAAGCTTTTGGATGTCATTGGATGGAACCCATAAGGTATTTAATGGTGGACTATGCTGCATCTAAGATTGGATCCGAGGAAGAAATATGTCAGCCATTTTGAGGGTCTCGAGGTTGGGACTCGCTCAGTGGTCCTGGTCGTCCAGGACACTAAGAAAACAGATGTGCTTGAGATTTTATGGTCTTTGTGAGTATCATTACAGTAAAAAGCCATCTCAAAGGTAATGCGCAAGGCTGGTGCTCTCCCTTTTCTTGTTTTCTTGTGTATCCTTTGGGCTTCTCCAGCCTTCAGGGGGCTGCAAAGGTTTTCCAATATTGGAATAGCCGAGGCTCTGTGGTCCATCATTGCGTAACATTTTTTTTGAGTGCAGGAGGTTGTTCTTTTGGTTTTCAAATGGAGTTGGGTCACAAACCAGAGATCAGGTTCAAGCAGAATTGGAGGGTAACCCAGGCCAACATACAAATGAAGAAACTCTGAGGCCCTGTACACACGATCAAACTTATCCGATGAAACCGGTCCGACGGACCGTTTTCATCGGACATGTCTCCTGGGATGTTTTGGTTTGATGTGTGTACACACCATCAAACCAAAATCCCCGTGGACAGACAGCGTGGTGACGTGGCGGTGACGTTGACGCCGCCACGTCACCAAACCAGGAAGTAAAATACTTCCACGCATGCGTCGAATCCATTCGACGCATGCGGGAGATTTCGGTCCGCTGGTTAGGCGTACTAACCAGCGGACATGTCGGACGGACGGGTTTCCAGCAGACAAGTTTTAAAGCATGCTTTAAAACTTGTCTGCTGGAAAAACCTGTCTGCTAGCCCGTACACACGGTCGGATATGTCCGCTGAAACTGGTCTGCGGACCAGTTTCAGCAGACAAGTTTGATCGTGTGTACAGGGCCTAACTGGTCAAGACTAGATAGAGTTTCTAATCTTTCTACATCATTCTGGGACATTCTACTGTTTGGACACTCATTAGTGATCCCATGGCGACGGTTGTCATGGAAACCACTTTGGACTGTGTCTATACAATATGTTTTATTTTGAGTGATTATATAGTGATTACTTGATCATTTTCTTTTTTTTTTGCAGTGTTTTATATGTAATTTTTGGTAATTTACACTAATATATTTTGCTGTTTACCATCATGATCACCAGTTTCTATGTTATATACACAAATATGATATTTGTTGTTTAGTGTGGATACACTATTAACTAGACATGTGCACACTGAAATATTTTGTTTCGTAATTTCATTTTTGTCCAAAAAAATTTTTTATTTAGTTACTCCCGAAATTCGTTTTAATTTATTTAGTTTTTCGTTAAAAAAATGCATTCACCAGAAAATTTAAATTAAGGTCGAATCTGTCATTGAAGGCTTATGGTGTCTGTCGAATGTTATAAGAAAAAAAGGAAAAGAAGATTCGACAATCTTTAAAAAAAATAAAAATGTTGACTCTTCATGTCTCTCTATGGCCGTGTACACACGACCAAATAAATCTGTTCAAATCGGTCTGACAGACCGATTTGATCAGATTTGTCTGCTGGGCTGTTTTGGTTTGATCGCTGTACACGCGATCAAACCAAAATCCCCGCCGGCAGACAGCGCGGTGACGTGGCGGTGACGTTGACGCCGCCACATCACCGCACCGGGAAGTAAATTACTTCCATGCATGCGTCGGATCCATTCGACGCATGTGCGGGCAGATATGTCTGCTGGTTAGCGTACTAACCAGCAGACATAGCAGACGGACGGTTTCCCAGCCAACAGATTTTAAAGCTAGCTTTAAAATCTGTCTGCTGGCAAAATCTGTCTGTCCGCCCGTACACACGATCAAATCTGTCTGCTGAAACGGTCTGTCAGACCGTTTCCAGCAGATAGATTTGATTGTGTGTACGCGGCCTATGTCGAATCTTCATGTCTCTCTATGTCGTCTGTCATTGAAGGCTTATGGTGCCTTTTGAATGTTCTAAGAAAAAAAAGATTCAACAGAATCTTAAAAAAAAGAAGAAAAAAACGTTTTCGACTCTTCAGGTCTCTCTATGTCGAATCTTCATGTCTCTCTATGTCGAATCTTTTCTCTCTATGTCGAATATTTTCTCTCTATGTTGAATCTTTTCTCTCTATGTAGAATAATATTGGACTAATAGAGTTAAGGTTAGGCACATTTGACCGCAACGAAAACGAAAATAAAGTATTTGTTTATGTCGGATCTTTCGTTTTTCGTTTTCTGTGCTGAAATTCGGACGAAAATGCATTCGGACGAAAACAGATGCACATGTCTACTATTAACTTTTTTCACGTTATAGAGGGTAGAGGGGGGCATCCCACCTCTTCCTACACTTAGCGCTGCACTTTATCACTTTTGTTCTGTTGCAATATTGTCCTTTTGTTGTGTTAGCAGCTTTTTTATTACCTCTCACTTTTGGCGCAATATTCTATATATATTTTTTTGTTTTTTAGTACATAATAGCATTCCCACATTTTATGGCATTTTATTATAATTTTGAAACATTTTTAGTAGAACCTTCAGAAGAACGCTTAGGAGAATCTTCCCATTTATAACTTGTTTGACTCAAAGAAAATAGATGATGAGATAAAATGTGCTGAACTTCTTTTTGTAACACACTAGAAAATAAAAGTCGGGTGACTTAAAAAAGTTCTACTTTTGACTTACTTGTAGCAGGCTTGACTTTTCTAACTTAAGCTTTCACACCGGGGTAGGTCGAAAGTTCAGGCAATAAGTGTAGACACGGCTGGTTTTACTTTTAAGTGCCTTCTCTGCTACCATTCCTGTTTTCAATTGTTGGGCAGAATTGGATCAATGGATTTTCTTTTTCATCTAAATGCTTGAAAGTTGCTTTAGAAATGAACAAGTTCACAGTACAAGTACAGAATATGATTTAAAACTGTACAGTCCACGTCCTTTGACTTTATATTACTTAAATTACATAAATTATTTTAATATTTTTTTACTGTTATCATTATCAATCTTATTATTTATGTAACGCTTTTAGTTAAAGGGAAACCACAGGTAATTTTCAGAAGTCACATATTTTATGTCATTACCATAGTTTTATCTTAAAGTTACAGGCCAGGAGTTCAGGCGCAGCAAAAGCGGAAGGCCTACATGATGGGGTTTGACTAGAGAAGCTATAGTAAGGTAGAGGTTAAAATAATGTTTGGCTAATAGAAGGGAGAATTATTAGGTCTTGCCGCATTGGAGGAGGTTAGGTTGGGGCAGGGTGTGGTCCTAAGAGTTCCTTGGTGGGAGGCGACCCTCTAACATCAGTAGGACCAGCTAGAGGACAGTGCTGGACAAGATTCTTCTGCCCCCTTTTTTATTGTAGGCAATGGGGTTCTTTTATTTGATTTCCGTTCTTTTAGTGTTGATTGGAAGATGGAGATCAAGGGATATCGTAGCAGCAGGCAGAGGTCGTACGGTTTTTGAAGACGGGGATGGTTATATTCTTTGGAGAATAATGGGTTTGGCTCATCTCTGGTATTGGTGTACCTGCCCTAATAAGAAGTAATACGTGTTGGGGCAGGTGGCTGTATCAGCTGGAGAATTTGCCAAACAATTTTTCCTGAGCTTGTGTAAGTTGCTGCGGGGGGCCGTGGAAAGGCAAGGTGGTGGCAGATATAGTTAGTTGGTCAGTCATGGGTGCCTTCAAAAATCCTAAGACATAGAAACAGGCAGTTACATTCGGTCTGAGAGGTTATGGTATGTTTTTCTGTTTATTACCACCTATATTATGTAATAAAGTAATCTTTCATGGTTGGTTTTTGTAATAAAGGGTTGTTATTGCCATTTAAACCCAAGAAAGTATTGCCGCATACACACAATCATTTTTCACGTCGGAATTCCGCTCCAACTTGTCTTGCATACACACGGTCACACCAAATTTCGCCCCTCAAGAACGCGGTAATGTACAACACGTACGACGAGCCAAGATCAAAGAAGTTTAATAGGCAGTTCGGCTCTTCTGCTTGATTCTGAGCATGCATGTTTTTTTGTGCGTCGGAATTCCATACAGACAAATGGTTTTTCCGCTAGGACCCTGCTCTCAAAAATGCTGCCTGCCACCAGATGCAGGACGTCACTTGCCATGTTGTCTGCCACCAGATGTGGATTGCCATCTGCCACCCTGCCTGCCACCAAATGTGGATTGTCACCTGCCACCCTGACTGCCACAAGATGTGGATTGTCACTTGCCATGTTGCCTGTCATTAGATGCGGAATGTCACTTGCCATGCTGCCTGCCACAAGATATGGATTATCATTTGCCACGTCACCTGCCACGTTGCCTGTCACCAGATGCAGAATGTCACTTGCCACGCTGCCTGTCACCAGATGTGAATTGTCACTCCATTGGTGGCTTCACTGGTCCATTTAGCAGTGGTGGGTTCCGAGTGAAGGCAGGAGAGTGGTGATGTGGGGCGGTAAGAGATGATGTAATCTCTCTGCTCCCCGCTGCACCTCCGAAATTAAGGCTGACAGAACACCGGCTGTGAGGATGGATGATGTCATCTCTTCTTGCCCACCCACTCACTTCTCAAATCCACCCAGGTCTCATATGCCGGTCACCCAGCTGTCTCATGCCACCCGCCTGGCTCTCTCATGTCACCCGCCCAGGTGTCTCATGCTGGCGGCCCAGCTGCAGAGAGGCCATGGCCTGGTAGTGGGCCACAGCCGGCCGTTGATGACCCCTGCTTTAGAGAATCTGTTAATACTTTCTAGGAAGGTGGGCATTTGATTTGATGCTCGTGATCATCTTAACATGGGAGCCTTTAAATAGGGGTTCCCAACTTCCCACATCTTTGCCCATGCTTCAGGTAAATGGCTGGTTAGAGAAAGTGCTTATAACAGGGAAAGATTCTTGATGAGTAGGGGCAGAGTGAGGGACACTGTCTTGTGTTGCTAGACATGTGCAATTTGTTTTGGTCCAAATATAAATTCAGAAGAATTTTTGGTTATTCAGAGATTCGGATGTTTCTGAATCTCCAAATGAAATTTTGTTTAAATTTGTTTAATTTTCTTTTGTATATTCATTTTCTAATGAATTCCAAGTTTTTGGAACGATTTGAATTCAATTTCGACAAATGATCATCCGATTCAAGTTCTGTGTGAAGAATAGCTGGTTGTTAAGGAACAAGCAGGGAAGTTAGCCACCAAGCCCTTAACAACCAATGACTCATCATCTGTCCGTGGACTTTCCCGCTGGTAGTTGAAGTGTGCCAAGATGCTGTGAATAGAAAATTCAGGAAAAAAAACAGCTTGGGGTCCCTGCAACCCATAGCACACCCTTCAAGTCTGGTATGGATTTTAGGGGAACCACACCCCAAAATAATAAAATGGTAACAAAATCCACACCAGACACTTATTTGAGCATGCAGCTGTCAGGTAAGAAAAGGGAGAGGATGAGCGAGCGCCCCCCCCATGCAAGGGGTGGTTTGAGGCAGGGGGGGCTCTGCCCCAAAGCACCCTGTCCCCATGTTGATGAGGACAATGGCCTCTTCCTCACAACCATGGGGGGGGGGGGGGGCTTATCGGAATCTAGAAGCTCCCTTGTTAAAGGAAACCCCCCGATCCTGCACCCCCCATCACGTGAATGAGTACCCATTCACAAAAAAAGTGTAAAACGGCACTACACAAGTTTTTGACAATTCCTTTATTAAAAAACAATGTCCTCCGATCCATCGTTAATCACAAAGGCCGCCGCACCGCTGGACTGTCTGTCCAACAAGCCCAACACCAGTGGGATGGCCAATCATCCACTCTTTGTGGCAGGCACAAGAGCATCCAAGGGACCAGGAGCCCATCCCAGGGTTTTCAGAGGGTAACACAATGGTAGCAAAAGTAATTGATCCTGTCCTTCGCAGGGAGGAAAGATTAATTCACACTATTTGTGTATCAACCTCATGGGCTATTGCTCTAAACTGGAAGTCCTTCTGCCCCCAATACTAGATAGGGTTGATGGGGTTATGGTGATAGAAAGGATTTGATATACCCTACAGGATAAAATGCACCTGTTTGATCACAAATGGGATGCTTGGAATACCTGTTTAAGTTACCATGATCTGTAAGATCAATACGCTTGGGTATATCTTTCTGATCCTTTATGGGCTCGATTCAGGAAAGAGATACAACGGCGTATCTCTATCTATGCGCCTGATTCATAGAATCAGTTACGCATAGATTTCCATTAGATCCGACTGGCGTAAGTCTCTTACGCCGTCGTATCCAAGTTGCATTTTTACGCTGGCCGCTAGGTGGCGTTCCCGTCGATTTACGCGTCGAATATGCAAATGAGATAGATACGCCGATTCCCGAACGTACGCACGGCCGGCGCATTTTTTTACGTCGTTTGCGTAAGCGTAACTCCGGCGTAATGTTACCCCTTCTATATGAGGCGCAAACAATGTTAAGTATGGACGGCGTGCCGGCGTATTTTTTCCCGTCGTTTACTTTGTTTGCCTTAAACGTTCGCGAATAGGGCTTTGCGTAAGTGACGTTCACGTCGTTTTCATTGAGTATTTGCGTCGTGATTTGGAGCATGCGCACTGGACTACGTTCCCGGGCCGGCGCATGCGCAGTTCGTTCGGCGTGGGGGCACGCTTAATTTAAATAAAAGACGCCCCCTACCTTCCCATTTTGTATTACGCCGGCCTATTTACGCTACGCCGCCGCAACTTACGAAGCAAGTGCTTTGAGAATACAGTACTTGCCCGTAAAAGTTGTGGCGGCGTAGTGTAAATAGCATACGTTACGCAAGTTTACTATTACGCCGCTCCTACTGTACCTGAATCTAGCCCCATGTATGTATTTTTGTACCACTATTGATCCATGTTTTCTGATGGTTTTTCTGTATGCTTCTGAATAGTTTTTTTTTTATTATGACTCAAGATTTTACTAAAGACATTTACTCCCTTCTGTATCTTGTCACTCTAATGTATATTTTATATAATTTAATAAAAAAGTTTGTAAACAAAAGTAATTGATCCTATTCATCAATTCATAAGGCAATACAATTAGAAAAATATATAATAATAATACATTGGTAGAGATGGCAAAGCCATTAGACACGTGCACAACGGAAACATTTGTTTTGTTTCCGTTTAATTCATTAAGTAAATCATTTTGTTTCGTCATAATTGTTGTGTTAGAATGATTCATATTCTAAATCAATTTGTATTTTTGGATTTCTGGTATTCTATTGTTATTTCGAACGATTTGCTATATTTGTTTTAACGTGTTAATCCGTTGTTTCGGGAGAGTAGTCATATATACATAATGAAAATATTTGGATTCACTTGTTTTATTTGGACGCAACAGAATTAATGCAGTTAGGCCATCGAATATTTCAAACCTAAGAATTGCATTTAAAAGCAGTAAAATACTTACTATATATACTCGAGTTTAAGCCGACACGAATATAAGCCGAGGCACCTAATTTTACCACAAAAAAATGGGAAAACGTATTGACTCAAGTATATATAGGGTGAGAAATGCAGCAGCTACTGTAAGTGGAAAAGAGGGTCAATGCCCATCTGTGCCTCACTGTGTCCATTTGCAGCCTCACTGTGCCCATCTGCAGCCTCACTTTGTCCATTTGCAGCCCCACTGTGCCCATCTGCATGCCTCAGCCTCAGCCTCACTGTGCCCATCTGCATGCCTCAGTCTCACTGTGCCCATCTTCCTGCCTCATGTACCTGATCTACTGGCACTGTGCCCATCTGCAGCCTTATGATCTCCCGGCGATGTGACATGCAGTCTAAAGCTCCGCCTCGTCCTTGTCCATGACGAAACACTGACCCAGTTTCCCAGCAGTGAGTCAGTGTTCAGCCTATCATGGATGAGGGGTGGGCAGGGCTTTGTTACACTGGATGGCCGTTGACTAGACTGCATGTCACAGCGCCGGGAGATCATAAAGCTGCAGATGGGCACAGTGAGGCAGGGAGACTCGAGTATAAGCCGAGGGGGGGTTTTTCAGCACAAAAAAATGTGCTGAAAAACTTGGCTTATACTTGAGTATATACGATATATATAATAAAGGTAAATAGTAGCACTACAGATAGTAATAACACTTATGTAAAACCCCACAGTGATAGGGTATAAAGAGATTATATCAGTTGTCCATGAGAAATTTAATAACCAGACACTTGATTGCTGGGGCTTCCAACTATCACCACACCATGTGAGCAAACGTGCCACTGCATCCCTAATCAGATGTACACTCACCAGCTAATATTGCCTCACACTCTTGTTTTTTGGCAAAAACGGCAATCACCCCTCGGGGTTAAAACGACATCCCATCAAATAGAAGTCCATGGATAATTGTAATATTTGGAGGAAATAAACTCTGAATAGCGTGATACCGTATATAAAAGTTTATTAAACATGACATTACATCACCACCCTGATCACCATCCTGGTGGTAGTGCACCTACCAGAAGGCAATTAAATTCTCGCATTGGTATTGTGATGCCAGAGATATCATGTCATGGCGGACATGAGAAAACTTCCAATTTCACCCGACCTCCTCATCCAAAAACACTCAGAACGTCACTTTGGTACATGATCGTCATACCAACTTCGTCCTGGGATTGGCTGCTAGCAAAAATAGTTTTGGGATGATCCTGTTGGAGGGTGCCTTTGCCTTTGGCTCATGGATCTGGACTGTTAGTCCTGGACTGTTAGTCCTTATCCTGATCAGGTTCAGAATCAGGTTCAGAATCAGGTTCAGGTTCAGGATCAGGTACAGGATCAGGTTCGCAGGATTACAGGTCAGGGCTCAAGGACAATACCAAGGCAAGTGTGTGAGTGCTTTCATCTCCTGCAATTAGCTCCAGGTGACGCCTGATCGCAGGAGATGATGTCGGCTCCACACTGCCAAGAGACACCCGCTGGTGGACACCAGTACTGAGGCCCAAAGATCTAACAGTGCAACCAGCAGGTGAAACCTTTCTTGACAGCTCCAGACTGCTAGGAGACACCCGCTGGTGGACACCAGTACTTGCGATCCAAAGAACCAACAGCGCCACCAGCAGGTGAAACCTTTCCTGACAGATATTCTTTGCAAAGGGAAACTTCATCACATCACCACAAGCTCTGGGAAAAATACCCTTGCAAAGTGAACAGCCTATTTGCCTTTAGTAAATCAACTCCATTGCATCCTTATTTGACCTTTAAACATACTGGTGGAATCAAATGACTTTTTGGTCCATGTATCACCCAGTGAAAGAGACATTCTATATGGAACCAGCTTCTTCAAATCATTAACCATGCAACATCATTAACTGTCAATTTAAACAATTACCTATTGCTATTATGTGTAACATGTCCTAAATCAAATGGCTAATATTAATTCCTCCATTATAAAAAATTTAAGATTGCCGAAATACAACTTTCAAAGAAGTCAGACATTAATTTTCAAACGCTCGTGCCTTAAAGAGCGTAACCAAGTGAAATGGGCGTAACAAACTGATATTGATTGAGTAGACGTCCTGTAGAACTGAATCTAATGAAATATGACGAGGGACATGCATCAGTTCTTAGTGACGTGCGATACGGGCAACAGTACGGAGTTGATATGAGTCAATACCCACCATCTCCCGGAAAAGAAAGAGGAAAGGGATTTAAAGACACAAATCTGAATGTCGTTTTTCTGTCGATGGACGTGCATGAAAAATGATCCCGGCTCTGCTTTCTGTGTGGGAGTATCCGACTGTCACCGGATATAAATGACTATTACTACATTCAGACAATTGAGTTAATAACTAAACATTTGCCAGAAGATGAATGTGCGAGAGTGTCATACATCAAAGTCTGCAAAATGTTTGCGTCAGAGAAAAGTTTCAGTTGCTTCTGCTTATATTGTGTCCCAAAATAAATTTGGAAAATTGTATTGTTTAACCACTTAAGGACCGAAAGGATTTGCCCCCTTAATGATCAGGCCATTTTTTTTTTGCGATATGGCACTGACAATTGTGCTGTCGTGCAACGTTGTACCCAAACAAAATGTATGTATTTTTTTCCCCCACAAATAGAGCTTTCTTTTGTTGGTATTTTATCACCTATGTGTTTTTTTTTTGTTCTTTTTGAGCTATAAACAAAAAAGGCAGAAAACCTAAAAAAATAATAATATTTTTTTCACTTTTTGCTATAATAAATATCCCCAAAAGATTAAAAGAAAAAAAAAAAATCTTCATCAATTTAGGCCAATATGTATTCTTCTACATATTTTTGGAAAAAAAAAAAAGCAATAAGCGGATATTGATTGGTTTGCGCAAAAGTTATAGCGTATACAAGATAGGGGATAGATTTATTAAAAAATATATATTTATTAATTTTTTTACTAGTAATGGTGGTGATCAGCGATTTTTAGCGGGACTGCGACATTGCGGAGGGCAGATCGGACACCTTTGACACTTTTTTGGGAACAGTGACATTTATACGACGAGATGAGAGCTAAAAAATAGCCACTGATTACTATGTAAATGTCACTACCAGGGAAGGGGTTAACACCAGGGGGCAAGGCATTAAATATGTTCCCTGGGAGGTGTTTCTAACTGTGGGGGGAGTGTAGTGACTGGGATAAGGGAGAGAGATCGCTGTTCCCGATCACTAGAAACAGAAGATCTCTCTCTACTTTCCTGTTAGAAAGGGGATCTGTCTATTTACATTGTGATTTACCACGTTCACTCCTGCAGGTTTGCATTTCACTTTGTGCTAATTTATGACATGTATGATTTGCATTTTTGCTACTTCTGATACTGTGCAATATTTTTCCTCAGCGTTATAAGTACACTTAGGCACTGCATTGAGTTGCACCCCTTTACTCGATTGCTACTTGCACAATATTTTGCACATTGTATCATTGTTTTTTACCATTTATTTATGTATGCATTATAGGTAGCACTTTATGATTATTTTATCTCAACAGCTCAGCACTATCTTTTATATACTCATTTCAATCGGGTCACGGTTTCACCTTTCGGTGTTTTACAGCAGTTGATTCTTACACTTTCAGCTGATTTTTAGCAGTTCAATAGTAGCGCGGTGTAACAGAATGGCCCGTGACACCCAGAGACTTTTGAGGGATGTGGAATACTCCTGTGCCAGCGTCACTAAGGACTCTTGGGTCTAGGGTCACCCTGTGCCCCTTTTGGGCATAGGGTGGCTGATAAATCATAAATCATGTATTGCAGAAGATGGGACAGGTTGCAGATGATTTCATGTTGACCGACAACCGGTCAATAAGAATGACTCTTTAAATGCTTAACCAAAGCTGTTGAGATGCTAAGTGAGTCGGGCTTCTGAAAGACCTTTCATTGTGTATAGATGTGTTGTGATTTTAAAGGTCAGACATCTCTCTTCAGGTGTATTGAATTAGCATGTCAATTATGTTTAGTAAAGAAATGTGTTTTGTGTAACAGGTGAGGGGAACTTGTCAAGCTGTAGTAATTACCTCTTCTAATTGCGGAGACGGGATGTCTGGGGGATGACTGAAAATTACCTCCTCTGAATGTCACTATTTAAAAAAATGTGATTGAAGTTCATTGTGTGATGTTAGGGGGTGGAGAGTTTCTTTGTTCCTTTGATTACTGTAAAATGTTTGTACTGTTATGTATATAAGAAAGCTAAGGTACAATTAAAGGGGTTCATTCATTTAAAACCAGTAACCAGAGCTGTGTGTGTCTCTGTGATTCTGGGGGAATGGATCGGGTCCTGTCGGCTGGTTTGTCGGGGTGTCGGCTAAGCTGTCTGGTCTAGGGTTGATGGAAGATCGTAAACGGTGGTGACCGTTACACGCGGGAATACCTTTATACACAAGTTCAAATGATTACAGCCAGAGGCTGTAATTGGCTTCAAAAAGAGTGGGCTCGGGGCGCATAACACTGTGCCCCAAGCCCACCCACTTGTTACATTAGCGAATGAACATTCGCTATTGTCTTCCAGTGTCTCCTCCTTGCCAATCAGGGCAGGAAGCGGGTCTTAAGACTGGATTAGCTGGTGGGAGAAGTGACCAGATTTGACAGGAGGAGAAGTCAGGGGAGCCACCCGCGACCTGGATGGGGTAATTGTAGGGCTGGCAAGCAAGCGAGAGGGCAGGCTGGGCTAAGTGTGGGGCCAGAGGTTGAGTGAATGAGCGGGCGGGGTAAGTGCAGGGCTGGTGGGGGAGGTGGTGGGTTTGTTTGCTGTCCCCCCAAAAAAATGGAGCACCAGCCACCACAGACCAATATAGGACCGTTGTCGCAGTGCAATATAGGATCGACAGTCATACAACAGAGACTGCCTAGCTGCAGCTAATCAAGCACAGATTGTGCAGCACCTCTCAGACTCTACAGCCAAGATTCGGCTTTAAATATCAACACCATGCTCACAGTTGCAGAAGCTTGTTTTACTACCAAGTAAACCAGAACATTTATAAAGGAGTTGATCAAAGAAACTTTCCAATTAAGCCCATTTATGGGTTAAACATGTGGGGGGTGGTCAATGTCTTGGTGGTCAAAGTGATGGGAAATCCAAACATTGGGAAATATTATGCTGGGGACTTTATGCTTCAGCAGTTTTATTTCCAAAGGTAAAGTAGATGGGGCTACAATAACAGCCGCTAAAAGAAGTCTATCCAGTTCCAGGTCCCGTGGCTCCTCTGCCTTTAATAGCCAAAGCCATAGCAGAATTATGCAGCTAAAACAGCAAACCCAGAGAGTGGAATCGGCAACTTTCTGCTAATGTTGTCTTATGGTTAGCATTGGTTCGGATCATGCGTGTTTGTACTTTGGAATTTAGTCTGACGGTCTTGTGTAAACACGATCGGAAAATCCAACAAAACACATTTGTTGTCGGACAATTTGAGAGCATGACCATCCAACATTTGTTGTCGGAAATTCCGACAACAATTGTCCGATGGAGCGTACAAACGGTCGGATTATCCGACAAAACATGTCCATTGGACAATTGTTGTCAGAATATCCGATCGTGTGTACGGGCCTAAAGTTGGACAGACCAGTCGTAAGATATCCCGATCCTTTATACAACAATGGGCCAGTATTTTAGTCCAGTGTCCAAAATCAGTGGCTCGAGTTCTGGGTTCAATGTCAGCTGTTTAAATGGTAGTAGTTGCCACATAGAGGAGCAACTTCCATCAGCAAAACCGTGTGGAAGGCAGGGTGCTTCCACACCAGGGCACATTTATACTCATTTATTGGCAACAGCCAATCACAAGCCATCATTCTTTCTGATATCACTGATTTGTCTTCCACCGGCTTATACCCTCACTCCCATAACTTCCTGTAGTCAAGATAATGGTCAAAAGAACAAACAGGAATGGTGAATCTCCTCAATGAGGACACAGATAGCAATTAAAACCTAATCAACACTTTCATACTCCCTCTATTTACTGTATATACTGTATATGCCCAAACATAAACAAAGTTGGCATTGCCAACACTTTAAATTAGCCATTCTAGAAATTCAAGATTCGAAAATACGGTTTCCTTTGCCTAGCTCAAACGTGTGTTTATTAGCTTCTATTGCTAATGCACTTTCTCTACAAACTTAGATTAATGATGAATAATTGCCTACAGAGTACACTTTAACATAGATAAATTAGGAGTAATTATACTTTGATTTTCCTATATACTAAATAAGCTCAGCGGCTTTCAGTGTGTTTTGAAGTTAAATACCATTGATTTGATTTATTACACTTACACCAGCATGTTGCTATGTATAGTAAAATCAAAGAATCCAAGTGTTTGTTTATGGTGGTCTCTGAATTCTATTCCCACTTTGTACACACCATTTCTATCATAGGCATGCGCACAGGGTGTGCCAGGTGTGCCCAGGTACGCCATAATCACCCTGTGCAGATTCCCCCTACTGCCCTGGCTCCTATCTTTCCCCCCGCAGCGCTGCCAGCTTCCCTCCTCTCCTATCGGCTGTTGCTTCTGGGATGTTTTAGGAGTGGGGAAGGGGCCAGTAAATATGTAATTTACCGGCCACTTCCCTTTCTGAATGAACACCGTGAGCGATCGGTAGTGTATGTGTTTGGGTTTTGGGGTGCACACCCTAATGCAATAGGCTGCGCACACCTATGAATTCTATTTAGCTAAAGACAAGCTATCATTTAATTATTTTCCTGTTGCCTATGGAACAAAGTAATTAAAAATATGTTAACATGTATATATTAGCAGATTCATCCTTATACTATCGGATAGTTGTTTAAAATCACAATAAGGGTGAATGAATGGTGTAAAGCACCCTCAGAGGAAAATATATTAATTAATTATTAAGCGTTAATTTATTATAAATCATATATATATATACATATATATATATATATATATATATATATATATATATATATACACACAGTGCCTTGCAAAAGTATTCCGGCCCCCTTGAACTTCGTGACCTTTTGCCACATTTCAGGCTTCAAACATAAAGATATAAAACTGTAATTTTTTGTGAAGAATCAACAACAAGTGGGACACAATCATGAAGTGGAACGAAGTTTATTGGATATTTCAAACTTTGTTAACAAATAAAAAACTGAAAAATTGGGCGTGCAAAATTATTCAGCCCCTTTACTTTCAGTGCAGCAAACTCTCTCCAGAAGTTCAGTGAGGATCTCTGAATGATCCAATGTTGAACTAAATGACTAATGATGATAAATAGAATCCACCTGTATGTAATCAAGTCTCCGTATAAATGCACCTGCACTGTGATAGTGTCATGATCCATGTCATGGCTTTGGTCACCTGCTGGTGGCACTGTTTCTCCCAGCAACAGGGGTGCAGTTCTGATGTCCACCAGCGGGTGTCTCCCATGGGATGAACTGCTACAGGTGTATATAAGCCCGCCCTGCACTACAATCCAGGGCTTCAGTATTTTCCTTGTCAGCCTGTTACCTGCCTGATCTGCTAGCTGGAGCCAACCTGTTCCTGATTTGATCTCTGCCTTGTGCTGGACTCTCCTGATTTGATCCCTGCCCTGTCCTGGACTCTGCTTCCCCTTGTTCCTCACATCCCTGCTTGACCTGGTATTTATGCTCCCACCTTGTATATATTTGTTGATTATTGGTTTGATGTTTGCTGTGTTATGCTTGCTTGTCTTGGGTTTTTTTACACAATTGTTTCACGTGTGCTTAACCTTTTACTAAACGTATATTTTGTCACTATCCTGGTGCCTATTGACTTTAGTGCAGCCCATTGACCTGTTGCCTAGTATTGGATGCCTGCGTAGGCATCCCCTGACAGATAGTCTCAGAGGTCCGTTTAAAACGCAGAGAGCATCATGAAGAACAAGGAACACACCAGGCAGGTCCGAGATACTGTTGTGGAGAAGTTTAAAGCCGGATTTGGATACAAAAAGATTTCCCAAGCTTTAAACATCCCAAGGAGCACTGTGCAAGTGATAATATTGAAATAGAAGGAGTATCAGACCACTGCGAATCTACGAAGACCCGGCCGTCCCTCTAAACTTTCAGCTCATACAAGGAGAAGACTGATCAGAGATGCAGCCAAGAGGCCCATGATCACTCTGGATGAACTGTAGAGATCTACAGCTGAGGTGGGAGACTCTGTCCATAGGACAACAATCAGTCCCTGTATACTGCACACATCTGCCCTTTATGGAAGAGTGGCAAGAAGAAAACCATTTCTTAAAGATATCCATAAAAAGTGTTGTTTAAAGTTTGCCACAAGCCACCTGGGAGACACACCAAACATGTGGAAGAAGGTGCTCTGGTCAGATGAAACCAAAATCAAACTTTTTGGCAACAATGCAAAACGTTATGTTTGGCGTAAAAGCAACACAGCTCATCACCCTGAACACACCATCCCCACTGTGAAACATGGTGGTGGCAGCATCATGGTTTGGGCCTGCTTTTCTTCAGCAGGGACAGGGAAGATGGTTAAAATTGATGGGAAGATGGATGGAGCCAAATACAGGACCATTCTGGAAGAAAACCTGATGGAGTCTGCAAAAGACCTGAGACTGGGACGGAGATTTGTCTTCCAACAAGACAATGATCCAAAACATAAAGCAAAATCTACAATGGAATGGTTCACAAATAAACATATCCAGGTGTTAGAATGGTCAAGTGGAAAGAACTGAAAACTGCTGTTCACAAACACTCTCCATCCAACCTCACTGAGCTCCAGCTGTTTTGCAAGGAGGAATAGGCAAAAATTTCAGTCTCTCAATGTGCAAAACTGATAGAGACACCCCAAAAGGTGGCGCTACATTAACTTAAGGGGGGTGATTAATTTTGCACGCCCAATTTTTCAGTTTTTTATTTGTTAAAAAAGTTTAAAATATCCAATAAATTTCGTTCCACTTCATGATTGTGTCCCACTTGTTGTTGATTCTTCACAAAAAATTACAGTTTTATATCTTTATGTTTGAAGCCTGAAATGTGGCAAAAGGTCGCAAAGTTCAAGGGGGCCGAAAACTTTCGCAAGGCACTGTATATATATGATACTCAAAGCCTCAAGTTAATATAACAACTTCACCCCTATATATTTTTTAAATTTTTTAATTAATATTTAAAATTATTATTTTGATCATGTTTTATTATATTTATATTAAATTCAGGCTTTGATTGAGTATCAAATATATATGATTTAACATCAATTAATGCTTAATAATTATTTAATATATTTTCTACTGTGGGTGCTTTACACCATTAAACCATTAAAATGCTTTTTAAATAGAGAGGGCCAGATTCAGGAACAGTTAGGCTGGCGGATCCAGTGATCCGCCAGCCTAACTGTGACTTTAAGCCGGCGTTTCTGTTTTCTGTAACCAGAAAACAAGAAACGCCGGGTTGAAGCTCCGATGCGAGCAGCGTAACTGAGTTTCGCCATCGCATCGTTACTTCAACTTAAAAATGGCGCCGGGGGCGTTCCCGCCGATTTCCGCTCAAAAAATATGTTAATGAGCGGAAATCGGCAATTCACGATCGCATTCCGGCGCGACGCAGTGACGTTACGACGTTTCCGGACGGGATACGCGGCGCATAGTTATACCTACATGGGGTTGGAATATCCTATGTTAGGTATAGGCGTCGTCATCGCGTCGAAAAAAAAAAAAAAACGTCGCTTGCGTAAAACGTTCATGAATGGGAATGTGACGTCATTGACGTTCATTCACAGAATTTGGAGCATGCGCACTGGGATGTTTTGACACTCGACGCATGCGCAGTACGTTCGCGGCGGGAACGCGCTTCGTTTTAATACTACACGCCCCGTACCCGCCCAATTTGAATTCCGCCGGCTCATTTGCGATGCGCTGCCGCAACTTTAGGAGCAAGTGCTTCGTGAATGACAGCACTTGCTCCTAAAATTTCTGCAGCGTAACGCAAATGAGAAGCGTTACTCTGGAGCAAAGATGCTCCCATCTACCTGAATCTGGCCCAGAGAGTGTAAGTACCTTAACTCTGTCTCTGTATCCATTTCCCGACTGCTGCATGACTATATACGTCGGCAGAATGGCTCGGCTGCGCATATGAATGTACCCTTATGTCCCCTTACAGAGGTGGCATTTCAGGTGCAGGCCCGCCGCAAGCTTCGTGAGTGTGACCGCGGATCCCGTGGACTCGATGTAGTAGCAGAACGGGGGGATGCTTATGTAAACAAGTGACAGGACACTGATCGTCTGTTCCCTCTCATCACACAGTTAAAATCACTCCCTAGGACAGACTTAACCCCTTCCCCGCCCCCTTCTGGTTAACCCCTTCTCTGCCAGTGCCATTTACACACTAATCAGTGCATTTTTATAGCACTGTTCGCTGTATAAATGACAATGGTTCCAAAATAGTGTCAAAAGTGTCCGATGTGTCTGCCATAATGTCACAGTCACGATAAAAATCGCTAATCGCCACCATTACTAACAAAAAAGTAAAAACATAACAATAAAAATGCATACAACTATCCCCTATTTTGTAGACACTATGGGCCAGATTCAGAAAGCCCGGCGTAACTTTGTGCGGGCATAGCGTATCTTCTTTACACTACGCCGCCGCAACTTAGAGAGGCAAGTGCTGTATTCACAAAGCACTTGCGTCCTAAGTTGCGGCGGCGTATTGTAAATGTGCCGGCGTAAGTGCGCGTAATTCAAAGTAGGCAGGTAGGGGGCGTGTTGTATTAAAATTAACCGTGACCCTATGTAAATTATGTGGCGAACGAACGGCGCATGCGCCGCCCGTGGACGTATTCCGGTGCGCATGCTCAAAATCACGTCGCAATTAGTCAATGCTTTTGACGTGAACGTAACCTACGCCCAGCCCCATTCTGAAACGGTTTACGCAAATGACGTGAACGACATGAAATTCGACGGCTGTTCCGACGTCCATACTTAACATTGGCTGCGCCATTTTTTTGGTGGTTTATCTTTACACCGGACGTAACCCTTAGGGTCCTTTCACACTAGCGGACGAACGGTCCGCTAATTACAAGTCCGTTAACGGACTTGTAATGAACCCCTATGGGAGCGGATCTGTTAGCGGATGATGCATCCGCTAACGTCCGCCAGATCCGCATCCGTTTTTTCGGATGGAAGAATGTCCTATTTTTCTTCCATCCGGCCAAACGGACCGGATGCAAACGGACAGACGGTCCGTTTCCATCCGACTCCCCATAGGGGAGAGCGGAGGAGAGACGGGGCGGTCCCTGCACAGTGTGCGGGGACCGCCCTGTCCGCCGACAGCTGAGCGGAGACCCCCCGCTGAGCTGACGGACACACGGAGCGGACCGAAAAACGGTCCGCTCCGTGTGAAAGGACCCTTACGCAAACCGCGTAACTAGCGCATCTACGTTCCGGAATCGGTGTATCTTACTCATTTGCATATTTTTAATGGGTACGCCGAATGCGTCCAGCGTAACTATGCACCCACGATACGCCGGCGTAGGCAAGTTACGTCAGACGACTAAAGCCATGTTTTTCGGCGTATCTTGCTTTGAGAATCGGAGCAAAGATGCGACGGCGTATATTTGTACTTACGTCGGCGTATCTCGAATTACGCCGGCGTAAGCCTCTCTGAATCCGGCCCAGATAGTGTAAGTACCTGAACTCTGTCTCTGTATATTAGTTACCTGCTATTCCCTACACATGTGCATATATAAATATCCATACATTCTATCACCTAATAAAGCCCTTACAATACAATACAATTGTTCTGCACATTTTTCTTTTATTTTTGTACAAAAAAAGTCACTCCACGTTGTCATTCTGCTTAAGTGTTAAAAAGGTTTTTTTGTGACCTTTTTAAAAAAAAAAATAAAGAATTTTCCAAATACAAGAATTTCTGGACATTTTAATTCAAGACTGACAGTCCATTTTTAGACTCATGCAAGCTGAAAAAATGCTGACCTTTGTAAAATGTAAATGAGAAACACAACTAAATCAATTATTGTCTGCATTCATCTTACTGGGTAAACCTTTAAGTACAGTAAATGAAATCACACTCTAGAATTTTAAATGCTTCATTATGTACCTGCTTTTTTATTAACTTTACAGCTATGAATGTAAGTGTGAAACAGTGATGAATGTTACCAAAATTGCATTGTAAACAGTTTTACAAAGAAAGAAAAAAATACTTGAGTTGTCCAGAGTTGTTTTGGTACCAGATAAAGCACTATTTTTATTAAATGAAAAGTCATTTAAAGTATAGTGGAGATTTTTGTCACCTAAGTTAGTGGGCCAGATTCTCAGCGGCGCTACGACGGCGTATCTCAGATACCCCGTCATATCGCCTTTTTTTTAGCCTCGTATCTATGCGAGTGATGCTTAGCATCACTTTGGCATAGATACGCTTCTACATCCGACAAGTGTAATACAATTACTCTTGCGGATCGTAGTTGTAATGACAACTCCGGCCACTAGGCGGCCTTTGCGTTGTTTTCTCATTTGCCAATGCAAATGAGGCTACTACGCCGATTCCCGATCGCTTTTACGCCGCCCCGTCGTCGCGTACGTCGTTTACGAACTCGTAAGGTTACCCCTGCTTCTATGAGGAGTAGCCTTACGAAGTACCGTCGGATACCGTCGGGTGCCGTCGGATGCCATGTTAAGTATGGCGTCGGGTCAGCGTCGGCTTTTTCGGTCGCTTACGTCGTTTTACTAACTCGTTCGCGAAAAGGGCGTTGCGTAAATGACGATCACGTCGTTTTGACGTCGGTTTCAACGACGCTTTCCGACGTGAGCTGGAGCATGCGCACTGGGCTTTTTCCCCGGCCGGCGCATGCGCAGTTCGTTCGACGCGGGGGCGCGCTTAATTTAAATACAAGCCGCCCCATTTGAATTGCGCGGGTTTACGCTGGGCGATTTATGCGACGCCGGCGAAAACTACGGAGCAAGTGCTTTGAGATTAAAGCACTTGCTCTAGTACGATGCGGCGGCGTAGTGTAAATGGCTTAGGCTACGCCGCCGGAATTCTATGAGAATCTGGCCCAGTGTCTCCAACCTACTGATACTCCCCTTTATGCCCCGTACACTAGGGTGACCAGACATCCCCAGTTTCAGGGGACGGTCCCCTGATTGAGGACACTGTCCCCGGACCAAGTCTGTCCCTGGTTTTGTCCCCAGATTGGATTTAATAGGGGGCAGGGGCAATTTCAATGACAGTCAGTGCAGAATAAAAAAAAAAAATAGAATTACACCCCCCCGCTCCGCCGTGCCTACTAGGATAGGGGGGTTGTATATTTCCCATTATCTGTGCCCCTTTCTGATAATCATGTGCTGGTCGGAGCGGAGGGAATATTTCTTCAGTTTCGGCCGATGCCCATTCAGCTCCGCTCGCATGTTCTTCTGCTTTGGCTCAAATCCTGGCCAGCCACCTGCCTATTTCCTTGCCTTCCCTGGCAGTAGTGATCCTCTGCTACCCCATCCAGTAGTAGCCGGGGCCTGGAGAGTAAGACTTGAGAGGCTGTGAGGTGGGGGGCGACGGGCAGAGAGTCGCTGATTGTTGCAATTACTAGTAAAGAAAAAATATGTCCCCGGATTTCATTTTAAAAATCTGGTCACCTTACCGTACACACGATCGGATTTTACGTTAGTAAAACCTTGTGTAGCGCCTGGCTACTTTCATAGCTGGTGCTGCTGTAAATTTAGAGGGTGGTCAGAGAGTTAGTTGCCTCTAAGGCGGCGTACACACGACCGAGCTTCTCGGCAGAATCCAGCGAGAAACTCGCTGGGAGACATATTCTGGCGAGAAGCTCGATCGTGTGTACACTTCCGACGAGCGTCCCGTCGGGATGCTCCTCGAGCCAAAAAAGAGAACACGCTCTCTTTTTCCTCGTTGTTCAATGAGGACTTTGGCTCGACGAGCTTTTCCGACCGCTCATCGGGAACCTCGTCGGGCGGAAAGATTGGGTTTAGCCCGACGAGGTTCCCGGACGTGTGTACGCGGCCTGATGCCGCGTACACACAATCGTTTTTCGGGAATGAAAAAAAACTTTGTTTTTCAGCATGTAGAAAAAAAGAAAGTTTTTCCAACTTCATCATTAAAAACGATGTTGCCCACACACCATCGTTTTAAAAAAATGATGAGCAAAGCGCGGTGACGAACAACACGTACAACGGCACTCTAAAGGGGAAGTTCCATTCAAGCTCCCGTCTCATAACCTGCTTCTGAGCATGCGCGGGTTTAAAACGTTGTTTTTAACGTCGTTTTAGCCCACACATGATCATTTTTTACAACCCCCAAAAATATGTCATTTTTTAACCCCTTCCAAACAGGGCATTTTTACCCCCTTCCTGCCCAGACCAATTTTTAGTTTTCAGCGCTGTTGCACTTTGAATGACAATTGCGCGGTCATGCAACACTGTACCCAAGTTAAATCTTTATGTTTTTTTCCCCCCACACAAATAGAGCTTTCTTTTGGTGGTATTTGATCATCTCTGCGGTTTTTATTTGTTGCGCTATAAACAAAAGAAGAGCGACAATTAAAAAAAAAAAAAAACAATATTTTTTACTTTTTTATTTAATAAATATCACTTTTTAAAAAATAAAATAAAAATTTTCCTCAGTTTAGACCGATAAGTATTCTTCTACGTATTTTTGGTATTTTTTTACTAGTAATGGCGGCAATCTGCGTTTTTTTCTTGTGACCGTGACACTGCGGCGACACTTTTGACACGTTTTTGGGACCATTTACATTTACACAGCGATTAGTGCTATAAAACTGCACTGAATACTGTGTAAATGTGACTGGCAGGGAAGGGGTTAACACTAGGGGACGCTGAAGGGGTTAAAAGGTTCCCTAAAGTATGTTCTAAGCGTAGGGAGAGGGGGACTCACAGGGGGAGGAGACCGATGTGTGTTCCTCTGTACTGGGAACACACATCGGTCTCCTCACCGCTGACAGGAGGTGGATCTGTGTGTTTACACAGATCCACACTCCTGCCGTGAGGGCCGGTAGTCACGGGTGCCCAGTGGCAATCGCGGCCGTCGGGCATGCACGCAAGATCGCCGGGAACAAAGGACGTCATATGACGTCCACCCGGATCGAGGAGGGGTTCCTGCCGCCGTCATTTCACAATGGCGCGGTAAGGAAGGGGTTAAAACGACATTAAAAAATGCAGCATGCTCGAATTTTTTTTGTCGTTCTTCAGAAGATGAAAAACAATGTGAAGCCCACACAGGATCATTTTAACCACTTAAGGACCGCCGCACGCACATTTACGTCCACAGAAGGGCACGGCTGGGCACAAGGGCGTATATATACGTCCTCGCCCAGTAGCGGGTCGGGGGTCCGATCGGGACCCCCTCCACGGCGTGCGGCGGTCCCCGTGTCTCCGGGAGCGATCCGGGACGAGCGGGCGGATGTCCGTCTTTGCCCGCCCCCCCGCGATCGCTCCCAGCCAATCGCTGCGCTCCCCCGCCCTGTCACTTCCTCCTCCTGTGTTTACACAGGAAGGGGGAAGTCATGTAATCTCTCATCGCAGCGGTATTTCCAACCGCTGCGACGAGAGGAACACCTCACAGTAAGTGTGCACCAACATTACACTGACATACACACACATAGGCACACTTAACCCCTTGCGATCTGCCCCCCCACCCCCCTGTCACAGTGTCACTGAATGCAGTGAACTAATCACTGCATTTAGTGTCAGTGTGAGAGGCAGTGTAAAAGTCAGTTAGTGTTAGGTTCAGGATAGCCCCCCCACCCCCCCCTAATAAAGTTTTAACCCACTGATCACCGCCCTAGTTAACCCTTTCACTCCCTATTGCCAGCTTCACTAAGCGATCATTTTTCTGATCGCTGTATTAGTGTCGCTGTTCCCGCTAGGTAGCTATTTTTTTTTATTGCAATTTTTTTTTTACTAAAGACATGTGGCTAAATACATTTTGGCCTAAATGTTTGACTAAAATTTAGTTTATTTGATTTTTTTTTTAACAAAAAGTAAAAAATAGTGTTTTTTTTCAAAAATGTCGCTCTATTTTTGTATATAGCGCAAAAAATAAAAATCGCAGAGGTGACCAAATACCACCAGAAGAAAGCTCTATTTGTGGGAAGAAAAGGACGCAAATTTTGTTTGGGAGCCACGTCGCACGACCGCGCAATTGTCTGTTAAAGCGACGCAGTGCCGAATCGCAAAAACACCTTGGGTCATTTACCAGCATATTGGTCCGGGTCTTAAGTGGTTAAATGACGTTTTTAAAAACGCCATTTTTTTTCATGCCGAAAAATGATCGTGTGTACGCGGCATGACTGTGTTTATTTGGTTAAATTTAGGGCTTCTGTTCCAGCTTTGGCTGTACTGTGTGTACACTGTTGTAGTCTGGGGAGTTGGTCCCACCCCAGACCGGCAGGTGGCAGCAGTAGAGTCAAGATAGTGTAGATATTTATCCTCGGCAGCCAACCAGGAGGGTTGATCGCCTCGCTGTGCATGCTGGGGAGGGGCGTTTAGGGGGCGGAACCCAGTGGTGTAGGGTTCGCCTTCACCGCCATCCGCCTGGGCACTCGTCCCACCACCCCCGAGTATGGCCCTCCTGGCCGTGGTGTGGGTGTTTCAGTGTTCCTGGCTCCGGGACAAAGTTGGTCCGGAGCGAATGATCTACCTTGTAGGCTCAGTGTGTAGACTGAGTCTGCGGGTGCAGAGTTGTCCTGTGCTGTCCGTTCCGAGGGAGAAAGCCGACTGATGGAAAACCTGTCTAGGAAATACCAAGCATGAGGCTGGTATCTCAAGAGAGGCTTACTGCTTCATTGAAGGACACATCGTTTCTGAGAGGCTGGACGATGGTCACCTATCAGTCCCGAGATTACTAAAAGCTGTTCAAGGGAGATCCAGGTGCTTAACCACTTCCCGACCGCCCACCGCAGGTATACGTCGGCACTTTAGAGATGGATATCTCGGTAACGGCAGCAGCTGCAGCCACAACCGAGATATCCATCTCTTCTGTGGGCGGTCGGGTAAACGATAATGGCGGTCTCCGCGGCGGAATCGCCGCGAGATCGCCGTTATCGGTGGTGGACGAGCGTCCCCCCCCCTCCCGCTGCGCTCCCGCGCTCTCCGCCGCTTACCGGAGCCGTCGGTAGCGGCGGAGGCGATCGGGTGCGCTCGTCTGGTCAGCGGGGATGCGAGTGAGGGAAAAAATTTCCCTCGTCCATCCCCGTAGCTCTGCTGGGCGGAAGTGACGTCAAACGTCAGTTCCAAACAGCGTCTTAAAGAGACATTTTTTTTTTTAAATGTCATTTGAAAAATGACATTTAAATTTTTTTTTTTTTTTGCATTTTAGCCTAAATATGAGATGTGAGGTCTTTTTGACCCCAGATCTCATATTTAAGAGGACCTGTCATGCTTTTTTATATTACAAGGGATGTTTACATTCCTTGTAATAGGAATAAAAGTGATACTTTTTTTATTTTTTTTTATTTTAGTGTTAAAAATTGGTAAAATTAATACAAATAAATACGAAAACAAAAAAAAAAAATTTTTAAATCGCCCCGTCCCGACGAGCTCGCGCGCAGAAGCGAACGCATACGCGAGTAGCGCCCGCATATGAAAACGGTGTTCAAACCACACAAGTGAGGTATCGCCGCGATCGTTAGAGCGAGAGCAATAATTCTAGCCCTAGACCTCCTCTGTATCTCAAAAAATGCAACCTGTAGAATTTTTTAAACATCGCCTATCGAGATTTTTAAGGGTAAAAGTTTGACGCCATGCCACGAGCGGGCGCAATTTTTAAGCGTGACATGTTGGGTATCATTTTACTCGGCGTAACATTATCTTTCACAATATGTAAAAAAATTGGGCCAAATTTATTGTTGTCTTATTTTTTAATTTAAAAAAAGTGAATTTTTTCCAAAAAAAGTGCGCTTGTAAGACCGCTGCGCAAATACGGTGTAACAAAAAGTATTGCAATGACTGCCATTTTATTCTCTAGAGTGTTAGAAAAAAAAATATATAATGTTTGGGGGTTTTAAGTAATTTTATAGCAAAAAAAAATGTTTTAGTCTCGTAAACACCGAATCTGAAAAACAGGCCCGGGGCTGAAGTGGTTAATCCAGTGTTGAGAAGGATTTTGGACCGAGGGTGTCTCCACTTTTGGGAAGGTCTGTGGCAGAGACTTTGCTAAAGTTCCGAGTGACATTTTGGCTGCTGGTCCGGTGTGAGTGACCTGTCTCGGTGCGCTGTGCCCACTCTGGCTAGAGTGGCGATGCAAGTTGTCTTTGGAAGCAGGACTGCTTCCGAAACCCTGTTATACGCCCAAATCCATTACCTACCACTTCTTCTATGATCTCACCTACTACTTCTTTTACCATGTTTACCCCGTTGGGTAATTAAGCACACGAAAATATACCTACAGTGTGGACATTGACTTTCTTACAGCTCTTATCCAGTACACTAGACGGCGGAGAAATAGAGGTAACGTGCCACCCAAATCAAAACCAGCAGCTCCCAGTGCTACACTTGGATGTTTTTTCTGACGGAATTCCGCTCAAGCTTGGCTCGCATACACACTGTCACAAAAACGTTTTTTGAACTTTTGTCCATCAAGAATGCCGTGACGTACAACACTGCGATGAGATGAGAAAATTAAGTTCAATGCTTTCGAGCATACGTCGAATTGTTTCCGAGCATGCGTCGGAATTTTGCGCGTCGGAATTGCCACAGACGATCGGAATTTCCGAATGGAATTTTTAACGCCGGAAAATTTGAGAGTATGTTGCTTTGAGAATCTGGCCCTATAACTTTTGAGCAAAGCAATCAATATACGCCTATTGCAATTTTTTGTTTTACCAAAATTTTTACACATACACCGGCGTAATTCGAAATTCCCGCCGGCGTATCATTGTTTTCTATTCTGAAAACATGATACGCCGGTTTTAAGCTTGGATCCGACTGATGTAAGTCATTTACACCGTCGGATCCTAAATGCAATACTACGCCGGCCGCTAGGTGGCGTTTACGTAAAATTTCATCGTTGAATATGCAAATGAGCCGATAAGCCGATTCTCGAACGTTTTTGCGCCGCGGCGACGTAGTTTACGTAGGTTGCGTACGCGTAAGGTTACCCCTGCTATATGAGGGGTAACCTTATAACGCGTCGTGAATAGGGACGTGCGTTAATTACGTTCACGTCGCAACCTATGTATTTGCGGAATATTACGGAGCATGTGTAGTGGCCTACGTTTAAGGCCTGCGCATGCACAGTTCGTTCGGCATGGGGGCGCGCTTAATTTAAATACAGCACGCCCCCTCCTTCACTATTTGAATTACACGGCCTTACGACGCCGCATTTACGCTACGCCGCTGAAAATTACGGAGCAAGTGCTTTGAGAATACGGCACTTGCTCCAGTAATTTGCGTAGGCGTAGCGTAAATGCGATACGCTACACCACCAGATACGCAATTTTTTAAGAATCTGGTTCATACCGTCTAAAAAATAGGGGATAGATTTACAGCAGTTTATTATTATAATATTTTTTACCAATAATGGCGGCGATCTGCGTTTTTTATCGTGACTGCGATATTGCGGCGGACATATCGGGCAAATGCACTGATTACTGTATAAATGTGACTGACAGGCAAGCGGTTAACCCTAGGGGGTGATCAAGGGGTTAAATATGTATCCTAGGGAGTGATTCTTTTTCGAACATGCTCTAATTTTTTCACAACGTTTTAAACAATGTCGTTTTTCGGGTGTAAAAAATTATCGTGTGTGGGCTTTAACGACATGAAAAACCTGCGCATGCTCAGAAGCAAGTTATGAGATGGGAGCGCTCGTTCTGGTAAAACTAGCATTCGTAATGGAGATGGCACATTCATCACCCTGTAACAGACTGAAAAGCGCGAATCGTCTTTTACTAACACAAAATCAACAAAAGCAGCCCAAAGGGTGGCGCCATCCCAATGGAACTTCCCCTTTATAATGCCGTCTTACGTGTTGTACGTCACCGCGCTTTACTAGAGCATTTTTTTTTAAAACAATCGTGTGTAGAAAAGGCTGTTTTAATGATCAACCCGAAAAATGATCGTGTGTACGCGGCATGACATTCACAGACATGACTAAGCATGATGGGAATTGTAGTTCCTGAACATGCGCACTGGGGAAAACTGAAGCAACGGCACCTCCCGCGCAGAAGTAAGCGGCGAGAGAAATGTTGCCGGCCGGAGGGGGAGACGTGGACCGCTGCGGGGGCTTCGATCTAAGGTAAGTATGCCTTTATCTTGCAGGGTTTTGTTTTGTAGGGTTCACTTCCTCATTAATCTACATGGAGTTCAGCTTTAGCATCAACTAGTTAAAGAGGAGTTCCACCCAAAAATGGAACTTCCGCTTATCCCACTCCTCACCCCCTTACATGCCACATGGCATGTAATTTTTTTTGGGGGGGGAGTGGGGGCTTCAGGAGGAGTGGGACTTCCTGTCCCACTTCCTCCTTCCGCCGAGGGGCTGGTTAGGCGATTAAGCTTAATCGCCTACAGCAGCCCCTCCCTGTAGGCGATCGCATGGGACACATGACAGGTCCCATGCGATCGCCTGTCCAATCAGCGGCGAGCCGTGCCACGCGCGCATGTGCAGTGCCGCTCGCGCATGGGCAGTGGGTGCCTGGCCGTGAAGCCGGAGGCTGTCACGGCTGGGTGCCCACAGTTACCATGAGGACGCTGGCCGGGGAGGGGGGGAGAGGAGCGGAACCCCCAGCCGGCGCGTCGCTGGAACGCAGGAGCAGGTAAGTGAGTGTTTATTAAAAGCCAGCAGCTACACTTTATGTAGCTGCTGACTTTTAATAAACATGAAACAAGGCTGGAACACCCCTTTAAAGGAACACTAAAGGTTCGTTTTTTTTAGATCAATTGATTTGCTGTAAGCTAGAGCATTTAAATATCACTTACCTCGTTTTTCCTTTTGACCTCCAAAATACAGTAATCCAGGTTTGAAAATGCCATTTCCTGTCTCTCCTCTTCTTGCTTTCCACCAGCATCTGAGCCGTTTTGCATGGTGGAAAGCAGAATGTGCTCACCCCCTCCCTATGACTACAGCCCTGCGTGAAGATTCTCTCTTATCCCTCAGGCTGCGTACACACGATCAAATCTGTCTGCTGAAACCCGTCTGACGGACCGTTTCAGCAGACAGATTCGATCGTGTGTACGGGCAAACAGACGGATTTGGCCACCCAACAGATTTCAAAGCATGCTTTCAAATCTGTCTGCTGGAAACCAGTCGGACCGATATGTCTGCTGGTTAGTACGCTAACCAGCAGACATATCTGCTCGCACATGCGTCGAATGGATTCGACGCATGCGCGGAAGTGTTTTACTTCCTGGTGCGGTGACGTGGCGGCGTCAACGTCACCGCCACGTCAGCACGCTGTCTGCCGGCGGGGATTTTGGTTTGATCGTGTGTACGCGATCAAACCAATACATCCCAGCAGACAGATCTGTACAAATCGGTCTGTCCGACCGATTTGATCAGATGTATTTGCTCGTGTGTACGGGGCCACACAGGCATGGAGGCCATAAGCCTAATGGGAACTGTAGTTCCCATCAGGCCGTGATGTAGCAAGAATGAATGCGCACCGCAAACCAGGAAGTCAGTGAGAATAACGATGCAGGAGTGACGGAGGTGAATAAAACAGCTCGATTTCAACAGGGATCAAACTAGTTATAATGCAAAACATTACTTTTTTCTTCATCAGCTACTGTCAGACTTTAATTTAAGAGGAAAATATTTTTGTCTTTACAACCCCTTTAACCACTTCCATACCAGGCACTTACGCACCTTCCCGCCCAAGCCAATTTTCAGCTTTCAGCACTGTCGCAATTTGAATGACAATTGCGCGGTCATGCTACACTGCACCCAAACAAAATTGGCGTCCTTTTTTCCCCACAAATAGAGCTTTCTTTTGGTGGTATTTGATCACCTCTGCGTTTTTTTTTTTTTGTGCAACAACTAAAAATAGAGCGAAGATTTTGAAAAAAAAAAAAAGTTTTTATTTTTTTCTGTTAATTTTTTTGTAAATGAGTATGTTTTCTCTTTCAATTATGGGCACTGATATGGTGGCACTGATGGGCACCGATGAGGTGGCACTGATGGGCACCGATGAGGTAGTTCTGATGGGCACCGATTAGGTAGCACTGATGGACACTGATAGGCGGCGCTGGTATTGGGCACTGATGGGCACTCATGGGCGGCACTGATGGGCACTCATAGGCAGCACTGGGCACTCATAGGCGGCACAGGTGGGCACTCATAGGCGGCACAGGTGGGCACTCATAGACGGCACAGGTGGGCACTCATAGGCGGCACAGGTGGGCACTAATAGGCGGCACAGGTGGGCACTGATAGGTGGCACAGGTGGGCACTGATAGGTGGCACAGGTGGGCACTGATAGGTGGGCACTGGGCATGGATTGGCACTGTGGGGTGGCACTGACAGACACTGGGGTGGCACTGATGATCACTGAGGGGTGGCACTGATGGATCAATGTTGCCAATCAGTGCCCATGTGTGGGCACTGATTGGCATCATTTTTTTTTTACTGCCCCCCCTTTTTTTTTGTCATTTTATTTTTTTGTCTTTTTTTTTTTTTTTTTTTTTGTCATTTTTTTTTTGTATTTTTTTTTATTACCCTGGTGGTCTAGTGTGGCGATCCGAGGGGGGGCTGCGCTGATAAACAATCAGCGCGAACCCCCCCGTCAGGAGAGCCGCTGATCGGCTCTCCTCTACATGCGTCTGTCAGACGCGAGTGAGGAAGAGCCGTCGGCGGCTCTTCCTGTTTACATCGTGATCAGCCGTGATTGGACACGGCTGATCACGTGGTAACGAGGCTCCGCCGGAGACTCGTTACCGAGATCGGAGGTGCAGGGTGTCTGACTGACACCCCGCATCACCGATCGCCGCGCTGCGCGCCCGCACGGGCGCGTGCGGCATGAAATCGTGCTAGACGTTTGAGAACGTCTAGTCACGATTTCATAACCACTTCCCTGCCGTAAATCGGCTATTGGCCAGGCGGGAAGTGGTTAACCACTTGCATACTGGGCACTTACACCCCCCTCCTGCCCAGGTAAAATTTCAGCTTGCGGCACTGCGTCGCTTTAACTGACAATTGCGCGGTCGTGCGACGTGGCTCCCAAACAAAATTTACGTCCTTTTTTCCCCACAAGTAGAGCTTTCTTTTGGTGGTATTTGATCACCTGTGTGATTTTTATTTTTTGCGCTATAAACAAAAAAGAGCGACAATTTTGAAGAAAAATACAATATTTTTTACTTGTTGCTATAATAAATATCCCAATTAAAAAAAAACACATCTTTTTTTCTCAGTTTAGGGCGATACGTATTCTTCTACATATTTTTGGTAAAAAAAAAAAAAAAATCGCAATAAGCGACTGGTTTGCGCAAAAGTTATAGCGCTTACAAAATAGGGGAGAGAATTATTATTTTTTATTATTTTTTTTTTTACTAGAAATGGTGGCGATCTGCGATTTTTACTGGTACTGCGACGTTATGGCGGACACATCGGACACTTTTGACACATTTTTGGCGCCATTCACATTTATACTGCGATCAGTGCTATAAATATGCACTAATTACAGTATAAATGTGACTGGCATTGAAGGGGTTAACACTAGGGGGTGAGGAAGGGGTTAAATGTGTATGCTAGGTGTGTTCTAACTGTGGGGGGAGGGGGGGGGGTGACTGGGGGGGTGACCGATCTGTGTCCCTATGTAGGAAGGAACACAGATCGGGCTCCTCCCCTCCAGAGACAGGACGCTGTCTCTGTGTAAAACGGCAATTTTCCATTATTCGGACATTCGGATGCATACGAATTCCCGAATTGCTATATTAGCGAAATATTTGGACCGTTTTCGGAATTCGTTCGTTTTCGACCGAATTTCGAAAAAAAATGGTCGAAATCGAAAATATTTCAACCAGATTAGAAGTCTCTTTTCGAATAGAATTTTTTTTCGAATTAAATTCGAAAATATTTTTTTTTTCGAAATTCGAATCGAATACCCGCGGACTAAATTCGATCGGAATTCGAAAAAAAAAAAAAAAAAAAAAAAAAAAAATTCGGATTTAATTCGAAAAAAATTATATTCGAAAAGAGACTATTTGTTTTCTAATCTGGTTGAAATATTTTCGATTTCGACCGTTTTTTTTTTCGAAATTCGGTCGAAAACGAACGAATTAGAAAAACGGTCGAAATATTTTCGATTTCGACCGGATTTTTCAAAATTCGGTCGAAAACGAACGAATTCCGAAAACGAATTCAACACATGTAACGAACCTAACTTAACGAAATGTATTAAATGACGAATTGAAACGAAACGAAACAAATTTTTCACTTTTGCACATGCCTAGAGATGATCTATGAGAGATCATCTCTCATTGGCCCACAGATCGCATCGCAAACGGCCACTCTGATTGGCCGTTCGCCGCGATCTGTGATTGGCCGTGTCCAAGGGACACGGACAACACAGGGCTTCCCCGCAGCGCGCACTACAGCGCGCGCTGGGAACGCCAGAATGACATGCCGTCAAATGACGGCATGTTGGATATTCAGGCCCGCGCTGTTGCCGTCATCCGACGGTAGCGCGGGCCTCAAGTGGTTAATGTTTCTTCAACTTTAGCAGCGATGTAGTGTTTGCTGAGTGGCATCAGCAGATTTCGTACATTGAGGTTACTCACCCGTTTGATTTGTCCTCAGCAGTTGAACCGTTTATTTATAGTCCCCCCTCGGTGTTGGAGGAGATCATGTTGACATGAACAGTATACAAGACATAAATATTTGCTCCAAGAACAATAGGTGGCCTCTCGAAGATTCTTGTCGAGAAGACCCTTGAAGACGGAAGATGATTAGAAGAGACTGGCAAATATATTCATAATTACTGGAGGACTAAGGTTGTGTTCGGGACATGATTAGCTGGTAATCAGTAAAGAACAAACTGATTATTATTTGCTCAATTCTTTCCAGTCGTTGGGGATTTCACTTTCGGTGACCTAATTAAACCAAGCTTGAAGTCCTCACATCTCCATTCACAGGCAAATTCATTAGAGTCTCCGGCTCTTTGCATGGGATTTGATGTACCTCCTTTTAATCACTTATTTTGAATTTCTGCTACATCTTCCCTGATTACTAACTCGGTGGGATCAGCTTTTGATAAAGGCGTGATTTAGACATGCAAATGTCACAAATAACCAAATCAGCCTGCAAGCTTTTCCTTCCAGGTGCTGATAAAACCACGGCGGGTACGAAGAGAAAATATCGGGTGTTTATTGTGTGTTTTTGAAAAACAAATGATTTCATTGTGGAAATCAATTATATGACTGTCCCTGTGCTGTCTCTGGGTATCTGCTATTCTTCTATTTTCTTTAGAGGGTAACTCCACTTTCTTGGGAAGAAAAAAATAAAAATTGACAAATAAATGATAAAGCACATACAATTGTGACGCAAGCCATATTGTAATATGTTGAATGATATTAAAAATGTACCGTTCCTTTTCAATTTGCGGTGGCCTGGATCTGCGGCGCACAATCCCGCGAACCGTCGTAGGTGTGCGTCAGTTCCTTAAAGCGGGATAGCAAGCCAATCGCAATCGCGATGACCGCCGGCCACGCGCATTATCGCGGGCACGAGAGGCAAAAGAGGAACGTGTGTGTGCAGGGCCATCTTAATATCATCATGGGCCCCTGGGCAAAGTAATGCCATGGGGCCCCTACAATGGAGACAACGCAGGTAAACAGACCAGATATCCCCCAGCACTCTTAACCCTCTACACCCCAGATATTCCCCCAGCGCTCTGACCCCTCTACATCCCAGATATCCCCCCAGCACTCTGACCCCTCTACACCCCAGATATCCCCCCAGCGCTCTGACCCCTCTACATCCCAGATATCCCCCCAGCGCTCTGACCCCTCTACACCCCAGATATCCCCCCAGCGCTCTGACCCCTCTACATCCCAGATATCCCCCCAGCGCTCTGACCCCTCTACACCCCAGATATCCCCCCAGTGATCTGACCCCTCTACACCCCAGATATCCCCCCAGTGCTCTGACCCCTCTATATCCCAGATATCCCCCCTGCACTCTGACCCCTCTACACCCCAGATATCCCCCAGTGCTCTGACCCCTCTACATCCCAGATATCCCCCCAGCGCTCTGACCCCTCTACATCCCAGATATCCCCCAGCACTCTTACCCCTCTACACCCCAGCTATCCCCCCAGCGCTCTGACCCCTCTACATCCCAGATATCCCCCCTGCACTCTGACCCCTCTACACCCCAGATATCCCCACAGCGCTCTGACCCCTCTACATCCCAGATATCCCCCCTGCACTCTGACCCCTCTACATCCCAGATATCCCCCAGCACTCTGACCCCTCTACATCCCAGATATCCCCCAGCACTCTTACCCCTCTACACCACAGATATCCCCCCAGCACTCTAACCCCTCTACACCCTAGGTATCCCCCCAGCACTCTGACCCCTCTACACCCCAGATATCCCCCCAGCGCTCTGACCCCTCTACATCCCAGATATCCCCCCTGCACTCTGACCCCTCTACATCCCAGATATCCCCCCTGCACTCTGACCCCTCTACATCCCAGATATCCCCCAGCACTCTTACCCCTCTACACCACAGATATCCCCCCAGCACTCTAACCCCTCTACACCCTAGGTATCCCCCCAGCACTCTGACCCCTCTACACCCCAGATATCTCCCCAGCACTCTGACCTCTCTACATACCAGATATCCCCCCTGCACTCTGACCCCTCTACACCCCAGATATCCCCCAGCACTCTGACCCCTCTACACCCCAGATATCCCCCCTGCACTCTGACCCCTCTACACCCCAGATATCCCCCCTGCACTCTAACCCCTCTACACCCTAGGTATCCCCCCCAGCACTCTGACCCCTCTACATCCCAGATATCTCCCCAGCACTCTGATCTCTCTACATACCAGATATCCCCCCTGCACTCTGACCCCTCTACACCCCAGATATCCCCCCAGCACTCTGACCCCTCTACACCCCAGATATCCCCCCTGCACTCTGACCCCTCTTCACCCCAGATATCCCCCCTGCACTCTGATCCCTCTACATCCCAGATATCCCACCAGGCACTTTGACCCATCTACATCCAAGATATCTCCCCAGCACTCTGACCCCTCTACACCCCAGATATCCCCCCGGCACTCTGACCCCTCTACACCCCAGATATCCCCTCAGCACTCTGACCCCTCTACACCTTGCTTTGGGGAAAGTGAAGGGGCCCCCATGAAGCTGAGACCCCTGGGCAGTGCGAGCTGGGAACCACAATCTGTAATCTTCTATAGTCAGTCCCAACCCCCACAGTTAGAACACATTTAACACCTTAATCGCCCTCTAGTGCTAACTCCTTTCCTGCCAGTGACATTTATACAGTAATCCCAAAAAGTGTAGATTGATTGTTTTGCGACATTATAGCGGACATATTGGACATATTTAAAACATTTTTGGGACCATTGTCATTTATACAGTGATTAGTGCTATAAAAATGCACTGATTACTGTGTACATGTCAGTGGCAGGGAAGGGGTAAACCCTAGGCGGCGATCAAGGGGTTAATTGTGTGTCCTAGGGAGTGATTCTAACTGTGGGCAGATTGGACTGCCTGAGTGAGGAGAGCGATCGTTGTTCATACTTAGTATGAACAACTGATCGCTCTCCTCACCTCTGACAGCAAGGAGATCTGTCTGTTTACATTGACAGATCTTCGTTCTGTCTCTGTGTAGAGCAATCGCGGGAGCTCAGCATTCATCGTAACCGCTGGGGGCACGTGCATCGGCACTTGCGTTGTGACGCAGGCGCGCCCCCTTGTGGTCAAAAGGCACCCCGACGTACAGTTTTCGTCGGGTTCACCCAAGGGAGCCAATCTGCAGTAGGGACATGCAACTGGTCACAAAGGGGTTAACAAGCAGTGACTCTTCCCTCTCTTGCCCATCTTTTTGAACTGTTAAAGAGGAGTTCTGACATTTTTTTTTTTTAAAGTCAGCAGCTACAAATACTGCAGCTGCTGACTTTTAAAATATGGACACTTACCTGTCCAGGGCGCCTGCAATGTCGGCACCCGAAGCCAATCTGTCCCCCGGCTCTCGGGTGCTGCCGCCGCCATCTTCAGTAAGGGAGTCAGGAAGTAATGCCACGTACACAGGAGCGTTTTTCATGTTGTAAAAAAATACATTTTTAAAGGTCTAGAAAAAACTAAGTTTTTTTTCAACCCGATCGTTAAAAACTGCCTTGCCTACACACGATCGTGAAAAAAAAATGCTGTAGCAAAGCGTGGTGACGTACAACACGTACGACGGCACTATAAAGGGGAAGTTCCATTCGGATGGCGCCACCCTTGGGGCTGCTTTTGCTGATTTCATGTTAGTAAAAGACGATTCGAGCTTTTCAGTCTGTTACAGCGTGATGAATGTGCCATCTCCATTATGAACTTGCTTCTGAGCATGAGCATTTTTTTCACGTCGTTGAAGCCTACACACGATCATTTATTTTTACGATGTTAAAAGCGACAACGTTAAAAACGTTGTGAAAAATTAGAGCATGTTCATGGGCATCTGCCAACATTTTTTCAGGGGGGGGCACTTTGGCAGCGGCGATACAGTCACATTTAACCCTTTCTTCAAACGCTAGCAGGGGTTAAAAGTGCCAGCTAATGCCCGAATAGCGCAGCTAAAACGATTATAAAATGACGCTTTTTAGCGGCGCTTTACCGATACCGCGACCAGTTGGCAGTGTGAAATAGCTCTTGAGATAATTCAGCTTCACTCAATGCCCATATAAATATAGCCTAGAGAATGTACAGACCCCCCCCCCCCCACATTATGCACAGACCCCTCCATTTAGCACAGACCCCCACTTCAACACAGACCCCCCTTCAGCACAGATGTACCCCCCCATTCAGCACAAACCCCCCCTTCAGCACAGATGTACCCCCCTCCCCATCCCATTCAGTACTTCAGATCAGCGATCAGCACGGCACTGGCAGCAGGTTCCCTCCCCCTGTGTACACATAAACATTGGAGGGGGAGGCGGCTTCACTCTGCTCGCTGTGCCTGTGTGACATCCGGCCCGGGACCGCACAGAAAGCCTGCGGCCGCGACACTCTTCAACACCTTCTTGATTTTCCAGGGGGGTCATTTGCCCCCCATTGCCCTATGGAGCGGACGCCTATGAGCATGTTCGAAATTTTTAATGCTAATTTTTTACATCGTGAAAAATGCTCTGGAAACCGCACACGATCGTTTTTAATGACATTAAAGAAAAAAAAATGTAATTTTTTTACACCCCGTAAAACGTTGTGTGTATGCGGCACAAAGCCTTGCGGCTTCACTTCCTGGTTCCCTACTGCACATGCACATGCACGATCCCACTGGTCCCTGCTGTCTTTTGGGACCTGTGTGTCTCCCAGAAGACAGCTGGGGGGGGGCGGAGAAAGTGCCTGGAAGTGGGAGCAAAATGCCTGTATTAGACAGGTATCTGCTCCCCCCCTCCCCCTGAAAGGTGCCAAAAGTGACACCGAAAGGGGGGAGTAGGGTGCAATCTGGGACTGCCCCACAATTGACATGTCTGTCCTGGGTACCGGGCACCTTCATTCCGGGACAATACAATGTCCCAGAATGAAATACAGGACACTACCACCCCCTACTAACTAATACCTACAATTCCGGAACTGGTTGCTAGGGCCAGTGCTGGCATCTTGCAACCAGTGACAATTTACTCTTAGACAGTGAGACCGGGAGCGAGGCTTGCGCCTAGTGCAGCACTTCTGTCCCTCTCACCTCGGCACGTCCTCCTTCTCCGGCACCCAGCGGCAAGCAGCAGGGACTGGTGTGCTCTTCACTCTGCAGATAGTGATGCCACTCCTTTCCTTCTATGCACGTGGCTCATGCAGAGGGAGTGACAGCAGCACTGCATCTGGTGGCAGGCGGCACTGCATCTGGTGGCAGGCTATGGGTGGCAAGCGACACTGCATCTCTGCAACTTAAATTCCACATCAACACCGAGACTACATTACCCCCCGCCCCCCCTCATCTTTTTTGGGGAAGGTGAGAGAAGGGGCGTGTCCCTGAATGGCAGTTTGGAAATGTGGTCACCTTAGGGGGGAGGATTCCGAAAAGCGGAAGTTCAATTTTTCAATCCAAGATTTCCATCAGAGGGTCTGAAAGCTGACCAGCTGCTGACACTTGTTGTCAAAGGTGCGTATAAAATGTTCATTTAAAAAACATTATATAGTTGGCTAATAAAAAAATAATAAAACTGACCAAAAACCAGTAAAGTTTCTGCTTTACACCATTCTTGCTATTGAATATTTTTTTTAAATTACCTTTTAATTTCCATCTGTGGGCAGCCAAGGTTTTCTAAAATTGGCCACCAATTCAAATCCTTCCTACAATATTGTATTATATTATGATAAGGAGGTTTTATTTCTTAACAAAACCTAAAATCCTGGCTCTCTCTACCCGAGGTATACGAACATATGACAAGTGGTGTAATGAATGTGACATGTAGTACAATGTGCATGTCAACCCCCGTCAGAGACTGTAATTCCATTCTTTAATAATTACTTCCCTAGTTTTCAATCATTTTCAATAAAATTACTATTATTCTTCATTTAACTTATCATGTGTCTGTTTATCTTAATTTGCATATTACACTTTACCAGACACACAATAAATTAAATTGAAGAATAATCGTAATTTTATAGAAAAGTTTGGAAAATGAAGGAAGTAATTAACCACTTAACTTCTTAAGGACCGCCTCCTGCACATATACGTCGGCAGAATGGCACGGCTGGGCACATCCACGTATATCTACGTCGGTTCTAGTACCCAGCCGTGGGTCACGGGCGCGGGCCCGCGGCGCTCTCCCGTGACCCGGTCCGAAGCTCCGGGGTCACGGGAGCTTATTTCAGAAGAAATAAGGACATTTAAAAGCAAAATGGAAGGATGAGGTAAGTGAAGGAGGACTGCACTAAGGTAAAGGAAGATATTTAGGGAGAAAAAAAAAATTGTACCTTTACAAGCCCGGACCATTTTGCAGCTAAAGGACCAGGCCATGTTTTTGCGATTCGGCAATGCGTCGCTTTAACTGACAATTGCGCGGTCGTGCGACGTGGCTCCCAAACAAAATTGGCGTCCCTTTTTTTTCCCACATATAGAGCTTTCTTTTGGTGGTATTTGATCACCTCTGCGGTTTTTATTTTTTGCGCTATAAACAAAAATAGAGCGACAATTTTGAAAAAAAAATGCAATATTTTTTACTTTTTGCTATAATAAATATCCCCCAAAAAAGATATAATTTGTTATTTTCCTCAGTTTAGGCCGATACGTATTCTTCTACATATTTTTGGTAAAAAAAAATCGCAATAAGTGTTTATTGATTGGTTTGCGCAAATGTTATAGCGTTTACAAAAGAGGGGATCGTTTTATGGCATTTTCATTATTATTATTTTTTTACTAGTAAATGCAAAAAAATTATCCCCTATTTTGTAAACGCTATACATTTTGCACAAATCAATCGATAAAAGCTTATTGTGATTTTTTTTTTACCAAAAGTAGATAGAAGATTACGTATCGGCCAAAACTGAGGACATTTATATATATATATATATATATATATATATATATATATATATATTTTTTGGGGATATTTATTTTAGCAAAAAGTAAAAAATATTAAATTTTTTTCAAAATTGACGCTCTATTTTTGTTTATAGCGCAAAAATAAAAAACCGCAGAGGTGATCAAATACCACTAAAAAAAGTCTCTATTTGTGGGGAAAAAAAAGGACGACAATTTTGTTTGGGAGCCACGTCACACGACTGCGCAATTGTCAGTTCAAGCGACGCAGTGCAGAAACGCAAAAAGGGGCAAGGTCCTTAACCTGCATAATGATTCGGGTCTTAACTGGTTAAAATACCGAATTTTATACAGACAGTCAAATCTATATAGGGCATCCCTTGTGACAGATAGTATCTCCTCCAGAGAGCCCATCCCCACAGTTGCCCTGACCCCCTTTGGAACACCCATCCCCTTACAATGTCACAAAGGCATCCCCCTGTTCTGCCTTTGTCGACTGCAATCGCGGGCCGTCCGAGAACATCAAGTTCCCGGGACCCGCAAATATGCTTTTTTCAGCAGGAACGCGGCAGCACGCACCTCCAGCACTGACTGTATGTAATGGGAAGGGGTGCTGGGGTGTGCTGCAGGGTCTATTGATGATGATGATGGCTGCTGAGGGATCTATTCTAGCTGGAGGGGTTCTATTTTTTTTCAAGGGGGGATCTATTCTTACTGGTAGGGGACCTATTAGTGCTGAGGGTGGGTCTTATATTGCTGAGGGGTCAGTTATTGCTGGGAGAGGTCTACTGTTGAGGGAGGGGTCTTTTGTTGCTGGCTGTGGGGAGACCGGTTGCTGCTGCCAGGGTTCTATTGTTGCTGCTGAGGGGATTTTGTTTTGGCTTGCCCATTAAGGGGGGTCTATTGTTGCTAGAGGGGGCTTTTTTGTTTTTGACTTCAGGGGATCTATTTTACTTATTTTCTTGTTATGAACAAATTCCATACAAATTTCTTATCACCACAAAAATGATACTTGGTTCTGTTTTCTCTAGAGGGGCAGTACTGGGAGGTGGGTAGGGGGTGAAACTAAGGAAGGGTGCTCAGAGGTGGGTAAAGGTGGAGAAAAGGGGTGACTCAAAAAGGGGGGAGTTCCTGCACCTATTCTCTGAGAAAAAAAGCCCTGGATATAGATAGATATAGATAGATAGATAGATAGATAGATAGATAGATAGATAGATAGATAGATAGATAGATAGATAGATACAGTAGATAGATAGATAGATAGATAGATAGATAGATAGATAGATAGATAGATAGATAGATAGATAGATAGATAGATAGATAGATAGATAGATAGATAGGAAGATAGATAAAGATAGCAAGAAAGAAGGGAAGGAAGGAATATGGATAAAGAAAGAAAGATAGATAAAGATAGAAAGAAATAAAGAAAGAAAGGAAGGTAGGAAGATAAAGAAAGATAGATAAAGATAGAAAGAAAGTGGAAAAGGAATATAGATAGATTCCAAAAGATAGATAAAGATAGAAATAAAGAAAGAAAGAAAGAAAGAAAGAAGGGAAGGAAGATAGATAGATAGATAGATAGATAGATAGATAGATAGATAGATAGATAGATAGATAGATAGATAGATACAGTAGATAGATAGATAGATAGATAGATAGATAGATAGATAGATAGATAGATAGATAGATAGATAGATAGATAGATAGATAGATAGGAAGATAGATAAAGATAGCAAGAAAGAAGGGAAGGAAGGAATATGGATAAAGAAAGAAAGATAGATAAAGATAGAAAGAAATAAAGAAAGAAAGGAAGGTAGGAAGATAAAGAAAGATAGATAAAGATAGAAAGAAAGTGGAAAAGGAATATAGATAGATTCCAAAAGATAGATAAAGATAGAAATAAAGAAAGAAAGAAAGAAAGAAAGAAGGGAAGGAAGATAGATAGATAGATAGATAGATAAAGATAGAAAGACAGAAAGGAAGGAAGATAGATAAAGATAGCAAGAAAGAAGGGAAGGAAGGAATATAGATAAAGAAAGAAAGATAGATAAAGATAGAAAGAAATAAAGAAAGAAAGGTAGGAAGATAAAGAAAGATAGATAAAGATAGAAAGAAAGAAGGAAAGGAATATAGATAGATTCAAAAAGATAGATACAGATAGAAAGAAAGAAGGGAAGGAAGATAGATAGATAGATAGATAGATAGATAGATAGACAGATAGATAGATAGATAGATAGATAGATAGATAGATAGATAGATAGATAGATAGATAGATAGATAGATAGATAGATAGACAGACAGACAGACAGACAGATAGATAGATAGATAGATAGATAGATAGATAGATAGATAGATAGATAGATAGATAGATAGATAGATATAACATTTAGAGTCTGACCCGTTGTGGTCATTCCAGGCACTTTATTTTAGCCCTTTTGAACTGTGAAATCGACATTTTTTTGGCAGAACAGAATCCAAATTTTAGCTTTTCCTTTTCACACATTATTTTTCATCTTTGGCCGAATTGCTTCCCATATCTATATACACAGAGTGCACGGCTACATCCCTTTTATGTTACCCCACGGAGATCCTTTCTAATTCTTTTACCCTCCTTTCCAAAAAAAATGAAGAGATGCATGAAGGTCACCACAGAAGATTCATAAAGCTTTGTGAATAATGTCAGAACTCTAATTTAATTAGCGCCCCATCTGTCAGTTTCTGTTTGATGAGCACTAAATGTCCAATTATGGTTTAATACCTGCCCTAATCAGTGCTGGCAAATTTTTGCCGGCACACATGAGATGACATTAATAAATCAGAGAAGAGGCCACTCTCTCTTCTTTCTTTAGAGGAAACATTTAAATACAATAGGCTATGAACGAGATAAAAATATATTTCACTAATATAGACTGTGAAATATAGCACTGGTATCTTAACATGGATAGTATTTATTTATCATAAGTTCTTCATGAATGCAAATATTTATAATTACAGTGGAACCTCGGATTGTGAGTAACGTGGTTAACGAGCGTTTCGAAATACGAGCCCTGGATTTGTTGTCTCGCAAAATTGGCAGGATTCAAGCCAAAGCGTTTGGCCTGAGGTGGGGGGGGGGGATGCCGGAGCAGAGATGCTCGGAAAATCTCAGAAATACTCCGTTCCCGAGCCTTTTCCAAGGTTTTCCGAGTTCAGCCGTGGTGTGCTCGGGCCTTTCCGAGTGATTCAGAGGCTCAAGGAAGGGAGTAACCGCTCCAGGTGGGTATGTTGAACAATCAGCAACAGTTCAGGGAATCAAGGGTGTCGGCAATGCACGAAACAATTGAAAGAAGAAAAAAGGGATGGACAGTCGCACTCCAAAAAACTATAAGGTTCTCTTTATTGTAAAAAATTAAAAAAATGCACTACAAAACAAGCAGAAAACGGGAACAGCCTACGCGTTTCACACTCCAAATCAGTGCTTAATCGTGTTGTTATTCCCGTTCTCTGCTTGTTTTGTAGTGCATTTTTTTTATTTTTTACAATAAAGACAACCTTGGAGTGCGGCTGTCCATCCCTTTTTTCTTCTATAAATGGATTCTGAGGCTCACCGACACCCCCTACCTCTGACCTCATGGTGTTGCATGCCATTGAAGTCAATGCAGAACAAATTATTTTATTTTCCATTGACTTCAATGGGGAAACTTGCTTTGATATGCGAGTACTTTGGATTACGAGCATTCTCCTGGAACGGATTAAGCTCGTAATCCGAGGTTTCACTGTATATATTTGTATGCATATTTGTATGTCTTGTAATGCCGGAAGAAAAAGTCGCCCCTGCACTCCTCCCCCCACCAACACACACAACAGGGGTTAAAGTTCAGTATATTTAACCGCTTAACGCCTTCCGCATGTATATGTACGTCCACAGAATGGCACGTACAGGCAGATGGGCGTACATGTACGTCCCTGCCTTCTTGCGGGTCGGGGGTCCGATCGGGACCCCCCCCGCTACATGAGACGGGCGTCTTACCTGCGGGAGCGATCCGGGACGAGGGGGCGGCTGTTCGTTTTTGTCCGCCCCCTCGTGATCGCTCCCAGCCAATCCCCTGAGCCTCCGCCGGGTGACTTCCTCTGCCTGTGTAATGTAAACATTGGCGGAGGAAGTGATGTCAGCTCTCCTCTCGGCGGTATTTTCAATCCGACAAGAGGAAAGAAGACATCACAGTAAGTCGCACCAACAGCACACTGACACCACACACATAGGCACACTTAACCCCTTCCGATCACCCCCCCACCCCCCTGATTGCAGTGATCATATATTTACTGATCACTGCATTTAGTGTTAGTGTGACAGTTAGTGTGACAGGCAGTTAGTGTTAGGTCCAGGGTAGCCCCCGTACCCCCCTAATAAAGTTTTAACCCCTTGATCACCGCCCTAGTTAACCCTTTCACCCCCTACTGCCAGCGTCACTAAGCGATTTTTTGATCGCTGTATTGGTGTCGCTGTTGCCGCTAGGTAGCTAATTTTTTTTATTGCGATTTTTTTTTTACTAAAGACATGTGGCTAAATACATTTTGGCCTAAATGTTTGACTAAGAAAAGGACGCAAATTTTGTTTGGGAGCCACGTCACACGACCGCGCAATTGTCTGTTAAAGCGGCGCAGTGCCGAATTGTAAAAACGCCTCTGGGCATTTAGCAGCATATTGGTCCGGTCCTTAAGTGGTTAAACCATCAGCTCGTAAAACATCCCAATCAGTTTAAAAAAGAAATGAAAGACAAAACATTTTGATATAGATATATATATATAAAAAAATAAAAAAACATTATAAATACCCTTTTCCCCCTTTTTTATATGTGATATGGAATCTAGACAACTGGAAGTGACGTCAGAGTGGACGGTACATGTTTCAGAGCATGCTCAGTCACTCCTTCTTCAAACAAATGGAGTGAGACCCCTTTCACACTGAGCCGCCCATAGCGTCGGCGGGTAAAACTCTGCTATTTTTACCGCCGACACTATGAGCAGATTTGCAGCGCATTTTGGTCACTAGTGGGGCGGTTTTACCCCCCCGCTAGTGGCCGAGAAATGGTTAAAACCGCCCGCAATGCGCAGCACATTGCGAGCGGTATAGCCGCGCTGTCCCATTGATTTCAATAGGCAGCAGCGGTGAAGGAACGGTAAACACACCGCTCCTTCACCGCTCCAAAGATGCGGCTAGCAGGATTTTTTTTTTACCGTCCTGCTAGCGCAACGTTCCAGTGTGAAAACCCTCAGGCTTTTACACTGGAGACAATGGTGCTGCTGTTTGAGGGAGGATTGCCGGCGCTATTTTTAATCCTATAGCGCCTGTAATACGCTGCAGTATGAAAGGGGTCTAATGCGGCAGGGTTCAGTGTATAGGTACAAGAGCAGGAAAGGGATACACAACTAGCAGTAGTTGGCAGCAAAGCACAACACTAACGCGAGAGGCAATAGTAAAGGAGGAACTAAATACCCTCCCAGCAGCCAGCAACTGGTGACTGAGTACTGGAAACTGCTGGCCGCTGGGGGACACCCGCTGGTGCACACCAGAACTACAACTTCCCAATATGGGAAGCACAGTGCCACCAGCTGGTGACCCAGGTCCTGATACAGAAACTCAGTACTTTGATGTAACCTCTCATAGACCAGTCATCATTCAAGGTACTGGTACAAGCCAGGGGTGGACTGAAAACTCATGGGGCCCCCGGGCAATAGAAGATTACTGGGCCCCTGGGCTTACAGATGGCCACCACGCCAGGAGGCAGTGCAGAGGCGGGGCAGCTAAAATCTCTGGATTTTCACATCAAAAGCATGTCAGTTTCAGACATATCAGGGGCAGATGTAACAAAAACACAGATTTTTACATCCTGTCCCTGGTTTTATTAAGCCTGGCAACCCTGGTGGGGCCCCCTAGTGGCATGGGGCCCTCGGGCAGTGCCCGAGAGTCCCAATGGTCATTCCGTCCCTGGTACAAGCATTTTATGTTGGTTCAAATTATCCTGGTCATATTGTCTGACAGCCATGTACATTTCCACTCTGCCTTAGACCATAAAAGTATCCAAATCAATGTGAATTATAAAAATAAACAAATTGTTTCATCGTTCTTGTTTTTTTATTTTATTTTTTTATATTTTTCTATGTACCTGGAAATAAACAAGGACTGAACAAAGCCATTCCATTTGTACCTACTTAGCTGAATATGACGCGTGGAGCTTTGATTAAGCCGTGATTAAGCCATTTTGAAAACAAAGAGCAATATGTTTACTGCCACTGGAGAGGATGGAAGGAGCCAGCACACCTGCAGCATGCGCCGCTATCAGCCTTCACTCTGTCATTGGCTGACAACACAGGAGAGCAAAGGTTTCGTCTCAAAGATGTATGTTCTGTTCATGCGTCTTCTCTATTCTCAATCTCCCTGATGCTGATAGTCATTGAAATACAATGTACACAGAGTGTCCTCGGTCCTATCAGTAGGCTGTGACTTCAAAATATTGCATACGAACCAATATTCAGGTATCAAGGTCCATCTATAAATATGTTACTACTTTATATTTATTAGTAAGCATTAGTGTTGAGCAGAATATGCCATATTCGATTTCGCGATATATCTCGAATATATAGTCGAATATTCGAGATATATTCGTTAAATGCGAATATTCGCGATATTTTTTGGAAATGAAATGATTGCGAAATTTCGCTATTGCGAATGCGAATGCGAATGCGAATTGCGAATGCCAATGACATTTTCGAGAAATGCGGAATGGAGCACTCTGATTGGCTCAGAATATTCGTGATATTTTATAATACAAAATAATTGCGAAATTTCGAGAAATGCGGAAGGAGCACTCTGATTGGCTCAGAATATTCGTGATATTTTATAATACAAAATAATTGCGAATATTCGGCAAATGCGGAAGGAGCACTCTGATTGGCTCAGAATATTCTTGATATATTACAATACAAAATAATTGCGAATATTCGGCAAATGCGGAAGGAGCACTCTGATTGGCTCAGAATATTCTTGATATATTACAATACAAAATAATTGCGAATATTCGGCAAATGCGGAAGGAGCACTCTGATTGGCTCAGAATATTCGTGATATTTTATAATACAAAATAATTGCGAAATTTCGAGAAATGCGGAATGGAGCACTCTGATTGGCTCAGAATATTCGTGATATTTTATAATACAAAATAATTGCGAAATTTCGAGAAATGCGGAAGGAGCACTCTGATTGGCTCAGAATATTCTTGATATTTTATCGTAATTTCGCAAAAATGCGAATGAGAAATTGATTGCGGAATTTCGACAGTAACACTCTGAAATCGAATATATGTGTTATTTTAGCTAAAAACAATATTGCGAATTTCTCGAAAATAATCGCGCGATATCGCTATTGCCGAATAATCGCATTGCGATTTTTCGGTAATATAAAATGATCGCTGCAGCTACTCAGCCCAAGGTCTCTAATCATACCAGCAATGCTTTTAGACGTCGATGGGGATCTCTAGGATGTGATCTGTTCTAAAAAAAAATTGAAAAAATACGAATATTCGAAAAAGCGAATATTCACCGCGAAATTCGGAATATATCGCGAATACTCGAATATGCCATATTCGAGCCGAATATTCGCAATACGAAGATTCGTGAGCAACACTAGTAAGCATTACTGTTATATACAGTAAATATGTCCCTTTCCATTTTTTGTTTTGTTTTACCTAAACTGAAAATGCTTTAGTAATTTAATTAATTTTTAATCAGGGGAGGGCTGGCAGCCTTAAGCCTGGGGGGCCAGTCAAGTGGGCCATTGAACCGCTGAATCAGCTCACCATCCATGGCCCATCTGTTTTTTCAATCAATGCAGCCTCACCAGTGCCCATCAATGCAGCCTGATCACTGGAAAAGGTTACATGGGGTGTATGGGGGGGGGTCAGCTAGGGGTGGTAGGGTCTCTCACCTCAGTGATCTCAGCTCAGCAGGTCCTTGCACGCCAAGAGGGGGGGGGCTAATGCTCCTAGTCCTGGTGTAAATTTGCAGCCAGCGCCCAGCCCTGCAGCCTTGCATCCCGACTCCCTGGCATGCCCTGCCTCTGCCTGCTTCCAAGAATCCAGTCCCAGGGAGTTGTAGTTTCCTCTGCACTACTCTGTTTTCCACCCACCGGGAGCTTGAAAGTGGACTACAACTCCTGGAATGCAACAGCTAGTGGTCAGCCCGACTTCCAAAACCAGAATAAAAAATAAAATGGTAGCAGGCCTTTTTTTAACATAAGTTAGGGCGGCCTGGGAGGCAATTGCCACCCTGCCCCCCGGCCCAGCCCTCCCCTGTGTTTAATATTCAAAGCAACCCTCCCCACCCATCCATGTCTCCATGCTTTATTTTGTTGCAAAATCACTTTGAGAAACACTAACCCCCCCACCCCCCCCAGGCATGCAGGCAGCAGCAGTGGCGGCTGGTGGTACAGTGCCTTGCAAAAGTATTCACCCCCCCTCCCCCTTGGCTTTTTGCCCATTTTGTTACATTACAGCCTTTAGTTCAGTGTTTGAATTATAGGTATCGGAATTTGTCTGTTAGTTAAAGTAAGGAATACAAATTCATCCGTAGTACGAATTATCCAAAATAGCGAATGACGCATCTACACAAATGGATCGGAACTAATTAATAATATGTACAAAGGAAAGGAAAGTTTTTTTGGGACTTTAGCGACTTGGCGTCCGCGCCATAGCCGAATGAGGGCCACAGCACGGGCCCCAAATGCCGGGAGGCACTCAATAGACGTCCTCTCCTTCATATGCTCCTTGCGCGCCCCTGCAGGGCGTGTGCTGTGATCACTGAGTCACTGAGACTCGGGTGATCACAGATCCGTGTAAGGGGCCGGCCCCTTACCACGTGATCAGCTGTCAACCAATGACAGCTGATCACATGATGTAAACAAATGATCGTAATGTAAGCAATTACAGGGAGATGATCCTGTACAATTGTGCAAGACAGAAAGGGAAGAGTTGGGCTTCAAAGCTATAAGAAACCATACGCCTGCTCATAGTAGAAAATACTGATTTCATATTCAAGACAAAGATTACATAAATAAATCAAGAGTGACGAAACATTTAACATCCGATGGAACTGGAAGTGAACTTGCGCAGCGTGATTTAATAAAATGTTATCATATAAGTATACAGGCCCTAGTTTAAGATGCATGGCTTTCATTAAAATATTACATTAAATAAATTAAACGCAGACTGTAAAACCGGCGCCCCAGATATATGCAAGTCATTTAGGAAATCTTGTTTTAAACTTATTTGATGCAGCAAGCAACAAATGTGTTATGGTGGAGATTTCATTAGCACATGCGGCTTAATTGTGTTACAAGCTCAGATTATAAGAACATAAAACAATAAATTGTACCCATTAACAAGGCCGTTAGGCTTCGCCAGTCTACATGGCATTTGCAGGTTAATTCTTCATCTCATCTTTCAGAGGGTAACAAAAAGGGAAAAAAAAAACAACATTCGCTAATAAATAATTGTAAAAGATCGACGACAAAGACAAAGGATGGCCACAAATTTTACAGAATAAAAATAATACATTCGTCTTATATAAAACAAGGGCACAAAACACAAATCTATTAACCACTTAAAGACCTCCTACCGACGATATATGTCGGCAAAATGGTACGGCTGGGCACAGGCACGTACAGGTACGTCGCCTTTAAGAGCCCAGGCGTAGGTCGCGCGAGTGCCGCCGGGGGCACGCACGCGACCCGTTCCGAAGCTCTGTCACAGCGCCCTCGGGATCCGTGGACCCGATCGCCGACGGTGTCCCACGATCGGTCACAGGAGCTGAAGAATGGGGAGAGGTGAGTGTAAACAAACCTTCCCCGTTCGCCTGTGTGGCAGTGACACTGATCGTCTGTTCCCTGATATAGGGAATGACGATCAGTGACATCACACCTACAGCCATGCCCCCTACAGTAAGAATCACTACCTTAGGGCACACTTAACCCCTTAGCGCCCCCTAGTGGTTAACCCTTCACTGCCATTGACATTTTCCCAGTAATCAGTGCATTTTTTTTTTCCATAAAGAAGTTTATTTGAAAAAAAATACAAGTACAATCTAATATACAGAGGTGAAAAAACATATGGATCTAGGTTGAAGTAGGTTCGGAACAAGAGTGTAAAACATAGAACAACATTGACACCAGCTTGTTAGGCGAGGGACTAGATCCATCATCCGGGAACAGAGGGTTATGGCAATATAGCCTATATTTAAGGGTCCGTCCCAGGGTGTATCGGTGGAGAAAGGGACAAAAGGGGGAGAGAGAAAGGAGATGAGACACAGAGGAGAAGAAGAGAAAAAGAGTGAAAGAAAAAAGAAAAAAAAAGTGAAAGAGAAAAGGGAAGGGGGAAGAGGGAGCGTGTAGGAAAGGGTCCAGCAATGGGGAAGGGGGGGGGGGGGGTCGTCGACGCCGGACGCCCCCCCCCCCCATAAGGTGCTATTCCAGTTGGGCACTGCAACTCCAACGTAGCATAGCTACGTCCACCCAGGTATCAACTTACGAACTATCGGCCTGGAAGCGCTGGGTTGTTTTAAAGTGGGTCCAACAGGCCCAAGTATTCGTAAAGTTAGTGATGCGTTCTTGGGAGATATGGACCAGCTCTTCCATTTCCTCGATCTTAGAAATCCTGTGAAACCATTCCTTAATCGTCGGAGTGTGTGTAGAGCGCCAATGTACCGGGATGCAGAGCCTTGCTGCGTTCACCATGTGCATGGCCAGCGATCCAAAGTACTCGGACCTGTTCAAATGCGTATGATGATGCAGGAGGTATTGTGCCGGGGAATAGTCCAGTGTGTAGGTGGTCACATGTGCGATAAGGTCATGTACTGCTTTACAGAATGGCTGGAGGGAATCACAGTCCCACCAAATGTGGAGCATAGTCCCCCTTTCTGTCCCGCATCTCCAGCACGTCTCGGGAACCGTAGGAGTGAATTTATGGAGAAGGGCTGGGGTCCTATACCAGCGTGTTTGTATCTTATAACAGGTTTCCTGAGTAGCAACATTAAGAGACCCCTTATGTGCGTATTCATAGATCCAATCAGTGCATTTTTATAGCACTTTTCGCTGTGAAAATGACAATGGTCCCAAAAATGTGTCAAAGGTGTCCAATGTGTCCACCATAATGTCATGAAAAAAAAAAATCGCTGGTCGCCGCCATTACTAGTAAAAAAAAAATGTTAATAAAAATGCCATAAAACGAGCCCCTATTTTGTAAACGCTATAACTTTTGCGCAAATAAATCAATAAGCACTTATTGCGATTTTTATTACCCAAAATACGTAGAAGAATACGTATCGGCCTAGAATGAGGAAAAAAAATGTGTTTTAATATATTTTTGGGGATATTAATTAGAGCAAAAAGTAAACAATATTGCATTTTTTTCAAAATTGTCGCTCTATTTTTGTTTATAGCGCAAAAAATAAAAACCGCAGAGGTGATCAAATACCACCAAAAGAAAGCTCTATTTGTGGGGAAAAAAGGACGCCAATTTTGTTTGGTTGCCACGTCGCACGACCGCGCAATTGTCAGTTAAAGCGACGCAGTGCCGAATCGCAAAAACTGGTCAGGTCCTTTACCTGCATAATGGTCCGGGTCTTAAGTGCTTATCTGTATACACTGAAAAAATAATAGCATTGACAGAAACTCATAATAATTCTCCTTTAGACTCCATTCACACTAATGTATTTTTTCATGCTTTTTGCAGAAATCTAGAGCATTTTTTTTTTAACATGGGTTCTTATGGAACACGTTCACATCAATGCATTTTTATGACTCTGCGTTTTTGGAAACGATCAGGGACTTTTTTTCCCGCAGCATGCAGCATTTTGCATGTAGTAGACTTCAATGGACCCACATCCAAAACGTACTGCGATTTTGTGTGCGCTGTAATATTTTGTTCTGTTTTATGGTCTTATGGCTGCACCATAATTAACCACTTCAGCCCCGGAGGATTTGACCAGAGCACTTTTGGCGATTTGGCACTGCGTCGCTTTAACATGACAATTGCGCGGTCGTGCGACATGGCTCCCAAACAAAATCGGCGTCCTTTTTTTTCCACAAATAGAGCTTTCTTTTGGTGGTATTTGATCACCTCTGCGGTTTTTATTTTTTGCGCTATAAACAAAAATAGAGCAATTTGAAATTTTGAAAAAAAAGCAATATTTTTTACTTTTTGCTATAATAAATATCCCCAAAAAATAGATAAAAAAAAAAAAAAACACATTTCTTTCTCAGTTTAGGCCAATACGTATTCTTCTACCTATTTTTGGTATAAAAAAAAATTGACACTCCCACCACCATGCTTGACTGTAGGCAACCTCACCTGGTTGTCGCCACACACGCTTGACACCATCTGAACCAAATACGTTTATTTTGCTCTCATCAGACCACAGGACATGGTTGAAGTCTTTTTTATGCTTGTCTTCAGCAAACTGTTTGTGGGCTTTCTTGTGCATCATCTTTAGAAGAGGCTTCTTCTGGGACGACAGCCATGCAGACCAATTTGATGCAGTGTGCGGCGTATGGTCTGAGCACTGACAGGCTGACCCCTCTACCACCCCTTCAACCGCTGGACCAATGCTGGCAGCACTCATACGTCTATTTCCCAAAGACAACCTCTGGATATGACGCTGAGCACGTGCACTCAACTCATTTGGTCGACCATAGCGAGGCCTGTTCTGAGTGGAACCTGTCCTGTTATACCGCTGTACGGTCTTGGCCACCGCGCTGCTGCTCAGTTTCAGGGTCTTGGCAATCTTCTTATAACCTAGGCCATCTTTATGTAGAGCAACAATTCTTTTTTTCAGATCCTCAGAGAGTTCTTTGCCATGAGGTGCCATGTTGAACTTCCAGTGACCAGTATGAGAGAGTGAGAGCGATAACACCAAATTTAACACACCTGCTCCCCATTGACACCTGAGAGCTTGTAAAACTAATGAGTCACAAGACAAATTGGGCCCAATTTGGACATTTTCACTCAGGGGTGTATTCACTTTTGTTGCTAGCGGTTTAGACATTAATGGCTGTTATTTAGAGGGGACAGCAAATTTACACTGTTATACAAGCTGTACACTCACTACACAGCATTGTAGCACAGTGTCATTTCTTCAGTGTTGTCACATGGAAAGATAATATATTTACAAAAATGTGAGGGGTGTACTCACTTTTGTGAGATACTGAGATATAAAAGTTTATACACAGGATTTCCCACACAGGGGTTCTTCTCCAGTAAATTCACACAACTGAAAATGCCAAGCCTCCTGGCTCTTAGGTTTACTTTGCCTTGCAGTTCCCTGCTTACCCGGCCTACTCCTGGTCTCAACAGGATTCTCCAGCCCCTGGGTTAGCTCAATGTCCCCCAGACTTCAGGACTTCCTTCAGCCCCCCTTGGACTTACTAGTCGTCTCGGCTCTCCCAGCCTCCCAGACCCTTTCTCCGGTCTATCAGGCACTTGTAGCAATCCCAACCTTCCCAGTCCTTCAGACACGAGGGGCCCCCCCCCCCCCCCCCCTCACCAAGGATGAAGTCTCACACAGGGCAGACAGTTTTCCTGACAGGGGCTGTCTTTCAACAGCAACACCAGCAGTAAAAAGCTGCTCACACTCCACCTTCCTTCCCCCTTCTGCTCTCACCTGCCCCTCGTTATATGGGCTGTGTGCACCTGGGTACACACCCTGCTGGCTATCCTCAAGACCCGGACACAGGGTTGGAGATCCCATCCCACCCAAGACTCTCCAAACTACAGAGTCCCATCCAGAACTAGCAAAACCTGGAGAAAACTGCCAGAGCAGTTTTCTCTGTTTCAAATCTACACTTTGTAGCTCTGCAGTCCACCGATATTCAGATTATGTGTTCACTTTAACCCCATTTTCATAGGGACAGAGCCTCGCTCTGCCACAAAATATATATATATATATATATATATATATATATATACTGTATATACTCAAGTATAAGTCAAGTTTTTCAGCCCTTGTTTTAGGGCTAAAAATACCCTCCTCGGCTTATACTCGAGTCAGTGTACCTGAAGGGCTGCAAGCTTCCATTGTTTCCATTGTTCCCCCTGGTCCCTACCGTGATAGGTGTTTCCCAGCAGACACTGTGTTCAGTGTTCCGCCAATCACGGACGTCTTTTCATCCTCGGACAAGAGAACGTCTGTTGGGAAACAGAGTCCGAGGATGAGAGGGAAATGCTTATCATGGAAAGGGACCAGGAGGAGACTGTTACTTTTAAACAATGAATGGATGTCCGCAGCCTGTAAAAATGTCAGGTACACCAACTCGGGCACAGGGAGGCTGCAATGGGTGCATTGAGGTGGCAATGGGCACAGTGGCATTGGGAACAGTGAGGTGGCAATGGGCACAGTGGCAATGGGCACAGTGGGGTGGCAATGGGCACAGTGAGGTGGCAATGGGCACAGTGAGGTTGGGCACAGCGAGGTTGGGCACAGCGAGGTGGCAATGGGCACAGTGAGGTTGGGCAAAGCGAGGTTGGGCACAGCGAGGTGGCAATGGGCACAGTGAGGTTGGGCACAGTGAGGCTGCAATAGGCACAGTGAGGCATGCAAGTGGGCATTGTTGACCCTATTTTCCGCTTACAGTGGCTGCTGCATTCTCACACTAGGCTTATACTCGAGTCAATGGTCCGGATTCACAGACATTGGCGCATATTTAATGCCGCCGTAGAGTATCTTTTTTACGCTACGCCAGCGCAGCGCGGAGAGGCAAGCATGGAATTTACAAAGCAAATGCTCCCAACTCTGCGCTGGTGTAGCGTATATTTCGTAGGCGTAAGCCGTCGTAATTGGAAGTAGGTGTAAGTGGGCTGGAAGTGGGCGTGATCCCTCATTTGCATATTTGAATAGAAAATCAATGGAAGCGCCAAATGCATCCAGCGTAAATATGCGCCCACTCTACGCCGCTGTAGGCAAGTTATGTCGGTGGGATGAAGTCTGCTTTTAGGCGTATCTTAGTTTGTGCGTTCGGCGCACAGATACGGCGGCGCATATTTGTACTTACGCGGCGTATCTGGAGATACGCCGGCGTAAGTGCTTTGTGAATTCGGGCCAATATGTTTTCCCAGTTTTTTGGTGTAAAATTAGGTACCTCGGCTTATACTTAGGTATATACGGTATATACTGTGTGTGTATATATATATATATATATATAGTAAATGTTTGCTTTTGAGTTCAAAACTACTTTTAAAAATATGTTTTTTTTTCTAGGGCACTTCTTTGGAAATAAACACAATCGGCTAAAAGCCATTATAGTTTCCCTTTAGGAGAATTATTTGATACATTCTTGCATGGAATTGTCCTTTTTTTAAATCTCTTTTGCAAATCTATTTTATTTAAACTTGATTGCAATTTGTTTACTGACTTTTTACTGACCCTTTAATCTTCAAGGGATTGACCATTAATCAAAACTGTACAACTGCATTTTTGAGCCAAAGCTCATTTTCTTTTTCAACCTTTCAGATGATTTCCAACTTTCATAAACTTATAGAGAAAATTGAGCACTGTCCATACTTCATAAACTTATGAAAGTTGGAAATCATCTGGAAGGTTAAAAAAGAAAATAAGCTTTGGCGCAAAAGTGCTGGCGAACGTAGAATAAATGGAACTCCTCTTAAATTGAAGTACAAGTTAGTAACTATTAGTAACATTGTGAAAAGCACTAATTAGGAGCTGAGCAGAGGTTCCTCTTATCTCGGCATATTGTGTTTTAATCTCGTTATGGTGTCCATATAATTACTTGGAATCCGTCACTGTCAGGATTACGGCACTATAATGTGATTGCTGTTTTACCGTCCAGCCTACTGCCTTAGAATCGTATTTCTTTCTTGATAAACAGATCAAATGAATACAACACGGGGGAATATGAGGTGGGTGAGAGTAAGCTCATTTAAAAACCCAGAATTCTCTCATCTCAGCACCCTTTTTTTTTTTCTTTTTTTCTTTTGACGTTATAGAGATATTCTAGATTGGATGTATAAATATAATTTAGGGATGATAATAACTATTGTCCTTGTGCCACTGACACAGTTTTGTGGCAACAGCATTAAAGAACAATTGGCTCAGAAATTTCACAATCATGTGGTACCTGCGCAGTTTTTACTGCAGCCTCTGATCTTCACGTCTTCTTTAGCCCCTGGAAGATGTCAATTTTCACAAAACTAGTAGGATGGAACGAGTGGCGCGCTGACGTCACCCTCCTGGACTATTTGCACAGGGTAAATGAAAAAAATATAAAAGCAATGCTTAAAACAAATTAGCATCTACCAGGCAGCGCTAGTATATATGTTTGTTGCAACACATATATTACATCAAAAATCAATCCATATACTGGTTTAGTACATATCCATGTTGTGTATAGATTTCTACAAGAGAAAAGATAGTATAGTATCAAACAGTCCACTTAATCCCAAGGAGATGAAACAAAATCTTGCTATTGCCAGAAGATCCACCACAACTTGTGTAATGAGAGAGGAAGGGGGGTGTGGATAGCAGCCCCCTCTTAAGAAAGCCTCTTACCAGCGATCGAATAGACACAAGCCTTTAAGAAAACCGGATCCAAGCTGATCTCAATGTCTCCTCACTCCAAACAAATGGGTTCTCAGTGATTAGCAAGCAAAAACAAAGAGAATGGACATAGTGTGATACCGTTTAAACTTTTAATTCAACTCTGTATATATAAAAATCCATATAGATGTACACTCACAAACGTTTAAAACATAAACCAGCATGTAGTCACATTCATTACGGCCGCTTTATAGATCTATGGTCGGCGTCTCCTACCGCTCTGTGCTTTGCAGGGGGGTGGAAGCGCTCGTCTCCCACAGTCCTAGGCGTCCTTCACTCACGTTACTTGGTTCCGCCCTGACTAGTTTCGTCATTCGACATCATCAAAGAGGTGGAGCCAAGTACCGTGAAATGTCTTTTTGTATTCTCCTCATTGTCAACAGATGAGAGCAATTGAACGGTGCACTCCCCTAAGTGCTCACGTGACCAGTCGTCTCCTGTACGATCGTACGATCCTGGACTGCTCGGATTCCCTTGATGGACCGGTCTGTCTGCTTGTTTCAGGCCAGCACAGCAGACTTAAAGCCGAGCTCCACCCTAAAGTGAAGTCGCGCTGATCGGCACCCTCCCCCCTGCGCCGTAGGGAACCGGGCAGTGAAGCCGGAGCGCTTCACTTCCTGGTTCCCTCACCGTGGATGGAGGGGGGAGCATCAGAAAGACGAGCAAACACTTGTCCTCTGCTGCGGACGGCGCTGAACTCCAGGACAGGTAAGTGTCCTAATATTAAAAGTCAGCAGCTGCAGTATTTGTAGCTGCTGGCTTTTAATACTTTTTTTGAGCGGACATCCGCTTTAAGGCTTTCTAATCACTGCAAAATTGTGAGTGTTTAGTGTGTACGTTTTTTTATATACATTAAAGTTTTAAAGGTTTTACATGATCGAGGCATTTTTTGTAGGGCTGTTACTGATCAAAATTTTTATGTTCGATTAATCGATTTATTTATTTATTTTTTATTTATTTTTTTAAATATGTTTTTTATTGAGGAAGTTACACATCAGAGTAAATACAAAACAGGACATATAAACCTTGATTAATCGACTAATTTCGATTAATTACAAAACACATACAGATCCAACTACTTTTAGCTGATCTCCTCCTTGCAGGCTGATTCCCAGTGCAGCTACCAACCACTGGAAAAATGGATAGCAGGATACAAAAACACACATCGCTCGATGGGAATAGCGTTAAAACTTTTATAGTCTTCAAGTAGGTAACAAAATAAATATTGCACTGGAGATAAAATCGATGTAGCTACATAAACTGTAAAAATGGTGCGAGTAATACCAAAAGCAGTCATAAAAACATGTAGCTAAGTATGATACTGGTATAAAAATGTGTACAATGATACCACTGCTGAATCCAGATGAGGAGAGGTTACCATCAGTCCATCGGAATGTAGATGTCCCGTGAAGGGATCTATCACAACTAGTGATAGAGGGAAGTGTAACAGCCCTTGTGTGTGGCAGATAGTAAGGTCTCGCTGGCATGCAGATATGAAGGCACAGCAAAGGAGCCCTTCAGATGGACACGGCAATCCCCGCCGGTGGCCGTGAGGTCACGGGATCTCCGACGGAACTACCTTAAGCCGGCGGAGAGGTGAGTACAAATCCAAAAAATGTCGATCGATCAAAAATATTAAAGATTAATCGATGAATTAATAGTTAATTTCCACAGCCCTAATTTTTTGTCTTTTTCCCATACCCATGTAACGTGGACACCACTGCTTTGGAGTATTGAGATGAGGAAATTATCCCTATCAGGCTGTCTGAACCAAGTCAAGCCCAGCTGTTTTGTATATCTACATTCTACCTGGGTCCCTCATAATTAAGGGATCACCGGGATCTGGTAAGCAGATCTGAGTGCTCTGTCGGTGGAGGAGTTCAGTGGATGGGTTGTCACTTTCACATGTGATATAATTTGAATACACCAACTGGACTTTCACACTGGTGAAAAAAGATTTTATTTCCTTGTTTTCCTTGTTTGTCCAATCACTTTGTGTCCTATGATACTCAGCAGCACAATTGCTTTGTGTCACGATATGGGTTTGGTTTGCTGTCCTTGCATATCCAGGTCCGGTCTTTGCCTGTAATCCGGGAGCTGCGATGCTTACCGTGTGCTCCCCCGCCTCCTTTTCCCCTCTGTTTCCCTTCAGGGGCGGTGAGGAATCACCTTAGGAATGGGGGGTGGGTGGGCGCCCCCTACGCATCGGCGCCACACCTCCTGACTCACATGTGACGTCATTCACAGCGTCACGACGTGGGTCACGTGTTCCTCTATCTTAGCCGGTCCAGTTGGGGAATATGGGTGCTCTCCACACGCGGATTCTTGTGTGTCAGAGTCCCTCCCCACCGTGGCCACGCCTGTGTGACGCTGGTACATATCAGCGTGCACACGTGCGGGTCAGCTGTACCTTACCTTCTCCCACGCAGTCCAAGTGCTACAACTTCCAGGACAGGTATATCCTGCCTTATCAGTCCAGTCCTTACCAGTTTAGGATGCAGGTAAGCCATATCAGGCCCCCTAATTTTTCCCTCTACCAGTTAATCTTTACTCTAACCCATTGTTTGTGAGCAATTGAGGATTGTCCCTGCTACTTGTTTATTTTTTCATTAGCTATACCCTCTGGCCATTTGGATATTATACATATGGTCATCTACTTTACTCTATTACTTAGATATCCTTATAGATATATTATCTCTATATTTGCTCATCCAATAATCACTGGTATCCTTCATATCTTATCAGGATACTATTATATACTTCTTATGTATTCTTTATTCTTAGACTCCCTTCAGGTATCCATGACTGATGAAACACTGTATCCAACCCTGAATATTGGCACTTTGGGCTTGCGTCTTGTAGGAGGTGAGGCTATGCGCCCTGCCAGCACGCTGCTCTTTTGTACCTCAGCTCCCGGGACAGGTAACCTTTTGGTCCAGGCTCTTTACTTGTCACATCCCACTGCAGTTGTTTCATGTAAGTAATTTAGGTGGGGCTTATCCGCCCTCTTCCTATTATGATTAATTACCATCATACTCATTCTATTCTACTTTTATCTTAGACACCTCTGATTATCTGCCCCTGATGAGTGGTTTACACGAAACGCGTCGGGCAACTTAAGATACAGACATGTGACAATATCACATCAACGACTTAAAATTATCGTACTTACCAATCATGATTTCACTGTTCCATATTTTTTCCCTCTGCAAGTGCTGCTTTATTTATTTATTTATATATTTTTTTTACAATCTATGTACATATAATAATCTCTGGAAATGTATATATGTATTACTGTGACCACTACGTGGCGCTAGGTTACCATATACTTGATGTACCCTTGTTGCTGATTTTTACTTATGCACAGAACCATGTGATTGTAAATCTTATGAAATTATATTTATTACAATGTTTTTTCTATCAGTAGTTCTTGTCATTGATATGTGCTGTATACCCTACTATGACTAATAAATATGTAATTTTTACCCTATACCCCCACCTTGTTCATGGCCTCATTTAAAGTCCCAAACTCCCTTGATTTTTTACTATTTCCTTGTTTTGGTTATTGATGCGACACCTTTCCATCTATTCACTTAATTTATGGACTTTTTTGTTGAATGCAATCAATGGGCCAGATTCAGAAAGTTTTACGTTGGCGTATCTGTTGATACGCCGCGTAAGTCCTAGGATGCGCCGGCGTATCTTTTTTCTGTATTCAGAAAGCAAGATACGCCGGAATTTTGCTAAGATACGAGCGGAGTAATTCTCTTACACCGTCGTATCTTAGTTGCATATTTACGCTGGCCGCTAGGGGGCTTCATTAGATTTACTCGTAGAATATGCAAATGGTGCTAGATACGCCAATTCAGAAACGTACATGCGCCCGGTGCCTTGATTTATGTCGTTTACGTAAGGCTTTTTTCGGCATAAAGTTACCCCTGCTATAGGAGGCGTAGCCAATGTTAAGTATGGACGTCGGAACAGCGTGGAGTTTTCTGTCGTTTACACTGTTTGCGTAAGTCGTTCGCGAATAGGGCTGTGCATAAGTTACGTTCATGTCGAAAGCATTGAGTATTTGCGACGTGATTTCGAGCATGCACACTGGGATACATCCACGGACGGCGCATGCACCTTTCGTAAAGAGCGTCAATTACGTGGGGTCACGATTCATTTACATGGATCATGCCCACCTTCCACCTACTTTGAATTACGCGGGCTTACACCAGCCCATTTACACTACGTCGCCATAACTTACGGCGCAAATTCTTTCTGAATAGGGTACCTGCCTCTGTAAGTTACGGTGGCGTAGTGTAAATGAGATACGCTACACCCATCGAAATTTACGCAGATCTTTCTGAATCTGGCCCAATGTTTTTTGAATATTTATTCACTATTAGCACATGAGGATTGTTAACTTTGCTATTTATTTTAGTATATGTTTTTATTGGTTTATATATTTCTCACAAACCTTTAGCGCAATTTTTTCTTTCCTATTTTGTAATCTTTTGACTTGCTACAAAGTTACAGTGTTGCGATCTTTCCTGCCATGACATTGAGCCTTAAGCCTGGTACACGTGATCGCAGAAAAAGCGTAGGACTTTTGCCCGAAGGGCGTTGGCCAGGAACTTGTATTGCATACAAACAGCAAAGGATTGTCGGCCAACAAACACGAAACCACATGTTTTTTCAGCACACACAACCATCTCTCAGGTTTACAGAGAATGGTCAGAAAAAGAGAAAATATTCAGTGAGCGGCAGTTGTGTGGAGGAAAATGTCTTATTGAGGTCAGAGGAGAATGGACAGACTGGTTCCAGATGATAGAAAGGCAACAGTAACTCAAATAACTGCTCGTTACATCCAAGGCAGGGCTGTCTTAACGAGAGGGCACACCTGGGCATTGCCAAGGGGCCCCAGCTGCATGAGGGGGCCCTGCACTTTCCTCAAAGCAGCTGGTCTTTGAGCCCACGCTGCCCCAAAATTGGGGGCCCCATGATGGCACAGAGAGTGATAGATACACAGGGGAGGCAGTCTGCCTCCTACCTACTTGATGTCTGTTTACCTGCACTGTCATCATTGTAGGGGTCCCAGAGCATTACTTTGCCCAGGGGCCCATGATGCTATTAAGGCGGCCCTGATCCAAGGTATGCAGAATACTTTCTCTGAATGCACAAAACATCAAAGCTTGAAGCAGATAAGCTACAGCAGCAGAAGACTACACCGGGTGTAACTCCTATCAGCTAAGAACAGAAAACCGAGGCTACAATTCACACAGGATCACCAAAATTGGAAAATTGGAAAAACGTTGCCTGGTCTGATGAGTTTAGATTTCAGCTGCGACATTCAGACGGTGGATTTAGAATTGAGGATTGTTTAAATGCCACGGCCTACCTGAGTATTGTTGCTGACCATATCCATCCCTTTATGACTACAGTGTACCCATCTTCTGATGGCTCTTGCCCTCCCAAAATAAGTAGGCTATTTCTCCATTCTGGCTTAATAAGACCGGGGAGACTGGTACAACTGGAACCACAAATATAAAAAAAGGGCGCACCAATTTAGTGCATAAGCCTCATAGGTGTGCGCAGCCCATTGCATTAGGGTGTGCACCCCAAAGTTCAAACACATATCTGTGTGTATGTGTAAATATACTGACGGTGTCATTAAAGCACTGGACGGTGTCAGTAGGGCAGAAATTGTTGTCCGTAGGGTAGTGGATGGTGTCAGTAGTTTTTATTTTTATTATTTTATTTTGTATTATTTGTATTATTAATATTTTTTTTATATATATATATATATTTGTTTTACATTTTTTTATTATTTTTTTACAATTTTTTTTTTACATTTTTTTTTTACAATTTTTTTAGGAGCCCCATTTGGGGGCTTTGGTGAAATATTAGAGGTCAAAACAGGAGGAATGTGCGCCAAGATTAGGGTGTGCCCTGTGCGCATGCCTATGATTATCCTAAAACCAAAGCTTTATTGTTTTAAAAAGTGGTAAGTATTATACTCACAAAATGACAATATCATCCAAGCTCATCACATAGCCCAGCATCATCCAATGAAGATCCAATAGTAGGGTTGAGCGAACCCGAACTGTAAAGTTCGGGTTTGTACCGAATTTAGTTTTTTTTTGGACCCGAACCCGAATAATTTGCTGAAAATTTGGGTGCGGGTTCGGAGTTCGGCTATGTAACGGCGCGCTGCGCGGCAGCCAATCCCTGTTTGTTTTACTAGTGTGACCAAGAAGCCATCACAGCCATGCCTACTAATGGCATGGCTGTGATTGGCCAGTGCAGCATGTGACCGAGCATGTGACCCAGCCTCTATATAAGCTAGAGGCACACAGCACAGCTCGTCACTCTGCTTTAGCTAGGGAAGGGAAAGGCTGCTGCAGCTGCTCTCAGGGACAGATTTAGATAGGATTGTGCTGCTTCAGAAATCGAATTACAATACTCAGCGATCTACATAGCATTGGGTACTGTAGGGAAAGGTTCCTGATGTTCTTACAGGGAGAGAATTAGATAGGAGTCAGTCCTACTTCACAAACCTAATTGCAGCTGCCTTGCATATGTTCCTCTGACATACTGTGCCTATTGCAGCAGCATTGCATATGTGACATAGTCTGCCTATTGCAGCAGCATTGCATATGTGACATACTGTGCCTATAGCAGCAGCATCGCATACAGTGGTTGACCGCGATATTGTGTCAATCTCGCTCCCTTTCTCGGCGAGATTGACTACCTGCGAGCCCCACCGCGATGGAGACAAAGCCGTCATAGAAGCGACGGGGATCCGACGTGGATTCCCGCCAATTCTACACGTGGGCGGCGTTTGTTATGAATCCTGAAGGGGAAGTCCCCGCCGGATTTAAAAAAAAAATCCGGCATTGGGTTCCCCCCTCAGGAGTATACCGGGCCCTTAGGTCTGTTATGGGTTGCAAGGAGACCCCCCTACGCCGAAAAAAACGGCGTGGGGGTCCCTCACAATCCATACCAGACCCGTATCCAAAGCACGCCAGCCGGCCGGTCAGGAGGGGAATGGGGGCGAGCGAGCGCCGCCCCCCCCCCCCCCCTCCTGAGCTGTACCGGGCAGCATGCCCTCAACATGGGGGGGTCAGGTGCTTTGGGGCAGGGGAGCGCTCTGCGGCCCCCCCACCCCAGAGCACCCTGTCCCCATGTTGATGAGGACAGGGCCCCTTACCGACAACCCTGGCCGTTGGTTGTCGGGGTATGTGGGCTGGAGGTTTATCGGAATCTGGGAGATCTAGCAGATACCGGCCCCCCACCCTAAGTGAATGAGTATGGGGTACATCGTACCCCTACCCATTCACCTGCAAAAAAAGTGCAAACACAAATAAACAACACAGGGTATTAAAATATTTTATTATAGTTGGCCGCCAGGGGGGCGGGCTTCTCCCGACATCTGCAGGGGGTTGGTGCCGCTGTTCTTCGCCGCCGGGCTTCCTTCCACATCTTCGGCAGGGGGGGGTCTTCTCCGCTCTCTGGGGGTCTTCTTCTTCTTCGGGACTGGCCGCCGCTATCTTCGTGTGTTAGCTCAATTACTTGCGGCGGCCAGTCCGGTCTTCCGTGATGTCTTCTTCTTCTTCTTCCCTCTTCTTCTCCAGATGTTGACATGACGCTTCCTCTCGCTGTTCTGCCGGGCGCGCGGCTCGCAGCGACTTATATAGGCCTATCTTGTGACGTCGCAGTCCCGTCATGCTCCGGTAGGTACCACGTCGCCCACGTGTTGAATTGGCGGGAATCCACGTCGGATCCCCGTCGCTTCTATGACGGCTTTGTCTCCATCGCGGCAAGCCAGATTGGCGCTGGCTGCCGCGATGGGGCTCGCAGGTGGTTAATCTCGCCGAGAAAGGGAGCGAGATTGACACAATATCGCGGTCAACCACTGTAGTATTGTTCTATTGTTGTATTCAAATTACACCCATTTAGGGCAAAAACATATCTTTTACAGTTTTTCCTCCAGTGTTTGCAGTCTTGCCTGCATATCTGTACATGTGAGATACACACTTTACATACTGTTTTCTATTGTGCTATTCAGAAAAACAATTATTTTGGGCAAATAATATTTTTTTTTGGTGTGTTTCCTGCATCTCTGTAAGTGCGAGATAAACACCTTAGCTAGTGTTTTTTCTATTGTTGTAATAAAAAAACACCCAAGATCCTACATTTAAGAAATATGAGGAGAATGTCAAATAAGGGACGTGGCCGCGGTCGTGGTGCTGCTGGTGGAGCTCCTGTTACAGGGAGAGGACGTGATCGATCTGTGCCAGCTACAGTTATTTCCCAATCCACATTGCAGCCCTCTAGCCCTTTCCCTTAGTTTTTTAGAGACATTTTAGTAGTCAAAAATTTGGGTCCCCATTGACTTCAATGGGGTTTCGGGTTCGGGTAAAGTTCGGGACCAGGGGCGTTGCTAGGTGCCAAAAAGACCAGGGGCTTCAGCCCGAAGCTAAGCCGGAATGGGGGGGGGGCGATTGCGCGGTCGCGCGGCGCAGGGTGACCTACATGTGTGTGTGTGTCAGTACACACACACACTGACATAACCTGCATACACTGACCAGTGACCTGACTACACTGACCAGTACCCTGACTACACTGACCAGTGACCTGACTACACTAATCACTGACCCTGACCCACATACACAATCACTGACCCTGACCCACATACACAATCACTGACCCTGACCCACATACACAATCACTGACCCTGACCCACATACACAATCACTGACCCTGACCCACATACACAATCACTGACCCTGACCCACATACACAATCACTGACCCTGACCCACATACACAATCACTGACCCTGACCCACATACACAATCACTGACCCTGACCTACATAGTAGACTCATTCATCTCATTAGTTTCTTCATATTACATTGATCCTGGAACAAATGAAAACATTTAAGTGTCATTCTGCATAAGCCAATTAGAAGACCAATGGTGGGATTGTGAATGTGAACCCCCATGCCACAAGTCTATTGATCTCCTATAGAGCAGTTGTAGAAGATCAGATCCACATCTATTACAGGGTGGTCACACTGGAACACTGAGTGACCTACCTCAGCTCGCCGTGGTAGAGATGCAGCCAGAGGAGAGGACTCGAGGAGGCGAGGAGGAAAGGAGAGCCAATGAAACGAGCTGGGAAGTGGGGTGCAGGATTGCAGTGCTGTCATGCCCAATGTGCCTCCGGTGACCGTGACCCTGCCCTGTACATAGCGCCTTCAGTAGCCGAGGAGGAGAGCCGCATCATGGCGCGCCGGGCGGCAGTGCAAATTTGTAATTCCCGCCTTCTGAGCTTACACCGCTTATGATGGATGTCCCGCGTCCCACGGTCCCTGATTAGACCAGTGGCTGGCAGTGGGACGTCCATCATAGGCGGGACCTGCTGTGTCTCTTCGGGCAAACTCGACCAACTGCTCGGCGGCGCTCGGGCACTCGGGGCTACTAATTAACTTTGGCATGCCCGATACTCGGGGCTTTTCGGCTGCACATTCAGGGCTCCAGCCTCCTCAGCCAGGGCTTAACGGCGCGCCTGTTCGGGACCCAGACTTTTTTCCGAAGTTCGGCCGAACCCGCCGAACCAGAACATCCAGGTGTCCGCTCAACTCTATTCAATAGGCAAATTCATTTCAAGGACTAGGACGAAGGCTCTGAGGAAGAGGCTAGTCCTCGAAACATGTTAGCCTATTGGATCTCATGGTATGATATATTGTGGACTGAACAATGCTATGTGATGAGCTTTGATGATATTGTGTATATTGAGTATAATACTTACCACTTTTTATAACAATAAAGCTTTGGTTTTAGGATGATGCACTAGATGATGCACTAGATCGGAGTACCCTTTCTTGTTTCTTCTGGTTCTGATGGCTCCTTCCAGCAGGATAATACACCATGTCACAAAGCTCCAATCATCTCACCACTGGTTTCTTGAACATGACAATGAGGTCACTGTACTCCAGTGACCTCCACAGTCACCAGATCTCCATCCAATAGAGCACCTTTGGGATGTTGTGGAACGGGAGATTCCCATCATGGATTTACAGCTGACAAATCTACAGCAACTGCGTGATGCGATCATGTCACTATGGAGCAAAATCTCTGAGGAATGTTTCCAACACCTTGTTAAAACTATGCCACAAAGAATTAAAGGGTCACTTTTTTTTTTTTAAATAACAAACATGTGATACTTACCTCCACTGTGCAGCTCGTTTTGCACAGAGTGGCCCGAACGCTGTCTTCTGGGGTCCCCCGGCGGCTGCCTCGGCTCCTCCTCGCAAAAGCTTTTCACCTTCATGCGAGCTCGCATGGTGGAAAGCTTTTGCGAGCGAGCTCCCGTGATACAGCGGCGGGCATAGCCGCCGACTGTATGACTCGGCCCCGCCCCCCGGCGCGCCGCGTCATCCAATGGCTGCGCTGCTATCAATCCGTCCAGCCTAGCCAATCAACGGCCAGGCTGGGAACCGAAGAGGATCACGTGGACGCGCGCGGGACTTCCGAGGGGTCAGGTAAGTAAAACGGGGGTTCGGGGGGGGGGGGAGGGGGCGGTAAAATCGGATGTTTTTTCACCTTAATGCATAGGGTGCGTTAAGGTGAATTTTTTTTTACCTTTACAACCCCTTTAAGGCAATTCTGAAGGCAAAGCACTAGCAAGGTAAACTGTCCGGTGAGTGTATATTTTAACATGGCTGTAAACCCTTACATATACCCACTGAAGTAATTAGACTCAGGGGATACAGAGAGATGAAATAATTGTTCCTAAAAAAGTTGCACCGGCTTATCTGCAGCCTTACAGCCATTAAAACTGCAGAATTTAGATAACATTTCTAAGCTCCACTAGGCATCTGACATCACATACTGCACACATAGAGCTGAGAGCTAAGTGTAATCTGAGACATGAGTAGAGGGAATGGACACACCCTCCTCTACAGGGAAAGATGCACAGCTGATGCTGTCAGTCACCTGCTGTGTGCTGGAGGGGGGAATCTCCCAATGAGAAGCTACATACATGCGTCACTTGAACACAACTTTTTATGGCAGCTACTGTATCATCTGTGGTCTTTTAACCACTTCAGTACCGGAATGACCAGGCCATTTTTTGCAATACCGCACTGTGCCGCTACGCCGATACGACACTTTTTAAATTTTTTGCTAAAAAAAACTATAAAAGACCAACATTTTGGAAAAAAAAAAAAAAAATTCTTAGTTTCAATTATAAAATTTAGTTTTCTCCTTCACTAACAGGCACTGATGAGGCGGCACTGATGGGCACTGATGAGGCGGAACTTATGGGCACTGATGAGATGACACTGATAAGGTGGCACTAATGGGCACTGATGAGGAGGCATTGATATGTACAATTGATGGGCACTGATAGGTGGCGCTGATATGCAGCACTGATGGGCACCAATAGGCAGCACTGATATGCAGCACTGATGGGCACTGATAGGCGGCACTGATGTACACTGATAGGTGGCACTGATGGGCACTGACAGGCAGCACTGATGGGCACTGACAGGCGGCTGTGATGGGCACTGACAGGTGGCACTGATTGGCACTGATAGGCGATACTGATTGGCACTGACAGGTGGCACTGATGGGCAGCACTGATGAGGTTTTGACAGGTGGTACTGTAGGGCACTGATTAGCGATGTGACGGGCACTGTGGTGGGCACCAATTGACATTTTCTTGGGCACTGACAAGAGATCCTGAGGGGGCACTGACTGGCAGCTGATGGGTACCTTTTTGGCACCTGTGGTGGCACATCTGATGGGGCTGCACTGATACTCAATGCGCTAATTATCAGCACAGACCCCCCCTGTGATAGGGAGGGCCGCCGATCGGCTCTCCCTGTCAGCGTGAACAGAGGAATGACGTTTACCGATGATCATCGCATGAACCAGGAAGTGCCGGTAAACGTCATTCTTCTGTTCACAGCTGATCACGTGGTAATAAACCTCTGTCAGAGGCTTCTTATCACAATCAGAGATCGCCACGCTGGGCACCGTGGGTACGTGCCGTCATGTTATCCTGCTGGACATCATATGACGCCCAGTCAGGATAACAGAACCACTTCCCAGCCGTCAATCTGCTATAGGCTGGGCGAGAAGTGGTTAAAGTGTATTTTTTTTTTCAAAAAAATACCTTTGAAAAATTGCTGCGCAAAGTACCATGTGACGCAAAAAAATTGCAATGACTGTAATTTAATTCTTTAGGGTCTCTGCTAAAAATATATGAATATTACAGGACTCAACATTTCAAGTCCTGAGGTACTAGCCAGGCCTCAAGGCATACTCGCCACCAGTTGCCCCGCCCAACGTCTACCATGTCCTGCCCTTAGACACACCCTCATAAATTATCTCATGAAATGACACTTAAATGTTTTATGGGGACAAGGGGGATGAGCTGTATATGACAGCGTGGCGGGGAACACAGCTATTAAAATGGAAGTTGTTATGATCCCCGCGCTTTAAAAAACCAGACGGCGGCTGCGGCTCCTCTCCTTTAACATCAAATATATATTTTTAACCATTACGCAATAAATTAACCTAACAAAAAACAATTAACCCCAAACAGTTGTAGACACGAGGTTCCTGAGAAAGGGAAAGAAAAAGTGCCCGGTAATCGGCTGTACCCCATAGAAAGTCTTCGGACCTCTAGCCGCGCTCCCATCAGCTCACAAGGCCATGACTTCCTCCTTCGTTTGATTCTTCAGCACGATATACCACTATCCACCTAACCAGATAGGGAAGGTGCCCATCCCATGACGGGCCCCAACTCCTACCAACAACTAAGGTACACCCATCTAATATGTATGTACCAAACCCCACCCAATTCTCAGGAACCCTGAAAAAACTCCACAGACGCCCACGGTGACACCTCACGCGTGGGCGGCCCGCCACAGCCCTAAGGCCCGTTGTAGACCGTCCTGGAGCCCCAAGACCCACATGTCTATCCCAACCTGGGAAAGGTGCACCCCATCACCCCTTAAATAAAGGCCGAAGTCACTCTCGAGTTCGCGATGGCGAACCACCAACCCACCGTTCTGAATGACAAATTTGGACACTGCCTTATTGGCCTTAATCCGGGCCCTATTGACCCTGTCCACGGAACGAGCACCCCTCCAAGCTAACCTCCCCACCATTTCAGACCACACCAGGACAGTGTCTGGAAAAGCACTGCGCAGGCGCATGAAGTCCCATTTGATGTCGCGAATCAACTCGCGAGCAGCCCTTAAGCAGTGATTGTTGCCCCCAACGTGCAGCAAGAGCACATCCGGGGGCCTGTCCAACCTGGCGTAATGCTGTACCTCCGGCATCACTCTGGCCCAAAGCATGCCGGCGATACCGATCCATCGGACCGTGGCTTCCTCCCTGGCAAAGCCCAACTGTCTGCCCTCTCTCCTGACCAGAGCCCTCTTAGCCCCCCAGTGAACATAAGAGTGGCCCAAAATCCAAATCAAGCCAACGGGGCCTGTAACGAAAAGAGTGGGGACAACAACAAGAAATTACATACAAGAGAAAACCAAACACACAGAACACATCACACATCCAGAGAGAGAGAGAGAGAGTTGACTTCAGACAGAAACACTCCCCCTTTTTTCCCAAAAACCCCAGAAACCCCCACTGAACGTGCTCAAAACTACGGCCCACTACGACCCCTACAACAACTGTGGCCGAACATATGACCTGAACCGCCGAGACTCCCAGCGACCTATCCGCTGCAGGATATCATCGCTTAAGCCCCAGCGCGAGGCTTCCGTAGCTGCCCCAATCCTAAACGAATGGGAAGAGTAGTCCCTGGCGTTGAATCCGCCCGCCACCAAACACCGCTTAAAAACAGCCGAAAATTGGTACCTCGTCAGTGGAATCCCGTTCTCATGGACCAACAGCGGACCGGCGACAGGAGGCCTGTCGCCAAGCCACACCCGTACCCCCTCCACCGGGCAGACCCCAAGATTCGGCACCTTACCCAGCACCACCTTAGACCCCCTCCCCGCTTGGTCAGTTTTTGACCTACAGAGCCATATTGAGACCGAATCAGAAAGTACGATCACGTCAGACACCTGCAGCCCCCCAGCCACCGCCTTAGAGGGGCTGACCAGTTCCCCTACGCGAAAGGCCCCAAAAAAGGCCAAGATGAACGCTGTTCGAAACAACCCAACCTCAAACGATGATGAGCACACCTGAGGCAACATTCCAACCAAAGATTCCAACATAAGCAGCGAAACCGGCCTCCTGGTATCCGGCCGAACGCGGCCCTTCCTATATCCCCGCAAAGCCTTGCGGACCACGAACGACTTAGTAACGTCCTCCACCCCGTTGATTTGGAAGAGGAAAGCCAATGCCGCCATTTTTGTGGACAGCGCAGAGACCGACACCCCATCTTCACAACATCTACCCAAAAAGTACAACAGCAAATGCAACCGTTCCTCAGCCGAGGAACCAACCCCCAGATCACTTACCAGGCCGTGCCATTCCCGCCACACCCGCTCATAAGCCCTCCACGTGGATTCAGCTACTGACCTTTTCACCAATGCCATCACTCGGCCAAAACGAGGTCCCACAAGCCACTGGGGCACGGCACCCCTTCCTGCTCCAGACGCCGGAACCGATCCCACTGCAAACGAGAAAGGGCATCAGCCACCTCATTTTCAACCCCGGGAATATGCACTGCACAAACCACAATGTTCAAATCCAAACATTTTAGCACTAACGCACGCAGCAGACAAACCACCGGCAATGACGAAGCCGACAAAGAAGTAATAGCTTGCACCACACCCAAATTGTCGCAGTGAAACCTCACTCTCCGATCCTTGAACTCCTGACCCCACAGTTCCACCGCCAACACAATAGGGAACAACTCCAGCAACATCAAATTAAGAATCAACGGCAACTCCACTACCTGCTGTGGCCACCGCCCAGCACACCACTGTCCCTGAAAATAGGCCCCGAAACCCACCGAACCCGCCGCATTGGTAAAGAGCTCCAATGCACTGGCTGGGACCACCGGGGCCAACCAAAGGGATCTACCATTGTAGTTTTCCAGAAAGGAGTCCCACACTCTAAGATCCTCCCTATGCTCGCGACCCAACCGCACAGAATGATGAGGAGCCCTAACCCCCGCTGTGGCTGCCGACAACCGGCGGCAAAAAACCCTCCCCATCGGCATTATGCGACAGGCGAAGTTGAGCTTCCCTAACAACGACTGCAACTCCCGTAACTTCAACTTTGAACTACTGGCCGCCCTTGCGACAGACTCCCGCAAGTCCACCAACTTGTCTTCCGGGAGCCGGCATTCCATCCACCCTGAATCAATAACAATGCCCAAAAACTTCAGCTCCGTGACGGGCCCCTCAGTCTTGTCACGCGCCAGCGGGACCCCGAATACCTCGCAAACGTGCTGAACCGTGGCCAGCAAGATCATGCAAGCCCGGTCATTAGGCGGACCGACCATCAAGAAATCATCGAGATAATGTAACACCGACGCCAAACCAGACAAGTCCTTCACCACCCACTCCAAAAAGGAACTAAACAACTCAAAATACGAACACGAGATGGCGCAACCCATGGGCAAGCACCTATCCACAAAAAACTTCCCGTCCCAAAAACACCCCAACAACCGCACGCTCTCCGGATGAACTGGCAGGAGCCGAAACGCCGATTCGATATCGGTCTTGGCCAACAAGGCCCCGCGCCCAAAGCGCTGAACCCAGCGCACGGCCTCATCAAACGATGCGTAGGACACCGTACATAATGCCGGGTCAATGGCGTCATTCACCAACCCCCCTTTAGGGTAAGAGAGATGATGAATGAGCCGAAACTGATTCGGCTCCCGCTTCGGAACCACCCCAAGAGGTGACACCACGAGGCCATCCACAGGCGGGACATCAAACGGGCCCGCCATCCTACCCAAACCCACCTCCTTCTGGAGCTTGTCAGACACCACCTCTGGGTGCTCATAGGCAGACTTCAGGTTAGCCGTCAAAGGAGGGATGACGGCCAAATCACTCGGAATCGGGAAACCCTCCTTAAAGCCCAACCACAAGGCCCGTGCAGCTACCCTATTCAGGTACCTACTTAGGTACGGCGCCATCTTTTCCACCCTCACCGGCGTCTTCCCTTTTTCCAGTGTCACCTGCCTTCCTGCCCTTCTTGAAACACTTTGACAAGGGGTGGGCCCCGCCACAACCTGAACACTCGTGCCGGAAGCAACAAGAGCTCCCGAACTTACAGGAGCTCTCATTGAACTGCCAGCAGAAACCTTTTCGTTTTGCGGCCGACAATGGGGAGGACTGAGCTCCCCCGGCCCCTTCACGAAAGGGCTGAGGCACTACCCTGGCCTGAGACATGAGCCTCATCCACAAGGCGATATCCTTCTGATTCCATTTTATCTCAGGCCTCCATGCCTTCTTCTGCCTGAACTGCTCATCATATCGCAACCAGGCTCCCCCCCCATACACACTCTGCGCCTCGCTGATAGAATCAATATAACTGAACAAGCCCGTACACTGATGCGGGTCTTTCTCCCCGATCACGCTAGCCAAGATATAAAACGCCTGAGCCCAGTTCGCGAAAGTCCGGGGAATAAGGCGGAAGCGCCGTTTTTCCTCTTCCTCCTTCTTACTCTCATCGGGCTTCCCCTTGTCCAAATTGAACTTCTCCAGGGGAAGTAGTGAAAATATTTCCACAAACTCCCCCCTCCAGATACGTTCCCGCACCTCCTGCTTCAAGTGTGCACCCAAGGGTGCATCATAACACACGTACACCTCGCAACGGGCCGAGTCGGACAACCGAACACCATCAGCCGTCAAACCCGACGCCGAACCCGACTGCGCACTAACTTGTGCCACCCCAGAAGGAGACCCGATAACCACAGCACCCGCCACCGACTCCCCAAGCACCGGGGTCGGCACCACTGACTGGCCAGCGGGGGACAAACCCCCACTCCCACCCGCAGACGCAGACACTGCTTCAACTGTACTAGCAACCGGAGGGACCAACCACGCAGCCGTGGGAGGCCCCGAAGCAGCCGGAGGGGGAACGACCGCCCCCCCCCCCCCCGGCCATGGCCCTACATCCCTGCAACATGGACGAAAGCAACTGCTGCAACATGAGTGACCCGACATCCAAGACACCCCCCCCCCTGCCCACCACCAACCGAAGAAGTCCCCAACATGAAAGAACCCGTCCCAGCAGAGGGACTGGAAAAAGGCAGAGGGGGGTGGAGGAGGAAGAAAGGGAGGGGGAGGGGGGGAGAAAACACAGAAGGAGAAGATACAGAAATAGACACAGAAGCGCTCTTACCCGGCTGCCCAGCAGAAACAGTCCGACCAGCCGCCGATCCGGATCCGCGTTGGAGCCCCGACGGGCCCGCCACCTCCTCTGGACCATCAGAGTCCGTATCCGAGATCTCACCCTCAGACCGTTGGTCCCCTTGCCCGGCAAGGGACGTTGAGCCCGCAGGCAAGGCCATGGAACTGCTGCCCGAAGAGATGCTGTGAGCCCCTGAGTCTGGCCGTACCGTGTCCATCGTTCTCCCTCGCCGAGCCCCCTGCGAAACAGCAGTAGCCTCTCGCGATACGCCGTCGTCACCCCTCACTGGACCTCCACTTCCTCCGCGACCAGCCGGAGCCGCCCTGGCTGCTGAGCTCCCAGCCGTGCCCACCGATCTCCCCCGCCGCAAAAGGCCACGCGGAGCGGATGGACCTGCCCGCGCTACCGTTCCGGAAGGTCCCGCCACGGGGCTAGCAGGCGACGGAGACGCCACCCGCCGACCCGATCCTCGCTGTGGCCTAGGCCTCTTGCCAGCATCCCTGGGAGCCTCCCCAGCCAGCCTCTTCCTGGACCCTGGAGGGTCAGCAAACGGGCTCTCATTGCGCCGATCCCCCACCGGAGACCCCCCTGGAGACCCACCCGGGCTGTACCTGACCGGGGGCCGCGAACGCCTGGCCGGACGTGGCGAGGGGGGGGGGGGCGGGGGGGGAGGGGATCGCTGGACCTACCCTCTCCTGGATTAGGGAACAGCTCCAGCAGCTGCTCTGCATACCAGTCTGCTCCATGGATCCCAGCAGCAGCCCTCAGGCGCTCCACCATCCCTTCCAAACGATCCATAGGTGAGGCAGCAGCACAGAGAAAAACTGCCTGTGTGATGCCTCACTGTAGATGGCACCCGAATGGATGGCTCCGCCCCCCAGACCTTTTAAGGAAGCTTGCCTCGAGGCATAAGCCCCGCCCCCTGTGCAGCCGCGATTTGCGGCCCTTCCTTATCCTGTCCCCCTGCTCAGGGTCCCCCCAGTCATGTCAGGTGCGCTAAGGTTCCACCTCGCTGCGGAGCTTCCTTTATATAATTGATTTTTGTCTATTTTTAAAAGGAATCAGTTAACTATTATGGCCCATATTCACGTAGCACTTACGCCAACGTATATCGAGATACGCCGTTGTAAGTAAAAATGTGCGCCGTCGTATCTTTGCGCCGATTCCCAAAGCTAGATACGTCAAAAAATAAGGCTTCAGCCGACCAACGTAACTTGCCTTCGCCGGCGTATCGTGGGCGCATAGTTTTAAATATGCAAATGAGTAAGATACGCCGATTCACAAACGTACTTGCGCCCGGCGCATGTTTTAAGCGATTTGCGTAAGGGTTATGTCCGGCGTAAAGTTATTCCTCATATAGGAGGCACAACCTATGCAAAGGTATGGACCAGGGAACGAACGCCGTCGATTTTTACGTCGTTTACGTAGTACGTGAATAGGGCTGGGCGTAGGTTACGTTCACGTCGTAGGCAGTGTTTTGACGTATCTTAGCCAGTTATTTCTAGACATGTGCATTCTTTTTCGTTAGAATGCATTTTCGAAAAATCAGGTTTTTTCGTTATCGTTTTAACAAACAATAACGAAATCGCAAGAAACGAAAACCGAAAGATCCAATATAAAAAATGCTTTATTTTCGTTTTCGTTGCGGTAAAAATTCGATATAGAGAGATTCGACATTATAGGGAAAAGATTCGACAGCGTAGGGAAAAGATTCGACAGTATAGGGAAAAGATTCAACACTATAGGGAAAAGATTCGACATTATAGGGAAAAGATTTGACATTATAGGGAAAAGATTTGACATTATAGAGAAAAGATTCAACAGTATAGGGAAAAGATTCGACATTATAGGGAAAAGATTCGACATTATAGAGAAAAGATTCGACAGTATAGGGAAAAGATTCGACATTATAGGGAAAAGATTCGACATTATAGAGAAAAGATTCGACATTATAGAGAAAAGATTCGACATTATAGAGAAAAGATTCGACATTATAGAGAAAAGATTCGACGTTATAGAGAAAAGATTTGACACTATTGAAATAATAGATTCGACATTACAGAGATTAGATTTCGATTTATGAGAAAATAGATTCGACATTATTACTAGTCATACAACATTAGAATTCTTGTAGGCGGAATATTGGAACGGAAATGTACGATTTGACGTAAAGATTCGACGTTCCATCGAATATTCTTTTGACCATTCGACAGAAACCAAGTATTATTGGATTTTGGGACGAAAGCTATTCCCCAACAAAAAACGAAGTAAATCAAAACGATTTTCGGGAGTAACTGAATAAATTTATTTTCCAAGCGAAAACGAAAAAACAAAACAAAATATTCCAGTCTGCACATGTCTAGTTATTTCGACGTGACTGTGAGCATGCGCACTGGGATGCGTTCAACATACGACGCATGCGCAGTTCGTTTTTTGAAGCTCAGGCCATCATTTAAATGTTACACGCCCACTTCCAGCCCACTTCCACCTACTTTGACTTACGTCTGCTTACGCCGACAACTACACGCTACACCGGCGCAACATTGAGAGCATTTGCTTTGTGAATACCATGCTTGCCTCTCAACGTTGCGCCGGCGTAGCTTAACCAGTTAAGGACCGCCTACTGTACATTTACGTCAGCAGAATGGCACGGCTGGGCACATTAACGTATATATACGTTGGTTCTAGTACCCAGCAGTGGGTCACGGGCGCGCGCCCGCGGCGTGCTCCCGTGACCCGGTCCGAAGCTCCGGGACAGGGACCGCGGGACTCGCGGACCCGATCGTCGCTGGAGTGCGCCGATCGGTCCCCGGAGCTGAAGAATGGGGAGAGCTTTGTGTAAACACGGCTTCCCCGTGCTTCACTGTGGCCGCAGCATCGATCACGTCATCCCTGTTATAGGGGGACGTGATCGATGACATCACACCTACAGCCACACCCCCCTACAGTTGTAAACACACGCAGGGAACACACAAATCCTACAGCGCCCCCTTGTGGTTAACTTCCAAACTGCAACTGTCATTTTCACAGTAAACAATGCAATTTAAATGCATTTTTTGCTGTGAAAATGACAATTGTCCCAAAAATGTGTCAAAATTGTCCGAAGTGTCTGCCATAATGTCGCAGTCATGAAAAAAATCGCTGATCCCAGCTATTAGTAGTAAAAAAAAAAAAATAATAAAAATGCAATAAAACTATCCCTTATTTTGTAAACGCTATAAATTTTGCGAAAACCAACCGATAAACGATTTTTGCGATTTTTTTTACCAAAAATAGGTGGAAGAATACGTATCGGCCTAAACTGAGGAAAAAAAAATAATTATATATATTTTGGGGGGATATTTATTATAGCAAAAAGTAAAAAATATTGCATTTTTTTCAAAATTGTCGCTCTATTTTTGTTTATAGCACAAAAAATAAAAACCGCAGAGGTGATCAAATACCACCAAAAGAAAGCTCTATTTGTGGGGAAAAAAGGACGCCAATTTTGTTTGGGAGCCACGTTGCACGACCGCGCAATTGTCAGTTAAAACGACGCAGTGCCGAATCGCAAAAAGGGGCAAGGTCCTTTAGCAGCATTGTGGTCCAGGTCTTAAGTGGTTAAAGAAGATACGCTACGCCGGGAGAAAGATGCGCCGAGGTACGTAAATCTAGCTCTAAGTCTCTATACCCTGTAAACAGTAATTTCAGAAAAAAAAAATGTATTTTTTAACATGAAGAATTATATGTGATCCTAGATCCTCTTAAACTTTTCAGATTAACTCTTACATTTCTTACATGTGTTATAGTTGTAGCTCTTTTAATATAAGGTATAAGGAGCTTTCCGTTTTAGGAGCGTTGGCCTTTAACAATACAAATAGATATACTTCAGCACAATGCTAAGTCAAATCTGTGAGCCCATTTATTTCCAGTCTATTAAGAGGCATAAAGGAGAGAGAGAAGATTAATTCCCCCTATCTTATTCTGGCCACAAATTAGAATAAATGTATTACAATCTCCAGGCCTCTTCCCTTCAGTTTAATATAGTTTCCTAGTTAGAATGAATGCCTTTATTGACTGCAGCTGATGGGACCTATTTTTCGTATCGTTGTCAAATAATCGATGAGGCCATTATTCCCACTTTTGGCTCAAGCTGCGGCATCAGCGTGGTCAGAGGACGAGAGGCCAGAATGCCGGATAATTTGCCTGCGGTGATGTTGTACTCCTTGGGAGCTGTTTGAATTAAACAGTGCCGTCCAGGGAAAATCAATAACGTAGTTTAAATGGTTTCATAGGGATCTTTGTGATGATTGAATATTGCTCTTCCTACAAGAGCGGGAGATGTATTCTGTCTTTTCTCCAACCACTAACTAAGATACGTAGACAATGCCAAGTGTTAATAATGGCTGGGCTGTTATTAATGTATTGTGCATCTTGCTATAGTCTAATTTTTTTTTATTGTATTTCTATAGAGCTTTTCTCCCTGGCGGCTCAAAGCACTTAGGAGGTGAGGCAGCCATCTTGGGTGCACATATTTGAACCTATCAGAATGTTTTTGAAGTGTGGGCAGAAATCCCGATAAGCACATGACGAACAGGTATCCTCTATGCAAATAATGTACTGACTGGATTTTTTACCAAGGCAGGGGTGGATCGGGGGGGCAATGGGAAAATTGCCCCCTCCAAAAATGTGGGTGAGTGAGAGAGACAGCGGGCGGCTTGGTTGGTGTGAGGGCGGGTTAGCAGCTGTGCGGCTCAGTGTGTGAGCGGGCTGCTGGCCAATCAGGAAGCCGGTGGGCGGGGGAGCAGAGAGGTGACATAATTTCTCACCGCCCGCGGCAGCAGAGAGATTACATCATCTCTCTGCTGCCTGACTAGTAATCTCCTGCCTGAATCTGGGACACAGCAAAAGACCACCTTAGCAGGAAAGTGACACAGCAAGTGAAAATTGTAAAAGGCCAGTGACAATCCGCAAAGTGTTGCAGGTGATGTGGCAAGTGACAATCTGCATCTGGTGACAAGCGAAGTGACAAGTGACAATCCACAAGGTGTGGCAGGTGACTTGGGAAGTGAAAATCTGCAGCTGGTGGCAGGCAAGGTGGCAAGTGACAATCCGCAATGTATGGCAGGTGACGTGGCAAGTGACAATCTGCATCTGGTGGCAGGTGACGTTGTGGCAAGTGACAATCCGCAACGTGTGGCAGGTGATGTGGCAAGTGACAATCTGCATCTGGTGACAAGCGAAGTGACAAGTGACAATCCACAAGGTGTGGCAGGTGACTTGGGAAGTGAAAATCTGCAGCTGGTGGCAGGCAAGGTGGCAAGTGACAATCCGCAATGTATGGCAGGTGACGTGGCAAGTGACAATCTGCATCTGGTGGCAGGCGACGTGGCAAGTGACAATCCGCAACGTGTGGCAGGTGACACGGGAAGTGACAATCTGCATCTGGTGACAAGCGACGCGGCAAGTGACAATCCGCAACATGTGGCAGGTGACACGGGAAGTGACAATCTGCATCTGGTGACAAGCGACGCGGCAAGTGACAATCCGCAACATGTGGCAGGTGACACGGGAAGTGACAATCTGCATCTGGTGACAGCAAAATGGTAAGTGACAATCTGCATCTGGTGACAAGCGACGTGGCAAGTGACAATCCGCAATGTGTGGCAGGTGACGTGGCAAGTGACAATCCGCATTTGGTGGTAGGCGACATGGCAAGTGACAATCCACAATGTGTGGTAGGTGGCGTGGCAAGCGACAATCCGCATTTGGTGGCAGGCGACAGTGGCAAATGACACACTCAGGGCTCCCACTGATTCTGCATTATGGTGAGTTTAACTATTTATTTTTTATAACAATGTAATAATAGTAATAATGCACTTCAATCATCCTGACACCATAACAACCATGGTGCCTTGATGATTGAAGCGCTAACACCAACCATTTCCCTGATAAATTTACCCCCAAAAAAGTATTTTCTGGCAGTGCCCCTCCCGAGACTAGACTCTGGATCCGCCCCTGTACCAAGGAGATCATTTTTATTTATTTTTGTATTTCCACAGAGCTTTTTTCACCTGTGGACTCAAATCCCTTAGGAGGCGAGGCAGCCCTCTTGGGCAAACGTTAAGCCAAGTGGAAATTAGAAATGGAAGTTGAAGTGGGAATTGAGGTGGAAGTGGATTTTTAAATGGAAGTGGAGGATAAAGTTATGTGGAAGTCTAAGGTAAGGTGGAAATGGAAGTTGAAGTTGAGGCGAGCGAAAAAGTTGAAATGGAAGTTGCATTGGAAGTGAAAGTTAAAGTAGAAATTGAGGTGAAAGTGGAAGTAGAAATGGAAGGGGTAGTTGAGGTGGAAGTAGAATTTGAGAAAGAAGTAGAAGTTGAACATGAAGTTGAGGTGAACATGGAAGTAGAAATGAAAATGGAAGTTGAGGTGGACGTTGAAGTTGAGGAAAAAGTGGAAGTTGAATTTGAAGTTGAGGTGGAGCAGAAGGGCCAAATCATCTTATAATGCAATGCAACATATCCGAGAGTATGGGTCCCCTCCTGTGACTCCCCATGAATGGATCCGTCCTCATCCACTCGTGGGGACACACGGGAGGGGACTGATACCCGGGATATGCTGCATTGCATTATCTGAAGATTTGGCTCATCTGCTCTACTAAGTATCCATCAAACATGGATTTCTGGAGTTGATGGTTAACAGTTAGAAGGTCATATCCGTAGGTGTGAGGAAGTGAATATATATCACATCCTTATTAACCCTGTGAGGATCACTCACATTAACTCATTATTACTATAGACCCTGTTAACTGCCTCTTGTTGTGTGCACCCCTATGTCCACCTCCTTTTGACCTGTAGTCCCCTGTTGAGTCTCTATTCGGCTGCTTGTCCGGCCTCATTGAGATAAAACATATATGATATCATTGCCTCCAGAAGCGGCACAAAACTAGTCGAGCAAGCTTTTGTAACCATTGAAAAGCAGATCCAACATCTTGTCAACTGGCCTTAATAACCCCTGATTATAGGGTTGTATCCTCCCAGGTTATTGTACATGTGATACTATTGGGGTATTTGTTTTTAATTAGGTTTCTTTCTGGCCTGCCAGCACCAGCCCATTGAGTCCAGCTGGAATCTGGGCCATTGTTTGGCCAATGATAGGCTTCTTAGTCCTGGAATGATTGTGCCCGGGACAGACCTGCAAAATGCAGGACTGTCCCGGGCAATCCGGGACACTAGGTCAGCTTAGTAGCAGCCCTATCTTTAGTGCTGAGGAAGTTTCAACAATAGAGAACATGCAGGGGCGTACCAATAGGGGGCAGGGGGGTGGTCCGCCCCAGGTACCACACATTGGGGGGGTGTCAGTGGCCAAGTGACTTTGCTATATGGGGTGTGCTCCGCACCCAAGTCGGGTGATATGGTCCAGTCATCCCAAGGGCATCCCTGCCAGCTCTGGCTGCTTCATTTCCCTTTAGGTGTTTTTTAGAACACCCCCATCGCCACGGCCGCAATGGACTAGTCCAGATCGTCCACACGTTCATTGACTGAATTCCCTCATGCTAGCTCCGCCTCCACCCACCACAGGCCTCAGCCTGTGTCTGTCATCTCTCTCCGCTGGGGCGGCTCAGCTGCTGCTACCACACACAGACAAAGGCAGGATCAGGGATCAAATCCGGACCTCCCAAGTTACTCCCTAGCAGAGGCTGAGCCTGAGAGCCTAAGGGACAACAGTGGTGAGCGGGGGTGGGGGTGTTGTAAGAAGAAGAGCCTGGAGGAGTGTGTGTCTGTCTGCTCTGCCACCCTGTGCTGACCTAATTTGGGGGGGGGGGGGGTGATTGCTGTGTCCACCACCCCTTGCCATGTGTATTAGCACTGTATGTAGCTGACCTGATTTGGGGGGGGGGGGGGGTTGCTGTGTCCACCACCCCCTGCCATGTGTACTAGCACTGTATGTAGCTGACCTGTTTTTTTTTTTTGGGGGGGGGTATTGCTGTGTCCACCACCCTCTGCCATGTGTAGCTGACCTGATTTGGAGGGGGGGGGGGGTGATTGCTGTGTCCACCACCCCCTGTAATGTGTACTGGCACTGTATGTAGCTGACCTGATTTGGGGGGGGGGTGATTGCTGTGTCCACTACCCCCTGCCATGTGTACTGGCACTGTATGTAGCTGACCTGATTTGGAGGGGGGGGTGATTGCTGTGTCCACCACCCCCTGTCATGTGTACTGGCACTGTATGTAGCTGACCTGATTTGGGGGGGGGGTGATTGCTGTGTCCACCACCCCCTGCCATGTGTACTGGCACTGTATGTAGCTGACCTGATTTGGGGGGGGGGGGGTGATTGCTGCATCCACCACCCCCTGCCGTGTGTACTAGCACTGTATGTAGCTGACCTGATTTGGAGGGGGGGTGATTGCTGTGTCCACCACCCCCTGTCATGTGTACTGGCACTGTATGTATCTGACCTGATTTGGGGGGGGGGTGATTGCTGTGTCCACCACCCCCTGTCATGTGTACTGGCACTGTATGTATCTGACCTGATTTGGGGGGGGGTGATTGCTGTGTACACCACCCCCTGCCATGTGTACTGGCACTGTATGTAGCTGACCTGATTTGGGGGGGGGGGGGGTGATTGCTGCGTCCCCCACCCCTTGCCGTCTGTACTAGTACTGTATGTAGCTGACCTGATTTGGGGGGGGGGGTGATTGATGCGTCCACCACCCCTTGCCGTGTGTACTAGCATTGTATGTAGCTGACCTGATTTGGGGGGGGGGGGGTGATTAATGCGTCCACCACCCCCTGCCATGTGTACTAGCGCTGTATGTAGCTGACCTGATTTGGGGGGGGGGGTGATTGATGCGTCCACCACCCCCTGCCATGTGTACTAGCGCTGTATGTAGCTGACCTGATTTGGGGGGGGGGGGTGATTGATGCGTCCACCACCCCCTGCCATGTGTACTAGCACTGTATGTAGCTGACCTGTTTTTTTTTTGGGGGGGGGGGGGCAGGTGATTGCTGTGTCCACCACCCCCTGCCGTGTGTATAGTGTAGCCGACCTGATTGGGGTGGTTGCAAAATGTGGACATGTGGGTGTTTTTCCAGTTAGTAGTTGAGGGGGGGGTTGATTGTCAGATGTTGGATCCGCCCAGGGTGCCAAATGCTCTAGGTACGCCCCTGAGAACATGTCCAGTTAATTGTGACTACTACTGCTAGGAACACATGGCACAAAAACAATATTATTTGGGTGTTCAACTTGCACAACAAACCAGGGTTGCAACCTATGTATATGACGTCAATGTATGATATCACATGATCACGTTTTCCGTGGCCACATATATCCGCGTGCTCATGTAAGCCTGCGATGCAAGCATACTATGACATTTTATCCCCGGGCTTGTGCATTTCCTTTAGTAAATCAGGCCTTGTGAGTCATAGCAGGAGACGTGTTCAGAGATCCAGACAGAAGATACAATACACCAGAAATATTTTCCATTTACGATGAAGTCGTTTTGCTCGGAAATTGGCTTAACGGTGAAAAAGATTTAATGGGAAACAGAAATGTAGTTCAAGGAGCTGAAACTAATCTTCAGCTACTTTGAAAGCTGCTGGAACTACTTGAAAATTTGTGCTGTGTGCTCTTAATCCTGAAATAAGAGTCAGTTTGAGGAATGAAGTCAGATCCCCCAGCAACACCCACCATGCAAAGTGGAGAGGAGCCCGGTGCAAAGACTCCGATGGTACTTGTCCATAATTAAATTAATGGATTTTCTGCTTGTTCTCAGGACACTTGTGGTGCATCTACTGTTTTTCCATTTGTGCTGGGTTTTTCCTTGCCTGTCGGTCCAATACTTAAATACAAAGAAAGACTTCTTTTATTTAAAGCTGAACTTCAAGCATATACAATATCTCACAAAAGTGAGTACACCCCTCACATTTTTCTGAATATCTTCTATCTTTTCATGTGACAACACTGAAGAAATGACACTTTGCTACAATTTTGTGTAGTGAGTGTACAGCTTGTATAACAGTGTCAATTTGCTGTCCCCTCAAAATAACTCAACACACAGCCATTAATGTCTAAACCGCTGGCAACAAAAGTGAGTACACCCCTAAGTGAAAATGTCCAAATTGGGGCCATTTAGCTATTTTCGCTCCCTAGTGTCATGTCACTCATTAGTGTTACAAGGTCTCAGGTGTGAATGGGGAGCAGGTGGGTTAAATTTGGTGCTATCGCTCTCACTCTCTTATACTGGTCACTAGCAGTTCAAACATGGCACCTCATGGCAAAGAACTCTCTAAGGATCTGAAAAAAATTATTGTTGCTCTACAAAAAGATGACCAAGGTTATAAGAAGATTGCCAGGACCCTGAATCTGAGCTGCAGCATGGTGACTAAGAACATACAGCATGGGACCACAGGCATTATGCATAGAAAACAACCAATCGTGCATAAAGAAATAAAAGAGACCAACCACCATCATCCTTGAAAATATTTATTTAACAATGATACATATAAACTGTTTGGAAGATAACTTGGCCACGGCCTGATTCATTGGTTTAATAATTAATACAGGTAATATTCCATAACCGTAAAACATAACTGTATATCACTCAGTCAATTAATTCACCATAACCAACCCCAGCTCAGCCACTTGAGACTCGAGCTGATTCTTCACCAAATCCTCAATTCTCCCCTCAAGCAAATTGCCTGAGTGAGTTACCACATGAATCGGCCGCGACGGGGAAGACACAAAGGGGGGGGGGGGCGGGAAGCTCCTCCAGCTGTTGTTTTCCTGGTCACCGGCCCCAGCCCATAGCGCAATGGGCCTTTAAATAGGCCTGGGCCGGCGTCCAGAACATTCCAGCTTGTCACCTGACTCATATCAGCCAACCGCTGCGCAAAGCTATCCTAACTCCAGAACCCTCTCCGCCAGCTGTTTCTCATTAACCCACCCGGCCTGCTGTTAACCCTGTAGATTTTAACCAGCTGCCTGAACTCGCGTTAACCCCCTGCCCTTACTGTGACCTAACTAAACCCTACCTGACTGCTCCTGCCGTGGACCCATGAGGAAAGGAGAGCCTAAATGGCTACTCACTTTCCCTTCCAATTTTAACAGGTCAGGACAGGTTCCACTCAGAACAGACCTCGCCATGGTTGACCAAAAAAGTTGAGTGCACCTGCTCAGTGTCATATCCAGAGGTTGTCTTTAGGAAAAAGATGTATGAGTGCTGCCAGCATTGCTGCAGAGGCTAAAGGGGTGGGGGGTTAGCCTGTCAGTGCTCAGACCATACGCTACACACTGCATCAAATTGGTCTGCATGGCTGTCGTCCCAGAAGGAAGCCTCTTCTAAAGATGATGCACAAGAAAGCACGCAAACAGTTTGCTTAAGACGGGGAGACTAAGGACATGGATTACTGGAACCATGTCATGTGGTCTGATGAGACCAAGATAAACTTTTTTGGGTCAGATGGTGTCAGGCGTGTGTGGAGTCAACCAGGTGAGGAGTACAAAGACAAGTGTGTCTTGCCTACAGTCTAGCATGGTGGTGGGAGTGTCATGGTCTGGGGCTGCATGAGTGCTTCCGGCACTGGGGAGCTACAGATCATTGAGGGAACCATGAATGCCAACATGTACTGTGACATACTGAAGCAGAGCATGATCCCCTCCCTTCAGAGATTGGGCCGCAGGGCAGTATTCCAACATGATAACGTCCCCAAACACACCTCCAAGACGACCACTGCCTTGCTTAAGAAGCTGAGGGTAAAGGTGATGAACTGGCCAAGCATGTCTCCAGACCTAAACCCTATTGATCATCTGTGTGGCATCCTCAAACGGAAGGTGGAGGAGCGCAAGGTCTCTAACATCCACCAGCTTTGTGATGTTGTCATGGAGGAGGGGAAAAGGACTCCAGTGACAACCTGTGAAGCTCTGGTGAACTCCATGCCCAAGAGGGTTAAAGCAGTGCTGGAAAATAATGGTAGCCACACAAAATATTGACACTTTGGGACCAATTTGGACATTTTCACTTTAATTTTCAGGGGTGTACTCACTTTTGTTGCCAGCGGTTTAGACATTAATGGCTGTGTGTTGAGCTATTTTGAGGGGACAAGCTATACACTCGCTACTTTACATTGTAGCAAAGTGTAATTTCTTCAGTGTTGTCACATGGAAAGATAGAATAAAATATTTACAAAAATTATGAGGGGTGTACTCCTCATAAGAAGGGCCTGGATTCTTTCCTAAATGCACATAATATAACTGAGTACTAAGTTTTGTAGGTAAAGTTGATCCGGGGTAAATCCGATTGCCTTTCGGGGGATCAGGAAGGAATTTTTTCCCCTCCGGTAGCAAATTGAATAATCACTCTGCTGGGGTTTTTTGCCTTCCTCTGGATCAACTGTGGGTATGGAGTTGGGTGTATGGGAGGATGTACTGTGTTTTACTTTGTTTTATTTTTATTTTTTTTATGGTTGAACTGGATGGACTTGTGTCTTTTTTCAACCTGACTAACTATGTAACTATGTAACTCCCTTGTGAGATAATGTATATATTTTTTCATGGGTACGTAATATTTTAAGTTTTTGGGGCTGTATTCTATATGTGCAGAGAGATCACACAAATACATATAGTATAACATTTAACCACTTAAGACCCGGACCATTATGCAGGTTAAGGACCTTGCCCCTTTTTGCGATTCGGCACTGCGTCGCTTTAACTGACAATTGCGCGGTCGTGCAACGTAGCTCCCAAACAAAATTGGCGTCCTTTTTTCCCCACAAATAGAGCTTTCTTTTGGTGGTATTTGATCACCTCTGCGGTTTTTTATTTTTTGCGCTATAAACAAAAATAGAGTGACAATTATGAAAAAATGCAATATTTTTTACTTTTTGCTATAGTGCGTGCCAAGACCAGGGCCAGGGTCTTAAGATGGCCGTCAGAGTCATATTGGTGGCCAGCATCTGATTTCTGCCCCAGCGACTCAGGAAACCATAGAGGAACCCTGTTCCCCATGACTTCCTCTCCCTCTGCATTCCCACTGCAGTTGAGTGCCACCTGCAATGGGGACTGCAGGCTGCACCTGCCTACAAGCCTTGACAGTCAATATTAAAGCAAAGTAAATTGACATGGAATGGTATTCAATGTTTGCAAATACCGGTAGTTTTTTCTGGCTAGACAAGAAGCTCAGAACCTTCAAGGTAACATTGTGGCTGAAGAGAGAGTCCCTACTCGTCTGTCCTTCACTAGCACTTGCATGACACTACAGCTGGGGAATGGTATCCCAACACAATATCATGTGGAGTAAACCAAGGACCATTTTCAAAGTTTCAAATCAGACCCAGACACAAACATATTTATTCTTATTAGGTTTATTTATAACAAAGCCACCATCTTTGTTCAGGCACTATCCAGTCAACTTGCTTTACTTAAATGCTGGCTCAAAGATGACACAATAATGTAAATCCTAATGCCGTGTACACACGGTCGTTTTTTTGTGATAAAACGTCATTTAAAATGATCGTGTGTGGGCTAAAACAACGTTTTCCGTCTTCTGAAAAACGACAAAAAAAAATTCCAACATGCTTCAATTTTTATGTCGTTTTTGAAAATGTCGTTTTTTGTGTTGTAAAAAATGATCATGTGTGGGCTAAAACGACGTTTTAAACAACGTTTTAAACCCGCGCATGCTCAGAAGCAAGTTATGAGACGGGAGTTTGAATGGAACAGAGTGCCGTCGTACGTGCTGTACGTAACCGCGCTTTGCTAGAGCATTTTGAAAAAACGATGGTGTGCGGGTGACAACTTGGACATTTTACACTGGCGTGCACACAGTTTGGGGAATGTACGTAGGGACTTCGCCAATATCTTGATAGGGAGAAGCCTATGCCTATGGATAGATCTGGCTGAGGAGAGAAAGCACAGGCTCAGCCTAGAAAATTATTGGAGAGGATATGAAAGGAAGAAGTTGTTGTGGGGAACATTGAGGAATGCTCCACAAAGCTGTTGGGTTAGATCAGAGATTCCTTTATCCTTTATCCTAGTAGTTTTCTGTTGGAACAATGCTTAAAGGGGTAGTTCCCCCAAAAACCTTTTTTTTTAACATTGATTGAGGCTCGTTTTGTCAAGGGGAATCGGGTGTTTTTTTTTTTAGAAACGAAGCAGTACTTACCGTTTTAGAGATGCATCGTCTCCGACGCTTCCGGGTATGGTCATAGGGGAAGGGCGTTCCTATTTGATTGACAGGCTTCCGACGTTCGGATACATCGCGTCTCGATTTTCCGAAAGTAGCCGAACGACGGTGCGCAGGCGCAGTATAGAGCCGCACCGGCGCTCGGCTTCTTTCGGCTACTCGTGACGCGATGTATGCGACCGTCGGAAGCCTGTCGGAAGCCTGTCAATCAAATAGGCACGCCCAGACCAGACGATCATACCCGGAAGCGACGGAGACGATGCATCTCTAAAACGGTAAGTACTGCTTAGATTCTAAAAGAAAAACACCCGATTCCCCTTGACATAACGAGCCTCAATCAATGTTAAAAAAAGTTTTTTGGGGGAATTACCCCTTTAAGGAAGCACACAACTTTCTGAATGTAAGCCTTGCCTTGCATTCTTACATTGTTGACTGTTATTAAAAGTGCCTTATAACTAGAAGGCAACACTGGAGAGTAATTTGTTTTGTTTCAAATTGCATCTCCTGTTTTTTTCTAACCTTTGTTCATAGGGTAAGCACCTTCTTTGTTCAGGCATTATGTAGGGGTTTGAAACCAATACTTGGACTTAGAGATGACAAGGGCATTGTGCGTGCAAGAGGTCAATTGACCGCCAATTACTACTGATGCTAGAGGGAGTCTGGTAGGGGACTATGTCCTATGTCATGGGTTGCCATCTTGGGGATGCCTAATTTAGAACTTTTAGAGTAGGCTGAGGGCCCTCTCTGGGGATAACTTTACCCTAATGCTGCGTACACACACTCAGAGTTCCCAACAACAAATGTTTCATAGGAGCTTGTTGTCAGAAATTCTGACCGTGTGTAGGCTCCATCGGACTTTTGCTGTAGGAAATTTCCGACAACAAAAATTTGAGAGCTGGTTTCTCAAATTTTACAACAAAACGTTTTGTTGCCCAAAATTCCAATCGTATGTACACATTTCCGATGCACAAAATTCCACGCATGCTCAGAATCAAGCAGAAGAGCGGCGCTGCCATTTTTCTCAGCTCGTCGTACGTGTTGTACGTCGCCGCGTTCTTGATGTTTGGAATTTCCGACAACATTTGTGTGACCGTGTGTATGCAAGACAAGTTTGAGCAGTGCTGTATCCTGGCCTAGGCCAACAAGGCCCAGGCCTAGGGCAGCACTCTGCAGGGGGGCAGCATGGAAAGAGTCCCCGCCGGCTTGTGTTAAACCAGTCTTATGGGCCGGACTGGGCTGAGAGGCAAATTAGTCCAGCGCCCCCATAAAGCGGCTGCACTGCTTCTGGTATGCGGGCGGTTGGCATTCTGCAACTTTGTGTGGGGAGGGGGGTGGCACTGCTTCTAATTTTGACTGTCCTATCATCCTGGACCACAAACCCTTCTCACTGTGCTATGTTTTCTTCTGCACCATTGGCATGGTTATATCTTCTTAGTCCTCTCCATAAAATTATCAGAAATGTGTGCTTAAAGTAGAACTATAGGCAGCACTTTTTTTTTTTTTTTTTTTAATAAGTTAGCCTCTGTCAGTTGTTTTTACCACCCCTGTCCCATTGCAGAGATTTCCCCTTCACTTCCTGCCCCATAGCCAAACAGGAAGTGAGAGGAAATATATGCAAATTAAGGCAATCCATTGCCACCACGCCCTCAGAACTATTGTCCCCACTTGAAAATGGGTGGGCCTTAAACAAAAAAGGGTGTGACCTAGACAGGAAGGGGTGGGTCATATTTAAATTAGGGGGTGCACAAGTTTAGTCCGGCCTAGGGCAGCACAAAACCTAAATACACCCCTGAGTTTGAGCCAACATCCGTCGTAAAAAAATCCACGGGTTTGTTGTCGGAATGTCCGATTACTGTTTTATGCTGAAACAATGCTTAAAGCTAAGTTCACTTTTGCAGGCAAAAAACTTGCATTTATTTTTTATTTTTTCACAGGAGGCTACAAAGCATTGCACCCATGATCAGTGGATAATAGATGCAATGCCAAGCTTCTGCAGACTCTTCCCCTAGTTCTTTGCCCGTACCTCTGTATGGACTTCCAGTTGGAGAGCTAGAGAAAATGTCAACAGACTACAAGTGTGGTGATCATCACGCTGGTATTCCAATAAAAGCTACCAGTATGTCTTCCATCCATGTCATTTTTCCATCAGAGATACCATTCAAAGAACAGCGAATGAGAGTTACGTGGCTACACCTATGTCTATTGTACAACATACGCACTAACTGGATTGTTTCCTTAAAGGGGTTGGTTGTAAACCTTTGTGTCTTTTCACCTTATGCATCCTATGCATTAGGTAAAAAGACACCTTGCAGTGTCCAGCACCCCAGCCCCCCGTTTTACTTACCTGAGCCCCAAATTTCCGTGGGCGTGATCCTGCGTCGCTCTCCCCACCGCTTCTCTGCCCTTTATTGGATAGATTGATATAGCAGTGCAGCCATCTGCTCCAGCTGCTGTCATTCAAATCCAATGACGCGGGTGCTGTGGGGCGGGGCCGAGTTATACACTCGGCGGCTATAGACGCCGAGTGTATGACATGGGACCGTGCCTGCAAGGTAATCGCCTCGGGAGAGTGCTTCGCAGAGGGGGTTATTTATTGTGGGGAGGAGCCGAGAGAGCCTCAGAGGGACCCCAGAACAGGTGGATTGGGGCCACTCTGTGCAAAACGGACTGCACAGTGGAGGTAAGTATGACATGTTTGTTATTTTAATTTTTTTTAGACAGGAACCTTTACAACCACTTATATTATGTATACAAAATATGTTAATTTGGGGTGGCAATCCAATTTATCAATATTCTGTACTGACTTATAGTGATGAGCGGAATACGCCATATTCGATTTCGCGATATTTCGCGAATATTTCGAAGAATATTCGCGAATATTCGTTAATATCGAATATTCGTGATATTTTATAAAAAAAAAAAAAAAATTGCGAATTTTCGCCAATGCGAATTTTCGCTAATGCGAATTTTCGCTAATGTGAAATTTCGCGATTTTTTTTTTTATAAAATATCACGAATATTCGATATTTACGAATATTCGGTATATTTTATATATAAAAAAAGCGAAATTTCACATATTGCGAAATTTGAAAAATATCGAATATTCGAAATAGCGAATATTCGCCGCGATATTCGAGATATTCGCGAATACTCGAATATGCAATATTCGTAGCGAATATTCGCAATGCGAATATTCGTGAGCAACACTACTGACTTACAGTATATGTATTGTAGCTCCCCCTTACTTTCAGTATGGGCACTACGCTAAAGTTAGTTGGAGTGGGAGAGTTACATTGCTCCCATTCATGATTTACCTAAATTGTGACCTCTGTCATTCCAGAAAGGTCCACTGGGCCAGTCTGCATTCTGGGGATGTGGTATCATCTCTGGTCGGCAGTTGGCGCCAGAGGGGTTTCTGGCAGAGCAAGTCTTCCCCAGCAGCCAATTGGAGGAGTTCTTCCCTCGCATGCTGGGGAGGGATATATCTGTGACGGGTGTCATATGTTCTAAAATCTTCACGGCCCTGGCCAAGCTTACAGGCTTCACCGAGCCTCAACCGGAGGCGAGAGGGGACCCCAGTGACTTACTGGGTTCCCAGTTCTATTGAGAAGATCCCAGGCTGAGTGCCGTGCGATTGGGGGATCGGCTTGAGGGGAACCCGGAGGCAGGTTGTCCAAGAGGGCTTGAACGAACCAATCGGGGGATCTGGTGACCGGGATGCTGACAGGTACGCTTTACTGACTCCCGGTGACCTGTGCTAGAATCTACTGGGAGGATTTGCTCTGTTCATCCACCTAATCTCATTTAAAGTATTTGGCCTGTGGCAGAGGCCCTAGAGCCAGGTCTGTGTGAGAGGCCCATTCCTCCCAGGGATTCAAAGTGAAGCCTCGGCTGCCAGGTTTGCGAGAGGGACCTGTCCGTGTGCACTTCACCCACTCAGCAGAAGTGGCGACGAGTTTTCGAAATTGGTACTATTGAGGGCAAGTCTGCCCTGTTCATATCCAGGCCTGACACCGCAAATTTCTCCTCTTCTTTCATCAACCTTTTTTCCTTCCTAACTGAAGTTGATGTTGGCTGTGTTGGCCTGGAAATGAAGCATTGAAAAACCTTTATTGACTGTCTGGACCTCCGCTCACTACTTTGTTCCTGCATCACACCCCTAGACACTGCTGGGGTAACTTAAAGCGGAGTTCCACCCTTAAAACCACTTTCTTTCATCCCATCCAGCATACTGGCGTCAGCGCCAGTATGCTGTTTTTTTTTTTTTTTTTTTTAATCCATGTACTTACTTTATAATAGATCATTTAATTTTGGGCGCACCGCGGTGTATGTCACCGCTATAAGGCGTCACGCCTTCCGGAAACAGCCGACTAGCGTTCGGCTCTTCTCGGCGCCTGCGCACAGACCCAGAAGCTGACTGCGCAGGCGCCGTATATAGCCGCGTCACGCCCTCCGAAAAAAGCCGAACTAGGACCGGCTATTTACGGCGCCTGCGCAGTCAGCTCCTGGGTCTGTGCGCAGGCGCCGAGAAGAGCCGAACGCTAGTCGGCTGTTTCCGGAAGGCGTGACGCCTTATAGCGGCGACATACACCACGGTGCGCCCAAAATTAAATGATCTATTATAAAGTAAGTACATGGATTAAAAAAAACAAAACAGCATACTGGCACTGACGCCAGTATGCTGGATGGGATGAAAGAAAGTGGTTTTAAGGGTGGAACTCCGCTTTAATGTGCCGATCCCAACAAATTAATCAGCGGCTCTTTCGAGGGTAGCGCTATAGTATGGATATATTTCGCACTAAAAAAAAAATATTTTTTAAATACGCCACATCACAAAGCAGCCACAGCAATGTATACAAACATGCAGTAGGCTGTTGAGGAGGGTTTTTAATTGGGGGGGGGGGGGTTATTAAATAGTGGTGCATCTCCAGGACTGGAAATTAAGAAAAATCTCTAGGTGACATAAACTGGAAGCACAAAACAAGGATGGAGCCACACTACTGGATTGTTTCATACTATGTATGCCAAATATGCTACAATATATTTATCATTGTTTTGTACTGACTTATATGTATGGATACATATACAGTAATAATACATTTTTGCACCTAAAAGTGGCCAAGGCAATGTATGCAAACATATGCACTGGCCATGTTAACTTGCTGGTAGTCAGTGTGGGGGGGGGGGGGGGGGGGGTGGTAGTTAACTTGGTAGGCTCTTTAAAAAATCCGGAAGGAAACACTGCGCTAGATAAAACTAAGGAGAATGAACTAAAAATTACTATTATATGAATGGAAAGCAGCCAGTATCAGTGATTTGTGATACAAACAATAAACAGAATAAAAGAAAAGGGGATACGGCGCTTAGTGATTAAGGAGCTGGGATCAAGTATTGCAGATCGGGCTCAAAATAAACATGAACAAACATCAATAGTGACTGTGATGAATAACCAAAGAAAAAACACTCAAGTGATACGTGAACAGCCTAAGTGTGTTGAAATAAATATGGTGAAAAAAAGTCCTTAAACAAAGTCCAATCAATTAGGAGAAGAAAAATTCCCAAAAGGAAAAGTCCAATTGATAAGTCCAATTAGTCATCCATGTGTGTGGGGTGAAAGTAGAATGAAACCGATCCACCGTAGAAAAACACCCGAGTGTGGTAATATAGTCTCCTTACCATGTGTTTTGACCCCTGTGTGGGTCACTCTGTGCGCGGGGGTTTAAGGTCTCCCTCCTGACCCTCTGTACTGTCACTGTGGTATTCTCAATAATGTCGCGATGTTAACCGGAACATAAAAGAAAAATGGGACCATAGCGTGATACCAGAGATTGATTTATTTAAAAGAAATAAAAGCTAATGCACTCACATTTGAGATGTGGTATGACCAGCGGTGTATCAAATTATAAAGAAGCCGGCGGCCGATCGTCTCTCTCCTGCTCGTTTTCGTTCTGGCTTCCTCGATAGGACCAGCGTGATGGCGTCGATACAGCAAGCCACACCTACGCGTTTCGTCACCACGGACGTCGTCTGGGATTGGCTGCGTACGTCGCGTCATCACGCATTCCCTTAAATAGTCGCAATCCGCCATTTTGACTAAGGGAAAGCGGAAGCGAAAATGGGAAAAGAAAACGTTACTACAGCACAAAGTTAAGGGCTGCAGAAAGAGCATGGAGAATAATGGACGGGAAATAGTGCTGCCATCTTGTGGCAATATTGGTGAAGAGCCAGATTACAGAAAAAAACGAGCAAGAGTAAAAGAACTGATCGGCCGCTGCTTCTGCTTATGTAATGTATACACATCCTAGCAAGTGTCCGTACTAATGACATATATACATGATATGTTAAAAAGGTATTAGTACTATGGTATGAATAAAGCCCTCTAATACTAAAAATGAATACATTATTAGAAAATTTGTGTACAAAATAAAATATATAAAAATTAGCATTTGACTAAGACAATTTTAAATAGATTAAATGATGTAAAAAATCAGGCATTATTAATAAAACAATTAATGTCCCAATCCACATTTAACCCGTGAGGTAAATATGAACACATATCAAAAATCCATCTTGTTTCAATCTTAGAGATAGCTCGTACTTTGTTAGTACCTCTCCAATGTGGGCGGAGCTTCTCAATAGGAACAAATAAAGTTCCCTTTAATTGACGACCATGGTATTTTGCATAATGTTTGGACAAGTTGTGTTTTGAGAATCCACGATTGATGTTCCCCACGTGTTCCTCCAATCGGATGTGCACAGCTCTTTTAGTGCGACCCACATATTGTTTTGAGCAGGGGCATTGAATGAGGTATACGACACATTCACTAGAACATGTAATAAATGAATCGATGTCATACACCTTACCAGTATGTGTGGATTGAAAAGTTTTAATTTTGCGCCCTTTGAAGGAATTAAGTTCACATATTTTGCATTTACGACATGGGAAAAAGCCCTTCATAGTCTGAAAGAAGGATATTTGCTTGGGGGGGTCTACAATATTAGAAGCAATTTTCTGTCTCAGAGAAGGTGCTCCCCTAAAGATAACCACTGGGCGTTCGGGAATGACAGGGCCCAATATTTTGTCGTTCCTCAAAATATTCCAATGTTTATTGATTATCTTTCTAACTAGAAAATGTTGATTCGAATAACCCGTGATCATAGAATACCCAAAGTGGTTATCTGCTGGTTGTTTGACAATGCTCTTTTTAGTGAGCATCATATTCCGATCCATATTGGTAACCGCCTGGATAGTGTCATCTATTTTTGTCTCTAGGTACCCCTTTTCTAAAAACCTTTGTTTCAGAACTTGTGCCTGTTGTTGGTAATCGATCAGGGAGGTACAGTTCCGTCTTAATCGTTGGAACTGACCCTTAGGTACTGCTGCAAGCCAACTAGTATGATGGCAACTGTTCAGGGGGATGAACCCATTACGATCAGTGCTTTTGAAATATGTTGTGGTAATCAGTGTCCCATTATTAATTGAGATATTGAGATCAAGAAAATGTATATGAGATTGACTGGTTTCATATTTGAGACAAATCCCTCTATCATTGGAATTTAGTCCATTAAAAAATTTTTCCAATGAAAGTGAATCCCCTTCCCATAAGACCAAAATGTCATCTATGTATCTTTTCCAGAGACGTAATTCTTTAGGCGGGTTTTTATCAATAACTTCCCTTTCCCAGTAGGCCATAAAAAGGTTGGCGAGGCTGGGGGCAAACTTAGCCCCCATAGCCACGCCACAGTTTTGTAAATAAAATAAACCGCCAAACCAAAAATAATTATGGCTTGTAGCAAAGATAAGAAGATTGATGATAAAATCTTTCTGAATCAATGATAGGGTTTTATCCTGTTGGAGATAGAATCTTACTGCCTCTAAACCATGTTGTTGCGATATGATGGTATAGAGGGAAGTTACATCCGCTGTTGCCATAATGAACCCTTCTTTCCATTCTATATTGGTCAAGAGATTAATGACTTGTGTTGTGTCACGTAAATATGATGGTGTCACTGTGACTAGCGGTTGCAAGAACTCATCGATATATTTGCCAATTCTGGCAGTAACCGAGTCTATTCCGCTGATAATCGGCCGGCCGGGCGGATTAATTGTGCTTTTATGCACTTTGGGTAAGTAGTATATGACCGGCACTTTAGGTGCTGATGGTACTAGATGCAATTTTTCCTTTTTGTTCAAAACACCCAATGAATATCCTTCATTGATCAATGCCAGGAGTGCTTTCTTATACTTAACTGTAGGATTACATGCCAATTTGGTATAGGTTGTGGTGTCAGACAAAAGCCTGTGCATCTCATTCAAATAATCGATTTTATTTAGAACGACAACCCCTCCGCCTTTATCAGCAGGCCTGATTATAATGTCATTACGGGCACAAATTTGTTTAAGATTGCTCTGTAATGTGTAATTGCCCCTATTTTTGGGAATTTTTATGGCAGTAATGTCTTTGAGAACCATCTCTTTAAATGTTAAAATAGACGGAGCTGTAAAACTGGGGGGATTGAATAAAGATGCATTAGCGAACTTAGTATGCTGTACAGGGATAATCTCACCTGTTCTGTTTATGGTGTTCGTGCCAGAAGTCTCTGGTATTAGTGACTGAACGCTAATTGAAGAGGCTAATTGGCTAGAATTTCCCAAAGGGTTAAGCAAGAAATGACGTTTAATGTTCATCTTGCGAATGAACTTGTGGGCATCAATGAATGTCTCGAACTTATTTAATGCCCGTGGAGGTGCAAATTTGAGCCCCTGATTGAGTAAATGCTGTTCACCCCGTGAAAGCTGTGCTGAACTTAGATTGAAGACTCCATTGATAGTTATTTCTTCTTTCTTTTTGGACCTGACCCTCCTCCCCCCTCTAGTTCCCCTCTGTCTTCGTGGCCCCTTTTGGGTCTCTGGTTGGCCAACTGAAAAAAACGACGGGAATCTTCAAGTCTATTGGATGCGGGAGGGGTTTCATATTCCATCTGGCTAGGACCAGTGGAATCTACACCATATTGATTGGGATGTCTGGAAATTATGGGATCGTCCTCATACTCCTCTTCATATTGTTGTGAGAGAGGAGCGAATCTATTATGTACCAAGGTGGAATTATTCCTCTGCGTAAATTGGGACGGACGATTTCGGAAGTGATCCCTAGGGTCCTCTCTCAATTGATCGTACCCATGTTGTCTGTATGGGGAATTATGATGCCCCCTGGGTTCACTATATTCATTATGTGTCAGATACTGGGGGTATGGGGATCTCCTTTGAGGAGGTCCTACCCTATAGGGTTCTGGATTCCTGATCTGAGATGGTCTAGACTCAGAATAACCCGTCTGTGTCTTAAACTTCCTCGGTTTATTTTTATTCTTAGGTCTTACTGGGGTGTGTCTATGTTGCGTTTGCACAGAATTTTGATTGTTGTGCGCAACAGCTCCAGCGTAACTAGTGTGGGTAGGGGCTAATGAGGGAGTATTAAGAGGGGGTTGGGTGTGGTTTTGTATCAATGCAGAGGAGGGTGGATTAGCCACATTATCCACACCTGCTGTATTTATGTTTACCTGCCATTTAAAAACCACTGTGTTGGAATAGTCTGAGAAATCACGATTGTATTTCTTCTTTTTCTTAGTTTTCTGCTCAAGATCTTCTTTTTCAAGGAAGGTCTTGAGCTGATCAGACTTTTGTTTATAAAAGTCTGATCAGCTCAAGACCTTCCTTGAAAAAGAAGATCTTGAGCAGAAAACTAAGAAAAAGAAGAAATACAATCGTGATTTCTCAGACTATTCCAACACAGTGGTTTTTAAATGGCAGGTAAACATAAATACAGCAGGTGTGGATAATGTGGCTAATCCACCCTCCTCTGCATTGATACAAAACCACACCCAACCCCCTCTTAATACTCCCTCATTAGCCCCTACCCACACTACTGTAGTTACGCTGGAGCTGTTGCGCACAACAATCAAAATTCTGTGCAAACGCAACATAGACACACCCCAGTAAGACCTAAGAATAAAAATAAACCGAGGAAGTTTAAGACACAGACGGGTTATTCTGAGTCTAGACCATCTCAGATCAGGAATCCAGAACCCTATAGGGTAGGACCTCCTCAAAGGAGATCCCCATACCCCCAGTATCTGACACATAATGAATATAGTGAACCCAGGGGGCATCATAATTCCCCATACAGACAACATGGGTACGATCAATTGAGAGAGGACCCTAGGGATCACTTCCGAAATCGTCCGTCCCAATTTACGCAGAGGAATAATTCCACCTTGGTACATAATAGATTCGCTCCTCTCTCACAACAATATGAAGAGGAGTATGAGGACGATCCCATAATTTCCAGACATCCCAATCAATATGGTGTAGATTCCACTGGTCCTAGCCAGATGGAATATGAAACCCCTCCCGCATCCAATAGACTTGAAGATTCCCGTCGTTTTTTTCAGTTGGCCAACCAGAGACCCAAAAGGGGCCACGAAGACAGAGGGGAACTAGAGGGGGGAGGAGGGTCAGGTCCAAAAAGAAAGAAGAAATAACTATCAATGGAGTCTTCAATCTAAGTTCAGCACAGCTTTCACGGGGTGAACAGCATTTACTCAATCAGGGGCTCAAATTTGCACCTCCACGGGCATTAAATAAGTTCGAGACATTCATTGATGCCCACAAGTTCATTCGCAAGATGAACATTAAACGTCATTTCTTGCTTAACCCTTTGGGAAATTCTAGCCAATTAGCCTCTTCAATTAGCGTTCAGTCACTAATACCAGAGACTTCTGGCACGAACACCATAAACAGAACAGGTGAGATTATCCCTGTACAGCATACTAAGTTCGCTAATGCATCTTTATTCAATCCCCCCAGTTTTACAGCTCCGTCTATTTTAACATTTAAAGAGATGGTTCTCAAAGACATTACTGCCATAAAAATTCCCAAAAATAGGGGCAATTACACATTACAGAGCAATCTTAAACAAATTTGTGCCCGTAATGACATTATAATCAGGCCTGCTGATAAAGGCGGAGGGGTTGTCGTTCTAAATAAAATCGATTATTTGAATGAGATGCACAGGCTTTTGTCTGACACCACAACCTATACCAAATTGGCATGTAATCCTACAGTTAAGTATAAGAAAGCACTCCTGGCATTGATCAATGAAGGATATTCATTGGGTGTTTTGAACAAAAAGGAAAAATTGCATCTAGTACCATCAGCACCTAAAGTGCCGGTCATATACTACTTACCCAAAGTGCATAAAAGCACAATTAATCCGCCCGGCCGGCCGATTATCAGCGGAATAGACTCGGTTACTGCCAGAATTGGCAAATATATCGATGAGTTCTTGCAACCGCTAGTCACAGTGACACCATCATATTTACGTGACACAACACAAGTCATTAATCTCTTGACCAATATAGAATGGAAAGAAGGGTTCATTATGGCAACAGCGGATGTAACTTCCCTCTATACCATCATATCGCAACAACATGGTTTAGAGGCAGTAAGATTCTATCTCCAACAGGATAAAACCCTATCATTGATTCAGAAAGATTTTATCATCAATCTTCTTATCTTTGCTACAAGCCATAATTATTTTTGGTTTGGCGGTTTATTTTATTTACAAAACTGTGGCGTGGCTATGGGGGCTAAGTTTGCCCCCAGCCTCGCCAACCTTTTTATGGCCTACTGGGAAAGGGAAGTTATTGATAAAAACCCGCCTAAAGAATTACGTCTCTGGAAAAGATACATAGATGACATTTTGGTCTTATGGGAAGGGGATTCACTTTCATTGGAAAAATTTTTTAATGGACTAAATTCCAATGATAGAGGGATTTGTCTCAAATATGAAACCAGTCAATCTCATATACATTTTCTTGATCTCAATATCTCAATTAATAATGGGACACTGATTACCACAACATATTTCAAAAGCACTGATCGTAATGGGTTCATCCCCCTGAACAGTTGCCATCATACTAGTTGGCTTGCAGCAGTACCTAAGGGTCAGTTCCAACGATTAAGACGGAACTGTACCTCCCTGATCGATTACCAACAACAGGCACAAGTTCTGAAACAAAGGTTTTTAGAAAAGGGGTACCTAGAGACAAAAATAGATGACACTATCCAGGCGGTTACCAATATGGATCGGAATATGATGCTCACTAAAAAGAGCATTGTCAAACAACCAGCAGATAACCACTTTGGGTATTCTATGATCACGGGTTATTCGAATCAACATTTTCTAGTTAGAAAGATAATCAATAAACATTGGAATATTTTGAGGAACGACAAAATATTGGGCCCTGTCATTCCCGAACGCCCAGTGGTTATCTTTAGGGGAGCACCTTCTCTGAGACAGAAAATTGCTTCTAATATTGTAGACCCCCCCAAGCAAATATCCTTCTTTCAGACTATGAAGGGCTTTTTCCCATGTCGTAAATGCAAAATATGTGAACTTAATTCCTTCAAAGGGCGCAAAATTAAAACTTTTCAATCCACACATACTGGTAAGGTGTATGACATCGATTCATTTATTACATGTTCTAGTGAATGTGTCGTATACCTCATTCAATGCCCCTGCTCAAAACAATATGTGGGTCGCACTAAAAGAGCTGTGCACATCCGATTGGAGGAACACGTGGGGAACATCAATCGTGGATTCTCAAAACACAACTTGTCCAAACATTATGCAAAATACCATGGTCGTCAATTAAAGGGAACTTTATTTGTTCCTATTGAGAAGCTCCGCCCACATTGGAGAGGTACTAACAAAGTACGAGCTATCTCTAAGATTGAAACAAGATGGATTTTTGATATGTGTTCATATTTACCTCACGGGTTAAATGTGGATTGGGACATTAATTGTTTTATTAATAATGCCTGATTTTTTACATCATTTAATCTATTTAAAATTGTCTTAGTCAAATGCTAATTTTTATATATTTTATTTTGTACACAAATTTTCTAATAATGTATTCATTTTTAGTATTAGAGGGCTTTATTCATACCATAGTACTAATACCTTTTTAACATATCATGTATATATGTCATTAGTACGGACACTTGCTAGGATGTGTATACATTACATAAGCAGAAGCAGCGGCCGATCAGTTCTTTTACTCTTGCTCGTTTTTTTCTGTAATCTGGCTCTTCACCAATATTGCCACAAGATGGCAGCACTATTTCCCGTCCATTATTCTCCATGCTCTTTCTGCAGCCCTTAACTTTGTGCTGTAGTAACGTTTTCTTTTCCCATTTTCGCTTCCGCTTTCCCTTAGTCAAAATGGCGGATTGCGACTATTTAAGGGAATGCGTGATGACGCGACGTACGCAGCCAATCCCAGACGACGTCCGTGGTGACGAAACGCGTAGGTGTGGCTTGCTGTATCGACGCCATCACGCTGGTCCTATCGAGGAAGCCAGAACGAAAACGAGCAGGAGAGAGACGATCGGCCGCCGGCTTCTTTATAATTTGATACACCGCTGGTCATACCACATCTCAAATGTGAGTGCATTAGCTTTTATTTCTTTTAAATAAATCAATCTCTGGTATCACGCTATGGTCCCATTTTTCTTTTATGTTCCGGTTAACATCGCGACATTATTGAGAATACCACAGTGACAGTACAGAGGGTCAGGAGGGAGACCTTAAACCCCCGCGCACAGAGTGACCCACACAGGGGTCAAAACACATGGTAAGGAGACTATATTACCACACTCGGGTGTTTTTCTACGGTGGATCGGTTTCATTCTACTTTCACCCCACACACATGGATGACTAATTGGACTTATCAATTGGACTTTTCCTTTTGGGAATTTTTCTTCTCCTAATTGATTGGACTTTGTTTAAGGACTTTTTTTCACCATATTTATTTCAACACACTTAGGCTGTTCACGTATCACTTGAGTGTTTTTTCTTTGGTTATTCATCACAGTCACTATTGATGTTTGTTCATGTTTATTTTGAGCCCGATCTGCAATACTTGATCCCAGCTCCTTAATCACTAAGCGCCGTATCCCCTTTTCTTTTAACTTGGTAGGCTGTTGGTGGCTTGTTATCTTGCTGATAGACCATCCGGTGGGGTTATTAACTTGCTGGTAGGCCATTGCGAGTGTTGTTAACTTGTTGGAAGTACGTCACGTAACTTGCCGTCAGTGGGGTGGTTTGTTAACTTGCCATCAGGCCTTTGGGGTGTTGTTAACGTGCCCATAAGCCATTGTGGGTTTGTTAATAGTGTTGAGCAGAATATGCCATATTCGATTTTGCGATATATCTCGAATATATAGTCGAATATTCAAGATATATTCGCTAAATACGAATATTCGTGATATTTTTTGGAAATTAAATGATTGCGAATTTTCGCTATTGCGATTTTTCGCTATTGCGAATATTCGAGAAATGCGGAATGGAGCACTCTGATTGGCTCAGAATATTTGTGATATTTTATAATACAAAATAATTGCGAATATTCGAGAAATGCGGAATGGAGCACTCTGATTGGCTCAGAATATTTGTGATATATTACAATACAAAATAATTGCGAATATTCGGCAAATGCGGAAGGAGCACTCTGATTGGCTCAGAATATTCTTGATATATTACAATACAAAATAATTGCGAATATTCGAGAAATGCGGAATGGAGCACTCTGATTGGCTCAGAATATTCTTGATATTTTATCGTAATTTCGCAAAAATGCGAATGAGAAATTTATTGCGGAATTTCGACAGTAACACTCTGAAATCGAATATATGTGTTATTTTAGCTAAAAACAATATTGCGAATTTCTCGAACATAATCGCGCGATATCGCTATTGCCGAATAATCGCATTGCGATTTTTCGGCAATATAAAATGATCGCTGCAGCTACTCGGCCCAAGGTCTCTAATCATACCAGCAATGCTTTTAGACGTCGATGGGGATCTCTAGGATGTGATCTGTTCTAAAAAATAAAATAAAAAAAATACGAATATTCGAAATAGCGAATATTCACCGCGAAATTCGCAATATATCGTGAATACTCGAATATGCCATATTCGAGCCGAATATTCGCAATACGAATATTCGTGAGCAACACTATTTGTTAACAACTGTTGCATCTCATGTCAGGAAGAGAAGGAAAGTCTCTACTGGATTCCAATGGTAAAAATAAACTGGAAGCACTAAAAGCAAGGATGGTGCTGTTTAAATTCAAGAAGAGAAAAAAGTGTATCTCCAAAGCGCTCCAAGCATTTGAATCCTGAGAGATAAAGTCTGTGTTGGAGAGGGTGGCAAATCTTCACACACTTTAGCCTGGGGATGACGACAGAGAAAGCGAGACAGAAACCAGCATGGAACACAAACAGGAAGTGGACCGTCTCTATGACACACTTCCTATCCACTTCCTGTTTTTGTGCCATGCTGATTTCTTTCTCGCTTCCTCTGACGTCATCCCCAGGCTTCAGCTTTATTGTTTCCTCTGAATATTCACAGCACAAGTCGGCTGTTATCTCGGACTTCCCTGGAAGCTTTACCATCACAGACTGGGACTGCCCTGCCACTGGAACATCTCATGGGTGCACTTACCTGCTACATGCCTGTTTTATCCACTATCTTGTAAGTGTTTTTAACCCTCTAGGGGATATTAACCACTTAAGGACCACCTCCTGCACATATACGTCAGCAGAATGGCACGGCTGGGCACATGTACGTACAGGTACGTCCTGTACTAGTACCCAGCCGTGGGTCGTGGGCGCGCCCGCGATGCACTCCCGCGACCCGGTCCGGGACTCGCAGACCAGATCCCCGTTGGAGACCAGCAACCGGTCCTCGGAGCTGAAGAACGGCGAGAGCCGTGTGTAAACACAGCTTCCCCGTTCTTCACTGTGGCGGCTTCATTGATCGCGTGATCCCTTTAATAGGGTGACACAATCGATGATGTCACACCTACAGCCACACCCCCCTACAGTTGTAAACACACATTAGGGAACACATAACCCCTTCAGCGCCCCCTTGTGGTTAACTCCCAAACTGCACTGTCATTTTCACAATAAACAATGCAATTTAAATGCATTTGTTGCTGTGAAAATGACAATTGTCCCAAAAATGTGTCAAAAGTGTCCAAAGTGTTTGCCACAATGTCGCAGTCATGAAAAAAATCGCTGATCGCTGCCATTAGTAGTAAAAAAATAAATAAATAATAAAAATGCAATAAAACTATCCCCTATTTTGTAAACGCTACAAATTTTACACAAACCAGCCGATAAACGCTTATTTCAATATTTTTTTTACCAAGGTAGAAGAATACGTATCGGCCTAAACTGAGGAAAACATATTTTTTTTTTATATTTTTGGGGGATATTTATTATAGCAAAAAGTAAAAAAATATTGCATTTTTTTCAAAATTGCCGCTCTATTTTTGTTTATAGAGCAAAAAATTTAAACCGCAGAGGTGATCAAATACCACCAAAAGAAAGCTCTACTTGTGGGGAAAAAAAGACGCCGATTTTGTTTGGGAACCACGTCGCACGACCGCGCAATTGTCTGTTAAAGCGACGCAGTGCCGAATCGCAAAACCTGGCCGGGTCCTTTAGCTGACTAAAGGTCCGGGTCTTAAGTGGTTAAAAGTTTTATACTTCTGCACTTAGAGGCGCCTTGTTTGTTTTACTGTTAAGAAGACATGTATTAATATCATTTTATACAGGAAAAATTCACTAGTTGCGATTTGCGCGTTTCGTTACATCAGGAGCTTAGTAGTGTCTATGCCATTTTGTGAAATGCATAAGGGGCAGCAGGAGTTTTTTCCCTATATTAGATGATATTAATATATGTGATAATCTATGCATTTTGGACTGCTGAAAGTTGAGCTTCTCCATCGTTGCTTTTTTGTGCTTCTATTGCTAGTGGCTAATGGGCAATTTTGAAGGCTGGACCTTTCAGATGGTGGAGTGGTGCTGGGAGGCCTTGAAGCAGAGTGGCTGGGATAATTTGCTAGCAAAAACCCCCTCCGAGTCCCTATGCTTTCCAAAACTAAAAAAAAAAAAAGTTACATACACTTTAAGCTATAATTACTCTCCATCTGATTCTATTAGCTTTTGAGTGTAAAATTATTCGCGGGCTGAATGTCACATTTTTAAATGACAAGAATCAAGATGAAAGTGAGCATGCAGTACCTATGGCATTTTAACCACTTAAGACCCGGACCAAAATGCAGGCAAAGGACCTTGCCCCTTTTTGCGATTCGGCACTGCGTCGCTTTAACTGACAATTGCGCAGTCGTGCGACGTGGCTCCCAAACAAAATTGGCGTCCTTTTTTCCCCACAAATAGAGCTTTCTTTTGGTGGTATTTGATCACCTCTGCGGTTTTTATTTTTTGCGCTATAAACAAAAATAGAGCGACAATTTTAAAAAAAATTCAATATTTTTTACTTTTTGCTATAATAAAAATCCCCCAAAAATATATAAAAAAACATTTTTTTTTCCTCAGTTTAGGCCGATACGTATTCTTCTACCTATTTTTGGTAAAAAAAATCGCAATAAGCATTTATCGGTTGGTTTTCGCAAAATTTATAGCGTTTACAAAATAAGGAATAGTTTTATTGCATTTTTATTATTTTTTTTTTTTTTTACTACTAATAGCGGCGATCAGCGATTTTTTTCGTGACTGCGACATTATGGCGGACACTTCGGACAATTTTGACACATTTTTGGGACAATTGTCATTTTCACAGAAAAAAATGCATTTAAATTTGCATTGTTTACTGTGGAAATGACAGTTGCAGTTTGGGAGTTAACCACAGGTGGCGCTGTAGGGGATGTGTGCCTATGTGTTTTGTTTACTACTGTAGGGGGGTGTGGCTGTAGGTGTGACGTCATCGATCGCGTCCCCCTATCACAGGGATGACGCGATCGATGCTACAGGCACAGAGAAGCACGGGGAAGCCGTGTGTACACACGGCTCTCCCCGTTCTTCCGCTCCAGGGACGGATCGCCGCGCTGCAGCGGCGATCGGGTCCGCGAATCCCGTGGTCCCGGTCCTGGAGCTTCGGGGCGGGGCGCGGGCGCGCGCCCGCGACCCACGGCTGGGTACTAAAATCAACGTATATATATACGTTGATGTGCCCAGCCGTGCCATTCTGCCGACGTAAATGTGCAGTAGGCGGTCCTTAAGTGGTTAAAGTTTATTTTTTAAAAGTGTATGTCATGTGTATAAACTTTATGATACACGGGTTCAGAAACCTCCTGTTTAAAGAGATTTCACGGTTTGGGGAGTCACCGGCACTTTTGCTCCCGGCTAACCCCATACTAGACTTATTGAAAAGGGGGTGTCTAACCATTCACAATCCGCAATGAGGATCAACCCCCCCCCCCCCCCTTCATTGAATTTCATGAGGAGATAAGCACAAGTAAATGAGCTCGGGATGTCTGTTTTCTACGGAAGCTTCATTATCATTCAGCGGCTCGGGAGGAGGTTATTAGCAAATTCTGGCACACTGAGTATTAGCTTTCGCTGCTTTGCCTAGAGTCATGGCGGAAATTGGAAGCCGCAACGCGCTTTGTAAAGGAATATTTCCAGTTTCCAATTTGAAGTATGTAATTAGAAGGGGACTTGACAAACCAGAGAACTTTATGAAATGCAGCCCAGATCTATATGTCCCTATATGCACAGGAGGAAAATAACTCAGGACTTTAACCACTTAAGACCCGAACCATTATGCAGGTTAAGGACCTTGCCCCTTTTTGGGATTCGGCACTGCGTCGCTTTAACTGACAATTGCGCGGTCGTGCGACGTGACTCCCAAACAAAATTTACGTCCTTTTTTCCCCACAAATAGAGCTTTCTTTTGGTGGTATTTAATCACCTCTGCGTTTTTTTTTTTTTGCGCTATAAACAAAAATAGAGCGACAATTTTGAAAAAAATTCAATATTTTTTACTTTTTGCTATAATAAATATCCCCAAAAATGATATAACATTTTTTTTCCCTCAGTTTAGACCGATACGTATTCTTCTACATATTTTTGGTAAAAAAATATCGCAATAAGCGTTTATCGATTGGTTTGCGCAAAATTTATAGCATTTACAAAATAGGGGATAGTCTTATGGCATTTTTATTAATATTTTTTACTACTAATGGCGACGATCTGCAATTTTTTTCGTGACTGCGACATTATGGCGGACACATCGGACAATTTTGACACATTTTTGTAATTTTGTAATTTGGACAATTTTGACACATTTTTGTAATTTTGTAATTTTCACAGCGAAAAGTGCTATACAAATGCACTGATTACTGTGAAAATGTCAATGGCAGTGAAGGGGTTAACCACTAGGGGGCGCTGTAGGGGTTATGTGTGCACTAAGAGAGTGATTCTTACTGTAGGAGGATGTGGCTATAGGTGTGACGTCACTGATCGTCATTCCCTATATCAGGGAACAGACGATCAGTGTTACTGCCACAGTGAAGAACGGGGAAGGTGTATTTACACACACCTCTCCCCGTTCTTCAGCTCCTGTGACCGATCGCGGGACACCGACGGCGTTTCGGGTCCGCAGGTCCGGAGCTTCAGACCGGGTTGTGCGTGCGACCCATGGCTGGGCTCTTAAAGGCAATGTACAGGTACGTGCCTGTGCCCAGCCGTGCCATTCTGCCAATGTAAATGTGTAGGAGGCGGTCCTTAAGTGGTTAACACAATATCTAAAAACTTTTTTTTGTAAAAACTCAAAAGTCGTAGACAAAACTGTATATATTCCATGTTACAGTGGATGTATCAATCTCAACATGTTTCGCCAAATAACTTTTGGCTTCTTCAGGAGGTGTTTTTTTAGCCATGTAAACAAACAAACAAATAGCATCTAATGACGCAGTCTATATACCTTTACATCCCCTGTTTTGGAAATCCTAGACACACAATCTGAATCTGAAATTTGCTTCCAATTGATATTCTGGAATCTAGGTCCCTTCCTGAACTTTTTGTCCTCCTTATGGCTGTCATCGGTACAGCTCTGCTAATTTTAGCAGCGCTTTACCGCCAATTTCGCGTCACCTTTTCCCCCGCTAGCGGCCGAGAATGGGGTTAAAAACCACTGCAAAGTGCCTCTGCATAGGTGCTTTGCCAGTGGTATAGCTTCGGTGTCCCATTGATTTCAATGGTCAGGAGCGGTGGAGGAGCGGTATACACACCGCTCCCTCACCACTCCAAAGATGTGGCTAGCAGGACTTATTTTATCGTCCTGCTAGCGCACCACTCCAGCGTTAAATCCCTTGGGGCTTTGACACTGGAGACACAGCAGTGACTGTTTAGGGTCGGTTTGTAGGCGCTATTATTAGTGCAATAGCGCCAGCAAAACGACCCAGTGTGAAAGGGATCTAAGCCATCAATCTATGGAATCCAATTGCCACTGCAAGCATAGATAATATTCATGTGAGATTTAACACAGTTTGTCATTCAGGTCAGATAGATGCATAAACTCCTGAAGAAGCCAAATGTTATTTGGTGAAACATGTTGAGATTGATGCATCCACTGTAACATGGAATATGTAAACTATGGGCTAGATTCAGGAACACGTACGACGGGCGTATCAGTAGATACGCCGCCGTAAGTCCTAATCTGAGCCAGTGCAAATTTAAGAGTATGCTCATAATGAGATACGCTTAAATGTTGCTAAGATACGACTGGCGTAAGTCACTTACACCATCATATCTTAGTTGCATATTTTCGCTGGACGCTAGGTGGCGTTCCCGTCTAAAATATGCAAATGAGATAGATACGCCGATTCCAGAAAGTACGCCTGTCCTGCGCATTTTTTTTACGTCGTTTGCGTAAGTGTAACTCTGGCGTAATGTTACCCCTGCTATATGATGCGCAGCCAATGTTAAGTATGGACGGCGTGCCGGCGTATTTTTTCAAGTCGTTTGCGTAATACGCTCGCGAATAGGGCTTTGCGTAAGTGACGTTCAAGTAGTTTTCATTGACAATTTGTGACGTGATTTGGAGCATGCACACTGAGATAAATTCAAGACCGGCGCATGCGCAGTACGTTCGGCTCGGGATTGCATGTAATTTAAATAATACACGCCCCCTTCCCGCCCAATTTGACTTACGACGGGCCATTTACGCCACGCCGCCGCAACTTTACAGGCAAGTGCTTTGTGAATACAGCACTTGCCCATAAAAGCTGCGGTGGCGTAGTGTAAACAGCATACACTACGCCGGAGTGAAGATACGCCGCACCTACCTGAATTTAGCCCTATGTCTGTTGAACAAACAAGTTTGTCTATGACTTTTGTGTTTTTACAAAAAATGGTTTTAAGTGATTTTAAGTGATATGAAATAAACTTGCTGGGCCTGGTATGGTTCAGGAGGGGGCACTTGGATAATGGTCTGGTATGGATTTTGGGAGGGACCCCACGCTGTTTTATTTTTAAAATTTGGTGGGGCCTGGTATGGGCTGGGGTGTTTGATGCCACGCTGCTTTTTGTTTTCATTTTGTTAATCTGTATTGCTGGGAGCAGGGGCAGACTGACTATTCGGGCACTCAGGCACTGCCTGAGGGCCCCATGCCACTAGGGGGCCCCATCAGGGTTGCCAGCCTCAGTAAAACCAGGGACAGTATGTAAAAATCCCAAGATTATAGCTGCCCTGACTCTCCAGTACCTTCTCAGAGTGTGTATGTGTGTGTGTGTGTGTGTGTGTGTATTCTGTGTGTATGTATACTGCGTGTGTATATTGTGTGTCTGTGTGTATACTGTGTATGTATACTGTATGTGTGTGTGTTTATACAATTATCTCCTATTGCCTGGGGGCCCCATAATCTCCTATTGCCTGGGGGCCCCATAATCTCCTATTGCCCAGGGACCCCATAAGTTGTCAGTCCGCCCCTGGCTGGGAGCCGCCAATACATTACAAGCAAGTTTTCCTTTAGAAATGTCATTATTGCTGTGCCATGTTCTATATATTGTACAAATACACAGACTAAGGGGACCCCCAGGTATTAAATTTAAAGGAATATTTAAATTGTATTGTTTCACCTTAACCACTTCCCGACCGCCCACCGCAGGTATACGTCGGCACTTTGAAGATGGATATCTCGGTAACGGCAGCAGCTGCTGCCACAACCGAGATATCCATCTCTTCTGTGGGCGGTCGGGTAAACGATAATGGCGGTCTCCGCGGCGGAATTGCCGCGAGATCGCCGTTATCGGTGGCGGACGAGCGTCCCCCCCCCCCTCCCGCTGCGCTCCCGCGCTCTCCGCCGCTTACCGGAGCCGTCGGTAGCGGCGGAGGCGATCGGGTGCGCTCGCCTGTTCAGCGGGGATGCGAGTGAGGGAAAAAATTTCCCTCGTCCATCCCCGTAGCTCTGCTGGGCGGAAGTGACGTCAAACGTCAGTTCCAAACAGCGTCTTAAAGAGACATTTTTTTTTAAATGTCATTTGAAAAATGACATTTAAAATTTTTTTTTTTTTTTTTGCATTTTAGCCTAAATATGAGATGTGAGGTCTTTTTGACCCCAGATCTCATATTTAAGAGGACCTGTCATGCTTTTTTCTATTACAAGGGACGTTTACATTCCTTGTAATAGGAATAAAAGTGATAATTTTTTTATTTTATTTTAGTGTTAAAAATTGGTAAAATGAATACAAATAAATACGAAAACAAAAAAAAAAAATGTTTAAATCGCCCCTTTACGACGAGCTCGCGCGCAGAAGCGAACGCATGCGCGAGTAGCGCCCGCATATGAAAACGGTGTTCAAACCACACAAGTGAGGTATCGCCGCGATCGTTAGAGCGAGAGCAATAATTCTAGCCCTAGACCTCCTCTATCTCAAAAAATGCAACCTGTAGAATTTTTTAAACATCGCCTATCGAGATTTTTAAGGGTAAAAGTTTGACGCCATGCCACGAGCGGGCGCAATTTTTAAGCGTGACAGGTTGGGTATCATTTTACTCGGCATAACATTATCTTTTACAATATGTAAAAAAAATTGGGCCAAATTTATTGTTGTCTTATTTTTTAATTTAAAAAAGTGAATTTTTTCCAAAAAAAGTGCGCTTGTAAGACCGCTGCGCAAATACGGTGTAACAAAAAGTATTGCAATGACTGCCATTTTATTCTCTAGAGTGTTAGAAAAAAAATATATATAATGTTTGGGGGTTTTAAGTAATTTTATAGCAAAAAAAAATGTTTTAGTCTCGTAAACACCGAATCTGAAAAACAGGCCCGGGGCTAAAGTGGTTAAGCATCATTAAAATCACTGCTCCGGGAAAAAATGATTGTTTTTTAAAAACTTGTTTTTGCATTGATAGCTTCAGCCATAACCCCAGTAAACCACACCAAAGCTGTAACATATATACAGTATACGTATTGAAGTGGTTGAAGCTGAACTTCTGGTTTACTAGTTTCTAAAATATGCTAAATATTTATGCTAAATATTTCTAAAATATTCTAAAATTATTATGAGGTAAATCTAATGAGGTGCACGCCAACTGACAGTTTTACTAAGCGCTGGGAGTACAGCTATCGCTATACTCCCGATGCTCGGACGGCAGAGTCACTGCCCCTCCACTCCCCTGTCCATTCACACAAGGCTTGAGTGAGTGAACAACGTATAAAGCGCAACGCTTGCGAACTGAATCGCCTCTGGGCGCTATTTCCATTCCTTCAGTAAAGGATGGCTTTGCCTCAGAAGAGATGAGTTTTAATCATTCTCCTGAAGGCCAAGTGGTCGGACTCCAGTCGGATGGTAGTTGGTAGTGCATTCCACAGACGCGGTCCTTGGACAGCAAATCTCCGATCTCCTTTGGATTTGTATCTTGCCTTGGGTATGTGCAGTAGATTTTGATTTGTGGATCACAGAGTGCGATTGGGGTTGTGGGCTTTTATTTTTTCGCATAGATATTGGGGAGCGTTTCCTTGAATACACTTGTGTGTAAGGCAGAGTGCCTTGAAAGTGATTCTGTCTTTCACTGGTAGCCAGTGAAGAGATCTTAGCGAAAGGGAGATTGACTCCCACGGTTTTTTGCCAGTCACTAATCGAGCGGCCGTATTTTGAACGACTTGCAGACGAGTGATTTGGTATTTGGGAAGTCCTAAATAGAGGGCATTTGCATAGTCGAGTCTGGAATTGATGATTGTTCCCACCACGACTGCAATGTCCTCTTTAGGAATAAAAGGGGTGAGTCGCCGTCACTGGCGCAGCAGATGATGGGATCCGCTGACTACCGCCCCTATTTGTGCATCCATTGTCATGTAGGAGTCAAAAATGACTCCGAGACTTTTGACTTTGGCGCTCGGGGCGATAATTTTTCCCAGGATGGGCGGTGGGGTCCAAGTTGAGGTGGGGTAACTTTTCCTGTTTGCGTGAAACAGGAGAAGCTCTGTTTTTGAACCATTGAGTTTTAGATAACTGGATGTCATCCAGTTATCTATTAGGGTGAGGGTTCTCTCTAATCCCACCGAATGATCCTTTCCGTTGCTAACACGGAGATACAGCTGTGTGTCGTCTGCGTAGGAATGGTAAAGTAGCTTCTGGTTGCTGATGATCTCAAAGAGGGGACGGAGGTAGATATTGAACAGTACCGGTGACAAGGGGGATCCCTGAGGGACTCCACATGATACCGTACGCATTGCTGACGTGAACGATCCCAATTTCACTGTTTGTGATCTGTTTTCCAAGAAGGAAGAGAACCAGGGTAGATCCTCTTCCGCGACTTTGACCACTTCAGCTGGCCTAGCAAGTAGTAGTCCGTGGTCTACCATGTCAAAGGCCGCACTGAGGTCCAACAGGATCAGGAAAGAAGATTCTCCTTCATCTGCGGCCTCTAGAACGTCATCCCATATTTTTACCACAGCCGTTTCAGTTCCGTGCCCTGGCCGGAAGCCTGATTGAAACGTATCAAGTAATTTTAAATGTGTACCTTTCTTTTGAATAATATTGTAGTTTTATTAAGTCTATGGCCGCGTACACACGGAGGGACATGTCCGCTGAAACTGTCCGATGGACCGTTTCCAGCGGACATGTCTCCTCCGGATTTTCATCCGACGGCGTGTACACACCATCGGATCAAAATCCGCGCCGGCAGACAGCGCGGTGACGTGGCGGTGACGTTGACGCCGCCACGTCACCGCACCAGGAAGTAAAAAACGTCCACGCATGCGTCAAATCCATTCGACGCATGTGCGGACAGATATGTCCGCTGGTTAGTGTACTAACCAGCGGACATATCCGACAGACATGTCTACATCGGACAAATTTTAAAGCATGCTTTAAAATTTGTCCGCCAGTCTGACATGTCCGCTAGCCCATACACACGATCGGATTTCGTTTCAGCTGACAAATTTGATCGTGTGAACGCGGCCTATGGGGTTGATTTACTAAAGGCAAATCCTCTTTGCACTACAAGTGCACTTGGAAGTGCAGTTGCTGCAGATCTGAGGGGGACGTGCAAGGAAAATAAAAAACAGCATTTTAGCTTGCACATGATTGGATGAAAAAATCAGCAGAGCATCCCCTCATTTCAGAGCTTCCCCTCAGATCTACAGCGATCTACACTTGTAGTGCAACGTGGATTTGCCTTTCATAAATAACCCCTTTTGTGTCCCTTAAAGTTCATTGGACACCCCTGTTCTATATTTCTATATATTCAATTTTTACTCTTGGATTTAGATACACTTTAAGGGGCCAGATCCACAAAGCTGCCCCCCTGGCGCGGCGTGTCCCATTTACTCTACGCCGCTGTAAGTTACAGCGGCGTATCCTTATCCACAAAGAAATGCCGCTGTAGCTTACGGCCGCGTAGCGTAAATGGGCCGGCGTACGCGGGTGTAATTCAAATTAACTAGTGGGTGGCGTGTTTTATTATAATTATGAATGACCCGATGCAAACAACGCTTTTTTTTAACTGTGTCGCAAAACATCGCAAAACATCAATGAAAACGACGTGAACGTAACTTACACAAATCCCTATTCGCGAACGGTTTACGCAAACGACAGAAAAATCAACGCTAGCCGACGTCCATACTTAACATTACGTACGCCTCTATACAGCAGGGGTAACTTTATGCCGGACCTACGCTTACGCAAACGACGTAAAAACACTGCGCCGCCCGTACGTACGTTCGTGAATCGGCGTATCTAGCTCATTTGCATATTTTACGCGGACACACAACGGAAACGCCCCTAGCGTCCAGCGTAAGTATGCAACTAAGATACGACGGTGTAATAACGTTACGCCAGTCGTCTCTCAGCGTAATTCCGGTGTATCTTGTTTTGTGAATACAAAACAAAGATACGCCGGCGGGAATTTGAAATTATGGCGGCGTATCTGGAGATACGCCGCCGTAATTCTTTGTGGATATGGCCCTAAATGTTATGTTCTGGAATGAAAACTTTTTTTTTTTCTTTGTAAATAATCAACATTGTGAGGTATTTAAACAAAACAAAACAAAAAAATCATATTGCTTTAAGTGCTTGCTTTTCTGTTTTTTATATGATGGATATATTTTACAATATTTAAAAACTGACACATTTTACCCTTTTCTAAATCTGGGGATGCACTAAACTATTTTATATCAGCAGACAGCAATCAAGGAACATAAAAAAATCCTTTTTTGAAGCTGTGTTCTTTACCAAAACGGCTCTGACAAAGTCCGGTTCAGTGCGGCGGCTTAGTGCTCGGCTACAATAGATAATGACATATAGAGTGAAAATGTATTTCATTTGTCTGTCTCCTGTATTAGGCATTAGGAAGGGATTGTGTAATATGGCTGCGGACCATTGAGCAGCATTAGAAGGGATAATAACTAAAGTTGGACTGATAGCCTTCTGTCCTGTCCAGTGCACTTGATTACACTTCTATCCCATTTTCCCTTATTTCCTTCACCGCTGTCCGATAATCAATTTCTCTGACTTTCATCCCCTGGGGAGGATAATACAGGTAAGGAGAGTTGGAAGCTGACTTTCATACTACTTACTATATATAGATTGCAAACAAGAGCCTGAATTCAAAGTGTGATGTTTTTTTATTTATATTTTTATGTTCATACAAATATATATATAGATATGTACAGTATATATTACTATTATATTACTATTATATTATTATTATTATTATTAAGTAAAGTAAATTTTAGTTAATAGTAATGAAAATAATAATAATATTAAAACATGTTTTAGATATTAAGGGCCAGATTCAGGATGGAGCGCGTATCTTTGTGCGGGCGTAGCGTATCCTATTTACGCTATGCCTCCGCAACTTTGACAGGTAAGTGCTGTATTCTCAAAGCACTTGCTCCGTAAGTTCCCGCGCGTAGCTTAAATGGGCCAGCGTATCCGCGCGCAATTCAAATTGGGCAGGTAGGGGGCGTGTTGTATTTTAATTAACCCTGACCCCACATAAATGACGCGCCGAACGAACCGCGCATGCGCCGGCCGTGGACGTATCCCAGTGCGCATGCTCCAAATCACATCATAAATAGTCATTGAAAACGACGTGAAAGTAACTTGCGCCCAGCCCCATTATGAATCAGCTTACGCAAACAACGTAAACGACATACAATACGACGCTGTCCGGACGTCCATACTTAACATTGGCTGCGCCTCATATAGCAGGGGTAACTTTATGCCGGTCCAACGCCTTACATAAACGACACAAATAGATAAGCCGGCCGCAACTACGTTCGTGAATCGGCGTATCTACCTAATTTACACATTCGACGCGTAAATCGACGGAAGCGCCACCTAGCGGCCAGTGTAAATATGCAACTAAGATACGATGGCTTAAGAGACTTACGCCGCTCGTATCTTAGCTATATCCCGGCGTATCTGATTCTTTGAATCAGGCGCCGAGATACGACGGCGCTCATTCGGACTTACGACGGCGTATCTGGAGATACGCCGTCGTAAGTCTTTCTGAATCTGGCCCTATATATATTTTTTTTTATTGATCAGATTGCTACCAAAACTGGAAATAGCATTTAATTGTATAAATGTCGAGAGAGCCCAATTAATAATCTCAGAAATTTTAAATTTGTTTCAGGTCTAGAAAGTAAGAATGCAAAATAAAGGGAACATATCTGGACAGCCGCACTTCAAAAATGTTGCTTTTATTGTAAAAATAAAATCACAGCATACATGTCACAGCAAACAGGATACCAGCTGACGTGTTTTGCACTAAAACTTAGTGCTTAATCATAGCTATGATTAAGCACTAAGTTTTGGTGTGAAACGCGTCAGCTGGTATCCTGTTTGCTGTGACATGTATGCTGTGATTTTATTTTTACAACAAAAGCTATATTTTTTGGAGTGTGGCTGTCCAGTTGTTTTTCCTTTATTTTGCATTATTATATGCATTGCCAGTACCCGTGGCTTCAGATCTGGTGAAGAGATTCATCACTTTGCCTTGAGCGGTAACTTCCTTTCTCTAGAACAGTGGTTCTCAACCTGGGGGTCGAATGATGATTTGCCAGGGGTCACCAAATCCTGGGCTGTTCCTGAAGCCTGCACCGCTCTCCCAGCCTTTTTCGCAGCCAGTTGCTGCCTAGCTGGGCTGTTTCTGAAGCCTGCAGCCGCCAATTCAGTTCACGGCATGGCTGGGAGGCAGAGACTAGAGGTCAGATGACTGGTGAGGAATGTGAAGTGGGAAAGGCTGGAGGAGACCCTCTCTCCTGATTTCAGCATAGGTGTCACTACTACGAGACACCACAAAGCCGGAGACACAGTGAGTAATACTACCTGTAATTATAGTTTCCATTATAAGTCCCCACTACAGTTCTTGATCAGCAGATGACCTTGATCAAGAGCACCTAAGTTGGCCGATCAGAACTCCCCCCAGCATTGCCACTCTTTCTAACTCCCCCCCAGCACTGCCACTCTTTCCAACTCCCCCCAGAACTGCCACTCTTTCCACCCCCCCCCCCCCCCACCAAGGAGTAAGAGAAGGAATAAAAATTGAGAATACATGGAAGGGAGAGGAAAAGTGGGGGTGGAACAAAGAAAAAGATGAGAAAGAATAAGAGAACAAAAATGATGACTAGAGAGAGAGAGATGGGGGAAAAAAAATTAGGACAGTGAGAGATAAAAGGGAAAGGAGAACAAAGAGAAAGATTGGTACATCCTAAAATGTACCATAAAGGGGTTTTAATACTGTACAAGTGGAAGGGACTCAGGAAGCGCTAAATGTCCTCGGGTTAGGGGCACAAATTACTTGTCTTGCCTTGGGTGCTGACAACCAACGCTACAAAATTAATTTTACTGTTAGGGGTCCCCACAACTTGGGACATTTTATCAAGGGGTCGCGGCTCTAGAAAGGTTGAGAACCACTGCTCTAGAAAGTAAGAATGTTTGGACGTGTGCAATTAAATACACAGTACCTTATACAAGTATTCATACCCCTTGAAATTTTCCACATTTTGTCATGTTACAACCAAAAATGTAAATGTATTTTTATTGGGATTTTATGTGATAGACCAACACAAAGTGGCACATAATTGTGAAGTGGAAGAAAAATGATAAATGGTTTTCGATTTTTTTTTTTTTACAAATAAATATGTGAAAAGTGTGGGGTACATTTGTATTTGCCCCCCACCCCCCGGAGTCAATACTTTGTAGAAGCTCTTCTCACTGCAATTACAGCTGGAAGTCTTTTGGGGATGTCTCTACCAACTTTGCACAGAAAGTGAAAATAAGTGAAATATTTTCCCCATTCTTCTGTGCAAAATATCCCAAGCTCTGTCAGATTGGATGGAGAGTGTCTGTAAACAGCAATTTTCAAGTCTTGCCACATATTCTCAATGGGATTTAGGTCTGGGCTTTGACTGGGCCATTCTAACACATGAACATGCTTTAATCTAAACCTTTCCATTGTAGCTCTGGCTGTATGTTTAAGAAAGTTGTCCTGCTGGAAGGTGAACCTCCGCCCCAGTCTCAAGTGTTTTGCAGGCTTTCTTTGAACAATGTCTTTCTTCTTGACACTCTTCCATAAAGACCAGATTTGTGGAGAACACGACTGATGCCGCGCACACATGACTGTTTTTTGGGTTCTAAAAAATTAAGGCCCAGATTCAGAGAGCCATTACGCCTGTGTAACTGGTGTTAGACTGGAGTAATTTCCAATTACGCGCGTTTTCTAGCTAGTTGAAAACCTCAAACCATGAATAGACGGCTGCGGGCTTCAATTCGACTGTATTACGTGTTCATACGCCTTCGGATCTACGCTGCAATAAAATTGCGGCCACTGGGTGGACTTCCCGTCGTTTTCCGCGTCTGGGTATGCAAATGAGCTTTTGCCGGCGATCCCCGAAATTACGATCTTCATTCGCAATCTCTTACGGCACCTTTAGTCATCTTTTTTTTGCGTAACACTATACCAGCTTTTTGCTGCTCTAATATTAGACAGCCCATGTTAAGTATGGCCGTCGTTCCCACGTCGAATTTCTACGTTTTCCGACGTCTTTTATTTTTTTTGACGTAAGTCGTCCGGGAATAGGAATGTTCGTAAACGACACTACTCAAACAACGAATGACGTAACGACGTGATTTCGCGCAATGCACGGCGGGAAATTTCTGAACGGAGCATGCGCAGTTCGATCGCCGCGGGGACGCGCTTAATTTAAATGCTTCACGCCCCCTAATCTCGTATTTTGAGTACGCGGCGAGAAATAGACTACGCCACCGTAGCATACGGGCAAAAATCTACCAGAATTCGGTGTAGAGCCTGGTAAAATACGGCAGCGTAGAGTATTTCGATTACGCAGTGCAATATTAAGTGTATGTGAATCTGGGCCTAAGTTTTTAATGGTCTAGAAAAAAATAAGTTTTTTTTAAACCCGATCATTAAAGCAGCCTTGCCTACACACGATCGTGAAAAAAAAAATGCTCTAGCAAAGCGCGGTGACGTACAACACGCACAACGCCACCCTTGGGGCTGCTTTAGCTGATTTTGTGTTAGTAAAAGACGATTTGCGCTTTTCTGTCTGTTACAGCGTGACGAATGTGCTTACTCCATTATGAACACTAGTTTTACCAGAACAAGCGGTCCTGTCTCATAACTTGCTTCTGAGCATGCACAGATTTTTTTTTTACAACCTTAAAAATGACAACGTTAAAAACGTCGTGAAAAAATAGAGCATGTTCGAAAAAAAATTGGCCATTTTCTAGAACCTGAAAAATGCTCTGAAGCCCACACACGGTCGTTTTTAATGACATTAAAAAAAACTTCATTTTTTAGAACCTTAAACACGGTCGTGTACAGGGCACAATAGTTGTCCTGTGGACAGATTCTCACTCCTGAGCTATGGATCTCTGCAGCTCCTCCAGAGTTACCATGGGCCTCTTGGCTGCTTCTCTGATGAATGAATGAAAACTTATATAGCGCGGCACATGCGAACTAAATTGCCTCTGGGCGCTTGTTGTTCCTGTCTCCTTTGATATCAAAAGAGATGAGTCTTGATCTTTCTCCTGCATGCTAAGTGATTCTCCTCCAACCGAATGCTGGTTGGTAAAGCGTTCCATAGTCTGGGACCTTGGACCGCAAATCTTCTTTCTCCTTTGGACTTGTATCTGACTTTCGGAATCTGGAGCAGGTTTTGATTGGTTGATCGCAGAACGCGATTGGAATTGTGAGCTTTTATTTTTTCGCATAAATAATGGGGAGCATTCCCATGGATACATCTATGTGTTAGACAGAGTGCTTTAAAAGCAATCCTGTCTTTTACTGGCAACCAATAAAGGGATCTCAGTGAAGGTAAGATTGATTCCCAGGGTTTTTTCCCAGTCACAAGTCTGGCGGCCGTGTTTTGAACGACTTGCAGACGAGCGATTTGGTACTTGGGGAGTCCGAGGTAAAGGGCATTTGCATAGTCCAATCTGGAGTTCACAATTGCTCCCACCACGACCGCTAAGTCTTCTTTGGGGATGAAAGGAGTAACTCTGCGTAGTAGGCGCAGCAGATGGTGGGATCCGCTGACTACTGACCCTATTTGTGTGTCCATTGTCATATAGGAGTCAAAAATTACCCTTAGACTTTTGACTTTGGCGCTAGGGGAGATGATTTTGCCCAGAATGGGCGGGGGTGTCCAAGTTGTTGCAGGCTGATTCCTACGCTTGGCGTGAAACAGGAGAAGTTCTGTTTTCGCTCCGTTGAGTTTAAGATAACTCTTTGTCATTCAGTCCTCTATCAAAGAGAGGCATGTCTCTAGATTGAGGTGGTGATCCTTTTTTAGTTGCCAATCTGGAAATATAGTTGCGTGTCGTCTGCATATGAGTGGTAGAGCAGTTTTTGGCTGCTGATAATCTCAAAAAGACGACGAAGATAGATGTTAAACAGCACCGGTGATAGAGGCGATCCTTGAGGGACTCCGCATTATACTGTGCGCTTCTCAGAAGTGAAAGGTCCTAACTTCACTGTTTGCGATCGGTTTTCCAAAAAAGAGAAGAACCAAGATAAATCGCATTCTGCGACTCTGGCTACTTCGGCTAGCCGTGTCAATAATAGTTTGTGGTCTACAGTGTCAAAAGCTGCACTTAGGTCCAACAGAACCAGTAGACAAGATTCTCCTTCATCTGCGGCCTCGAGGGCTTCGTCCCATATTTTAAGCAATGTGGTTTCCGTCCCGTATCCGGGACGGAAACCCGATTGAAAAGGATCAAGTAGCTTGTGGGTATCTAGATGCTGTTGCAGCTGTTGTACCACTACTTTTTCCATAACCTTTGAGGCGGCGTACACACGATCGGATATATCCGATGAAAACGGTCCGCGGACCATTTCCATCGGATATGTCCGATCGGGAGTTTGATCCGATGGCGTGTACACACCATCGGATCAAATTCCCCGCCGCCGGACGGCGCGGTGACGTAGTGGTGATGCGGCGGTGACGTTGACACCGCCGCGTCACCGCCACGTCACCGCACCAGGAAGTAAAACACTTCCGCGCATGCGCCGAATCCATTCGGCAGCGGCGTGGCGGCGGTGGGGGCCGACATGTCTGCTGGTAAGTGTACTAACCAGCAGACATGTCGGGCGGACAGATTCCCACCGGATAGATTTCAAAGCATGCTTTGAAATCTGTCGGGTGGAGAAATCTGTCCGCTAGCCCATACACACGAGCGGAGATGTCTGCTGAAACGGTCCATTGGACCGTTTTCAGCGGACATATCCCCTCGTGTGTACGCGGCCTGAGAGTACATTTAGGCCTGTTATGGGACGGCGGTGGACTGGGTCTTTAGGGTCTAGGGTGGGTTTCTTTCAACTGGGAGGGCACTATGCCTTCCTTGAAAGACTGGTTTATAAGCTGCGTGATAGGAGGTGCCAGGATGTTGGCGCATTCCTTCAGCAGTTTAGTGGGGATGATATCATTTGGCGCTGTGCCATTACGCAAAGTACCAATGATATTTTTTGTGGCATAGATGGTGATGGGCTCCAAAGTAAACTTACCTGTTTGTGGTGAATTACTGTGGGTATTGTGTGAAAAATTGCGGGGGGGGCTGAGGGGGGAATTGTTTTGCTGAATGCTTTCACGGATTCCCTCGATTTTATTAATGAAGTCATCTGATAATTCATTGCAAAATTCTTGGGTGTCCAAATTGGGGGCTTCAAGACATCCTGGATTCATGGTCTGAGTGACCATCTTGAAGAGTTCGCGTGGGCAGTTAAGGGCGCTGTTGATAGCCTCGGAAAAATAATTTTTCTTGGCTTGGAAGATTTCTTTATGATATTTTCTTGTTATTGCCTTGTAGATGGAGAGGTTTACCTCTGAAGAGCTTCTTTTCCAGGCGGCTTCCGCCCTTCTGCGCTCTTGCTTCAGTAACGACAGCTGGTTGCTAAACCAGCTGCCGTTGTTTTTCCGGGTGCAGGTTTTACGTTTCGGCGCTACTAAGTCAGCTGACTGTAGCAGGGCTGAGTTTATGGCATCCAGTGTTTCTTCGGCCGTTTGATGCGGCTGAATTGTTTTTATTTTTTCCCTTAACGTGGTTTTGAAGAGTTCCGAGTGGAGCTTCTTCAGACATCTAGTCCAGTGTGTTCTCACTGGTTTTGATGTTTTTGTCAAGGGAGGGATTTCGGAAATAATGAATTTAATTGCATGGTGATCTGTCCATTGCAATGGTTCATTTTCCAAGATTTTTATTTCCAGATCTTGTCTGAAAGTAAGATCGTGTGTGTGAACTGAAGCATGTGTGGGCCCATATACTAGTTGTTGTAGCCCTAATCCTTCCAGGTGGTCAATACAGGCGTTGGCAATGGGGTCTTGTGCGGAGTTGTTTGCTGTTAAGGGTATAAGTAGAGACAAAGGCCCAGATTCACAGAGCAATATTGCCTGTGTAACTGGTGTTAGACAGGAGTAATTTCAAATTTTGCGCGCCGTATCACTAGTTTGAATCCTCAAACCATGATACGGCGGCTTCGGGCTTCGATCCGAGAGGCTTACGTCTTCGTAAGCCTTCGGATCTACGCTGCGATATTTTTGCGGCCGCTGGGAGGAGTCTGCGTCGTTTTCATGCGTCGGGATATGCAAATGAGTTTTTACAGCGATCCACGAAGATACGAGCGGTCTTCGCAATCGCTTTTGTCTATTTTTTTCTACGTACTGTTAGACCAGATTTTTGCTGGTCTAACGGTGCGTAGCCCATGTTAAGTATGGCCGTCGTTCCCACGTCAAATTTAAATTTTTTTCTTTTTTTTACGTAATTCGTTGGGGAATAGGAATGTCCGTAAACGACGCTACTCAAGAAAAAATGACGTAACGACGTGATTTCGCGCAATGCACGGCGGGAAATTTCTGAATGGAGCATGCGCAGTTCGATCGCCGCGGGAACGCGCCTATTTTAAATGCTTCACGCCCCCTACTCGCGTAGATGGCTTGCGCCGGGAGAAATACACTACGCCGCCGTTGTTTACTGGACGAAATCTACCGGGATTCCACGTAGAGCCAGGTAAAATACGGCGGCGTAGTGTATTTCTGATACTCTACGCGAATCTAATTGTATCTGAATCTGGGCCAAAGTCCGTCAATGATAGTAAAAGATGCGATTTTGGGCCAGGTGGTCTATAGCAGAGTAGAATCCGGACGGTCTCCTGGGAGTTTGTCTGTAGTTGCAGCGTATAGGTTTCCATGAATGGAAGAGGATTTTGAAGGACTGGTTTAGTGATCGCAAGAATAGTCTTGTGGATCACTGCCAGGCCTCCTCCTCTTTGCCCTATTCTGTTTTCCGTTATAATACGATAGTTTTCTGGCACCAGTTCTCCTAGAATGGTGTTACAGTCGGCTGTAAGCCAGCTTTCTGTAATAAAGAGGCAGTCTAAATCGTATTGTAGTATGAAATCATAGATTTCTAGTCTGTGTTTTACTGCCGATCTTGTGTTGATCAAAGCACATGATATGTGCTTAGGCTGGGGTGAATGACTAAAATTTTTGATAAAAGTAAAAGGGACTGGTGGTTGGGGTAGTGGTGGGCCTTACCTTTGGGAAAGGAACCGGTGGCCAGGAGGAGAAAGGAGGCAACCAGAGAGGGAAGGAACAGCAGTTGAATGCTGAAGGCTGCAGTGATTGTTCTCCTTGCCGGGCCTGTCAGGTTAGGTGGACGGCCATGTCTTGGTAGGTTTGCAGTTGTGCCATACTCTTTCCATTTTTGGATAATGGATTGAACAGAAACTCTGTGAGATGTTTTCAATGCTTGGGATATTTTTTTATAACTGAACCCTGCTTTAAACTTCTCCACAACAGTCTGACCAAGTGTATGGGGATTAACAATAGTATTGTTAAGCCCCATACACTTGGTCAGACTATTTTAACAACAAACATAAAAACGATCATTTTCCGATCGTTCTCAGAAAATTTGTTCGTTTTTAAACTGCATCAGAAAACCATTTTTGGGCTCAAAAGTCTGGCCAACTGATCTCCCTTCAGATGAAAATCCACAGAAAAGTTTATTAGGCTTTACTGTACAAGTGTACTCACTATTCTGCACAAAAGAGAAGCTGCTTTCAGTCACTGAGGCTGGCCATACATGTTCAATGTTCTTGTACAATTTTCTTTTAGATTTACCAAAAACCATATATGAGGTCAAACTAAACAACACTTTCAATTGTATGCAATCAGGCAGGCCCTTGCACTACATAGTTGAAGGTAAATCTAAAGAAAATTGCACAGAAAATTGTATCATGTATGGCCAGCCTAACTCTCTGGCCATTAAAAAACCCATAAACAAAAGATTTGCATTTGAACACGTTTCTTTTGTTATTTTCGTATGTTGATATGACACCTATAACAACAGATTTGCCTTCAGTATTTTGAATACACAGAAAACAGAAAAAGGAATTCATTCAATATACATAATGAAATTCTTTTGTTATAGATGTCATTGAACAATGAACATACAACTGACACTAACAAAAGAAAAGCATTCAAGATACACAGAATGCAAATTGACGAAAATTCACGATAATTATTGTCTAACAAGAAACGAACATGAATTAAACAGAATAACGAATCATCCCGCATGTACGAAAATAAAACGGCAACGGAAATACGAAACGATCGGAATATGAAAAAATCACGTCGTACGACAAACGAACGGGAACGAACGGGAAAACGGGCGTCTTACGAAAAACGAACGGAAACGAACAGACGGGACCATACGAAACGGAACAAAAAAAAAACGAAATTTTTCTGTGCACATGTCTATTGGCTAGAGTGGATGGATTGAGAGCAGCGTAGCCATTGGCTAGCGCTGCTGTCAATCATATCCAGTGATGCGGCACGCCGAGTGGCCGCTCGCTGTATCACGGGAACGTGCCTGCAAGGATTCATTACCATGCGAGCTCTCTCACATGAATGTGGTGAGTTCTTGCGGGGAGGACCAGAGACAGCCGAAACTCTGTGCAAAACAAACTGCACAGTGGAGGTAAGTATAACAGGTTTGTTATTTTAAAGAAAAAAATGTTTTTCCTTTAGTAACCCTTTAAGGCATAAATTTTGATATGCACAGTATTTTTTGTATTGCATGTTTAACCACTTGAGATCCGCCCCACGTCTAAAGACGTCATTTTTTTGAAGATGGATATCTCGGTAATGGCAGAAGCTGCTGCCACAACCAAGATATCTATCTCTTCGTGGGGCGGACCTGTTAACGATAAATGTGGTTATCGCGGCGGGAGATCGCCGTTATCGGCGGCGGGAGAGGGTGCCCCCCCCTCCCGCCGCTCTCCCGCACCCTCCGCCGCTTACCGTAGCCGTCGGTAGCGGCGGAGGCGATTGGGTCCTCTTGCTGGCTGTCCGAGGATGCGACTGAGGGAAAAAATGTCCCTCAGCCGTCCCCATACCTCTGCTGGGCGGAAGTGACGTCAAAACGTAATTTCCGCCCAGTGTCTTAAAGAGACATTTATTTTGTTTACATTTTTTATATTTTTTTGCATTTAAGCCTGAATATGAGATGTGAGGTCTTTTTGATCCCAGATCTCATATTTAAGAGGACCTGTCATGCTTTTTTCTATTACAAGGGATGTTTACATTCCTTGTAATAGGAATAAAAGTGATAATTTTTTTTTTTTTCAGTGTTAAAAATTATAAAATAAATAAAAATAAAACAAAAACCAAGCTCGCGCGCAGAAGCAAACGCATACGCGAGTAGCGCCCGCATATGAAAACAGTGTTCAAACCACACAAGTGAGGTATCGCCGCGATCGTTAGAGCGAGAGCAATAATTCTAGCCCTAGACCTCCTCTGTATCTCAAAAAATGCAACCTGTAGAATTTTTTAAACGTCGCCTATCAAGATTTTTAAGGGTAAAAGTTTGACACCATGCCACGAGCGGGCGCAATTTTTAAGCATGACATGTTGGGTATCATTTTACTCGGCGTAACATTATCTTTCACAATATATAAAAAAATTGGGCCAAATTTATTGTTGTCTTATTTTTTAATTCAAGAAAGTGAATTTTTTCCAAAAAAAGTGCGCTTGTAAGACCGCTGCGCAAATACGGTGTGAGAAAAAGTATTGCAATGACCGCCATTTTATTCGCTAGGGTGTTAGAAAAAAAATATATCATGTTTGGGGGTTTTAAATAATTTTCTAGCAAAAAAAACTGTTTTAGTCTCGTAAGCACCGAATCTGAAAAACAGGCTCGGGGCTCAAGTGGTTAAAAGACAAGTATGACAAAGGCCGGAGGAACTCAACCCCCCCGCTTTTAGATCTAAAAAAACAAACTATCGTTGGCTGGTTCTATAGTATATACCTTTATAGGATAAAGAAATATACTGTATATATAGGAGGTATTTTAATTAGTTGTTTCAATATTACCATTAAGCAAAAGTCATAGAATATACAGCAAACTATCCAAGGTTATTTTCCCATATAATATACCATATCTAATATGCACACCCAAATCCACAAAAGGCAAATCATTCTATAAGTGTTCAAAAATAAGAACCGGTTCAAATGAACCAAAATATATCCCCTGGCTAGCTTTCTCTGAAATCCTCTAGCGCACTAGATAACATTTGCACATTTTACCTACTGATAAGATTTATACATATTAAATTCTTGTTGGGGGTTACTTATATCTAAAGTAAGTGAGCTAGGAGGCGCTTCTTGTATTAAGATAGAGAGTATACCCATAGGTGCCAGGCTAATCGGACCTATGGCATGTATTTTTTTAAACTTTGTGTAAATAAAATGTGAACAAAATCGTTTTATAAATATATGCGGCGTGACTCTGTATAGTCCCTACAAAGTCTGTTCTGTTTCAAGCGATCAATCCACCAGAGAAACCGGGCACTGCAGTGGATTCTCTACAGTCATAGGCTTTATTAAAGGGGTAACAAATAACAGCCAAGGAATGTCAACACGTTTCAGCCAGAGACTGCCTTATTCATGAGCAAGGCATCCACCGTACTGCAAGATTTTTCTGTTGGGAAAGGGTCCTGTCACTGGCAGCCTCTCCATTAGGGGCGCCTGGGCGCTAGGCATGTGCACAACAAAAATGTTCGTATTTTTTTGTTCCCGTTTCGTCTCGTTCCGTAGATTTGTAAAGATTTGTAATTTTGTAAAACTCAAGTTTTCCTATTTGGACCCGTTCATATTTCGTAAGACGCAAGTTTTCCTATTTGGCCCCGTTCATATTTCGTAAGACGCAAGTTTTCCTATTCGGACCCGTTCATATTTCGTAAGACGCAAGTTTTCCTATTCGGACCCGTTCATATTTCGTAAGACGCAAGTTTTCCTATTTGGCCCCGTTCATATTTCGTAAGACGCAAGTTTTCCTATTTGGCCCCGTTCATATTTCGTAAGACGCAAGTTTTCCTATTTGGCCCCGTTCATATTTCGTAAGACGCAAGTTTTCCTATTTGGCCCCATTCATATTTCGTAAGACGCAAGTTTTCCTATTTGGCCCCATTCATATTTCGTAAGACGCAAGTTTTCCTATTTGGACCCGTTCATATTTCGTAAGACGCAAGTTTTCCTATTCGGACCCGTTCATATTTCGTAAGACGCAAGTTTTCCTATTTGGACCCGTTCATATTTCGTAAGACGCAAGTTTTCCTATTCGGACCCGTTCATATTTCGTAAGACGCAAGTTTTCCTATTCGGACCCGTTCATATTTCGTAAGACGCAAGTTTTCCTATTCGGACCCGTTCATATTTCGTAATACGCAAGTTTTCCTATTTGGACCCGTTCATATTTCGTAAGACGCAAGTTTTCCTATTTGGACCCGTTCATATTTCGTAAGACGCAAGTTTTCCTATTCGGACCCGTTTGTATTTTCGTAACAGTTTTATTTTCCCTTATACTGAATAATTCGTAATTCTGTCTAATTTATTTTCGTTGATTCGAAATTCGTAATTTTGTTAGATTATAATTTTCGGTTAATGGATTCATAATTTTGTACTTTCGTAAATCATCGCAACACACAGCTAATCCATATTAAGATAGACTTTCTCTTAAGCCCGTACACACGGTCATACTTTTTGCCAACAAACATCAAAATGAGCGTTTTGCCAAAAATCCGACCGTGTGTACGCTCTATCGGACAAACTTTTTCGGTTTCAAAAGTGTGGCCAACTCCCTTCAGACAAAAATCCACGGAAAAGTTTGTTTGAAGTCCGATCGTGTGTACGAGGCTTTACACTGTACAATGTGACTCTGCACAAAAGAGATAAGCTGATTGGCTAGGATATTAAGTAAGATACATCACTCACTAACTACAATGCCCAGTGGCCATTCGAAAGAACAATACAAGTACACAAATTTACCAACAGACAAATCAACGGATTTACAAAACACACAAATGAAAATACGAACATACGAATGAAAGTATGAACAGACAAAAGATTTAAAATATGAAATTCAAATCGTTCGTTACAGATGTCATTTTGGTTCTTTTGCTTTTTCGGTGATTCGTATTTTAGTAAGATTGTCCAATCGTACGTTCGTATTTTTGCTTGTTCATTATTTTGCTTATTCGTAATTCCGTAATTTTCGTATTTTGGTTCTTTCAGCTTTTCGGATGGTCGAATTGATCCGAATGTACGAATACTAACAAATTCGTACGAAAATCCATTTGTTACGAACGGGAACGCACATGTAAACTGGGCGCTGCCCACTCTCTCCATGCCACCCCCTATATGACTACGGCTGACGTTGCCACCCCCTGTTCTGGCATCTGGGCCTTTCAGGATGCCGGGCTCCAGAATTACAGCAGCAGGGTTTTTTTTTTTAAGCACCTGATTAGAGCCATAGGCTCCAATAGGCTTCAAAATATGTAGGTTGTGCCATGGGCCCACCCAGGTGTTACAGCAGCAAATTAATATTCGCTGTTGTAACACTGACCCTCAATCTGGCAAATCAGAAGAGGGTGCGAGACCCTGTGTTCTTATTGGCCGAAAAGAGAAGACTTCCGATTGGCCACTGAGAAGGAGGGAGGAAATGGAAGCCAGAGGAGAGCAGGGGGAAGGTAAAACCTCTGCGAGCCCAGGAGAAGCACCGTATAGATGGGGTAAATTCACCAGACCACCAGCTGTCCGACCGACCGACCGACAGACAGGCGGACCGACGGGGGTGGTACTGTTTGCTGCCCCCCGAAGAAAATTACCACTGGCCGCCACTGGGTCCTGTACAAACACCAAATGTGAGGGGCTGGGTTTTAAAAAGGGGTAGCCGTCAGCCACCCCCAAGAGGTGGGGGTTATAGAGGGAGAAGCAACCCCGTAAGCCCCAAACCCATCATTTTCCACTTTCCCCAGACTAGGGACTACTCCCCTTATGAAGATAGTTGGAATTCAACATATAATGCCCATAATACAACATGTTGAAATAATAACCCAACCCAGGATACCGAGGATAGATAGAATAACCCAACCTATAATAGGTTTTCTCCATTAAAGGATAGTGAACCATATAGGGAAGAACAGGTCAGAAAAGACCCTCCTCTAAATACGATTCTACAATCAAGGCTATTGGAGAGGCCCCAATAATATTGATAGAGAACAACCAACATAGTTTTCACATGGTGGTGAGGATAGGACAAAAGCGAGGCACAGACACAGGAGAGGGAGGTAAACCCCAAAAAGAAGGCGGGTTTAAAGGAAAGTGGCATCTTTACTCTCAGTGGAAGAACCATAACCAAAGAAAAATAAGCTATCTTAGAAGAAGGACTTGAAGGGGTTGTAAAGGTACATTTTTTTTTTCCTAAATAACTTCCTTTACCTTAGTGCAGTCCTCCTTCACTTACCTCATCCTTCCATTTTGCTCTTAAATGTCCTTATTTCTTCTGAGAAATCCTCACTTCCTGTTCTTCTGTCTGTAACTCCACACAGTAATGCGAGGCTTTCTCCCTGGTGTGGAGTGTCATGCTCGCCCCCTCCCTTGAACTACAGGAGAGTCAGGACACCCACTAACACACAGCTCCTTTCTCTATCTGCAACATAGAGAGCGTCCTGACTCTCCTGTAGTCCAAGGGAGGTGGCAAAAACGACACTCCACACCAGTGGTGACAATTGATGGCACAGTGGCTGCGTTTGATGGCATAGTGGTGACAATTGCTGGGCACAGTGGCGACAATTGATGGCACAGTGGCGACAATGGGCACAGTGGCGACAATTGATGGCACAGTGGCTGCGTTTGATGGCATGGCACAGTGGCAACAATTGATGGCACAGTGGTGAGAATTGATGGCACAGTGGCTGCATTTGATGGGCACAGTAGCTGCGTTTGATGGGCACAGTGAGGCTGCAATTGTTTTTTTTTTTCATTTGTTTGCCCCCCCCCCAAAAAAAATTTGGGGCACCAGCCACCACTGTTATCAACACACATGAAAGCCGTGGGTCCAAAGATTTCCTTCCCTGAACTTGCCGAGTCTCTGACCCGGAATAAATAGAAAATGTGAGAAATATTAATTATGTGTACATTAGGCAGTCACTAATGTATTTTTGTTTCTTAACCCCATGGCACAGAGCTCTCATTTAAAACAAAGCTATTTTCTACATTTCTCTTTATTTCTCTATTGTTTTCTACAGAGAGCATGAATTGTATACACACAAGCATCCTTTTCTTCTGACAGAGAGTGACCCCCACACATGATTATGCAACTTTTTTTTTTTGATCATGATTAAGATTTGTCTAAAAGCTTTTTATTTAGTGCTGTCAAGTTTAATAGATGGTAGACCAAGTGATCAGCGGATCTGACATCCTCTGTCTCTCCGCGGTAATTGCATTGCATCACAATGTCAATTTTAAACCGTTTAATTTCCTCTCTTTCAAAAAGCAAAGTTCAGATAGTTCCAGAGTCTCAGAAAAACACTTTGATAAACAATTTAATAAAAAACAATCTTTTTGACCACCAAATGATTTGGTAGCTAATGTGGATTTTTTGGGATACATATTTTGATATACAGTTGAACCTCAGATTACAAGCATAATCTGTTCATAGTTACATAGTTACATACATAGTTACATAGTTAGTCAGGTTGAAAGAAGACACAAGTCCATCCAGTTCAACCATAAAAAAAAATAAACAAACAAAATAAAACACAGTACATCCCATACACCCAACTCCATACCCACAGTTGATCCAGAGGAAGGCAAAAAAAAACTAGCAGAGCGATGATCCAATTTGCTACCGGAGGGGAAAAAATTTCTTCCTGGTGTTTACTACTCTGTATGTTCTTTATTTTATGAAAATAGACTTAAATTTGAATGATAAAAAAAAAAAATTCTTCCTGATCCCCCGAGAGGCAATCGGATTTTCCCCGGATCAACTTTACTTACAAATCTTAGTACTCAGTTATATTATGTGCATTTAGGAAAGAATCCAGGCCTCTCTTAAAGCAATCTACTGAGCTGGCCAGAACCACCTCTGGAGGGAGTCTGTTCCACATTTTCACAGCTCTTACTGTGAAGAAACCTTTCCGTATTTGGAGGTGAAATCTCTTTTCCTCCAGACGTAAAGAGTGCCCCCTTGTCCTCAGTGTTGACCTTAAAGTGAATAACTCAACACCAAGTTCAGTATATGGACCTCTTATATATTTGTACATGTTGATCATATCCCCCCTTATTCTCCTCTTCCAGGAGTATGCTCGTAATCCAAAGTACTCAAAGCGAGTTTTCGCATTGAAGTCAATGGAAATGAAAATAATTAGTTCCGCATTGACTTCAATGGGATGCAATGTGTTTCTATGCATTGTACCTGAAACAAAAAAATCAGCGTAACCTCCGCTTTAAGGCGTATTAGCAACTCACACACCTATTCCCCTGATGCTCAGTCACTGCTGGATGACAAGTATCCTGCACGTTGTGTGTGGGCCTTCATGTAAGTATGGCAAGTCTACACGATCCACCTTCCTGCAACACAGTCAGTATTGTTGGACAGGTGCCCATGTCACCCAACCAGGCCTGGCCTTTCCGGATTGCTACATTTGCGAAATTCCGATCCTTGGCCTTTCCGTCAGCGACAGTTCCCGGTCTTCCACGCGGCCGTCAAACACTGCTGATCAGACAGGTCACCAGTTGCTCTTGGATTCAGTCCAGTCACCCCGTCAGACATCCCCCTCTGAGGATGGGCGATCCGTCCAGGCATGTGTAGGCCCAGGCTTCTCAGGCCTAGACTCCTGGAGACAAGCCTCAACACAGGACTCCTATTTGCTTGAAGAGGCGGTCCAGAGAGAGCGAGCCAAAGACGTCCTCCTCCTTAAATTCCTTCATCCAGCAGGCCGTGCGGGTTGCAAAGTAATCTGGGATCGCACAGTTGCACTTTGGACATTGTAGTCTGTCAATTGACCAGGGCAATGGAGTCTTTATCTCCCTGTACTTCAATTCCCAACATCCACTGCTGTACCAGGGTAAAACCAAACAGGAGGTGGCTATAATAACAATTGGCCACCGGAGGGAGCTGAGTTCCTTCTTTATCTGCAAACGGCAGTCTTTTATCCATATCAAAAGTGGCACCTTGCTACACATATAGATAGAACGATAGATATATAGATAGATAGATAGATAGATAGATGGATACAGAGATAGATAGATAGATAGATAGATAGATAGATAGATAGATAGATAGATAGATAGATAGATAGATAGATAGATAGATAGATAGATAGATAGATAGATAGATAGATAGATACAGAGATAGATAGATAGATACAGAGATAGATAGATGGATACAGAGATAGATAGATAGATAGATACAGAGATAGATAGATAGATAGATAGATAGATAGATAGATAGATAGATAGATAGATAGATAGATAGATAGATAGATAGATAGATAGATAGATAGATAGATAGATAGATAGATAGATAGATAGATAGATACAGAGATAGATAGATGGATACAGAGATAGATAGATAGATAGATACAGAGATAGATAGATAGATAGATAGATAGATAGATAGATAGATAGATAGATAGATAGATAGATAGATAGATAGATAGATAGATAGATATACAGCATCTCACAAAAGTGAGTACACCCCTCACATTTTTGTAAATATTTGATTCTATCTTTTCATGTAACAACACTGAAGAAATTACACTTTTCTAATGTACGTTACATGGACAGCTGCAATCTGTACACCGTGTTATAGGTTACATACCCGAGACCCAATTTTGTGTTTTAAGAAATAGAAATGTTATCTTATTCAGTTAAAAGGTACTCCACCCAGGAACAGGAGAACAAAGCTTTCTCTGATTAAATCCCTATCCCAGCTATCTTCTGCCCAGTTTGCTAAGACAGAAGAGCATAACAATTAGAGAAACATAAAACCATCTCTGTTTATGCTATAATTAAGAAATATTTTCTGAGATGAAAGTGTGCAAAAACGATGTCATGTTCTACATTCATAGAAAGTGCCACTTCTAAAACAAGCTGGTTAATGAGGATTTATGGCTAATTTATGGAGACGGTGCATGCGTTCCCAGATTACCTAATGTAAAAGGAACAGAAAAGCTAAAAAGATGTCCTGTTCTGTTTCACATAATTATTATTATTATACAGGATTTATTTTGCACTAACAGTTTGCGCAGCACTTTACATGAGGGCAGACAGTACAATTATACCCTGTACAAGCGACCAGTTTTCCCATCAGAATAAACTCCTAGGCCGCGTACACACGACCGGTTTCCTCAGCAGAATTCAGCAAGAAACTCGATGGGAGACGTATTCTGCCAAGGAATCCGGTCGTGTGTACACTTTTCGCCGAGAAACCCGCCGAGGAACTCGTCGAGCCAAAAAGAGAGCGTGTTCTCTATTTCCTCGTTGGGCAATGGAAAGATTTGGCTCGGCGAGTTTTTTGACTGACGAACAAGGAACTCGACAGGGAAAACGATGTGTTTCGCCCGACGAGTTTCTCGGTCGCGTGTACGCCGCCTGACAGTTTTTCCGACGGAATTCTGCTCAAGCTGTCCTGCATACACACGGTCACACCAAATTCCAACTGTCAAAAAGGCGGTGACCTATAACACTACGACGAGCATGCATGTTTTTTAACCTGTGGGAATTGCATCCAGACGAACAGAAATGTTCTCTATCTAATTTCGTCGGAATTTCCGACTGAAAAAGTCAGATGCAATACACGCGGATGGAATATACGATGAAACGTCTGACTTTTCCGTTGGAAATTCAGCTCGTGTGTACAAGGCATAACAATACAATTTAATTTCAAGATTTTTTTATTGAATTTTAAACTTACAAAAGGAGGAAAGAGACATACAGTAAACAGATAATAAGTTGTAACAGGTCCTTCAAACATTCGATTTTGACTGTCATAATAAGACACAAAACTGTTAAAGAACACTTCGACCATCATTCCGAATCCAGTAGTAGATCAAGTGGACGAGATGCCCCCCCCCCCCCCCAGGCACCCCCCTAGGAGCAAAACTGTGCCGTGGGGTGGAGGGCAATGACACCCGCCTCATTTCCAATATTAACAGTAAAAACATGTAAAATAGATAGAATAAGAGAACCAAAAATAATATAAAATAAAATAATAAACAAATGAAATAAAAAATAAACAATAATAAAATAAAATAAAATATTGAAATAAAATAAAATATTAAAGTGTTGTTCAGCATATAAATCAAACATCAGCTATTATAAACCGAACTGTACCACTCATTCCACATGGACCATTGGCGCTTCATGGTATCATACTTCCCCTGAGATGCAGCAAACATTAGTTCATAGGAAGCATGAGTATTAGTAGATTCAATGACTTCCCTCAGCAAGGGTGGAACTGCATCTTTCCACTGCCGCGTAATGCACAACCTGGTGCTTAGAAGAATATGGGTGATTACGGTTTTTGCCGAGACAGGTACTAGTTCTAGGCCCAGAGATAGTAATGCTGCTTCAGCCGAAGGGGAAATTTGAGTATCTGCAAACCGTGAATAACAATACAATTTAATACAGGAGGAATCAGAGGCCCCTGCACGTTAGAGCTTACAATCTAAAATGCCTTGGCATACCTCCATAGAAAGGGGGAGATTTAAAAAAAAAAATATATATATAATATATAATATAAATATTATTTTACACTGTGTCTTTGGCTAGGTTCACACTGCTGTGAATTCTATTGCAAAATTTGAGCCGTTACGATTTCTCAAAAAGTCATATAAATACAAAAATGCAGCCGCGATTTTGAATTCGCAGCAGTGTGAACCTAGCCTTAAAAAAAAAACTTTTGATCACTTTCAACCACTTGCCAACCAGCCGCCGCAGTTCTACTGCAGCAGGACGGCTCTATTGAGCAAATCACTGTACCAGTACGGCGCTTTGTGTAATAGATACAGCGGACGTGCATGCATCGCCTGAGCTGATGCGTGTGGCCGGCGACCGCCATGTCCATCGACCACCCCCAAGATCACTTCACAGAGAGGCAGAACTGGGATCTGCCAATGTAAACAAAGCAGATCCCCTTTCTGACAGGGAAGTAGAAAGAGATTGTCTGTTCCTAGTGATTAGGAACAGCGATCTCTCTGTACTCCCAGTCAGTCCCCTCCCCCCCACAGTTAGAAAGCACCTGATAAGGATACCCCCTGGCACAACTCCAGGGCATAACCCATTCTGCCTCTGATTCAAATTCATGACAAAAGTAAGCCTGTAGTCTATAGACAACATTTCAGACCAAAGACCTCCATGCCTTCCGACCCAAAAAAGAGGCCAAACCTTTATTGGCATCGTAGCTTTATAGACAGAGTGACATAAGCATTCGTCATTCATATGGGTACATCTGATTCGCTGATCCATATATGGTCTTCTCTTGTGACGTCTGTTTCTTCATCTCGTGGCTTACATTTTACACTCATGGGGGCCATCTTTCTTTGGTCGATGGAAGGGGTCGGAAGGAGGGAGGAGGGGACGAGTAGCAGCTGTTTTCACTTAATCACCCCTGAAGGTTTTTTTTTAACTCTATAATGACTTTTTTAAAGAAGATAATACTGTTGCAACACACCCACACACATCTATATATATATATATATATGAGAAGAAAAAAACAAGCTGCGCAACTAGAAGAAACTCTATGATGATAAAGAGCAATACCAAACAGTAAATTCATCCATTTACCAAACTCTATGATGATAAAGAGCAATACCAAACAGTAAATTCAACCATTTACCATTTATTAAAAGTATTAAAAAATGCACTTACAAAAAAGTAGGTAAAATATGCTTGTAAATGTAGCCGGCCGGCTATCACAACCTGATATCTCCTGGACACGATTTGCGGTTATGGACGTCAGCACGCCGCCTCCCTACGTCGTTTCGTCTAAACAGACTTCGTCCTTTAAATATTGTACCTGCTGGGTGTCTATAGTATGCCTGTGTAGCTTTATGGTGCACACTGCAGAGGACACAGGCAATACACCACGTGAGAATACTGCAGCTAGCACAATCAACTACCTGCCAGTAAATTAGGAAGAACTGATCTAGCTAAACTATACAGTGTATAAATATATGTACAACTCCTGGGATGTATATATATCCTCTACACACTGTAACATTAACTGACTAGCCTGCCTGCTCTATCTAGCTAGAAAAAAGACAATCTCTCTCTCTCTCTGTGACTGATATCTAATCAGCGCCGCAACACACTACACGAGGCCGCCCAGCAGGCGGCCTTTCATAGTGTGGGGCGTGTACTAAAGCCCTGAGCAATAATTGGCCAAAGCCACCCTGGCTTTGGCCAATCACGGCTCTCTGTACTGACGGCGCTGTGATTGGCCAAGCATGCGGGTCATAGTGCATGCTTGGTCAATCATCAGCGCGCAGTGCCGCAGTGAATTATGGGCTGTGGCACATCACTCGAATTTTGGCACGAACGACCCATTTTGTTCATATTTCGACGACGATCGAACATACGATGCTCGAGTCGAACGTACGTTCGACTCAAACACGAAGCTCAACCCTACTTACAAAGTGAATTGCCAATATGCCTTTAGTTAGCCCCAAAGTAATTACAAGGAAAGGTTCCTAGAAAATGGAACTTGAATAACATTTTAAAACCTTCAATGATAACTTACTGTATGTAAAAATATTTTTTGTCCAGTTGCAGAAATGAAAATTTACATTTTTTTTTTTAAATGTATTCTTTTGATAAGAAGGAGGCTAAGGCCGCGTACACACCACCGTTTTTCATGATGTGAAAAATTACATTTTTTTTTAACCACTTTAGCCCCGGACCATATTGCTGTCCAAAGACCAGAGCACTTTTTGTGATTCGGCACTACGTCGCTTTAACTGACAATTGCGCGGTCATGCGACGTGGCTCCCAAACAAAATTGGCGTTTTTTTTTTCCCACAAATAGAGCTTTCTTTTGGTGGTATTTGATCATCTCTGCGGTTTTTATTTTTTGCGCTATAAACAAAAATAGAGCGACTATTTTGAAAAAAATGCAATATTTTTTACATTTTGCTATAATAAATATCCCCAAAAAAGATTTAAAAAAACATTATTTTTCCTCAGTTTAGGCCGATACGTATTCTTCTACATATTTTTCGTTAAAAAAAATCGCAATTAGCGTTTATTGATTGGTTTGCGCAAAATGTATAGCGTTTACAAAAAAGGGGGTAGTTTTAAGGCATTTTTATTAATATTTTTTTTTTACTAGTAATGGCGGCGATCAGCGTTTTTTTTCGGTACTGCGATATTATGGCGGACACATCGGACACTTTTGACACATTTTTGGGACCATTGGCATTTTTATAGCGATCAATGCTATAAAAATGCATTGGATTACTATAAAAATGCCATTGGCAGTGAAGGGGTTAACACTAGGGGGCAGGGAAAGGGGTTAAGTATGTTCCTATTTGTGTTCTTACTGTGTGGGGGGGGGTGGACTCACTAGGGGGAATCATTGATCTTCCATTCATACATTGTATGAACGGAAGATCAGCGTTTCCCCCGCTGACAGGAACGAGAGCTGTGTGTTTACACGCACAGCTCCCGTTCCCCGCTCTGTAACGAACGAGCGCGCGTGCCCGGCGGTGATTGCGCCCGCCGGGCACGCGCGTGGGACTCGGGGGCGAGCGGGGGGCGTGCGCGCGGGCCGCCGGCGCGCACACGCGCCCCCTAGTGGCCGCGAAAGTCCCGACGTAGAGCTACGGGCTCTCGCGTAGCAGTGCCGACCTGCCGCCGTATAACTGCGGCGGCTGGTCGGCAAGTGGTTAATGTCATTAAAAACAATCGTGTGTAGGCTCCAGAGCATTTTTCATGACGTGAAAAATGGCCATTAAAAATTTAGAACATGCTCTATTTTTTCGCGTCGTTTTTCATGTTGTGAAAAACGGTCGTGGGTAGGCTTTAACGACGTGAAAAAAAACGCGCATGCTCAGAAGCAAGTTATGAGACGAGAGCGCTCGTTCTGTTAAAACTAGCATTCGTAATGGAGATAGCACATTCATCACGCTGTGATTCCGCGTACACATGTCCGTCTTTTGGGTTGTAAAAAATGAAGTTTTCAGGCTCTAGAAAAAATGACGTTTTTTTCAACCCGAACATTAAAACGGCCTTGCCCACACACGATCGTGAAAAAAAAATGCTCTAGTAAAGCGCGGTGACGTACAACACGTATGACGGCACTATAAAGGGGAAGTTCCATTCAGATGGCGCCACCCTTTGGGCTGCTTTTGCTGATTCAGTGTCAGTAAAAGACGATTCGCGATTTTCTGTCTGTTACAGCGTGATGAATGTGCTTACTCCATTACGAACGCTAGTTTTACCAGAACGAGCGCTCCCGTCTCATAACTTGCTGCTGAGAATGCGCAGATTTTTCACGTCGTTAAAGCCCACACACGACCATTTTTTACAACCCAAATAACGACAACGTTAAAAACGTCTTTAAAAAATAGAGCATGTTCGAATTTTTTTTGCCCATTTTTCAGAACCCGAAAAATGCTCTGAAGCCCCCACACAATCGTTTTTAATGACATAATTTTTTATTTATTTTTTACAACCCGAAAAAGGGTCGTGTGTACGTGGCATAACGGACTGAAAAGCACGAAGATTGAAAAAGCGCAAATCGTCTCTCACCAAAATTTTATTAACACGAAATTACCAAAAGCAGCCCAAAGGGTGGCGCCATCCAAATGGAACTTCCCCTTTATAGTACCGTCGTACGTGTTGTACGTCACCGCGCTTTGCTCGAGCATTTTTTTTTCACGATCGTGTGTATGCAAGGCAGGCTTGACAAGAATCGCGTCGAAAAAAAACGCAGGTTTTCCTAGACCATTAAAAATAGTCGTGTGTACGCGCCATTAGAAACATTTCCTAAGGAATTAAGAATCCCTTTAAGGGACCCACGCAAGTAACAATTCCATGAATTTTAATCAAAAGATCTTTTCACAAAGTTATTTTTCTTTGTACGACTTGTACTTACTCCGAACGCTCTAAATATAATTAACTTGATGTAATGAGCAGACACAGAAAACAAATTAATTCAGTCGCTAGCAACACACATCCAGTAATACAATTGTTAAGTATGGGAAGATTACTTCAAAACTGTACTTTTCTCCTTTTTTAGGAACTTTTCAGTAAACTTTCCCTACTAGCGGAACTAGGGGGTGATCCTTTGCTGAAGATATAAAGGGCTAGATTCATGTAGGAGATACGACGGCGTATCTCCAGATACACCGTCGTATCTCTGCGTCGGAGGCGTCCTATCTATGCGACTGATTCATAGAATCAGTTACGCATAGATTTGCATTAGATCCGACTGGCGTAAGTCACTTACGCCGTCGTATCTAAGTTGCATATTTACGCTGGCCGCTAGGTGGCGTTCCCGTCTATTTTCTGCGTTGAATATGCAAATGAGATAGTTACGCCCATTCACAAACGTAGCGTAATTTTTTACGTCGTTTGGGTAGGCGTAAGTCCGGCGTAAAGTTACCCCTGCTATGTGAGGCGCAGCCAATGTTAAGTATGGACGTCGGGACAGCTTCGTATTGTACGTCGTTTACGTCGTTTGCGTAAGTCGATTCAGAATGGGGCTGGGCGTAAGTTACGTTCATGTCGTTTTCGTTGACTATTTGCGACGTGATTTGGAGCATGCGCACTGGGATACGTTCACGGACGGCGCATGCGCAGTTCGTTCGGTGCGTCAATTACGGCGGGTCACACTTAGTTTACATAAAACACGCCCCCTACATTGCCGACTTGAATTACGCGGGGATACGCCGGCCTATTTACGCTACGCCGCCGCAACATACAGAGCAAGTGCTTTGTGAATACAGCACTTGCCCTTAAAATCAAAATCAGAAATATATATATATATATATATATTAAAATAAATATATATATAAATCAGATACGCTACGCCCACACAAACTTACGCTCTCCATCCTGAATCTAGCCCAAACCTTCGAATCAAGCATTGACTATTTATACGTAGGGCTTTTTTTTTCAGCAGGTATGCGGGGAACATAGTTCCAGCATCTCCAGAACTGAATGTAAGCAACGGCAAGGGGTGGTGGGGGGTGCTAGAGGGTTTATTGATTCTGGCTGCTAGGGGAGCTATTGTTACTGGGAGGTCTATTGTTGCTGGTGGGGGGTCTAATGTTGCTGGAGAGGTATATAATGTTGAGGGAGGGGTCTATTGTTTATGGCTGCAGGGGGGTTTATTGATGCCAGCTACAGGGAGATCTTTTGTTGCTGGTACGGGTCTATTTTTGCTGGGGAGGGTTCTATTGTTGCTGGGGATCTGTTGTTGCTGGGATGGAACTATTGTTATTGGGGGAGTGTTTTGTTGTGGGGGGGGGGGGGGGTCAACTTTTGCAAAGGGGAAGATCAATTGTTGCTGTTTTTAGTGAAACTTGGTTCTGTATTCTCTAAGGCCGGGTTCACACCTATGCGAATTGAGTTAATACGCAGAACATTTCTAAATACATTGGGCCAGATTCTCAAAAAATGGCGTATCTGGCGTATCGTACCGCATTTACACTACGTCTACGCAAATTACTGGAGCAAGTGCCGTATTCTCAAAGCATTTGCTCCGTAATTTTCGGCGGCGTATCGTAAATGCGGCGTCGTAAGGCCGCGTAATTCAAATACTTAAGGAGGGGGTGTGCTGTATTTAAATTGCGTAAGTGAACGTCACTTACGCAATTCCCTATTCACGAATGACTTAGTAAAACGACGTAACCAACGGAAAAAGACGACGCTGACCCGACGCCATACTTAACATGGCAACGACGGCACTTCGGAAACATACCCCTCATACAGCAGGGGTAACCTTACGCGTAAAAAACCTACGTAAACTACATCGCATAAACGTTCGGGAATCGGTGCATTAGGCTCATTTGCATAGGCAAATGAGAAAACAACGTAAAGGCCATCTAGCGGCCGGCGTTGTCATTACATCTAAGATCCGACGGTGTAATTGCTTTACACCTGTCAGATCTTTAGTGTATCTATGCGTAAGTGATTCTAGGAATCACTTGCATAGATACCCATTGAAAAAAACTGTGAGGCAGCGTACACACGATCGGACATATCCGATGAAAACGGTCCGCGGACCATTTCCATCGGATATGTCCGATCGGGAGTTTGATCCGATGGCGTGTACACACCATCGGATCAAATTCCCCGCCGCCGGACGGCGCGGTGACGTGGCGGTGACGCGGCGGTGACGTTGACGTCACCGCCACGTCACCGCACCAGGAAGTAAAACACTTCCGCGCATGCGCCGAATCCATTCGGCAGCGGCGCGGCGGCGGTGGGGGACGACATGTCTGCTGGTAAGTGTACTAACCAGCAGACATGTCGGGCGGACAGATTCCCACCGGATAGATTTCAAAGCTTGCTTTGAAATCTGTCGGGTGGAGAAATCTGTCCGCTAGCCCATACACACGAGCGGAGATGTCTGCTGAAACGGTCCATCGGACCGTTTTCAGCGGACATATCCCCTCGTGTGTACGCCGCCTGATACGACGGTGTATCTGAGATACAACGTCGTATCACAGCTGAGAATCTGGCCCTTTGTTTTCAATGAGGCTGGTTCACATATGTGCGATGCATTCGCACTGCGCATTGCAGAAAAAACATGTGCGTATTTTATGACTTGCGGTGCGGCTCAGGTGCGAATTCAGGCCCATTATCTTCTATGGGTACGCAGCTGATTCGCAGATGTGTTCATTTCTCTTCAGGATTTCTTCTCATTCAGCTCAATACACTTCTCCCCTTTCCCAGGTCTCCAAATTCGCAGCTAATCTGCAGTTAAGATGCAATGGATCTGCTGAACACTTCTCTTATCTCTCTGCAAAGATAAGAGAGCTGAAATTCGCACTGCACTAGTGTGAATCCGGAGTTAAAGAGGTAGCCCTGGGAGGTGGGTAGGGGGTGTAATCAAAGAAGAGTGCTCAGAGGTGGGTAGGGAGTGGAGACATGGGGTGAATCAGAAGGGAGGAGTGCCTGCACCTATTCATTGGGACTTTTTGTTTGTGTGTGAAAAAAGTAGGGACAGTATTGATCAAATATTTTTAAAGCAATAAAGCATCACTTACTTGGTTCAGGCATCATTAATTCACTCCCAGCAGGATATGTGTGAGATCTCTGCAGTGAGACCACTGCATCATCAGTATAGCGAAAAGAAAAAAAAGCCAATGTATTTCTGGGGTTCTAAGGGACCCATTTATCTGGGCTACAAGATAACAAACAATATATAAACTCAAATCTAAATTAAAACAAATAGATGAGCAGTGCATCCTTTGTTTTGACCTTTTTTTGACCTTGTCAGAACTCTGCACAGAGACCGCTGCTTCATCAATGTATATACAAATGAAAAAGGCCAAAACATTCCTGGGGTTCTATGGGAGCGCCAAGCAACGCTGTATCTTGACCTAGGCCGACAAGGCCCAGGCCTTAGGCAGCACTTTGCAGGGGGGGGGGGGGGGTGGCATGAAAATTTGCATCACAGTGTTCAAAAAAATCCACAGGACTCTTTGTAAATTTGCAGCAAATTTGCACTGCCGCTGCACCGCACATATGTTAATCGGCTCCATAGAAAGCTGGTTTGATTCACATGTCATTGCGAATTTGATGCGGTTCCAAACACATTCAATTCACATATATGTGAACGGCGCTTTATTAGGACCTTGTCAGAAGTGGAAGAAAGACAGCTTATTAGGTAAAGAATCTCACTGCTGATGTTTCCCAGAGATGGAATAAACTTGTCCTTTAATAACCACCTCCATACCGCGCCTATTCTGGCACTTCCCTCCTTCATGTAAAAATCATAGGGCTATTCATGTAGAGTTACGCCGGCGTATCAGTAGATACGCCGTCGTAACTCAGAATCTGAGCCGTCGTATCTTTAAGCGTGTTCTCAATACGAGATACGCTTAAATCTTGCTAAAATATGTCCGGCGTAAGTCTCTTACGCCGTCGTATCTTAGTTGCATATTTACGCTGGCCGCTAGGTGGCGCTTCCGTCGATTTACGCGCCGAATATGTAAATTAGCTAGATACGCCGATTCACGAACGTACGCCCGGCCGTCGCAGTACTGATACAGCGTTTACGTAAGGCGATTTCAGGCATTAAGATATTCCAACAAAAAGATAGCGCAGCCAATGTTAAGTATGGACGTCGGGACCGCGTTGAATTTAAATTTTTCTAGGTCGTTTGCGTAACTCGTCCGTGAATGGGGCTGGACGTAAATTACGTTCACGTCGAAACCAATGAGACATAGCGGCGTCATTTGGAGCATGCGCACTGGGATACGTCCACGGACGGCACATGCGCCGTTAGTAAAAAACTTAAATTACGTGGGGTCACACTTAATTTGAATAAAACACGCCCCCATCAAACATTTACGATACGCCGCGGTAACTTAGCTTGGTGAATACAGCACTTGCCCGCACAAAGATACACTCTCCATCCTGAATCTAGCCCATTATTTTTTTTGCTAGAAAATTACTCAGAACCCCCAAACATTATATACGTTTTTTTTAGCAGACACCCTAGGGAATAAAATGGTGGTCATTGCAACTTTTTTAAACACCTTTTTTCTTTTTTTTTTTAACGGTTTCATAAATTTAAAAATAACAAGACAGTAAAGTTAGCCCAATTTTTTTGTATAATGTGAAAGATGAAGTTACGCCGAGTAAATAGATACCTAACTTGTCAAGCTTTAAAATTTCGCACACTCATGGAATGGTGCCAAACTTTAGTACTTAAAAATCTCCATAGGCAACGATTTAATTTTTTTTTACAGGTACCAGTTTAGAGTTACAGAGGAGGTCTAGGGCTAGAATTGTTCCACACGCTCTAACGCACACGGCGATACGTCACATGTGTGGTTTGAATGGCATTTTCATATATGGGCGGGACTTACGTGCGTGTTTCCTTCTGAGCGTGAGCTCCTGGGGACAGGGGCGTTTTCTTTTCTTTTTTTTCATTTATTTTACTTTTTTTTTTTTTTTTTACACTTTTTTTTGTAAACATCCCTTGTGATAGGAATATATTGTGACAGGTCCTCTTTATGGAGAGATGCGGGTTCAATAAGATCCCACACCTCTCCTCCAGGATGGCTTTGTTTACATCCGGGAACCCGGGCATGACGTCATAACATCACGCCCGGCCTCCGACGATCATAGGGCCAAATTCATAAAGAGTTACGACGGCGTATCAGTAGATACGCTGTCGTAACTCAGAATCTGCGCCGTCGTATCTTTAAGCATATGCTCAAAGTGAGATACGCTTAAATGTTGCTAAGATACGACCGGCGTAAGTCTCCTATGCCGTCGTATCTTAGCTGCCTATTTACGCTGGCCGCTAGGGGCGTGTACGCTGATTTACGCCTAGAATATGTAACTCAGCGAGATACGCCTATTCACGAACGTACGCCCGGCCGTCGCAGTAAAGATACGCCTTTACGTAAGGCGTTTTCAGGCGTAAAGATAAAGCAACAAAAAGATGGCGCAGCCAATGTTAAGTATGGACGTCGGGACCACGTCAAATTTTTCATGTTTTCAGTTGTTTGCGTAACTTGTCCGTGAATGAGTATTTGCGGCGTAATTTTGAGCATGCGTACTGGGATACGACCACAGCCGGCGCATGCGCAGTTCCTTCAGCGCATCATTTACGTGGGGTCACGGTTAATTTCAATACAACACGCCCCCTACCTGCCTAATTTGAATTACGCGCACTTACGCCGGCACATTTACGCTACGCCGCCGCAACATATGGAGCAAGTGCTTTGTGAATACAGCACTTGCCTGTAAAAGTTGCTGAGGCGTAGCGTAAAATGGGATATGCTACGCCCGCACAAAGATACGTGGCGCTACCTGAATCTAGCCCATAGAGATTACTGGTGACCATCTGTAAATCTCTATGCTCATCATCCGGCGCTGGATGATTCGTTCTCTGGGCCCCTGATGGTATGAGAGAGCCCGGAGAAGCACCGGATGAAGGCGAGAGGGGGGGGGGGACGTCCCCTCCCATCACCTATAAGATCGCTCAAGCGGCGGAACTGCGGCTATGATCATTCTTATCGTGCACAGAATCACCGGCTGCAAAGAAGGATACAGTATCTGAATGATGCCTGTAGCTGCATCCATCATTCAGATATCCCTGCACAAAGTCAGTGATGTCATATAACGGCGTGCGGTAGGGAAGTGGTTAAAAAAAGTAGGAGGAACATTTGCGCAATTACAGTTTAGCTGGTACTTAAAAACGAATTGCGTAATGAAAACTTGTTCCATTATTTGTCAAGAGCTTTCTTAACTTTGATAAGACTCGGTATAATTTTTTTTTTTTTAAATGTGAAGAATGTGCTTAAGTAGCATTGCAATGCGAATATCCAACCCACACCTCGCCAAACGCGTTCACCCATCTGCGCTGTTTACTGAAAAGCCTAATGGATTACTCGCTGCTAAATTTTTTTTCTCTCTCTAAACAAATATTGTAGGCTATCTGAGAAGTACATTATCCCTCCCCTATGAATGTTTTCATTAGTGATGTGCTTATCCTTGTCCTCTTTGCATCTATTGTGGTTTGGTTTTATTAATCCAAATCGGATGCATAAAACATCACACATCGCATTATTCTATACAAGAAGACCTTGTATTTCACCCATTTATAAGGTTAGTCTGCTCCACGATTAGAATTTAACCACTTACCGGCCAGGCTTTTTCTGGCACTTTTTGTTTACGAGTTTAAATCAGTATTTTTGCTAGAAAATTACTTATAACCCCCAAACATTATGGGCCAGATTCAGGTAGATGGGAGCATCTTTGCTCTGGAGTAACGCTTCTCATGTGCGTTACGCTGCCGAAATTTTAGGAGCAAGTGCTGTTATTCAGGAAGCACTTGCTCCTAAAGTTGCGGCAGCGCATCGCAAATGAGCCGGCGGAATTCAAATTGGGCGGGTACGGGGCGTGTATTATTTAAACTAAGCGCGATCCCGCAGCGAACGTACTGCGCATGCGTCGAGTGTTATTGCATCCCAGTGCGCATGCTCCAAATTCTGTCAGTGAACGTCAATGACGTCACATCCCCATTCATGAAAGTTTTACGCAAACGACGCGATTTTTATTTTTTCCGACGCGATGACGACGGCTATACTTAACATAGGATACTCCACTAGGGGGCTGCTTTATCTTTACGTCGCGTATCGCTTCCGGAAACGTCGTAAAGTCACTGCGTCGCGCCCGAAAACGATCGTGAATTTCCGACTCCCGCTGATTAACATATTTTTTCAGCGTTAATCAGCGGGAACGCCCCCGGCGCCATTTTTAAGTTGAAGTAACGATGCGATGGCGAAATTCAATTACGCCGATCGCATCGGAACTACAACCCGGCGTTTCTTGTTTACTGATTACAGAAAACAGAAACGCCGGCTTAAAGTGACAGTTAGGCTGGCGGATCACCGGATACTCCAGCCTAACTCTTCCTGAATCTGGCCCTATATATATATTTTCAGCAGAGACCCTAGGGAATAAAATGTCAATCGTTGCAATTTTTGATGTCACGCGGTATTTGTGCATTGGTTGTGCACACACAATTTTTTGGGGAAAAAATATACCATATTTATCGGCGTATAACAGTCACAGGCGTATAACATGCAACTTAACATTAACCTCCCTGACGGTCTTCCCGTGTGTGGCACGGGGTGAGATTTTAAAGCTACGATCGGTAACCCCGTGCCACACACGGACTTGCCTCGCTGGATACAGAAAAAAGTTTACTTACCTTTTTCTCTGCGATCCAGCGATGAATCCCCGCAGTACACGGCGGCCGGATGTCCGCCTGATGCTGTGTGTTCCGCCGATTCCCTTCCGTGCGAGCGTCGCGACGTAGGGGGGGGAACGGCGCCAAATTTAAAAAAGTAAACAAACACTATACATACAGTACACTGTAATCTTATAGATTACAGTACTGTATGTAAAAAATACACCCCCCCCATGTCCCTAGTGGTCTGCCCTGTACACTACATGTTCTTTTATATAATAAAAACTGTTCTTTCTCCCTGCAAACTGTAGATTGCCCATAGCAACCAAAAGTGTCCCTTTATGGCAAAAATTGTTTTAGAGCAGCTAAAAAACAGCGATAATAAATCAGAATCACTTGCAGAATTTAGCGATAGCGATTTGTGGGGAAATTCGTCATAAAAAAAAAAAAATAATGACAGCAAAAATTCTGCAACTGAGCAAATTTCAGTGATTTTGATTTGATTACATTATTGAATAATTTTTACTATAATTATATTATTATTTGTTATAATTTTTTATAATTATTTATTATATTATAATTTTTAATAAGAAAAAAAAAAAAAATCATACCCAGGATGCCTATTAGACTCTTGTTTGGATAGATTTCAGTGAGTTATTCCTAAGAATTACAAGCCTACAGTATAAAACGCCAAATTCTCTTGCAAATAATGGTACCGCTTTCAGCACCTAAAATCTTAAAGAATCATACCGCCAGGGAGGTTAAGGCAACGTACACACGATCAGACCGGTCCGTAAGGCCAGTTTCATCGGACCAAATTGATCGTGTGTACGGCCCATCGGACCGTTGTCCATCGGACCAAAGTTTTAAAACTTGCTTTAAAATCTGTCCAAAAGCATCGGACCAAAAACCTGCGCATGCTCAGAATCAAGTCGACGCATGCTTGGAAGCATTGAACTTCGTTTTTTCATCACGCCGTTGTGTTCTACGTCACCGCGTTCTGGCCCGATGGGATTTTGGACTGATGGTGTGTACGCACATCAGACCATCAGACCACTTCAGCGGTGGTCCAATGAAAACGGTCCATCGGACCAGTCTCATCAGACCGGTCTGATCGTGTGTACACGGCCTAAGAGGGAAGTTTCCAGGAAAAACTATGGTACTTAAAAACCTCCATAGACGATGCTTTGAACACCTTTACAGGTTAACCGTTTAAAGTTACAGAGGAGGTCTAGCACTAGAATTATCGCTCCCACTGTAACGTTCATGGCAATACCACACATGTGTGGTTCAAATACTGTTTGCGTATACGTGAGTGACTTATGAATGGGAGCACGGAGGGATGGGGATGCTTTCATTTTATTTTTATTATTGTTATTCATTTTATTGTTTTATTTTTTATTTTTACACTGTCCCTATATTTATTTATTTCACTTTTATTCCTTTTACAAGGAATGTAAACATCCTTTGTTATAGAAATAATGATGTCAGGTCCTCTTTATGGGGAGATCTGGGGTCAAAAAGACCCTAAATCTCTTCTTTACCTTTAAAAGCAAAAGATAAAGTGGTTTGAAAACTTCTGTACACTACTGAAAAATAAAAAAATAAACAAACAGTATATACACAATATTGTCAAAGTATTGGGACAACTCCCTTTACACACACATGAACTTTAATGGCATCCCAGTCTAAGGCCCCATACACACGATCGGACATATCCGATGAAAACGGTCCGCGGACCATTTCCATCGGATATGTCCGATCGGGAGTTTGATCCGATGGCGTGTACACACCATCGGATCAAATTCCCCGCCGCCGCCGGACGGCGCGGTGACGTGGCGGTGACGCGGCGGTGCCGTTGACACCGCCGCGTCACCGCCACGTCACCGCACCAGGAAGTAAAACACTTCCGCGCATGCGCCGAATCCATTCGGCAGCGGCGCGGCGGCGGTGGGGGACGACATGTCTGCTGGTAAGTGTACTAACCAGCAGACATGTCGGGCGGACAGATCCCCACCGGATAGATTTCAAAGCTTGCTTTGAAATCTGTTGGGTGGACAAATCTGTCCGCTAGCCCATACACACGAGCGGAGATGTCTGCTGAAACGGTCCATCGGACCGTTTTCAGCGGACATATCCCCTCGTGTGTACGCGGCCTTAGTCCATTGAGTTGGCCCACCCTTTACAGCTATAAATTTGGGAATGTTTGACCATTCTTCCAGAAGCACATTTCTGAGGTCCGGCACTGATGTTGGATGAGAAGGCCTGGCTTGCAGTCTTTCCTCTAATTCATCCCAAAGGTGTTCGATTAAGTTGAGGTCAGGACCAGTCAAGTTCCTCCACCCCAAACTCGCTCATCCATGTCTTTATGGACCTTGCTTTGTACACTGGTCCAAATCATTTGGTGGAGGGGGATTATGGTGTGGGGATGTTTTTCAGGGGTTGGCCTTGGCCCCTTAGTTCCAGTGAAGGGAATGCTTAAGGCGTCAGCATACCGAGACATTTTGGACAATTTCATTTTCCCATCTTTGTGTGAACAGTTTGGGGACGGCCCCTTCCTGTTCCAACATGACTGCGCACCAGTGCACAAAGCAAGGTCCATAAAGACATGGAGGAGTAAGTTTGGGGATGGAGGAACTTGACTGGCCTGCACAGAGTCCTGACCTCAACCCCACAGAACACCTTTGGGATGAATTAGAGCGGAGTCTGCAAGCCAGGCCTTCTCATCCAATTCAATGCCTGACCTCTGAAAGAATGCTCTTCTGGAAGAATGGTCAAACATTTCCATAGACACACTGCTAAACGTTGTGGACAGCGTTCCCAGAAGAGGTGAAGCTGTTATAGCTGCAGAGGGCGGGGCCAACTCAATATTAAACCCTACGGACTAAGACTGGGATGCCATTAAAGTTCATGTGCTTGTAAAGGCAGGTGTCCCAATACTTTTGGCAATATAGGGCTAGATTCAGGTAGGAGATACGACGGCGTATCTCCAGATACACCGGCGTATCTCTGTGTCGGAAGGCGTCCTATCTATGCGCCTGATTCTTAGAATCAGTTACGCATAGATTTGCCTTAGATCCGACTGGCGTAAGTCACTTACGCCGCCGTATCTAAGTTGCATATTTACGCTGGCCGCTAGGTGGCGTTCCCGTCGATTTACGCATTGAATATGCAAATGAGATAGATGCCCTGGTTCACGAACGTAGCGTATTTTATAACCCTTTCACGCCGACAGGACGCAGATATGCGTCCTCGGGTTTCAGGGGTTATACCGGGATGATGCCCGCAGCTGCAGGCATCATCCCGGTACCGTTGTTTAGAGCCGGCGATTGGCTTTCCAAACATAACAACCGATGCGGCTAAAAGCCGCTCGGTTGTTATGCCGGAGGAGCGGGAGGGGACATCTCCCCCCTCCCGCCGCCTCTCGCCGCTCTGACCGGGCCTCCCGTCCCACCGGGAGACCCGATCCTCGATCCGACGTGTCCTGTGTCCGGGCGCAGACTGAATGAAAGCCGTACGCGGCTTTCATTCAGCCTGCAATGTGTAAACGCGGAAGCAACGTCATGACGTCACTTCCGGGTTTCTCGGCTGTCAACGGCGCCGGATTTAAAAAAGTAAACAGTATTCAGAATCGCCGTTTTCGGCGATCTGAATACTTTGAAGTGTAAAGGAGGGACCGGGGGTCTTTTAGACTCCCGATCCCTCCATAAAGAGTACCTGTCACCACCTATTACTGTCACAAGGGATGTTTACATTCCTTGTGACAGCAATAAAAGTAATCAAAATGTAAAAAAAAAAAAAAACACAATTTAATATTATAAAAATAAATAAAATAAATAAGAAAAAAAAAAAAACATTTTTTAAAGCGCCCCCCTCCCTGCGAGCTTGCGCAACAAAAAAAACGCATACGGAAGTCGCGCCCGCGTATGAAAACGGTGTTCAAATCACACATGTGAGGTATCGCCGCGATCGCGAGAGCGAGAGCAATAATTCTAGCAATAGACCTCCTCTAATCCGATAACCTGGTAACTGTAAAAAAAATTTAAAGCGTCGCCTATGGAGATTTTTAGGTACCGTAGTTTGACACCATTCCACGAGTGCGTGCAATTATAAAGCGTGACATGCTTGGTATCTATTTACTCGGCGCAACTTCATCTTTCACATTATGCAAAAAAATTGGGCTAACTTTACTTTTTTATTTTTTTAAAGTTCATTAAAGTAAATTTTTCCCAAAAAGTTGCGTTTAAAACACCGCCGCACAAATACCGTGTGACATAAAATATTACAACAATCGTCATTTTATTCTCTAGATTCTCTGCTAAAAAATATATATAATGTTTGGGGGTTCTAGGTAATTTTCTAGCAAAAAATACAGATTTTAACTTGTAAACACCAAATGTCATAAATAGGCTTAGTCATGAAAGGGATAATGTCGTTTGCGTAGGCGTAAGTCCGGCGTAAAGTTACCCTTGCTATATGAGGCGCAGCCAATGTTAAGTATGGACGTATGGAGCGTAAGTCGATTCAGAATGGGGCTGGGCTTAAGTTACGTTCACGTCGTTTTCATAGACTTATTGCGACGTGATTTGGAGCATGTGCACTGGGCTACGTTTACGGCCGGCGCATGCGCAGTTCGTTCGATGCGTCGATTACGTCCGGTCACGATTAGTTTGCTTAAAACACGCCCCCTACATTGCCGATTTGAATTACGCGGGGATACGTTGGCCCATTTACGCTACGCCACCGCAATTTACGGAGCAAGTGCTTTGTGAATACAGCACTTGCCCGTAAAAGTTGCGGAGGCGTAGCGTAAATGGGATACGCTACGCCCGCAGATTTTTACGCCGATCTACCTGAATCTAGCCCATAGTGTATTTTTACATCGGCTGAGAAAATGACATTTGACATTAGATCCAGCATACTGCTAACATCTGCAGTATGCTGGTGTTTTTTTTTTTTTTTTTTGTACTTATCGTTGTTATCCGGCTCCGAGCGGGGAATCCTGGTGGGAATGGGCGTTCCTAAGCCAAGAGGAGTTGATTGACGGGCTGATAAGGCGTGTCTACCCTTCCAAAAATACCCGAGTGGAAGCAGCCCGTCAATCAACTCCTCTTGGCTTAGGAACGCCCATTCCCCGCAGGATTCCCCCGCTCGGAGCCGGATAATAACGGCTCATAAAACGATAAGTACAAAAAAAAAAAAAAAAAAAACAGCATACTGCAGATGTTAGCAGTATGCTGGATCTAATGTCAGAAAGTTGATTTTTGGGTGAACCTCCGCTTTCAATTTTGAAAAATAAGCGTAACAGTATTAGTTTCAAATGTATTTAAATGTAAAAAATATAATAAAACAAGTATTGTGATGGATGACACCAGATAGAAGGTGAGGACTGGAGCAGGTGTGGATGAAGAACAAACAATGACAAGATGTCAGGATGTACAATGCCTCCCTCCTGAGAATCTCAGTAGCGGGAAGTTGGGTGGGCGTAACAGTGGAGTCGTCAATGCAAAAAAATATATAATATTATGCAAATACAGGAAGCGATTATTTATATCTGTGTTTCCTTGTTCCAGAGAATGTAAGAGGCAAAGCAATAGTCATTTCATACATACTGTACATTTTATTTTATTTTACGGCCAACCATTACTTTTTAAAATTACCCAACACAAGGTGCCTGCTAATATATTTAGCAAGGAATTCCACTATAGCACATCACTCTGAAACCGTGTACTCTTTAACCACTTCAGCCCCAGAAGATTTGGCTGCCCAATGACCGGGCCATTTTTTGTGATTCAGTCTGTGTCGCTTTAACCACATAAGACCCGGACCAAAATGCAGGTAAAGGAACTGGCCAGTTTTTGCGATTCGTCACTGCGTCGCTTTAACTGACAATTGCGCGGTCGTGCGACGTGGCTCCCAAACAAAATTGGCCTTTTTTTCCCCACAAATAGAGCTTTCTTTTGGTGGTATTTGATCACCTCTGCGGTTTTTATTTTTTGCGCTATAAACAAAAATAGAGCAAAAAATTCAATATTTATAATAAATATCCCCCAAAAATATATAAAGAAAACTTTTTTTTTCCTCAGTTTAGGCCGATACGTATTCTTCTACCTTTTTTTGGTAAAAAAAAAATCGCAATAAGCGTTTATTGATTGCGCAAAATTTATAGGGCCAGATCCACATACAAATAGATCGGCGTAGAGTATCAGAGATACACTACGCCGCCGTATTTTACCTGGCTCTAAGTCGAATCCAGGAAGATTTCGGCCCGTAAGATACGGCGGCGTAGTGTATTTCTCGCGGCGGAACCGAAATACGCGAATAGGGGGCGTGAAGCATTTAAATTAGGCGCGTCCCCACCGCCGTGCATTGCGCGAATTTACGTCGAAAACGTCATATTTTTTTTTTGTAGCGTAATTTACGTACATTCCTATTCACGGACGACTTACGCAAAAAATAAATAAAAAATTGAAAATTCGACGCGGGAACGACGGCCATACTTAACATGGCACGTCTAACTATAGACCGGATACTAGCAGCTTTAACATTACGCCGGAAAAAGCCGACTAGCGACAACGTTAGAGAATGCGACGGCCGATCGTAACTTTGTGGATCGCCGTAAAAAGCTAATTTGCATTCCCGACGCGGAAAACAACGCAAACTCCACCCAGCGGGCGGAAAAAGATTGCAGCGTAGACCCGAAGGCGTACGAAGACGTAAGCCTGTCGGATCGAAGCCCGAAGCCGTCGTATCATGGTTTGAGGATTCACACTAATACGACGCGGGTAATTTGAAAGTACGCCGGCGTATCAGGAGATAGACCAGCATACTGCCTCTGTGGATCTGGCCCATAGTGTTTACAAAATAGAGGATAGTTTTATTGCATTTTTATTAATAATTTATTTTTTTACTACTAATGGCGGCGATCAGCAATTTTTTTTTCATGACCGCGACATTATGGCAGACACATCGGACAATTTTGACACATTTTTGGGACAATTGTCATTTTCACAGCAAAAAATGCTATATAAATGCACTGATTACTGTGAAAATGACAATTGCAGTTTGGGAATTAACCACTAGGGGGCGCTGAAGGGGTTATGTGTGACCTCATATGTGTTTCTAACTGTAGGCGGGTGGGGCTGGATGTGTCAATGATTGTGTTTCCCTATAAAAGGGAACACACGATCAATGACAGTGCCACAGCTCTCCTAGTTCTTCAGCTCCGGGGATCGATCGCGGGACTCCAGTGTCGAACGGGTCCGCGGGTCCCACGACCACGGTCATGGAGCTTCGGACCGGGTCGCGGGAGTGCACCCGCGACCAACGGCTGGGCACTTAAAGAGGACGTACCTGTACGTGCTTGTGCCCAGCCGTGCCATTCTGCCGACGTATATGTGCAGGAGGCGGTCCTTAAGTGGTTAACTGACAATTGCGCAGTTGTGCAATGTGTTACCCAAAAAAATTGACGTCCTTTTTTTTCCCCACAAATGGAACTTTCTTTTGGTGGTATTTGATCATCTCGGCGATTTTTTTAGCGCTATAAACAAACACAACATGTTGAACTTTTTGCTATAATAAATATCCCTGTTTTTTTTTTTTTTTTAAGGCAATTTTTTTCTCAGTTTATGTAGATATGTATTCTTCTACATATTTTTTGTAAAAAAAAATATCACAAGAGGTGTATATTGATTGGTTTGCGCAAAAGTTATAGTGTCTACAACATAGGGGATAGATTTATAGCATTTTTATTATTATTATTTTTTTTTACTAGTAATCAGGCATGGACTGGCCATTGGGACTACCGGGTGTTTCCTGGTGGGCCGATGGCTCAGTGGGCCAGTCAGGTGCAGTCCAGGAGCCGCTACTCTTTGACAGTGAGTGATTGTGATTTCCACTCCTGTCAGGAGGAGAAGCAGCCGTCACTTGCTGGAGTGAGTATTAGCCTTTTTGCTTTCTTCTGTGAGTGAGTACATGTGGGAGGGGGAGGAGAGGGGGGGGCACTCTGATTCAAGGGGGGGCACACTGATGGAGGACACTTTGATGGGGGACACTCTGGTGCAATGGGGGACACTGATGGGGGACACTGTGATGCAGTGGGGGACACTCTGATGCAATGGGAGACACTCTGATGCAATGGGGTAAACTCTGATGAGGGACACTCTAATGCAATGGGGGCTCTCTGATGCAAGGGGGGTTCTCTGACGCAATGGGGGACACTCTGATGTAAAGGGGGCTCTCTGATACAAGGAGGGACACTGATGCAAGGGGGACACTCTGATGTAAAGAGGGCTCTCTGATACAAGGGGGGACACTGATGCAAGGGGGGGGGACACTCTGGTGTAAGTGGGACTCTCTGATGCAAGGGGGAAACTGAAGGGGAACACTCTGATGCAAGGAGGACTCTCTGCAGGGGGGTTCTCTGACGCAATGGGGGACACTCTGATGTAAAGGGGGCTCTCTGATACAAGGAGGGACACTGATGCAAGGGGGGACACTCTGATGCAAGGGGGACTCTGATGTAAAGAGGGCTCTCTGATACAAGGGGGGACACTGATGCAAGAAGGGGGGGGGACACTCTGGTGTAAGGGGGAAACTGAAGGGGAACACTCTGATGCAAGGGGGACTCTCTGCAGGGGGATCTCTGATGCAAGGGGGGACACTCTGATGCAAGGGGGACTCTGATGGGGACACTCTGATACAAGGGGGCTCTGATGGTGGAGACTCTGATGCAAGGGGGACTCTGATGCAAGGGGGACTCTGATGGGGGGACACTAATATAAGGAGGACACGGATGCAAGGGGGACTCTGATGGGGGACACTCTGATGCAAGGGGGACTCTCTGCAGGGGGGTTCTCTGACGCAATGGGGGACACTCTGATGTAAAGGGGGCTCTCTGATACAAGGAGGGACACTGATGCAAGGGGGGACATTCTGATGCAAGGGGGACACTCTGATGTAAAGAGGGCTCTCTGATACAAGGGGGGGCACTGATGCAAGAAGGGGGGGGACACTCTGGTGTAAGTGGGACTCTCTGATGCAAGGGGGAAACTGAAGGGGAACACTCTGATGCAAGGGGGACTCTCTGCAGGGGGGATCTCTGATGCAAAGGGGGACACTCTGATGCAAGGGGTACTCTGATGGGGACACTCTGATACAAGGGGGCTCTGATGGTGGAGACTCTGATGCAAGGGGGACTCTGATGCAAGGGGGACTCTCTCATGCAAGGGGGGCTCTGATGGGGGGGACACTAATATAAGGAGGACACGGATGCAAGGGGGACTCTGATGGGGGACACTCTGATGCAAGGGGGACACTCAGAATTAAAGTGGGCCGGTCTGGATGAAGTCCGGGGCAACATTTTTGTCCCAGTCCAGCCCTACTAGTAATGGTGGCGATCTGCGATTTTTATCGGGACTGCAACATTATAGCGGACACATTGGACACTTTTGACACATTTTTGGGACCATTGGCACTTATATAACGATCAGTGCTATAAAAATGCACTGATTACTGTAAAAATGTCACTAGCAGGGAAGCGGTTAACACTAGGGGACAATCAAGGGCTTAATTGTGTTCCCCAATGTGCATTCTAAATGAAGGGTGATGGGACTGACCTACAGGAAATTACAGATCGTGGTTCCTAGTTATTAGGAACTCACGATCTGTCTTTCCCCAGCTCACAGAACAGGGACGTGTACTGTATGTTTACACACACACGTCCCTGTTCTGCCTCTCGTGCCCGGAGATCTCTTGCGGCCGGCGGTCATCGCGACCGCTGGTAACGAGCATCAGCACTGCCGCGCTTGCCTACTATCCCGCTTATAGCAACCGACGTACAGCTACGATGGTTCGCCCAGCGGAGCCAACCTGCCGCAGTATAACTGCAGCGGCTGGTCCGCAAGTGGTTAAAATGGTTGTAAAGGCTCAAGGCTTTTTATCTTTATTTTTATGTCCCATCTTGATCCAGCAGTGTGCACAAGAGCTGCAGCTCTCTTGGGTCTCTTTCTCCTCATTGGCTGAGACAGCAGCCGAAGCCATTGGCTCCCACTACTGCCAATCACAGCCAGTCAGCAAATGAGAAAGAAGTTGAGACAGGGCCGAGGCGCGCGCTGTCTGTGGACAGACACACAGAGCAGCGACTCAGGAGTGAGCTTGCTCGGGTGCCCCCATAGCAAGCTGCTTGCTATTGGGGCACTCAGTAGGGGGGAGGCGCCAGGAGATCCTAATTGACCCTGCTATTGTGTGAAGATGTCCTGTGTTTGCACTTATGATAATGTGTATTGTATAGCAGGTGAGCGAGGAGACGTGACGTCTACCATGAAAGGTCACATCTATGAGTCACCTAGTCTGGGAAAATGATTAGTTAATTAGCTCATGTTAATTTATGTTCTGGTTACCTCCTTTTTAACTGTATATAAGGTTGTATTCTTGGTTGTATTAAACACTCCATGTTCAGTAGACAAAAAAGTCTCTGTATTCCAGGGGAGGGGGCGAGCACGACACTCCACACCAGGGAGAAAGCCTTGCATTACTGTGTGGAGTTACAGACAGAAGAACAGGAAGTGAGGGTTTCTCAGAAGAAATAAGGACATTTAAAAGCAAAATGGAAGGATGAGGTAAGTGAAGGAGGACTGCACTAAGGTAAAGGAAGATATTTAGGGAAACATTGTTTTACCTTTACAACCCCTTTAATGCATAGGATGCATAAAGGTGAAAAAACACAAAGGGCCAGATTCAGGTAGATGGGCGCTTCTTTACTTTGGAGTAACGTTTCTCATTTACGTTACTCCGCCGACACTTTCGGCGCAAGTACTGTTATTCACATAGCAGTTGCGCGTAAACTTGCGCCAGAGTAACGATAATGCGCTGGCCTAACCCGACGCAAGTGGAAGTGGGTGTGATCATATGTAAATGATGGGCGGAGCCCAGCGCAGAGGCTTACGTTCAGCGCATCATCCACGGAGCATGCGCAGTAAGTGAGGCTCCACTTGCCCCCTTGTGCGCATGCTCACAACTTCCGTCGGCACCACTTCACGGGAAACATCGGCGCAATGCGTTCCGTTGGGCGTTTAAATGCGCCCGTAGATGCGCCATTCCGGCACTAAAGTATATCCTGTTCCCCCTCCCCGCAGTGAAGTTACTTTTGTTCTGAGATGGCTGCTCCCGTTCCCCGCAAACACACAGGAGAAAGCTGAACTTTAATGGCCAGGAGCTGTGAGCCGTCATCTCGGCTATGGAGACCTATGATGTCTTCCTCCATGGCTGTAAAAGTTGACAGACAAGCATGGACAGAGGTGTTGTCCTGCAAGTGGGGGTGCTCAGCTAGCTCTTATCGTCGGTAACGCTGCTGCTGTAGCTGCTCTCCTGCTGACCTGTGGCCGTCTGGAGTAAAGATAAAGCAGCTATTTGTAGAAATAACTTTGCTCCGGACGGACGAGATACGCGCAGCGCATGTAGCCGGCGTATGGTGCTAATCCGTTCGCGAATCGGGAAATCTCCCTCATTTGCATATTTGCAGGGGAAATCAATAGGCGCGACTGATGCGCCAAGCGAAATTATGCGCTGACGAGACTCTGGCGTCGGAAAGTTAAGCTGATCGGAAATGGCCCGTTTTCTGGCGCATCTAGTTTGGTGGGTACGGGCACATAGATACGACGGCGCATATTCACAGTTACGCGGCGCATATCGAAATACTCCAGTGCAACTCTACCTGAATCTGGCCCAAAGTTTTTCAACCCCTTTAATATCCCTTTAACTACTATCGGACCATGCTATAGCCATATGATAACGTGCCAAGTCTGGAGGACACTGCTGATCACATATTGAGGAAAAGAGCCAATCAGCGTCTGTGTCCAATCACAGCTGATCACGGGTGCCAACAGGAGCAATGAGGGTGATGTTGTCGGAACTCTTTCAGCAGAGATCGGTGCACCACGGGGGCCCTCAACCACCACACATGTATGGAAGAGAGAGAGTTAAAGTAGAAGTCCACCCTAAGGCTCCATTCAGACCTAGGCGTTTTTTGTCGCCCTACGCCCGATGCTGAAGCAGCCCTAGATACGCTGGAGGGGCGAATTAACATTGTCGGCTATGGAGATGGTTCACATCTCCACGCCGAACGCCCAAACGCCGTACGCCTGAAGCTCAAACAAGTCCCGGACCCTTTTTTTTCAGGCGTATCGGGCGTACGGGCATAGCCGACAGTGTTAATTCACCTCTTCTGCAAAAAATCAATAGGCGTTTTGTCGCCGTAAATCGCGGGGACAAAACGCCTATTGATTTGTCGCCGCAATACGCCGCTGCAGCGTACGCCCAGGTCTGAATGCAGCCTTAAGCCCTGTACACACGGGCAAGAATCTCATCAGGGTGGACATACTCTCCTTTCAAAAGAACTGCGGTTCTCTTGAAAGGCAAGAACACAGTGACGTCATCGCGTACGACGAGCATGCGCTCGTCACATTCGATGCCGTCGCCGCCATCTTGCTGCACCCAACCTATGCCATGGAAGCTACCGCGCATTAGTGTTGAGCAGAATATGCCATATTCGATTTCGCGACATATCTCGAATATATAGTCGAATATTCGAGATATATTCGCTAAATACGAATATTCGTGATATTTTTTGGAAATGAAATTATTGCGAATTTTCGCTATTGCGAATGCGAATGCGAATTGCGAATGCGAAATTTCGAGAAATGCGGAATTGAGCACTCTTATTGGCTCAGAATATTCGTGATATTTTACAATACAAAATAATTGCGAATATTCGAGAAATGCGGAAGGAGCACTCTGATTGGCTCAGAATATTCGTGATATATTACAATACACAATAATTGCGAATATTCGAGAAATGCGGAAGGAGCACTCTGATTGGCTCAGAATATTCGTGATATATTACAATACACAATAATTGCGAATATTCGAGAAATGCGGAAGGAGCACTCTGATTGGCTCAGAATATTCGTGATATATTACAATACACAATAATTGCGAATATTCGAGAAATGCGGAAGGAGCACTCTGATTGGCTCAGAATATTCGTGATATATTACAATACAAAATAATTGCGAATATTCGAGAAATGCGGAAGGAGCACTCTGATTGGCTCAGAATATTCGTGATATATTACAATATAAAATAATTGCGAATATTCGAGAAATGCGGAAGGAGCACTCTGATTGGCTCAGAATATTCGTGATATATTACAATACAAAATAATTGCGAACTTTCGAGAAATGCGGAATGGAGCACTCTGATTGGCTCAGAATATTCGTGATATATTACAATATAAAATAATCGCGCGATATCGCTATTGCTGAATAATCGCATTGCGATTTTTCGGCAATATAAAATGAGGGCTGCAGCTACTCGGCCCAAGGTCTCTAATCATACCAGCAATGCTTTTAGACGTCGATGGGGATCTCTAGGATGTGATCTGTTCTAAAAAAAAAATTGAAAACATTCGAATATTCGAAATAGCGAATATTCGCCGCGATATTCGTGTTATTCGCGAATACTCGAATATGCAATATTCGTAGCGAATATTCGCAATGCGAATATTCGTGAGCAACACTACCGCGCATGCGTCAAAGTCATTTCAAACATGCGCAGGTTTCCACGGCGACCAGGTAAGTATACACACTCTCGGGTTTCTCGGAAGGAAAACTGCTGAGAACCTCACGACGAGAAAATAGAGAGCAGGTTCTCTATTTTTCTCGTCTAGATTCTGGGCAGTTTTCTTGACGAGAGACCTGAAAGCCTCGTACACACGCACGGTATACTCGGTGCGTGTGTACGAGGCTGAACACTAAAATCTCTGCATCTACAGACGTCCACGATCTAAGACTAACCTATCTAGCCCTTTTATTAAGCTGATCCGACCCGATCCCACTCAGCTGCGGCTTCGCAGTGGAGGCGGGTCTAGAGGACACAGCAGACAACCGAAGCCCCATAGTAAGTCTATGGGTGACGTCACTACCCAATGCATTTCGCAGCCATTGTCGGCTGTGTCCTCTGCAGAGATTCTGCTGCTGAAGAATGGATCAGATCGATTTAAAAAAAAGGAATGTATACTGATTTCTTCTTTACAGGGCAAGATAGGTTAGTGTTAGATCGTAGGACGTCTGTAGATGCAGAGATTTTCGTGTTAGGGTGGACTTATCCTTTAAGTGTAGTGCACGCATGGCGTTAGCATTAGCTGCAGGGCAGGGGCTCCATGTCGTTACTGGGGGTGAGGTAATAGTCATATACTGGACAGGTGAAGAGGGCAAGGGCTCTGCATGTCCCTCCTAAACACACAGGTAACGGTGGTGATGTTTAGTACATCGGAAGAGTTTAACCACTTTAATACCGGGCATTTTTACCCCCTTCCTTCCCAGGCCAATTTTCAGCTTTCAGCACTGTCACGCTTTGAATGACAATTGCGCAGTCGTGCGACGTGGCTCCAAAACAAGATTGACGTCCTTTTTTTCCCCACAAATAGAGCTTTCTTTTGATGGTATTTAATAATCTCTGCAGTTTAAATTTTTTTGCGCTATAAACAAAAATAGAGCGACAATTTTGAAAACAAAAACAATGGCCCAGATTCAGAGAGAATTAGATTCTCGTAGCGTATCAGAAATACACTACGCCGCCGTTTTTTACCTGGCTCTACGTGGAATCCAGGTAGATTTTGTCCAGTAAACGACGGCGGCGTAGTGTATTTCTCCCGTCGCAATCCATCTGCGCGAGTAGGGGGCGTGAAGCATTTAAAATAGGCGCGTTCCCGCGGCGATCGAACTGCGCATGCTCCGTTCGCAAATTTCCCGCCGTGCACTGCGCGAAATCACGTCGTTACGTCGTAGTAGCGTCGTTTACGTACATTCCTATTCCCGAACGAGTTACGTTAAAAAAAGATATATATTTTCAAATCGACGCGGGAACGACGGCCATACTTTACATGGGTTACGCACTGTTAGACCAGCAAAAAGCTCCTCTAACATTACGTAGCCAAAAAATGACGTAGGCGATTGCGAGGGACACTCGTACCTTCGTGGATCGCCGTAAAAACTAATTTGCATATCCCGACGCATGAAAACGACGCGAACTCCTCGCAAAAATATCGCAGAGTAGATCCGAAGGCTTACGAAGACGTAAGCCTCTCGGATCGAAGCCCGAAGCCGCCGTATCATGGTTTGAGGATTCAAACTAGTGATACGGCGCGCAAAATTTGAAATTACTCCTGTCTAACACCAGTTACACAGGCGTAATTGCTCTGTGAATCTGGGCCAATATTTTTTACTTATTGCTATAATAAATACCCCACTTTCTTAAAAAACAAACACATTTTTATTTTTTTCTCAGTTTAGGCCGATACGAATTCTTCTACATATTTTTTGTAAAAAAAAAAAAAATTGCAATAAGCGTTTGATTGGTTTGCGCAAAAGTTACAAAATAGGGGATAGATTTATAACATTTATTTTTATTATTTTTTTTTTTTACTAGTAATGGCAGCGATCTGCGATTTTTGTCAGGACTGCAAAATCGGGGCGGACAGATCGGACACTTTTGACACTATTTTGGGACCATTCACATTCAAACAGAGAACAGTGCTATAAATATGCACTGATTACTGTATAAATGTGACAGGCAGGGAAGGGGTTAACGCTAGGGGGCGATCAAGGGGTTAAATATGTTCCCTAGGGAGTGATTCTAACTGTAAACTCACAAGGGGAGGAGACCAATCGGTGTCCCTATGTACAAGGGACACACCATCGGTCTCCTCTCCCTGACAGGATCGCGGGTGCCCGGCAGACATCGCAGCCACCGGCCACACGCAGGGCCGCCATCAGGGGGTACAGGCAGTACACCTGTAAAGGGCCCGGGGGTCCCTAGGAGGCCACCAGGGCCCCAGATGGCAACCCCCATTTTTTAAATTTATTTTTTATAAAAAAATATTTTTTTAAATATATTTTTATTTTATTTTTTATTAAAGGGCCAATTTTTTATTTTATTATTACAGGGCCCAGAGGTCCCCAGGGCCCCCAGATGACAACCCTCCTTTTTTTTATTAACATTTTTTACATTTTTTTAATATTATTTTATTTCTTTTTTTTTTCTTCCTTTTTTTATATATAGATATATTTTTATTAAAGGGCTCAGAGGTCACCAGGACCCCATGTGTCAAACCCCCTTTTTTTATATATATTTTTATTAAAGGGCATAGAGGTCCCCAGGGCCCTGGAAGGCAACCCCCTTGTTTCTTTTTTATAAATGTTTCTTTTCTTTTTTATGGATATATTTTTTTATTTATTTTTAATTAAAGGGCCCAGAGGTCCCCAGGGCCCCAGGTGGCAACCACCCTTTTAAAAAAAAAATCTATATATATATTTTTATATATATATATATATATATATATATATATATATATACATATACATATATATTTCTCTCTCTCTTTTTTCTTTTTATTAAAGGGCCCGGGATGGCTACCCCTCTTTTTATAAATATTTTTCTTTATTTCTTCTTTTTGTAAAGGGCCACCCACTTCTCAATCCATGGCAAACCCCCCCCCCCCTGCTTCTCAATTTCAGACGGCAGCACCCCCCCCCCTGGTTCTCTGCTCCAGGGGGCCCATGCCTGAAGCTGTGTAAGGGGCCCCAAAATTCCTGATGGCGGCTCTGGCCACATACAACGGGTGCCCAGTGATGTGGCGAGCATTAAAGTAGTTCTAAAGTCAAGACTTTTTTACCTAAATGCACTCTTTGTAGTAAAGTAAAAAGTCCCAGTATTGTATTGCTCCCCTACCTCCCTAAACACTTACCCGAGTCCTCACTCAATCCAGTGCTGTGTGCCCCTCTGCAGCGGTGTTCTCGCCTATTTCTCTTCTCACAGACAGCAGTGGGAGACATTGATTCCTATTGCTGCCAATCAAATCCAGCGAGGAGGATGCAGGGGTGGGGGGCGGGGCTGAGCTGCCTTGAGGGTGTCTATAAATGCAGGGGGGGCAGCCGGCTTGCTTTGAGGGCACTTGCAAGAGAGGAGCAGCAGTTCCATTGCAAAGAGAAGGTAAGTTTAAAAATAAATTCATTTTTTTATGATTATTTTTGGGCATTTATAACCACTTAAAAAAAAATGTTTATCAATGGGGGTGAGCTAGGGTGACCATGTGTCCTGGATTGCCCGCATTTTGCAGGTCTGTCCCGGGCACCTTCATTCCAGGACAATACAGTGTCCCGGAATGAAACTGATACAGCCCCCCCCCTTCCCCGGGCCAATCTGATGCCCCCAAAAAAGGCCGCCACATCACCGCTTTACTCACTGACAGTACTTGTCCTGTCCGGGAATGCCTGGAGGAGCACAATCCCCGCCCCCTGCTTATGATTGGTGAAATCATAAATCCCGCCTCTTGTGTCCAATCACTGTGCTGTGATTCGTTACAACACAAACTGATTTTTGGGAAGGGGGGGGGGTGTCCCTGAATGGTAGTTTGGAAATGTGGTCACCCTAGGGTGAGGGTTTGAGGGGTTTGCATGTGCTTGGAGATGCACTTTACCAGATACAAAGGACTTGTTTAACCGCTTGCCGACCTGCCGCCGCAGTTTTACGGTGGCAGGTCGGCTCTGCTGGGTGAGATCACGTAGATCTATGTCATCTCGCCAAGCAGCCAAATGGGGGTGCGCGCCCCCCGCTCGCCCCTGACTCCCACGCATGTGGCACCTGCGATCGCTCGTTACAGAGCGAGGACCGGAAGCTGTGTGTGTAAACACACAGCTCCCGGTACTGATCGAGGGGGGGGGTGACCTATCGTCTGTTCATACAATGTATGAACAGCGATTTGTAATTTCCCTCAGTCAGTCCACCCCCCCTTCAGTTAGAACACACCCAGGGAACATACTTGACCCCTTCCCTGCCCCCCAGTGTTAACCCCTTCCCTGCCAGTGGCATTTTTATAGCAATCCAATGCATTTTTATAACACTGATCGCTATAAAAATGCCAATGGTCCCAAAAATGTGTCAAAAGTGTCCGCCATAATGTCGCAGTACTAAAAAAAATGCTGATCGCCGCCATTACTAGCAAAAAAAAACTATTAATAAAAATGCCATAAAACTACCCCCTATTTTGTAAACGCTATACAGTAACTTTTGCGCAAACCAATCAATAAACGCTTTTTGCGATTTTTTTTTTTCCACAAAAAATATGTAGAAGAATACGTATCGGCCTTGTTTTATATATTTTTAGGGGGATATTTATTATAGCAAAAAGTAAAAAATATTATTTTTTTTCAAAATTGTCGCTCTATTTTAGTTTATAGCGCACAAACTAAAAAAACGCAGAGGTGATCAAATACCACCAAAAGAAAGCTGTATTTGTGAGAAAAAAAGGAGGCCAATTTTGTTCGGGAGCCACGTCGCAGGACCGCGCAATTGTCAGTTAAAGCGACGCAGTGCCGAATCGCAAAAAGTGCTCTGGTCTTTGACCAGCAATGTGGTCCGGGGGTTAAGTGGTTAAATAAATAAACGGTTCTAATTTCACATTAAGTTGTTTTTATTGATTCACTTTTTTTTTTTTTTACCTACTGTAGATAAACTTTAACAAACTTTATTGATTTTAATAATCTCAGGGTCGAAGGGATTATGACCATAATACATCATGTAATATCCTACTTCAGATTATATGTAGCTGATGAATGGATTGTAAAATCAGGATATCATGCTGAAGTACCAGCAGCAGAAGTACCAGCTTGTATGATTGAATTTGTTCTCATAACTTTAATCACATCCAGATATTTTCCTAATCGGCAGAATAAGCTCCCGCATTGGAAAATGTTAGAATGATATAACATGCAGTTATTGTGTCGTGGATTAAACAACCCATCCATGTTTAATCATACAAGACAAATACAGTTCTATCTTCTTTTTTTGGCCAAAAGAAAATGTATATACATTAGAAAATGGAATTTGAATGGAATGGAAAGTGTAACTACAAAAGAAAATCCCCTCTGGCTCTGACTCTAAGGCCTCGTACACACGATCGGACATATCCGATGAAAACGGTCCGCGGACCATTTCCATCGGATATGTCCGATCGGGAGTTTGATCCGATGGCGTGTACACACCATCGGATCAAATTCCCCGCCGCCGGACGGCGCGGTGACGCGGCGGTGACGTTGACACCGCCGCGTCACCGCCACGTCACCGCACCAGGAAGTTAAACACTTCCGCGCATGCGCCGAATCCATTCGGCGGCAGCGCGGCGGCGGTGGGGGACGACATGTCTGCTGGTAAGTGTACTAACCAGCAGACATGTCGGGCGGACAGATTCCACCGGATGGATTTCAAAGCATGCTTTGAAATCTGTCGGGTGGACAAATCTGTCCGCTAGCCCATACACACGAGCGGAGATGTCTGCTGAAACGGTCCATCGGACCGTTTTCAGCGGACATATCCCCTCGTGTGTACGAGGCCTAATGCGATCGTTATTCATGTCATGGAAAAAAAACTAAATTTTTCTCGACGTGACTCCTCCCAACCCTGCCTTGCCTACACACGATCGTGATAAAAAATGCTCGAGCAATGCGCGTGACGTTCAACACGTACGACGGCACTATAAAGGGGAAAGTTCCATTCGGACCACGCCACCCTTCGGGCTGATTATGCTCATTTTCCTTTTCATAACTTGCTCCTGAGCATGCGTTTTTTTTTAGCCTACACACGACCGGTTTTCACGACGCCGTGAAAAACAACAAGCCTACACACTACAAAATAGAGCAGCTTCTAAATTTTTAATGCCCATTTTTCTCGTCGAGAAAAATGCTCTGGAGCCTACACACGGCCGTTTTTCACGACCAATTAAAAAAATAAAATTTTTCTCGTTATGAAAAACGGTTGTGGGGACACGATTGGAAAATCCGACAAGAAAACCGTGGATTTTTTTTTTTGACGGAATGTTGGCTCAAACTTGTCTTGCATACACGCGGTCACACCAAATTCCGACCGTCAAGAACGCGGTGACGTACAACACTACGACGACCCTGAGAAAAATGAAGTTAAATGATTCCGACTCCGAGCATGTGTTTAAATTGATTCAGAGCATGCGGAAAGCTCTATTTGTGAGAACAAAATGATAAAAACTCTATTTGGATACAGCGTAGCATTACTGCGCATTTGTCATTGAAAGCTGAAAATTGGCCTAGGGAGGAAGGTGGCGAAAGTGCCCGGTATTGACGTAGTTAAAAAAGGGCACCTGTGATCGCTCGTTACAGAGCGAGAACCGGGAGCTGTGTGTGTAAACACACAGCTCCCGGTTCTTTCAGGGGGAGAAATGACTGTTCGCATGTTCATACAATGTATGAACAGCGATCTGTCATTTCCCCATATCAGTCCCATCCCCCCTTCAGTTAGAACACACCTTAGGGAACATGATTAACCCCTTGATCGCCCCCTAGTGTTAACCCCTTCAATGCCAGTGACATTTTTACAGTAATCAATGCATTTACAGTATATAGCACTGATCGGTTGCTATAAAAATGCCATGGTCCCAAAAATGTGTCAAAAGTGTCTGAAGTGCCCGCCATAACGTTGCAGTCATGATAAAAATTTCAGATCGCCGCCATTACTAGTAAAAAATAATTATTAATATAAATGCCATAGGAAAGGGGGGGGGAATGATTAGTAAAGGGGAAGGGAACAGGTTTTTAACGTATATGTAAATAACTCACAAAGGGAATATAAAGAAGGTTGAAGCTAAAGAACCTCACAAACACTAGAGACACAGGGTAATATTTATACACACAAAATAAACACAGACACATAGACAGCACAAATAAATAAACCTGAAAAGGGCCTAAAACTAATATGTATATATAAATGTATGTGTGGGGGCGTGTATGTAGGTATGTAAACGTGCATGTGTGTGTGTGTGTGTGTGTATGCGTGTATATATGTGCACATGTGTGTAGAAGTATGTATGGGTATGTAGATATATATGCATATACTTTTTTTTTTTGCAAGTTTGGATATAGCAACACGACAAACACGATAAACACACAAGAATATAAAAGAGGGAATACCCTAAGAGGAATAATTTAGTTATAATCTATATGGGGGGGTGCGGGAGCAGGAGGGGGGAGAGAGGGGGGAGAAGCATTATCTTTTTTTTTTTTTTTTTGTTTCTGGCCGTTTTTTCATTTTTTTTGTTTTTTATTCCCTTTTTTTTTTTTTTTTTGTACATGTTTTGTTTGTATTTATAAATGTTATGTATTTTGTTCCCGGCGGAGGGTTGGTATACATGTAAGTGATGTAATATACAGAAAATACAAAAATAAAGAATTATATAAAAAAAAAAAATATATAAATGCCATAAAACTATACTCTATTTTGTAGACGCTATAACTTTTGCGCAAACCAATCAAACGCCTATTGCGATTTTTTTTAACGAAAAATATATAGAAGAATACGTATCGGCCTGAACTGAGAAAAAAAAAAATAAAAAAAAATTATATATATTTTTGGGGGATATTTATTATAGCAAAAAGTAAAAAATATTGCATTTTTTTCAAAATTGATGCTCTATTTTTGTTTATAGCGCAACAAATAAAAACCGCAGAGGTGATCAAATACCACCAAAAGAAAGCTCTATTTGTGGGAAAAAAAGGACGCTAATTTTGTTTTGGAGCCACGTCGTACGACCGCGCAATTGTCACTTAAATAGACGCAGTGCCGAATCGCAAAAAGCCCGGTCATTGAGCAGCAAAATGGTCCAGGGCTGAAGTGGTTAAATCATTTTTATTTTTGTTTTGATAACTAAATGTATTTAGAACATTTGGAAATAGTCTGTTTGAAATGAACGATGACAAAATCATTGACTGTTGACTTGGCTTTTTATTGCCTTTGTATTATTCGTTATTATGACACGTTGTTTGGGTTTTGGAAAAATATTTAAACTGAATCAAAACACGTTCTGTTTGAAGCATTTTTATTTGTTTTCCGTCTCCGCATTTACACTTTTTATTAAGCAAAATATTACTTGAGAAAATTGTACTCCGGAACAGTAGTATTCAATTGACAGACATTGAATTATATTTTTTTTTTTACAGAACAGTATGCAAAATTGGTTTTATTTAGAGTGCTGTTTCGGTTGCCAAATGCTGAAAGAACATTTAATAGAAACACAGGCAGAGCTTTTCAAACATGACAATAATGCCTTGTATGTAATAAACCAAAGATATTCTCGGATTAAATGTTTTTTTCTACAATGTACATAGAAAAAAAAATCACCAAAGGAGCTATGAGATTCTACTCATATTACACGATTTTCTCCTAGAAAAATGTTAATCTTCTAGGTGTTAATGTTTTTTAATTTTTTATAAAAATAAATATGTATAAGACATAGGAAAACCCCAGTTTTACAGAGGTATAGGATCCAATTTTTATATAAAACACAAATTATAAAGTTAATTTCTTATGCCGCGTACACACGGTCGTTTTTTGCGATGAAAAAAAAACGACGTTTTCTGTGAAGTAAAAAACGACGTTTTTGAAACGTCACTTTTCAAAGACGATGTTGCCTACACACCATCGTTTTTTCACAAAAAGCGAGGTTACGTTCACCACTCTTTTCCATTGAAGCTCGCTTCATAACTAGCTTCTGGGCATGCGCGGGTTGAAAAACATCGCTTTGAACGACGTTTTTGCTACACGCGGTGACTTTTTGTGAAACAAAAAACGACGTTTTGAAAAACGGCACAAAAAATTCAAGCATGTTGGAATTTTTTTTTTGTCGTTTTTTTGAAGACAAAAAACAACGTTTTGCCCACACACGATCAATTTAAATGACGTTTTAAAAAACGTCGTTTTTTTTTCATCGCAAAAAACGACCGTGTGTACGCGGCATTAGCGCTGAGAAAATGTGTCAATGTCTTTCATATGACAGGGCAGAAAAATACAACCACTATCATAAGACCTTGACGCTAATTGAGAAGTGGGAGGCCTTTAAAAAAAAAAATAAGGAAAAATATTAATAAATATATAAAGAAAAGGGGGGGGGGGTAGCCATTCGGGGCCCTGGGGACCTCTGGGCTCTTTAACCGCTTAATCACCACCTTATAGACAACATGGGCCACATTCACGTACATCGGCGCATTTTTTGACTGGCGTAGCGCACCTCCTTTACGTTAGACTGCCGCAATGTAGCGGCGCAATCACCGTATTCTTGTTTGACTTGCGCAGAAATTAGCGCCTGTGCAACATAATTTCAGAGGCGTAAGGCGGAGTAATTCAAATTGGGAGGGACGTGGGCGTGTTACATTGAAATGAGCCATGACCCCATGCAAATGAAGGGGCGGCCGGCTCGCACATGCGCACATGAAGCAGACCATGGTCAGCACCTCTGTGCGCATGCTCACAACTCGGGAACCGCGCAATCAGTGAAATTGGAAGTGGACCCGGACAACTTAGTGAACTACGCAGACAGCATAAATAGACAGAGACAAACGCACTTCCTTTGCAAAAGTACATCCCTTTGTATCCCTCCCTATACAGCAAGGTGCTTTTGTTCCGTTGTTTATTAGCGTTTGTTTGTTTGTTTGTGACGTGTCTTTGAGATATTTGGGGACTGTTTTGCAGAGTGATTTTTGTCTTTTATGTGTTTTCTTTGTTGTTTTTTTTTTTTTAATTAGATTTTTGCTGGGCATTTTTTATTTTTGCTGGTCAATTTTTTATTTTTTGGGGTTCTGTTTGTGAATGATTTTGGAATGTGGGGGTGACATTCCTGCCGGAAAAGGGGTGTCACCCTCATTTGTGGTGGAGAAGTGATCCCCAGGTCCGTGTGAATGGTGTATGAATGTACAGTGACATAATTGGAGCCGTGGCGTGGTGTTGCTGCTCCCAAGTCCTGCATGGTGGGCTTGTGCCAATCCAATGTGATGAGGATGTGATGTGTCTGTGCTTAGGGACCACAGTGGTGTGCATGCATGCATTCTCATTGTGCCATGATTAATGTGTGTGTTTAACGTGCAAAGATGCCTAATGTGAGCTGTCTCCTGGCTGCTCTTCCCTCAGAAGACGCGGTAGCCTCGGTTAGGGGGGGATTGTCTGGTTCAGGGGTCAGGTCATCACTTATGTCAATCTCCAGGCCCTTTCTCACTGCGAAGTTGTGCAGCATGCAACATGCACCAATGATCTGGCATACAAAGTTTGGGGAATATAACAGGGTACCATGGGGGGTTCCGTATAGGAGTCATGAGATGGGGTCCCAGTGCATATGCAGAGTCACCCTGAAGGGATAAGACAGGAGGATGTTAGTAGTGCATGTGCCCCCTGTGATTTCAGCATCATGGGGGGGACAGTCATGCCTGCCACCCATGTCACTCACCAACCAGCCAGCTGTCCCCATACATGTTCTGTTCGAAATCTGTGGGGATGGGGCTAGGATTGTATATGTAGCTGTCATGGGTGTCATGGGTGGTGTCATGTGTTGGGCTCCTGCAGGGTTGTGGTTAATTCCAGGATGGCATGAGGGGTGAATCTGAAGATGCGATACACGTCAGAATCACTCATGCCAAAGATGTCTATGCGTGTGTGATATATCAAGTGAAGAGTGAGGGGCTTGTATCAGATTCGATTATTATATCCATCAAGGTTTTAAAGGGCTATTGAAAGATAGTGAGACCGTGCGTATATGTATGTATATTTCTGCTCAAAATGTTTATAAAAGCAAAGAATTTTTTTTGGGATAAAAAAAAAAACACTCCCGTGCCCTCCTCCGTGCCCTCCTCCGTGCCCTCCTCCGTGCTCTCCTCCGTGCCCTCCTCCGTGCTCTCCTCTTTCTTTGCTCATCTAAAGTCAGTAGTATAGCTATGAGCATGGATGCCCCTGGCATGTTGGCATACAGATTGTTGTGCAACACGTGTGACTGCTCAGCTCCTCACTAACAGTGTTGCTTTCTCTGACATGTAGACAAATTGTCTAATTTTATACCACCTTTTATATGGTCTAATTTTAGACAGGCCGTGCAGCTGTTGCGCACACCGCGTAGCCTGCGCTGCACCAACGTTCTTTTGTGGATCCCCGTAACTCCCTCATTAGCATATTTGAATAGCAAATCAATGGTGTGTCTAGCGCAGTTTTGCGCGGACGGATGCGCCTGTCTATCGAAATTACGCCGGACAAAAAAAAGTAGATTTCTTGCGTATCTCGTTTTGGGGATGCGGAGCATCGAAACGCATGCGCACATTTAGACTTACGCCGCGCATCTCCTGTTACGCCGGCGTAATCGCTCTGTGAATCTGGCCCCATATGTCTACAAGGCGGTCGCTTAACCCTGGGGCGCGCACACAGGAGTGTCTGTGACCGCCGGGTCCAGAGGACCCAGCGCATCACGGAACACGGTAAATTGCCGCTGATAGCAGCTGTTTACCACGTGATCGCTCCATCCAATGTTCCTCCCTCCTCTCTCTGTACCGATTGGTACAGTGTGAGAGGAGCGCTGGTGTCAGCAGCGCTGTGGGCTGGATCTGTGACTATTGCAGTCACAGATCCAGCCATCCCTGCTCAGCCATCCCTGCGCAATACTCTGCAATACCCCTACCCATGTGCAATATTCTGCAATACCCCTACCCCTGTGCAATGCTCTGCAATATCCCTACCCCTGTGCAATACTCTGCAATACCTCTACCCCTGTGCAATGCTCTGCAATATCCCTACCCCTGTGCAATGCTTTGCAAAACCCCTACCCCCTGCGCAATACTCTGCAAAACCCCTACCCCCTGCGCAATACTCTGCAATACCCCTACCCCCTGCGCAATACTCTGCAATACCCCTACCACCTGCGCAATACTCTGCAAAACCCCTACCCCTGTGCAATACTCTGCAAAACCCCTACCCCCTGTGGAATACTCTGCAATACCCCCTGCGCAATACTCTGCAATACCCCCTGCGCAATACTCTGCAAACCCCCTGCGCAATACTCTGCAATACCCCTGCACAATACTCTGCAATACCCCTGCACAATACTCTGCAATACCCTTGCACAATACTCTGCAATACCCCCGCACAATACTCTGCAATACCCCCGCACAATACTCTGCAATACCCCCGCACAATACTCTGCAATACCCCCGCACAATACTCTGCAATACCCCCGCACAATACTCTGCAATACCCCCTGTGCAATACTCTCCAATACCCCCGCACAATACTCTGCAATACCCCCGCGCAATACTCTGCAATACCCCCGCACAATACTCTGCAATGCCCCCGCACAATACTCTGCAATACCCCCTGTGCAATACTCTCCAATACCCCCGCACAATACTCTGCAATACCCCCGCACAATACTCTGCAATACCCCCTGTGCAATACTCTCCAATACCCCCTGTGCAATACTCTCCAATACCCCCGCACAATACTCTGCAATACCCCCGCACAATACTCTGCAATACCCCCGCACAATACTCTGCAATACCCCCGCACAATACTCTGCAATACTCCCGCACAATACTCTGCAATACCCCCGCACAATACTCTGCAATACCCCCGCACAATACTCTCCAATACCCCCGCACAATACTCTCCAATACCCCCGCACAATACTCTGCAATACCCCCGCACAATACTCTGCAATACCCCCGCACAATACTCTCCAATACCCCCGCACAATACTCTGCAATACCCCCGCACAATACTCTGCAATACCCGACCAATACTCTACAATATCCGTAAAATACTCTGGAAAACAAAATGCGTTTTAACCACTTCCTGCCCGTCGGACATCATATGACGTCCTTGATTTTGTGCAGGGATATCTGAATGATGAGTGCAGCTACAGGCATCATTCAGATATCATCTTTTTTTAGCCAGCGATTCTCTACACCAGGGATCCTCAAACTACGGCCCTCCAGCTGTTGCGGAACTACACATCCCATGAGGCATTGTAAAACTCTGACATTCACAGACATGACTGGGCATGATGGGAATTGTAGTTTCTGAACAACTGGAGGGCCGTAGTTTGAAGACCCATGGTCTACACTGGAAAAATGATCATGACGGCTGTTCCCCCTTTTGATCGTTCTTACGGGAGGCGAAAGGGGACATCCCCCCCTCCCTTCGCCCTCCGGTGCTTCTTCGACCTCACCGCTATGATTAAAGCCAGCATCGTTTTTGGTTTTTTTCAGGCTTTCCAGACTAAAGGTGAGATGTGGGGTCTTATTGACCCCATATCACACTGTAAAGAAGACCTGTCATGCTATATTCCTATTACAAGGGATGTTTACATTCCTTGTAATAGGAATAAAAGTGATCAAAACATTTATTTTTGGGGAAGAATGTGTCAAACTAAAATAAATAAAGTGAAATGAACAAAAAAAAATGTTTAAAGCCCCCCTTGTTCTGTGTGCTCGTATACAGAAGTGACCGCACACGTAAGTCCCGCCTACATATGAAAACAGTGTTCAAACCACACATGTGAGGTATCGCTGCGAACGTTAGAGCGAGAGCAATACTTTTGGCCCTAGACCTCCTCTCCAACTAAAAAGATGTAACCAGTAAAAATATTTAAAGCGTCACCTATGGGGATTTTTAAGTAGCAAAGTTTGGCGCCATTCCACAAGCGTGTGCAATTTTGAAGGGTGACATGTTGGGTATCTATTTACTCGGCGTAATTTCATCATTCACATTATGCAAAAACATTGGGCTAACTTTAATGTTTTTTTTTAAAAAGCACAAAACTGTTTTATTTCCCAAAAAAATGCGTTAGAAAAATTGCTGTGCAAATACCATGCGCGATAAAAAGTTGCAATGACCGCCATTGTATTCTCTAGGGTCTTTGCTAAAAAAGCATATATAATGTTTTGGGGTTCTATGTAATTTTCTAGGAAATAAATGATGATTTTTACATGTAGGAGAGAAATGTCAGAATTGGTGTGGGTGCTCCAGAACGCCTGATGGCGCTCCCTGCATGTTGGGCCTCTGTATGTGGCCACGCTGTGTAAAAGTCCCACACATGGGGTATCGCCATACTCGGGAGGACTAGCAGAATGTGTTTTGGGGTGTACTTTGTGGTATGCATATGCTGTGTGTGAGAAATAACCTGCTAATATGAACATTTTGTGAAAAATTAAATAAAAAAATTAAAAATCTTGATTTTGCAAAGACTTGTGGGAAAAAATGATGACTTCAAAAAACTCTCAATGCCTCTTTCTAAATACCTTGGAATATCTTCTTTCCAAAAAGGGGTCATTTGGGGGGTAATTGTACTTTTCTGGCATGTTAGGGTCTCAAGAAATGAGATAGGCCGTCAGTACTTCAGGTGTGATCAATTTTCAGATATTGGCACCATAGCTTGTATTTTTTTTATTTATTTTTTACCAAAGATATGTAGCAGTATACATTTTCTGCAAAATTAATGAAGAAAAATTACCTTTTTGCAACATTTTATAATAGAAATGTAAAAAAATAAAGTTTTTGCAACATTTTCTTTTTTTTTGTGGGGAAAAAGGACAAACATTTCATTTGGTTACAGTGTTGTATGACTGAGTTATTGTCATTCAAAATGTGAGAGCACCGAAAGCTGAAAATTGGTCTGGTTATTAAGGGTGTTTAAGTGCCCAGTGGTCAAGTGGTTAAAGGGTCACTAAAGGAAAAAATTGTTTTTTAGCTAAATAGCTTCCTTTACCTTACTGCAATTCTGGTTTCATGTCCTCATTGTTCGTTTTCGCTTTGAAGTTGCTGTAATCCTTCTCTGATCTCCACACTTCCTGCTGTCTGTTTCCTTATGAAAAAACTCATGGGAGCTTCTCTCTGTGGTCCCTGATCAATCAGATTCATTTTAAAAACAAACACTGCCCTGTGTTTGTTTTTGTTCTGTGTGTCTCTGTACTTCACAGAAACATGAAACTAGATTAAAAACGAAACTGAAACTGCAGGCACATTATATGATTGATTTTTATCTATTTTTAATCATTTTTTAAAAGGAATCAGTTAACTATTATGTCTCTATACCCTGTAAACAGTCATTTCAGCAAAAAAAAGTCCTTTACAACTCCTTTAATAAAAAAGAAAAAAGACAAAAAAAGTAACCTCTATATATAAAAAGGGGGGGGGTTGCCATCCAGGGCCCTGGGGACCTCCGGGGGCCCTGCGGACCTCTGGGCCCTTTAATAAAAAAAATTACATATATAAAAAAAGAAATACAAAAAATATATACAATTTTTTTTTGTTAATAAAAAATGGGGGAGTTGTCATCCGGGGCCCTGCAAGAAGAGGGAGAGGGAGAGGGATAGTGACTGCTCACTATGATAGCCAACCAGAGGCTGGCACTGATCTAGATCAATCTTTGATCTAGGTTTTTTTTGTTGTAAATTTTTAACTTTATTTTTATTATTATTATTATTGTTGGGGGTTTTTTCTGCAAGAAGAGGGAGAGAAAACACAGAGGCGGGCTTCACGGTGACTGATCACTATAATAGCCAATCAGAGGCCAGCACTGATCTAGATCAAACGTTGATCTAGTTTTTTTTGTAATGTTTTAACTTTATTTTTATTATTATTTTCTGCTAGAAGAGGGAGAAAAAACACAGAGGCGGGCTTCACAGTGACTGATCACTATAATAGCCAATCAGAGGCTGTCACTGATCTAGATCACACCTTGATCAAGTTTTTTTTTGTACATTTTTAACTTTATTTATATTAATATTATTATTGATTTTTTTTTCTGCGAGAAGAAGGAGAGAAAACAAGCGGGCTTCACAGTGACTGTTCACTATAATAGGCAATCAGGGGCGCGCACTGATCTAGATCAGACCTTGATCTAGTTTTTTTTTTTACATTTTTAACTTTATTTTTATTATTATTGTTTTTTTTTCTGCAAGAAGAGGGAGAGAAAACACAAAGGCAGGCTTCACAGTGACTGATCACTACATTAGCCAATCAGAGGCTAGCACTGATCTAGATCAAACCTTGATCCAGGTTTTTATTTTAATTTTTGTTTACTTTATTTGTATTATTATTATGATTTTTTTTTCCCGCAAGAAGAGGGGGAGAAAACATGGAGTTGGGCTTCACAGTGACTCATCGCTATAATAGCCAATCAGAGGCTGGCACTGATAGATCAAACCTTGATCTAGGTTTTTTTTGTAACGTTCTAACTTTATTTTTAGTATTATTATTATTTTTGCAAGAAGAGGGAGAGAAAAAACGGAAGCAGGCTTCACAGTGACTGATCACTATAATAGCCAATCAGAGGCTGGCACTGACCTAGATCAAACCTTAATCTAGGTTTTTTTTTTTTTTTTTACCTTAATTTTTTATTATTATTTTTTTTTTTCTCTGCAAGAAGAGGGAGAGAAAACACAGAGGCGGGCTTCACAGTGACTGATCACTACAATAGCCTATCAGAGGCTATCACAGTGAACAGGTGACTTGGAATCGGGAGTTCTGGGTCCCGATAGTTAGTATGGGGACTAATACTCACCAGACTCTTGCTGAGTCCCCAGTCTCTGTGCTGGGAGCTAGGCAAATATGTGGCCCCACAGAAAAAATCTCCAGTCCATTGGGGCCACAGATTCATTACATCAATCTGTTCTCTTTTTTTTACATATATTTCTTTAACCACTTAAGGACCGCCGCATGTACATTTACGTCGGCAGAATGGCACCGACAGGCACATCAACGTATATATACACAGCCAATGCGCGCGCGCGCGCGCTTGCCCGCCCTGTCACTTCCTCCTCCTGTGTAAACACAGGAAGGAGGAAGCGATGTGATCTCTCCCTTGGCGGTTTTTTCAACCACCGCTGAGGAGAGATCACAACACAGTAAGTCCTGCACTAACACTACACTGCACTAACACTACACATAAACACATTTAACCCCCGCGATCGCCCCCCCCCCCTCCCCCCTGTCACAGTGTCACTGAATGCAGTAATCATACATGTATGATTACTGTATTTAGTGTCAGTGTGACAGGCAGTGTGACAGTCAGTTAGTGTTAGGTCCAGGGTAGCCCCCGTACCCCCCCTAATAAAGTTTTAACCCCTTGATCCCCGCCCTAGTTAACTCTTTCACTCCCTATTGCCAGCATCACTAAGCGATCATTTTTCTGATCGCTGTATTAGTGTCGCTGTTCCCGCTAGGTAGCTAATTTTTTTTTATTGCGATTTTTTTTTTACTAAAGACATGTGGCTAAATAAATTTTGGCCTAAATGTTTGACTAAAATTTTGTTTATTGATTTTTCTTATAACAAAAAGTAAAAAATATTGATTTTTTTTTCAAAAATGTCGCTCTATTTTTGTATATAGCGCAAAAAAAAAAAAAACATTTTTTAAAAAACTTTGAAAATACTTCTACATTCCCCTTAAACAGGGGCGCACTCTAGAACCTACTCAACTGATTTTAATATTCTTGAAGCATCTCATTGACTAAAAATATTTACTGAAAACGTTCTTGGAGCAAAATTCTCCGTCTACGCCGAGTCACAAATTGAATAGCGACAGAGACGCTTATGATGATTGCACCAGACCCTTGGGATGGCACTTTATTACCTTTCCAAACCACACTTCAGAGGAATTAATTAATTGATGCTCTTAGCAGCTTCACTCTGACAAAAACATATGATACTAAAATGTTAAACATGGAAGTGAAGATGAGCCTGTCAGAGGAAGCCTGAAAGTGCTTATTAATACGGCTTTTGATAAATATCTGCTCGGGCTCACACTGCGCCACGTCTGCTTTCATCTTTGAAAGTAGTTAATCTGATTGATGAAGATCCTGTTTCAGATTGTCTCCCATGCTGGGCTTAATAACTGCACTTTTTTGCCAAAAAAAAAAGACAAGAGAAAGAGTCGGTGAAGGTGTTTTCGATTGATTCAAAAAACTTCCAAATAATGCCTTGTTTATCTAATTTATAGCTAAACTCCAGGAAAACAGTCAAATATACAGAAGACATACATATAAGGATGCTGGCTTACATGTCAAAGGATATCTATCTATCAGGGCAGTAGACCTGATTTTTCTCTTTTGCAGTTAATAGAAAAATGCTCATACTCACCTAGGTGGACGCAGCATTAACCACTTAAAGGATCACTAAAGGAACTTTTTTTTTAGCTAAATAGCTTCTTTTACCTTACTGCAGTACTGGTTTAATGTCCTCATTGTTCGTTTTTGCTTTGAAGTTGCTGTAATCCTGCTCTGTTCTCCACACTTCCTGCTTGTCTGTTTCCTTATAACCACAGTGCTGGGATCTTTCTCACGGTGGTCTAAGCTGTCATTACTGTGTGTCTAAAACTTCCCAGAACCAATCAGATTCATTTTAAAAACAAAACACTGCCCTGGATTTGTTTGTTTTTGTTCTGTGTTTCTATTTCTACTTCACAGAAACATGAAACCAGTTCAAAAGTGAAACTAACCTGCAGGCACATTATATGATTGATTTTTATCTATTTTTAATCATTTTGAAAAGGAATCAGTTAACTTTTATGTCTCTATACCCTGTAAACAGTCATTTCAGCCAAAAAATGTTTTTCCTTTAGTGACCCTTTAAGGACCCATTCACGCCAATATACGTCGGCAGAATGGCACGGCTGAGCACAATCACGTACATGTACGTGTCTCTTTAAGCCCAGCCGTGGGGTCGCGCGCGCACGTGACCTGGTCCAAAGCTCCGTGGGCAGGCCCGCGGGACCCGCGGACCCGATCGCCGCGAGCTGAAGAACGGGGAGAGATGTGTGTAAACACACCTTCCCCGTTCTTCACAGTGGCACTGTCATTGATCGTCTGTTCCCTGATATAGGGAAAGGCGATCAATGAAGTCACCGCCCCTCCACAGTTAGAAACACATATGAGGTCACACTTAACCCCTTCAGTGCCCCCTAGTGGTGCAATTGTCATTTTCACAGTAAACAATGCATTTTTATAGCACTTTTTGCCGTGAAAATGACAATGGCCATAATGTCGCAGTCCCGAAAAAAATCGCTGATCGCCGCCATTAGTAGTAAAAAAAAAAAAAAAATATTAATAAAAATATAATAAAACTATCCCCTATTTTGTAAACATTATAAATTTTGCGCAAACCAATCGATAAACGCTTATCGCGATTTTTTTTTACCAAAAAGAGGTAGAAGAATACGTATCGGCCTAAACTGAGGGAAAAAAAAGTTTTTTTTATATATTTTTGGGGGATATTTATTATAGCAAAAAGTAAAAAATATTGAATTTTTTTCAGAATTGTCGCTCTATTTTTGTTTATAGCGCAAAAAAAAATAAAAAAACGTAGAGGTGATCAAATACCACCAAAAGAAAGCTCTATTTGTGGGAAAAAAAGGACGCCAATTTTGTTTGGGAGCCGCGTCACACGACCGCGCAATTGTCAGTTAAAGCAACGCAGTGTCGAATGGCAAAAAGGGGCAAGGTCCTTAACCTGCATAATGGTCCGGGTCTTAAGTGGTTAAAGGGGTTGTAAACTCTCAAGGTTTTTCACCTTAATGCATTCTATGCATTAAGGTGAAAAACCTCCTGCGCCCCAGAGTCACCCTTTTACTTACCTGAACCCGGTCTTTCCAGCGAAGGGGACGAGCACACACGGCTCCAGCCAGTGTCTCGGGATTGGATAGATTGATAGCAGCGCAACCATTGGCTCCTAATGCTGTTAATCAAATCCAATGATGCGGGAGCCGGGGGCGGGGCAGAGTACTGCTGTCTGTGTTAATGGACGCAGCAGCAGGACACGAGAGCTCGCCCACACGAGAGCCCCGAGGGAGAGCGGTTCTCCAACGGGGCACTTAAGAACAGGAGGAGCCAGGAGCACTGCTGACAGACCCCAGAAAAGGAGGATCGGGGCCACTCTGTGCCAAACCAACTGCACAGAGGAGGTAAGTATGACATGTTTGTTCGTTTTATTTTTTTACAACCCGAACCTTTATTTAGATATCCTTTAAAGGGGTTGTAAAGGTTGATTTTTTATTTTCTAAATAGGTTCCTTTAAGCTAGTGCTAGTGCACCTACCTTTTCCTTCGATTTCCCTTCTAAATGTTTTTTTTTCCTTTGTCTAAATTTCTCACTTCCTGTTTCTCCTCAGTAAGCTTGCCCCCATCATCCAAGCCGTTCTGGCTGGGGGTTAGTCAGCCAGAACAGCTTACTGAGGAGGAACAGGAAGTGAGAAATTCAGACAAAGAAAAAAAACATTTAGAAGGGGAATCGAAGGAAAAGGTAAGTGAACCAACAATGCACTAGCTTAAAGGAACATAAACATATTTAGAAAATAAAAAAACAAACCTTTACAACCCCTTTAATCCCAGGCTACATCTCTCCCCCGCTCCCTCTACACTGAGAACTGAGCCATCAAAGACCACTAATCGCTGGTATTGGGTTTGCTCTTAGCACAGAGCGGTGATTGTCAGTCATCAATCTGTGCTCTGCCCCTCCAGTGCTCACTGGAGAGCCGGACCATTGGGGAGCCTCTGAGAGGCTGAGCGCACTGCCCGTCAGGCATTTGGGTGGATCCCAACAATATTGTCAGGATCTCAGCTGGACCAACTCTGATTTCAGCCGACTGTACTTTAGCCCACTGTTGGCTAAATCTGGGTCACAGGAATGCAGAACTAAGTAAACTCCTGTGACCCACAGGAGAAGTATGGACAAAAGAGCTTTGGCCATAATTCACCTTTAAAGTGATTGCAAACCCCAAAATCAAAAATGAACAATGCATATCCTATACTGTCCATGCCTCAATCCATGGCACCTAGTGTGATTTCTGTCTGCTCTCAAATTCATGTGATATCTGCATGAGTCGCTTCTGACAGTCTATGCAGACACCAAGCAATGCCTAGAGATGGCCCCTCCCCCTTTAGCACAAAAAAAGGTGATTGACAGCCTTAGTTGTGCATGTTTCCCTATGAAACTGTGTAGAGGGTGTGTCCTTTCCCTTCACTCTGGACTCAGATTACACTCAGATCACTGCTCTATGTTGTGCAGTGTTTGATATCAGATCCCCGCCCTCTGCCTTCTGGAGCTCATAATGCATGTGTGAAATGTGTGCTTTAGGAGGCTGTCAAGAAGAGATGGATGCAAATAAGCCGGTTTCACTCATGTTGGAAGATAAGTTGTATCTCTGTGTATCACCAGAGGCTGGTGAGTTCAGTTGGTATTAGTGTTGAGCAGAATATGCCATATTCGATTTCGCGATATATCTCGAATATATAGTCGAATATTCGAGATATATTCGCTAAATACGAATATTCGTGATATTTTTTGGAAATGAAATTATTGCGAATTTTCGCTATTGCGAATGCGAATGCGAATTGCGATTGCGAATGCGAAATTTCGAGAAATGCGGAATGGAGCACTCTGATTGGCTCAGAATATTCGTGATATTTTACAATACAAAATAATTGCGAATATTCGAGAAATGCGGAAGGAGCACTCTGATTGGCTCAGAATATTCGTGATATATTACAATACACAATAATTGCGAATATTCGAGAAATGCGGAAGGAGCACTCTGATTGGCTCAGAATATTCGTGATATATTACAATATAAAATAATCGCGCGATATCGCTATTGCCGAATAATCGCATTGCGATTTTTCGGCAATATAAAATGAGCGCTGCAGCTACTCGGCCCAAGGTCTCTAATCATACCAGCAATGCTTTTAGACGTCGATGGGGATCTCTAGGATGTGATCTGTTCTAAAAAAAAAATTGAAAACATTCCAATATTCGAAATAGCGAATATTCACCGCGATATACGTGTTATTCGCGAATACTTGAATATGCAATATTCGTAGCGAATATTCGCAATGCGAATATTCGTGAGCAACACTAGTTGGTATATGTAAAAGTTTACAACCACTTTATGCCCATGCCCCAGAAGAATTTCTGATAAAATGTGTCGGGCGAAGCTGCGTGCCGTGGCGTGATCACATTCCCGGAAGTTTGGCCTGAAGTGCGTTTCAGCTATCCAAGGTTGTATTATAGGTAGCTCGGTTGCATCCTCTGGCTTTGTAAGTGCATTTTAGCTATTTTAATATAATAGTTTGTTGTGTTTCACACTATTTGGATCACTTGGTTCCGTCTTTATCTTAACATGTATGCACACATGATGAGATGGCTGGAGATGTTTCCTTCTAGGTGCCAATCCAATTGATGGAAGCCAGGAGACTTGCCATAGCAGTGGTCGCAGTTTCATTGTGCATTATATGATTCCTCTATAGTTTGAGAGTCATATATGTCTGGCAAGCCTTTTGCATGGTGGTGGGGGGCATATTTGGCATGGGATACACAACATTACCCTTTGGATGTGTTTGACAGAAGTGTATTTTTAAAAACTATTGTGGACTTTGAGAATCACTTTTGTTTTAATTTTTAATTGTATGCATTGTTTATGTGCATTATTTTGGTAACGCAGCATAGATGATATATGAAGCCTGCCACACTAGCCTATAAGCCATCCTATTCCACAACCATGGCCGTTAATATGCAATTGCCCAAACCCTTTACAGCACTAACCTCCTCTGCTTTTTTTGGGAAGGCTTCCCACACGTTCAAGAGCATGTCTGTGGGAATTTGTGCCCATTCGGCTAACAGGTCAAGTACTGATGTTGGATGCGAAGACCTGTCTGGTATTTATCTCTCCAATTCATCCCTAAAATATTCAATAGGGATGGGGGCAGGGCTCTGTGTAGGACATTCAAGTTCCTCCACATCAAGTCTTTGTGGGTTGGCTTTTGCAAAGAGTCACAATCATGATGGAACAGAAGAAGAAATTTCAGAAACATTTTCTAATGCCTCGTACACACGACCGGGTTTCCCGGCTGACTTTTTACCGCCGGGAAACCCGAGGGGAAAGCTGAGAACTGCCATGAGAGCTTTGGCTGGGAAACCTGGCCGTGTGTATGTTCCACCGAAGTGTTTCCCATAGGAAAACTGCTGGGAAAAAGACAGCCGGGAATCGCAGCAGGAAAAAAGAGAACATGTTCTAATTTTTCCCAGTGGTTTTCCTGTTGAAAACTGGTCGTGTGTATGAGGCATTTCATGTCTTTGCAAATGTTAGCAGTCTGTTGTTCCAATATCTGAGGACATCTTTAACAGACCCACTGGTTGGTATATTCCTTCTGAACGTCACCCTTCCTCAACGTAGCACCCCCCCCCCCCCAAAAAAAAAGGATGCTAGTAAGGATTAGACAAATGTAGTTCTCTTGGCTATGCTGTAATCAGAAGATCAGTGTGTGGCTGCTTTGGTTTGCCCTGGGCTCTGCAGGCTGCAAGTTTGATTGCTTCTGCCCACATTATAGAGACTTTGAGAATATAGTGGGTGGGAGAATCAAATGAGAAGCCTGAATATGTATGCAGCTCCAGCCAATCCCTGGGGTAAGGTTCCCAGATGGTGGCTGGGAGAGTGTATAAATACATTTCCCAGCCAGAAGGTCTGTTACCCTTCCTGGCAGTTCAGCTTAAGGTCCTGTTAGTTTCATCAAGGTCCCAACTGTGATAAGTGAAACTCCTGCGCTGAAATGGGTGAAAAGGGATTGGACCGTGGGAAAGGGGCCGTGGGAAAGGGGCACGGGAGGTATACTGCAGCAAACAAAGATTAGGTCTATCCAAATGGACAATAAAAGGTATACAACAAGTGATATTGTTTGCGCTGTGGTGGTGATGCCTAAAGGGTGATGGGAAAGGGGAAGTGAAGTAGTAAACTAGGTGAATACAATAAGTGACAAAAATGTATAAATATATAGAAAAAATTCTATAAAACACAATGTGAACAAAGTAACAGTAAATAACAGTGACCGTGTCATCTATAAAGATGTGTGGTGGACATAATAGAATGCATGGTCAAACTCAGTCCTGCAGACAAAACCAAATAAAAGAAGAGAGTCCAACTTAATCATGCAACTCGGTGCAGCAAGTGAAATCTGGTGTGAAGTCAAAAGGAGATGTTCCAGCAGCCAAATGAGTGAAGGTGCAATGGAGGATTCCAAAACGTGCAGCCCACACCTCTAGTGATCCTATCGGCTTACCTCAAGGCTATCTGATATAGCCAGAAAGATAGGGCATCAAACTCTTGATGAATGGAAGCCTCAAATCCGATGGTGCATGGAAGGGGAAAGTACAAAAAAACAAACATAGAGTAGTCCTGTCACCACTGGAGGGATTCCTGCTAGCAATCAAAAGATGTGCACTTACACAGAGTGGTGAAAGGGGGTGCCTATCTCCACGAGCAGCGAGCTCGTCAGGTGCTGCTCTGCTGCCGCTGTTTGGCTAGATGTTGATCCGCCGATACTCAAACGATGGTGTTTGAAACAAAAATAGGAGGGCACATCGCATAATACCGCAAAATAAAGATTTAATAAACAAAGCACAAAATAAAAACTCACATAAAGTCAGCTGAGGCGGTCATACATCCACGAGCAGCGAGCTCGTCTACCGTCCGTCAGGTGTAAAGGGTCCAGTGCTCCAATCCCGACGCGTATTCGTCACACCACGTGACTTCATCAGGGGATCGATTTTGTGCTTTGTTTATTAAATCTTTATTTTGCGGTATTATGCGATGTGCCCTCCTATTTTTGTTTCAAACACCATCGTTTGAGTATCGGCGGATCAACATCTAGCCAAACAGCGGCAGCAGAGCAGCACCTGACGAGCTCGCTGCTCGTGGAGATAGGCACCCCCTTTCACCACTCTGTGTAAGTGCACATCTTTTGATTGCTAGCAGGAATCCCTCCAGTGGTGACAGGACTACTCTATGTTTGTTTTTTTGTACTTTCCCCTTCCATGCACCATCGGATTTGAGGCTTCCATTCATCAAGAGTTTGATGCCCTATCTTTCTGGCTATATCAGATAGCCTTGAGGTAAGCTGATAGGATCACTAGAGGTGTGGGCTGCACGTTTTGGAATCCTCCATTGCACCTTCACTCATTTGGCTGCTGGAACATCTCCTTTTGACTTCACACCAGATTTCACTTGCTGCACCGAGTTGCATGATTAAGTTGGACTTTCTTCTTTTATTTGGTTTTGTCTGCAGGACTGAGTTTGACCATGCATTCTATTATGTCCACCACACATCTTTATAGATGACACGGTCACTGTTATTTACTGTTACTTTGTTCACATTGTGTTTTATAGAATTTTTTCTATATATTTATACATTTTTGTCACTTATTGTATTCACCTAGTTTACTACTTCACTTCCCCTTTCCCATCACCCTTTAGGCATCACCACCACAGCGCAAACAATATCACTTGTTGTATAAGGTCCCAACTGTGCAAAGCTGGGGGGCCTATTCTGCTGCATGTTCCTAAAAAGAGGGGCTTCACTGAGGATCCGGTCTGAAGACTATCTGCCTGAGTCTGGAGGGAGACGTCCAAGTCCCTGGGACAGGGACATTGTGAGTAAAGAGCAGACAGCGGAATCCTAGTGACTGTTGTTACTGTTAACCCCCTGGTGCACTAGTATTAAGGCTTGCCTGGCCTGGGACATTGCTGATGGTGTCCCATTGCTGTCCTCTTCATGCCCTACTGCTCAAGGGACTGTTCTGAGAGGTAGCTACAAAGGGAAGAGTGTGCTTGGCCACTTCTACACAGAGGGACAGAAATCAGTGGCTCCTGTGGGGGTAGGGCTGCATCAACACCCATGTGACCAGCCACTGTGGTTGTGTTTAGTGATGAGCGGAATAAGCCATATTCGATTTTGCGATATTTCGCGAATATTTCGAAGAATATTCGCGAATATTCGTTAATATCGAATATTCGTGATATTTTATATAAAAAAAAAAATTGCGAAATTTCGCATTTTTTTTTTTTATAAAATATAGCGAATATTCATAAATATCGAATATTCGTGATATTTTATATAAAAAAAAAAAAATTGCGATAACTCGAATATCGTGGCCAATATTCGCTATTTCGAATATTCGTATTTTTTCAAATTTCGCAATCAATTTCGCATTCGCATTGGCGAAATTTCGCAATTTTTTTTTTTTTATAAAATATCACGAATATTCGATATTTACGAATATGCGCTATATTTTATAAAAAAAAAAACAATTGCGAAATTTCGCTAGTGCGAATGCGAAATTGATTGCGAAATTGATTGCGAAATTTGAAAAAATACGAATATTCGAAATAGCGAATATTGGCCACGATATTCGAGTTATTCGCGAATACTCGAATATGCAATATTCGTAGCGAATATTCGCAATGCGAATATTCGTGAGCAACACTAGAACTTGTGTTTAGGTACTACCAGTCAAACTATGTAGACCATAAGTCTTAAAAAGATCTTTTACCTTGCCAATACAAAGGAATCCAGCAACCCTTTTTACATTGTGTTTCTAGTTGACGGTGGGATTTTGGAACCCCAAAATTTTCCATTGTACTTGCCTTTGCTTAATGTGCTGCTATTTAAATGTTATCATACTGTTAGAAACTCCACAAGAGGGATCTTTTCTCTGAGACATCAGCTAATCAAAACCATTTTTGTCACATTTTGAATATTGCATTAACATGTAGTAATGAAACTAGCTAGTGTTTTCAATGTTATTAATGCCACCTCCTTGCCATGCCTTGTAATATGTGTTGGGAAACAGATGCAGCTAATGCCGAGCCACATCCCGGGGCATGGTGGAGCGAGCTGATCAGATAAGAGAAATAGCCCCGAGCTCAGTCGAGTTTCAGCAACACATGTCATTATCGGGGGCCAGAGCATGGCAAATGGTTTTCTATGCTAATTTAAATGGTACTATTATAAACATATTAAATATCTAGTTACTGTTGTGCTTCATAAAATGAAAACATGAGCTGAATTAAAATAGCAAACTAGGAGCTGCAACAAAAGTTACTTGGAATCTATTTTCATATGTGCCTAATAAAACAGTGTGCAGGATATGTAAACCCAAACACAACACAATAAGCTTTACCATGCTAGTGTATTTAGAACAAAAAAAAATTATATATAATTTTAACTGGTTCCCGACAGAATGGTTCCGCTGCTTGATCGTTCTTACAGGGGGCAGGAGGGGAAGTATCCCCCCGCCGCTATCTGGTGCTTCTCCGGGCTCTCCCGTGACATCGGAGGCCTGGAGCACGAATCGGACGCCGCCAAACGAAGAGCATAGAGATTTCCATCTCTTTGACCGTCGGAGTCCCGGGCGCGATGTTATGACGTCACTAGGGAGACCACATTTCCAAACTACCATTCAGGGACACCCTCCCTTCCCAGAAATCAGCTTGTGCTGTAACGAATCACAGCACAGTGATTGGACACGAGAGGCGGGATTTATGATTTCTCCAATCACAAGCAGGGGGTGGGGATTGTGCTCCTCCAGGCATTCCCGGCCAGGGCAAGTACTGTCAGTGAGTAAAGCAGTGATGTGGTGGCTTTTTTGGGGGGCATCAGATTGGCCTGAGGTGGTGGCTGTGTCAGTTTCATTCCGGGACACTGTATTGTCCTGGAATGAATGCGTCCGGGACAGACCTGCAAAATGCGGGACTGTTCCGGGCAATCCGGGACACGTGGTCACCCTAGACGTCACGCCCTGGTACCCGGAATTAAACAAAGCCGCAATCATGGCTGAAAGCATGAGATTGGTGAATGTTTTTCCCGATCTCATGCTTTCCAGCCTGGAGGAGAGATGTGGGGTCTTATTGACCCTGCATCTCTCCATAAAGAGGACCTGTCACACACTATTCCTATTACAAGGGATGTTTACATTCCTTGTAATAGGAATAAAAGTGATCATTTTTTTTTTTTTAAAGTGCAAAAAAAAAAGTAAAAAAAAAAATGCAAAACGCCCCTGTCCCCAGTAGCTCATGTTCAAAAGCAAATGTGCACGTAAGTCCCCCCCACATATGTAAACGCTGTTCAAACCACACATCGCAGTATTGCCGCGTGCGTTAGAGCAAGAGCAATAATTCTAGTACTAGACCTCCTCTGTAACTCTAAACTGCTAACCTGTAAAAAAAAAAAAATTAATGCATCGCATAAAGAGATTTTTAAGTATCAAAGTTTTGCGCCATTCCATGAGTGTGTGTAATTTTAAAGTGTGACAAGTTGGGTATCTATTTGCTCGGCGTAACATCATCTTTCATATTTTAGAAAAAAAATTGGCTAACTTTACTGTTTTGTTATGTTTTTATTTATGAAAATGTTTTTTTTTTTTTAAAGGCGTTTTGAAAAATTATTGCGCAAATACCGTGCGAGATAAAAAGACCACCACTTTATTCCCTAGGGTGTCTGCTAAAAAATATATATAATGTTTGGGGGTTCTGAGTAATTTTCTAGTAAAAAAATTATGATTTTTACATGAAGGAGAGAAGTGCCAGAATAGGCGCGGTATGGAAGTGGTTAATCTGCGAGCCGTGTGGTCGTGTGCATGCCGCTCGCGACCCTACTGTGAGCTTTGTGACCACGCCCTACAATGATCTGTAGCCCCCCAGTGCCGGCAGCACTCATGCAGCCCCAGACCATGACACTCCCACCACCATGCTCGACTGTAGGCAACTTGTCTTTGTACGCCTCATCTGGTTTCCGCGACACATGCTTGACACCATCTGAACCAAATACGTTTATCTTGGTCTCATCAGACCACAGGACATGGTTCCAATAATCCATGTCCCTAGTCTGCTTTATTAAAAATTGGATAAAAATGCACTACAAAACAAGCACTAATGTGGAGTGTGAAACGCGTAGGCTGTTATTCCCGTTTTCTGCTTTTTTTTAGTGCATTTTTATCCATTTTTTATTACAGACAACCTTATGTTTTTTTAGAGTGTGGCTTTCCATCCCCTTTTTTCTCTTCTATCAATTGCTTTGTGCATTGTCGGCACCCTTGATTCCCTGAACCGTTGCTGATTGTTCAACACACCCACCTGGAGCGGTTACCCCCTTCCCTTCCTTAGTCCGCTTGTCTTCAGCAAACTGTTTGCCGGCTTTCTTGTGCATCATCTTTAGAAGAGGCTTCCTTCTGGGATGACAGCCATGCAGACCAATTTGATGCAGTGTGCGACGTATGATCTGACCCCCCACCCCTTCAACCTTTGCAGCAATACTGGCAGCACTCATATGTCTATTTCCCAAAGACAACCTCTAGATATAATGCTGAGCATGTGCACTCAACTTCTTTGGTTGACCATGGCGAGGCCTGTTCTGAGTGGAACCTGTCCTGTTATACCGCTGTATGGTCTTGGCCACTGTGCTGCAGCTCAGTTTCAGGGTCTTGGCAATCTTCGTATATAGCCTAGACCATCCTTATGTAGAGCAACAATAATTTTTTTCAGATCTTCTGAGTGTTCATAAGGTGACCAGTATGAGAGAGTGAGAGCGATAACACCAAATTTTAAACACTTGCTCCCCAGGCACACCTGAGACCTTGTAACACTAATAAGTCAAATGACACCGGGGAGGGAAAATGGCTAATTGGGCCCAATTTGGACATTTTCACTTAGGGGTCTACTTACTTTTGTTGCCAGTGGTTTAGACATTAATGGCTGTGTGTTGAGTTATTTTGAGGGGACAACAAATTTACACTGTTATACAAGCTGTGCACTCACTACACAACATTGTAGAAAGTGTAATTTCTTCAGTGTTGTCACATGAAAAGATAGAATAAAATATTAAAAATTAATGTGAGGAGAATAATCACTTTTGTGAGATACTGTGTAAAAATATGAATGTGTAACAAAGACATTTTTTATATATCCTAGTCCCGAGGAAGCCCTACTGTATATCCAAATACATTGCACAGAGCAGGTAAGTGTGAGAGGTTTGTTATTTTAAACAAATACAAATTGTGCCTTTAGAATCACTTTTAGTGTCGGTTCACACTACCTCGTCTTGGCATCCAACTTGTGTCGCCCCAAGTCGCGCAACATGAGAAATTCAATTGAAGTGAATGAGAGCCGTCTTAATGTAGACTACTGAAGTTGCTCCGACTTCAGAAAAGGTTCCTGTACTGTACTACTTCAAAGCGACTTCTAGGCAACTTGTACCCATTGACAGGGCCGCCATCAGGGGGGTACAGGCAGTACACCTGTAAGGGGCCCGGGGGTCCCCAGGGGCCCGGATGGGAACCCCCTAAAAAAATACAATATTTTTTTTTTTTTTTTTTTTTTTTAGGGGTCCGGAGGTGCCCAGGTGCCTGGAGGCCCCCAGGGCCCCAGATGGTAACCCCCCCCCTCTTTTTTGCTTAATTTTTTTTTTAAATATATTTTTTAATATTTTTTTTTTATTAAAGGGCCAATTTTTTTTCTTTTATTTTTTTTAGCAGTTCGGGGCCCCGGGTGGCAACCCCCCATTTTTTCATTTATTTAAAATATATATATATATATATATATTTAATATAGTTTTATTTATTTTTTATTAAAGGGCCAATGTTTTTTTTAGGGGTCTGGAGGTCCCCAGGGGCCCGGAGATCCCCAGGGCTTCAGATGACAACCCCCCCCTTTTTTATAATAAAAAAATATTTTTTATAATAAAAAAATATTTTTTATATATTTTTTTTATTTCTTTTATTTTTTATATACATATAAATATACATACATTTATTATTATTATTAAAAGGCCCAGAGGTCCCCAGGGCCCCAGATGAGAACCTTTTTTCTTATAAAAATGTTTTACATTTTGTTATATACATATATATATATATATATATATATATATATATATATATATATATATATATATATATTTTTTTTTTTAGTAAAAGGCTCAGAGGTCCCCAGGGCCCCATGTTATTTTTGTTTATATATTTATTTTTTATTAAAGGGCCCAGAGGTCCCCAGACAACCCCCTTGTTTTTTTTGTTTTTTTTTATAAATGTTTATTTATTTTCTCTATATATATATATATATATTTATTTCTTTTTTATTAAAGGGCCCAGAGGTTTATTTTTTTTAAAGGGACCACCCTTTTTTATATATGTTTTTCTTTATTTCTTTTTTTGTAAAGGAACCCCCCCGCTAATCAAATTGCGGCAGCCCCACCCCCCTGCTTCTCAATTTCAGGCGGCAGCACCCCCCCCCCGGTTCTCTTTACAGGAAAATAGTTTACTCCCACAGAGCTGATTATTCTGTGATTGGCCACAGCTGAAGTCGCCTGTCCTGAAGGTAACTTTAAGTCGCTCTGAAGTTGCCTTGCAAAGTCGTGCCGTAAGTCGGGTTGCCCCTGTGTGAACCGACTCTCAAGCAAACTAATTATGAATTAGTGCCTATGTTTACTTTAACCACTTAAAACCCGGACCAAAATGCAGCTAAAGGACCAGGCCCCTTTTTGCGATTCGGGACTGCGTTGCTTTAACTGACAGTTGCGCGGTCATGCGACGTGCCTCCCGTTCTTCAGCTCCGGGGACCGATCGCCACACTCCAGTGGCGATCGAGTCCCGTGGTCCCAGAGCTTCGAACCGAGTCACGGGAGCGTGCCGCGGGCGCACGCCCATGACCAACGGCTGGGAACTAGCACAGCACGTACCTGTACGTGCATGTGCCCAGCCGTGCCATTCTGCCAATGTAAATTTGCAGGAGGCGGTCCTTAAGTGGTTAAAGGGTTGTAAAGGATTTTTTTCCCTAAATAGATACCTTTACCTTAGTGCAGTCCTCCTTCACTTACCTCATCCTTCCATTTTGCTTTTAAATGTCTTTATTTATTCTGATTAATCCTCACTTCCTGTTCTTCTGTCTGTAACTCCACACAGTAATGCAAGGCTTTCTCCCTGGTGTGGAGAAAGCCTCTTGAGGGGGGAGGGGGCAATGGCGGCGGCGCATGTGCACCGCCAATCAGTCGGGTAACGCCCAGGAAGTCATATGATGTCCACCTGGGGGGAGACAAGGTTCCTGCTGATGTCATTTGACAATGTCTCGGTAGGGAACTGGTTAACTATTAAATAGAAATAGGAACTGGGTTGACAAGAGTTGTGTAGGTGTTAGATTAGGTCTCATGGTTAGAGGATGGGCGAATGGGGTTTAGTGCTAGAGGCAAATTGTATCTAATGAAAGAAAAATAACTTTTGGCTTTAGCTATACCTTAAAGAGTAACTTTTGTTGGGAGAAAGAACACCCCCCTCTGGGTAATCTATGTACCGCAAAAAGTTTAACGAACTTGGTTGCAAATTCCTGCCTTTTATTATTCTGAAGAAATATCTATTTGTCTGTCTCCTTATGGGAGTTATTTTTTTTATATTATCAATTAGCCGCTGCCCTTGCAGGGCTCTAATGAGGAATATGGCAGGGTCTGCATCCCTTTAGATGTGATTTCCCTTTGGGATTATCTCACCAAAAATGAAATGCTTGTTGCAGGGGATGGCCAAAATCTGACTTGTATCTTAGTGCCAACTTCTGGGAAAATCAGTAAGCCAATCACACAAACAGAATATAACATTTCAGAAGGGCGTTCTTTACACCAAAACTGCTGAAGAGAGTGCCTCAACACCCTGGGGTGTCATCTGGATCACCCTGGAATGCCAAAAGCACAGGACCCAGCTTGACCTGGATTAGCATCATAGGTTGCCAGGGGGCAGGCAGGGGAAGCCGCCAGCACCATAACAACCAATGATACTCTAGGGTCAGCCCTGCCTTGCTTCTGAAGCCAAAAAGTAGGGCTCTGATGTGAAGAGGGGACTGTGTGATTGGAGGGCTTTGTTACTGGAGAAATCTGGTATGATAGGGTGTCTGATGTGATGAGGAAGATCTGATTTGAAGTAAGAACGTCTGTTGTGAAGGGGGGACTCTTACGTGATAGGGGGACTTTTACTTGATGGGGGGGGGCAGGGATGGACTGGCCATTGGAACTACAGGGAGTTTCCAGAGTACCAGTAACAGCCATTCTACTCTAATAAAGAAGAATGGCTAGTGGCTAGTGAAGGGGGAGAGGGGGCTTGGGTGGCCGGCAGGGGGGGGGGGGGTTAAGGAATTGTCCGGCCGCCATGGGAGAGACCTGTCAAAGTGGGCCAGTCTGGATGAAGTCCAGGGCCAAATTTGTGTCCCAGTCCAGCCCTGGCGGGGGGGGGGTCTGATATGAAGGGGAGCTCTGATCTTAAGGGGATACTCTTATGTGAATGGGGGGCTCTTATGTTGTGGTGGGGGGCTTTAATGTGAAGGGGAACCCCTGATGTAATGGGGGACTTCTGATGTGAAGTCAATTTCATCAAGACGGTTGTGTGTCATCCCAGGCTCAGGTTTCTCATTGATAAGTAACATTTTAGTCTGAGGTTCCCAAAGATTTAACATACTTTTAAAACATGATGCAGCTGAAAAAGGCTGAGAAACGCTGACTTATTAAATCCGTCTGAATATGTGAACAAGCTTAATGTATACACGTTCTGTATTCAGCATACAGTATGGGAATTTGAATCTGTATACACACTGACAAAAGACATTAATATCACTACAATAGCCCTAGGATTAGCACATTGGTGTCAGTTAGTGGAAGGATTTTAGTCCCGGAAGATGATGGCTTCTAGAAGTTGGCACTGTCTTGACACCTTGTCAGGAAGAAGAGCTAATAAATACCTCGAAGGCTTACACATTTCCTGGATGTACCCAGCATGCAAACACCTTTCTCTGCTTTAACAGCAGGTTGATACAAAAACTGAAATAGTACAATAAAATACAAAAACACGCTGAGTGAGACATTACAACATATCAAGCCTTCCATTTTGTGACTTTTCCTTTGCCAAGAGTGGTAGACAAACATTCGTTACAGGAAAAAATGTTTACTTTACATCTAACGCCCACTTCACAAAAAGCATCAGGAGTCATTTTAGATTGTATCTCCTGTTCTGACAGCAAAAATCAAACATTGTATTTATAAAGTGCAAGTGGCCTGAGGAGCCTTCAAAATAAATGTCTGCTGGTAAAAAAAATAATTTCCATCTCCCCTGTTGTCTTTTTCACCTTTCAATTGCTTTCTATTTTCCTTTTGTTTTGTTTTTTTCTCTTTCTTGTTTCATTCTTTTCCTTCCCATTTCCCTGTTTTTTTCCTTTTCCTTTCTTTGTCTTGCTTTTCATTTCCTTCCTTTCTTCCTGTCTATCTTTTTCACCTTTCAATCTCTTTCTATTGTTCTTTTGTTTTGTTTTTTCTCTTTCTTGCTCCCTCCTTTTTCTTTTACTTGTCTTTTAATTTATTTTCCTTTCCTTTATTTTCCTTCCTTACTTTCTGTTTCACCTTTCAATCTCTTTCTATTTTTTTTTCTCTGTTCCATCCCTTTCTTTTCACTTTCCCTTTCCATTTCCCCTTTCCTTCCCCTTTTACTTCCCCTTTTCTTTCTTTCCCTTGCTTTTCCTTTTCTTCCTTACTTTCTGTTTCACCTTTCAATCTCTTTCTATTTTTCTTTTGTTTCTCACTTTCTTGTTCCATCCTTTCCATTTTCTTTTTTCTTTCTTTTCCTTTCCTTTCTTTTTTTTTTCTTTCTTTTTTTTTCTGTCTTGTTCACCTTTTAATCACTTTATATTTTTCGTTTTCTTTTCCTTTATTTTCCTTTCCCGTCATTTCCTTGATTTCCCTTTCCCTTTCCATTTTTTCTTCCTTTCTTTCTGTTTCACCTTTCAATCTCTTTCTATTTTTTGTTTGTTTGTTTTTTCTCTTTCTTGTTGCATCCTTTTTATTTTCCTTTCATTTCCTTTCCTTGGTTTTGCTTCTTTACTTTCTGTTTCACCTTTCAATCTCTTTCTATTTTTCTTTTGTTTCCTTTTTTCTCTCTTTCTTGTTCCACCCTTTCCTTTTCTATTCCTTTCTTTTCCTTGTTTTTCCTACCCTTCTTGTCTTCCTTTCTTTCTGTTTCACCTTTCAATCTCCTTATATTTTTTTTTCTCCTTTTTGTTCCATCCTTTTTCTTTTCTCTTTCCTTTTCTTTTCCTTCCTTTCCCTTTCCCTTCACTTTCTCTTTTCCTTTTCATTTATTTTCCTTGCTTTTCCTTTTTTTTAAGTCTGTTTCACCTTTCAATCTTTCTATTTTTCTTTAGTTTTTTCTCTTTCTTGCTCCCTCCTTTTTCTTTTCCTTTTCATTTTCTTTTCCTTTAATTTCATTGATTCCCCTTTCCCTTTTTGCTTCCTTTCTTTCTGTTTCACCTTTCAATCTCTTTCTATTTTTCTTTTGTTTCCTTTTTTCTCTCTTTCTTGTTCCATCCTTTTTAATTTCCTTTCATTTCCTTCCCTTCCCTTGGTTTTCCTTCCTTACTTTCTGTTTCACCTTTCAATCTCTTTCTATTTTTCTTTTGTTTCGTTTTTTACTCGTTTTTGTGTTCTATTCTTTTCATTTTATTTCCCTTTCTTTTCCTTTCCTTCTTTTCTTCCTTTCTTTCTGTTTCACTTTCAATCCCTTTATATATATTTTTTTCTCTCTCTCTTTATTGTTCCACCCTTTTTCTTTTCTCTTTCCTTTTATTTTGCTTTTCCTTTACCGATCAGTGGCCACAGTGCCACCTACCTTTGCCCACCAGTGTCACCTATCAATGCCCATCATTGCTTCCAATCAATGCCCACAAATGCCTCATCACTAGTGCCACTGATCAGTGTCACAAGCAATATTTTGTACTTTTTGCTATAATAAATATACCCAATTTAAAAAAAAAAATTCTATCTCAGTTTAGGCCGATATGTATTCTTCTACATATTTTTGGTAAAAAAAAAAACTCAATAAGTTATAGCGTCTACAAAATAGGGGATAGATTTTTTAACTTTTCATGGTGGAGATTCGTGACTGCGACATTATGGCATACAGTTCGGACACTTTCGACACAATTTGGGGACCATTAACACTTATACAGCGATCAGTGCTATAAAAATGCACCAATTACTGTATAAATGTGACTGGCAGTGAAGGGGTTAACCAGTAGGGGGTGAGGAAGGGGTTAAGTGTGTCCTAGGGAGTGATTCTAACTGTTAGGGGGCGTGGCTTACTGTGACACGTCACTAATTGCTGCTTCCGATGAGAGGAAGCAGACGATCAGTGCTGTATCACTAGGCAGAATAGGGAGATGCCTTGTTTACAAAAGCCATCCCCCCGTTCTGATGTTCCGTGACCCGATTGCGGGACACCGGCGTGCGTGCCATTCTGCCAATGTATATCTACGTGAGGCAGTCGGCAAGCGGTTAAGAGCTTCCACTTTTCTTGAATGCTTTTGACAGAATTCTGGAGTATGTGGGAATGTGTGCCCATTTAGCCAAAAGAACATTTATGGAGTCAGGTACTGATGTTGAATAAGAAGACATGGCTTGCAATCGGTGTTCCAGTTCATCCCAAAGGTGTTCAGTGGGGTTAAGGTCAAGGCTATGTGCAGGGAATTAAAATTTCTACACAACAAACTCATCAAACCATGCCTTTATGTAGCTGTTTTTTTTTTTTTTTTTACACAGGGGCACAATCATGCTGGAACAGAAAAGGGCCTTCACCAAACTGTTATCCCAAGGTTGGAAGCACACGATAGTCTAAAAGGTCTTTCTATGCTATTGCATTAACAATACCCTTCATTTAAAACACTTACATCCAATCATTTGGAGTAGTGGAAGTATAATGTTGGCCATACAGTGTGGGTGTGGTGGTCAGGTGCTCACAAACTTTTGGTCACACAATATAGTGTATATTTACAAGTCTCCTGCACTGGCAATTCAGTCAAGTTTTAAACCTGGAAGATCATTTCTCTCAACCATACTTTCCTCCAGTTGAGTGTGGTGTCCTTCAACAAACTGCTTGTCGGGAGGTCATCTGTTTGGCTGGGTTCACACTTGTCCGACAAACGCTCCGACATTGGGAGCTCATGTCGCATGATGTATGAAAATCAATGTTTTCCTATGAGAGCCTTCTTAACTGGTCCGACACAAGTCGGTCCAACATTGAAAATGCTCCTTGTACTACTTTGGTCTGACTTTGGTCCTACTTCAGCCCACTAAATATCATTGAAGTCGGACCAAAGTAGGATCCTTGTCCTAGCCATCCGACTTTGGACATCCGACATGTGAGAACAGCAGCAGTAAAATAAATTTATCTCACTCTGGAAATGTTTTGATTGGTCAAAGAACAAGTCAGACTATCACAAAGTTGTGTAGCATAATGTGAACCCAGCCTTTGCAGGAAAGGCTCCTACATTGGTCCTACATCCATCCTACTTTCATTAAAAAAGGATACCACTTTGATACGACTTTGTGATAGTCTGACTTGTTCTTTGACCAATCAAAACAATCCCAGAGTGAGATACATTCCTTTTACTGCTGCTGTAATCACATCAAAAGTCGGATGGTAAGGACAAGGCTCCTACTTTGGTCCGACTTCAATGATATTCAATGGGCTGAAGTAGGATCAATGTCGGACCAAAGTAGTACAGGGAGCATTTTCAAAGTTGGACCGACATGTGTCGGACCAGTTAAGATGGCTCTCATAGGGAAACATTGATTTTCACATGAGCATGAGCTCCCAATGTCAGAGCGTTTGTCGGACAAGTGTGAACACGGCCTTAGACCCCTTTCACGCTGAGGAGATTTTCAGGTGATACCGCCTCAAAAACTCCTTCCCTGCCTACTCAATGTGAAAGCCCGAGGGATTCCACACTGAGGAGAGGCACTGGCGAGAGAGAAAAAAAATCTCCTGTCAGCAGCATCTTTGTATACCGCTCCTTCCTATTTAAAACCAAGGGAAACTGCGGCAATACCGCCCGCAATGCGCCTCTGCAGAGGCGCATTGCGGGCGGTATTAACCCTTTCTCGGCCACTAGCAGGGGTTAATACCGCCCCGCTAGCGGCCGATTCCCACAGCAATTCCGACGGTATAGCGCTGCTATTTTTAGCTATACCGCCACCGCGGCTCCCGCCCCAGTGTGAAAGGGGCCTTAAGCTCAGATATGAAAACCAAGCAAACCCACTACACATATATCTGCGAGTAGTCGAGTACTATCAAGTGTTCTTTTATACATGTGTTAGCCTACTGAGCTCTGATATATACTTAGTCATAAAACGGTTACTTTCTTCATGCTTTGATATTTAAAATAAAGCTTCTGTGTAGTATTCAGACCAGATATTTTATTATTTTATTATTTGCCAAAAGGTGGCAGTGCTATATACAAGATTTACATGATCTTTGATTGAAATTGCGTTTTTAGCTATTTTTAAGTTAAACTCTGGTATTGTTGAGAAGAAAAAAAGTAACATAAAAAATATCCGCTCCGGGTCAGCTATATTTATACATAAGTAGAGTGTGGTTTACTTGCTTCTGTTCTGTAGATATTGGTTCTACCTTTATTTAAAAAAAATGCGCAACACTCGTTTAGAAAGGCAACGTCAAAGCCAAAGAGGAATATTCCCATGCAGCAAACCCAGGACTTAAAGGGACATATTTGTAAAGCATTCACTCTTGTCATTGAAAGGCAGGGAGAAGGGAGCTGCTGGAGCTCCTAGTGTACCTTGACATCAAGCCATGGGGCACACCCCCCTTCTGCCTCCTTTAGCCTCATCCAAGCTCTGTTCAAGCCTCATCTAAGCCCAGCAGACCATGGCTGGTAGGAGGGGCCAGCAGGGTGTTGTACATAGATTCCTAAAATTATCACAGCACCCTGCCTCAGTACTCCTCCCAATAGCGCCTTTAATGTAAACAGTGGGCTTGCTCTTGGGAGGAATTGTTCAAAAATTGAAAGCCCCGTAGCGTTAAATTAAATAAACAGTGGACAAACAGATAGTTGTTGGAGGTGTGAGGTGGAATGTATGGTGAGAAAATTCTGAAAAACAATTCATGAAATGTATCAAAAAGTGTTGGGAATAGAGAAGAATCTAAATATTTCGTTACTATCTCTGATGCTAGAATCAATAAAGAGTATTAAGAGGATATTTTCATCACATGACATCAGCAGCTAGAACAATAATAGCTTGTAAATGGAGAGAAAATAAAAGTTCAAACATAGCGAAATGGATATGTGAAATGAACGAAATACAATTTAATGGAAAGACAGATAAGAGAAGAAGGATACATAAATAGCTAAATGCCAGAAATATGTAAAAAATGGGACGAACTTTGGTTCTCAAAAAGAATCAAAGAATAACTATAAAGGGAGAGTAAGGAGGAGTAAGGAAGAGTATGAAGAGGATATGAAAATGAAGTATAACATTGAAGGGGAGAGAACGGGGGGAGTGGGTTTTTTTTTTTTGTTTTTTTTTTGTTGAGTGTCTGGTGAGGGATGAATGGGTATGAGGATGAAAGCAAATGGAAGACAGTAGGATATATGTAGATATATGTTGTAAGAAATTTTGTCTTAAAGGTAATGAGAGTTATGGACATTGATCACGATTCTACATATTGAATAATGAGTAGAAATAGATATATAATGTGGTAGAATCTTGTTTAAATGTAAATTTTTAAAAAATGTTGTACTTAAGAAAAAGACGAATAAAAACAATAATTGAAATGTCTTCGCTGTGGATGTAAGTCTGGAGATGTCAAAATTCCTATGCAGACTACATTTGCATGCAGCCGTCTCTAGGTAACGCCCATCTGTGATGCTCATCTTCCATGATTGAAAGAACTGAAATCTAATAGCTGAAAAGGGTGGGCCAGAGTTGTTCAGACTGGGGAAGTAAGAGCTATATAATTCTATATGTCTGCCAGCCAAGAAAATTAAGTCAGCTCTTTCTAACTTTCTGCAGCTTTTAAGGTGCAAAACATTAATCAGTTGTGGCCAAACCTTTTGAAAATTTGCAAACTACCATAATTAGTAAAATGCGAAATTGAGGTGCCATTGCAATCCATGCCAATTTGAAATAGGCTCCAAAAAACATTAAATAGTTTGGAAAGCTCCTTGCAGCACTACCTGCTACCCTAGCATAGGTGGTCAGGCATTTTAGCTAGCTTCTTTGTTCTCCACCTTTAGCAGCCCCCTTTCCCATAAGGCAAGCAGACCTACCGGTACATGGTTGCCCCTAGGTCTTATACACAATGCTATAGTGCTTGGCTACCTTGCTGGGGTAGGTGCGAACTGAGCTAAAAAAACAGGTACTTGAACATAGCACAGCGAAGATGTACTTGCAGTTGGTAGACAGGCAGAGTGCTCAGTGAGAATCCGGGTTTAGGGCAGGCCTAGTTCTGAGTGTATTCAATACCCGATCCAAGGTCGTCAACAAAGGGGATCCAAACTAGCAGGCAGGACAGATAAACAGGGAGCTTGGAGCATATGTTACAAACACTATCACAATCTTAAGACTGCAGGATTGGCTACCCTAAATCAGGTTTGGTCTCCACCCAGAGACTGGCCACATCAATTACCTTGCAGGTGGACAGGGAAGATGCATCACAGCCAAAACCAGGATGCTGGAATAAGACATGCAGCTATCAAGGAGCGCTCCTGACAAAGACGATGTGGCCAAAAAAAAACCAGCCTGAGTCACTTTCCTTAAAAACTCTACCAGGGATAATGGTAGTATTTCTTCGAGAAGCTTTTTGGGAATTCAAACTCCAAAAAAAACAAACACTGAAATTCAGATTCAGCTCATAACATTCTAATTTCCGAAACTTAATGGGAATCCCGAGAATCATCAGAATGTTGGTAAAAACTTGACTGCTCTACTGTCTGTCTGTCTGTCTGTCTGTCTGTCTGTCTGTCTGTCTGTCTATCTATCTATCTACTGTATCTATCTATCTATCTATCTCTATCTATCTATCTATCTATCTAACTTTTTCACCTACCAATTTTTATTGGAGTAATAAACTAATTTTACTACAAACATTTTTTGCTTCTTTTTTTTTTTTTGCAGGTTTTAATTAGACAGTAATATAATGCAATTCAAAAGCTAACACCAGAAATTAACAACAACTGTAATTACAGCAAACATTGTCTAATATCTCATTGTGCTCTTATTTTACTATGTCAATTAAATCTTTCATTAGTTGTCGGTAACTTCTTTCTTTATAGAGTTTTTCTCTTAATCTTCTTATGTCGTTACAAAGGACATCAGGGACCCCAAACAAATGAAGCAATTATATAACCAATTCTCAAGTTTTGAAAGTTCTCAGATTTATGAAGGACAAAAAAAAAAAAAAAAAAAATACCCAGAGTTGAAAGACTGATGGAATATTTATTGTAGTCAGATTATTTTGGAGATTATGCCATACTTTATCAAAGGAAACGAAGGACAAAAAGAATCGAGCATTTTCATTATAAGAAATCAAACGCGTTTTGTTAAGGATGTAAGTTTATGATGGAAATTTAACAGGAAACCAGACTGTATTTTAGGAATACATATTTTAAGATATTATATTGTAATTTTTTTTTTTCTGAAAATGAGTAACCTTTTCAATATTGACCTATACCAAATGATATGTGAAAGTCTTACAGGGTTTAATAACATGTAATACAGAACATAAAGAGATTATGTCAGATACAGTATGTGCCCAAGTACTGGTGCTATGGATGGGATTTTAAAGGCACCATGAAACCAAAATCATAATTAAAATACAAAAAAAAGTACTGTACAAATATTTTTAAAAGCAGAGGGAAGTTGTTAAAACCAAATCATAGCATATGTATACATTAAGATTCTGTACAAAATCATGAGAATCCCCATCAGTCAGAGATCATGAGTAGGGATAAGCTTCGTATTCGAGTCAAACTCATGTTCGACTCCAACATCGTATGTACGATCGTTCGTCGAATTACAAACGTTTTGTGCCGTTCACACCAAATTCGAGTGGCGTGTCACAGCCCATAATTCACTGCGGCATTGCAGTGCATTGCTGGCTGATGATTGGCCAAGCATGCACTATGACCCGAATGCTTGGCCAATCACAGCGCGCAAAAAACGGAGAGCCATAATTGGCAAAAGCCAGGGTGGCTTTGACCAATTATGGTTGAGGGGGTTTAGTACACGCCCCACACTATATAAGGCCGCCTGCAGGTCGGCCTTTTGTAGTGTGCTGCAGTGGTTAAGAGAGAACAGAGAGAGACAGAGAGAGAGTGTAATTTTTTGCAGGTAGATAGAGCAGGCAGGCAGGCTAGTCAGTTAGAATAACAGTGTGTAGAGCAGGGGTGTCAAACTCAATTTCATTGCGGGCCGCATCAGTATTATGATTGCCCTCAAAAGGGCCGGTTGTATCTTTAAGATTAGATGTCCAGCGCATCCCCTCCCCTTACATTAGATGTCAAGAGCCACCCCACCATCAGAAGTTGAGTCCCCCACTCTCCCTTACATCACAGTGCGCCCCCCTTTCCTTATGCTGCTGCTGGGAAGAAGCTGGATGCATTGCTTAAAAGCAGAAAGTAAGGGTCTGGAGGAGGACCAGGGGAAGCTGCAGGAGAAGTGCGAGGGCCACATGAAATGGCCTGGAAGGCCGGATTCGGCCCGCGGGCCTTGTGTTTGACACCTCTGGTGTAGAGGATATATATGCATCCCAGGTGTTGTATATATATTTATACACTGTATAGTTTACCTAGATCCGCTCTTCTTAATTTACTGGCAGGCAGGTGATTGTGCTAGCTGCAGTATTTTCACGTGATGTACTGTCTGTGTCCTCTGTACTGTGTGCACCTAAAGCTACGTCAATAGATTTGCTGGTGTTTCTCATATTAATTCCTAAAGGCAGGAGAGCTACACGATTCTGGGAAAAATTAGAATCACAATTCTTTTGCTTAAAATGAAGATGACGATTCTCTCACGATTCTCTCACGATTCTCTCACGATTCTCAAAAAAAAAAAGACATGGTGCATTTTATTTTATTTACACGCATTATGTGTCTTGCTGCAGAACAACCTATTCATTTGAGAATGAACTGCCTGCCACCCCTCAATAGCACCAAAGTGCATGGTGCTTTTGTTAGCATGCATTTTTATTTTTGTGATATTTTTTTTATTTATACACAATGGCCCGGATTCACGAACGTTTTACAAATGTGCGCCGTTGTATTGTTACGCCGATTCGCGAAGCTAGATATGTCGTAAAACAATGCTTCAGCCGCCAGACGTAACTTGCCTACGCCGTCGTATCGTGGGCGCATAGTTACGCTGGACGCATTTGGCGTTCCCATTTAAAATATGCAAATGAGTAAGATACGCCGATTCACGAACGTAGATGCGCCCGGCCGCTTCATATACGCGATTTGCGTAAGGCTTATGTCCGGCGTAAAGTTACCCCTCATATAGAAGGGCGCAGGTAATGCAAAGGTATGGGCCAGGGAACGACGCCGACAAATTTTACGTCGCGTACGCCGTTTACGTAGTACTACGTGAATAGGGCTGTGCGTAAGTTACGTTCACGTCATAGGCAGTGTTCGACGTATCTTAGGCAGCTATTTCGACGTAACTGTGAGCATGCGCACTGGGATGCGTCCAAGAGACAACGCATGCGCAGTTCGTTTTTTGAAGCTGTGGCCATCATTTGCATGGGGTCACGCTTCATTATAATATATCACGCCCACTTCCAGCCCACTTCCACCTACTTGGACTTACGTCGGCTTACGCCATCAACTATACGCTACGCCGGCGCAACGTTGAGTGCATATTCTTTGTGAATAGCATGCTTGCCTCTCAACGTTGCGCCGGCGTAGCGTAAAGTAGATACGCTACGCCCGCACAAAGATGCGCCGCTCTAAAATAAAATTAAAAAAAGGCCCATGCACTTTGGTGCTATTGAGGGGTGGCAGGCAGTTCATTCTCAAATTAATAGGCTGTTCTGCAGCAAGGCACATACTCTGATGCATCGCATAGATGTCAAGTTGAACCATTAAAACACAGTCAGGAGGCCGAGGGGCACCAAAAAACCCACATTTTCAAAAAAACATTTGTCATTGGGACAGAAAGTGAGGTGCAATCTTCTGAACAGATGCGCACAGACAGCAAAACAAATGTTACAGGGGTGATAACCCCTCTTTATGTTTTCCAAAAAGCTTAAAAAATAGATTTTTTTGTCTGGAGCTAGACTTTAAAAAAGTACCAGTTCAAAATTACAAACAGATTCTACTTAACAACAAACCTACAGTCCCTGTCTTGTTTGCACCGCCTGTATACTGCTGTTAATTACAGACATTACATTAACCACTTAAGGACCGCCTACTGTACATATACGTCAGCAGAATGGCACGGCTGGGCATATCAACGTATATATATACGTTGGTTTCTAGTACTCAGCCGTGGGTCACGGGCGCGCGCCCGCGGCGCGCTCCCGTGGCGCACTCCCGTGACCCGGTCCGAAGGACCGGGACCGCGGGACTCGCGGACCCGATCACCGCTGGAGTGCGGCGATCGGTCCCCGGAGCTGAAGAACAGGGAGAGCCGTGTGTAAACACGGCTTCCCCGTGCTTCACTGTGGCCGCAGCATCGATCACGTCATCCCTGTTATAGGGGGACGTGATCGATGACGTCACACCTACAGCCACACCCCCGTACAGCTGTAAACACACACAGGGAACACACAAATCCTACAGCGCCCCCTTATGGTTAACTCCCAAACTGCAACTGTCATTTTCACAGTAAACAATGCAATTTAAATGCATTTTTTGCTGTGAAAATGACAATTGTCCCAAAAATGTGTCAAAATTGTCCGAAGTGTCCGCCATAATGTCGCAGTCACGAAAAAAAACGCTGATCGCCGCTATTAGTATAAAAAAAAAAAAAATTATAGAAATGGAATAAAACTATCCCTTATTTTGTAAACGCTATACATTTTGCGAAAACCAACCGATAAACGCTTATTGCGCTTTTTTTTAACCAAAAATAGGTAGAAGAATACGTATCGGCCTAAACTGAGGAAAAAGAAATTTTTATATATATTTTTGGGGATATTTATTATAGCAAAAAGTAAAATATATTGCATTTTTTTCAAAATTGTGGCTCTATTTTTGTTTATAGCGCAAAAAATAAAAACCGCAGAGGTGATCAAATACCACCAAAAGAAAGCTCTATTTGTGGGGAAAAAAGGACGCCAATTTTGTTTGGGAGCCACGTCGCACGACCGCGCAATTGTCAGTTAAAATGACGCAGTGCCGAATCGCAAAAAGGGGCAAGGTCCTTTAGCAGCATTTTGGTCCGGGTCTTAAGTGGTTAAGTATCCCCCCATATAGGTCAATCAGATGGCCCATTTCCAATTGAATCACTGATTTATTTAGTTATCCTATTTATTTTAATGTTTATAGGGATGTTCTATTACAATCCCCTTTTCTTTTATGCAATTTGATGCTTTTTTATTAATAGGCAGATTTGTTTCCCCCCTTTTTAATGTTGTGGCCCTCTTTCCCTCCTTTTCAGGTTGCAGTATACATCTGTTTAATTGCAGCGTGTAAATAAACATTGCTCCAACAAGAAGAGTCATATGTATTTCGTCATATGACCACTGTGGGTGCTGTGTTCATATCGCACAGCGGGAGCTTCGACGTGCGGGTCACGTGGCGCGCCTTTTGGCCACACACATTCTGGGGGGTTGAGCTTTGCATGTCCTACAATAGGAGCAGACACACGGCGCGCCGCGTGATACGCAGTATTTGCGTTCCACGCATAGCAGGAAGTCACGGCTCATGTGGTGAGCCATGTGACCCTGCTAAGGCGTGAGACGGTGCGCGATTGGCTCCATGAGAGGTTGCGTTTTACGTCATCAGTCACGTGACACCGCTGTGGCACACACGATTGGCTGAGACATACGCGGCCAGTTTTGTCTACACGCCCCCCTTCCAGTACTACAGGGCAGTGAAGATTTTAACATATATTATATATATTATTTATATTTATATTATATATTTGTTACCCTTTCACACCTGTGCTTATATCAAGTGTTTTTTAAAACATTAGGAACACATGTATCCTTAAGCCTTTTTTTTTTTGCTGACCCGGAAGTTGTCTCCGATTGGGCTGACTCCCGGAAGTGTTCCTGTGTTTGGGGTCATGTTTTACATTTAAGAGAGAGCGGCACCAGTGGAAGCGCGCCCCAGACAAAGCAAGTTCTTGTGAAACACAAAAGAAAAGAAATCACCGCTCCAGGTGAGACCTGTAGACGATCAAGGATAATTAGATTACCAAGGTGCTGGCGATGCAAATAGCAATGATGATGAAGAAAAGAGGGAAGGACTAAGCACTGATCGAGTGTGAAACGCGTCGGCTGTCCTGTTTTCTGTGATTGCTGTGACTGTACATGTTTTTGGATTTACAATAAAGACAACTTTTTTCGTTTGAAAATCCTTGGAGTGCGGCCGTCCTTCCCTCTTTTCTTCATCATCATTCTTGCGAAAACACGTTGGGTGATTCCACTGCTGTCACATATTGATCGATTTAGCATTTTGATGTAAGTGTTTCCTTACCTTATTAAAACCTAGTACCTATGGTATTACACTATGTGCATCTTCTCTGTTTTTTCCTCTACCCATTGACTGCATGGGTTTGACTATTTGCGAGTTATCATCTTTGAATGCTGGCCATCTCCCTTTCATTTGGTGGTTTGCCATAAGAAGATCTGGTCTTGCGGTGCCAACAGTCTTCATACATATACAGCTTTATTGACCCTCTGGGCGCACACTCATTAGGGTTCAATACATTCGGTAAGCTTCTTCTTTTTTTGGTGGTGGGTTCATCACTTGTGTTTATCACGTTCAAGAGTTTCATCACTGTGAATTCCCGAATTCAGTTTCTGAAAGCAATCAAGTCTTTCACCATTTACACATGGACGTTGTTTTGTTTTTTGCTGTTCCTATATCAGTCACTTAATAATTTTTTGATACTTTAGTATTATCATTACATTTAGCGCTACTTTTTGTATGTTTTTCCATTGATACATGTTCCCTGGGGCAAGACCGGGTTCTCAAACCTGTTTTATGACAATAACTTGCATATTAGCCTTTAAAGGAACACTAAAGGTACGTTTTTTATTAGATCAATTGATTGCTGTAAGCTAGAGCATTTAAATATCACTTACCTCGTTTTTCCTTTTGACTTCCAAAATACAGTAATCCAGGTTTGAAAATGCCATTCCCTGTCTCTCCTCTTCTTACTTTCCACCAGCACTTGAGGCGTTTTGCATGGTGGAAAGCAGAATGTGCTCACCCCCTCCCTATGACTACAGCCCTGCGTGAAGATGCTCTCTTATCCCTCACAGGCATGGAGGCTAAGCCTAATGGGAACTGTAGTTCCCATTAGGCTGTAAGGTAACAAGAATGAATGCGCATCGCAAACCAGGAAGTCAGTGAGAATAACGATTCAGGAGTGACAGAGGTAAATTAAACAGCTCAATTTTAACAGGGATCAAACTAGTTATAATGCAAAACATTAATTTTTACTTTATCAGCTACTGTCAGACTTTAATTTAAAGTGAGCACTTTTGAATTTGAACGTTCGAGTCCCATAGACTTCAATGGGTTCTAAATGTTTGCGCGGTTGGGTCCGTTCGAAGGTTCTGATGCGAACCGAACCCGGAGAGGGTGTTCGGCTCATTCATAGTAATAATAAATCCTTTTTACGCTCGGTCCGTTCGAAGGTTCTGGTGCGAACCGAACAGGGGGGGAGGGGGGCTCAGCTCATCCCTAATTATGAGTAAAGCGATGATACCCAAAGCATTTCAACTTTTGCAGTCTTTAGGGTTTTTTTGTAGGATGGGTGGATTAGTGTTAAAGATGGGGGCCAACAAATATTAAGGCACCCCAAGACTCCCCCAAGCAGCCCAGCAGACAGGGAAGGATTCAAGGGACAATGATCTGTTAATATGTTTACAGAGACATCTTAGTCACAGAGAATGGATATTTTATGTTTCAATGGTGTTTTTTAAAGAATTTTACATACAGAAATACAGTGGAATATTCTCAACATTTCATTGTACAAGATTAAACTAACACTGCGGGAACAGAATATCACAGCCCAATCAAGTGCAGTAAACAAGTCAGAGTACAAACTCAGGCCAGGGCCCATCAATGCGCAAACATGGCCCCCCACCCAATAGAGGGTCACCAGTCATCTCTATGACCGTTGGAGGCCCGGGCGCGACGTTATGACGTCACGCCCGGTACCCGGAAGTAGACAAAGCTGTGATCGCGGCTGTCGTCATGTAATAGGTGATTTCTTTTTCACCAATTTCATGCTTGCAAGCCTGGAGGAGAGATGTGGGGTCTTATTGACGAGCATGGACAGCCAAAAGACTGGTCTGGTTGATTCTGCTACCAAACTTCTCGCTTTGCAACAGGGTGAAAATCTCCGCTGTGAATAGTTGTGTCATCCGACATCAAGGTAAACAATTCAGATCCACTTGCCGTGATGGAATGAAGCAATATTCAACTTTCACTGAACATGGTAAGCTCCAGGCATAAGAGAAAAAAAAGGAAAAAACGCCTCCTCATAGTGTAAAAAAAGCTTAGAAATGTATTCAGTAAAAAATTCCATACACAGGATTTGATCTCAATGGAAGATACATCCACATAAAATGGAATATAACATTTTTTGTGCAGTGTTGGAGTGGCTAGGGCCAATGTATGTGCCCGACCGGTTTCGTCTACTCAGACTTCCACTGGGGCAGTATGCATATGCATACAAGCACTTGGGCACAATACAAATAACTGAGGACCATTTTGAGTCGTTGCAATTAAATGCAGCAAAATGGACTAGCTTGCTGCATCATTTTTTCACTTTGATTTTCGGGGTGTCTTTGAATTCAGCCCTCTGCAGGTGGATAATTTTAATTTCCATCAAATGATGTGCCATCCTTTCATTCCGAACACATTACCCGGTCCATATCAGTATAGATACCCAGCATGAGATTTTTGCCCGTTGAGATCTGATATGTTTTCAAAGTGTTCCTTAAATATTTTTGAGCAGTGTATAATTAATGCATGAGGTAAGTAAGCAGTAATTATGGCATGCAGTATTTATGGAACGTGTACTGGTTGTTAAGGACTGGGCGGTTGCCGCATCCTTCACAACTGATGAGTCAATGACAGCTGAATATAAAAAAAAAAGAATGGCTCGCAATAAAGAAAAAGAAAATAAAACAGGGTGAGGTCTCCCCCTAATCCATATTAGGTCCTACAGCTTGATCTATGTACTATATACTCATTCACATAGGTGGGGAGCTGGGATATGGGGGCCGCCTTTTTAAAGGGGGCTTCCAGATTCTAATAAACCCCCTGCCCGCAGACCCCCGAAACCACCGACCAGGGTTGTGAGGAAGAGGCCCTTGTCCCCATCAACATGGGGACAAGATGCTATGGGGAAGGAAGAGTACACCTTGCCTCAAAGCACCCTCTCCCCACTTTGAAGGCATGTTGTCTGGTATGGTTCAGGAGGAAGGTGTGATTGTTAGGCCCCCCCATTTAACAACCTGCTGGGCTGCTTGCTCAGATACGGGTCTGGTTTAGATTTGGGGGGGGGACCCCACACCATTTTATTTCTTATTTTTCCAGTACTGGCAATTAATTGTTTACATTCAGCTGTGAGGGAGGTACCCCTCACAGCTGATGACTCATGTCTGGTCCGCACCTTAACCGCTTGCCGGTTGCCTCCTGTACATTTACGTTGGCAGAATGGCACGGCTGCGCAAAGTAACACATATATATACATCACTTTGAATTTTGCGCTGTGTGGGTGTCCCGCGATTGGGTCACAGAGCTGCAGAATGGGAAGAGGTCAGTGTAAACAAGGCATCTCCCTGTTCTGCCTTGTGACAGGACACTTATTGTCTGCTCCCTCTCATCGGGAGCAGCGACCAGTGTCTTGCCCCAGTAAGCCCATCACCCAGACAGTTAGAATCACTCCCTAGGACTCACTTAACCACTTCCTAGCCTCCTAGTGGTTTTAGCAAAGAAAAGGTATTACAACCCATGGATGAAGGAAGCTGCACACCCCTGATAGTACTTGAAAAAAAGGAAATTTACCCCTAGGGGCTTTGTGTTGACGATATAGACAATATACAAATTGGTAAAAGAGTATACATTTATTGGAATAAATAGGTTTATCAAAAAAGAGCCCCTAAACAAAAGCCTCCTAGTGGTTAACCCCTTCCCTGCCAGTCACATTTATACAGTAATCAGTGCATTTCAATAGCACTGTTCGCTGTATAAATTTGAATGGTCCCAAAATAGCATCAAAAGTGTCCGATGTGTCTGATGTGTCCGCAGTCATGATAAAAATTGCTGATCGCCATCATTACTAGTAAAAAAAAAAAATATTACTTAAAATGCCATAAAACGATCCCCTATTTTGTAGACTTTTTTTGCGATTTTGTTTTTACCCAAAATATTTAGAAGAATACATATCGGCCTAAACTGAGGAAATTTTTTTTTTTTTTTTAATATATTTTTTGGGGATATTTATTACAGCAAAATTGTCGCTCTATTTTTGTTTATAGCGCAAAACATAAAAACTGCAGAGGTGATCAAATACCACCAGGAGAAAGCTCTATATGTGGGGAAAAAAAAGTTTTTTTTGTTTGGGAGCCACATCGCACGACCGCGCAATTGTCAGTTAAAGTGACGCAGTGCCAAATCACAAAAAGTGGACTGGTCATTTGGCAGCCAAATCCTCCGGGGCTATAGTGGTTCAAAACATGGTATTTACTACTGTAAATAAATACGCTGGCTACTGCAAGGCGTTAAGTTACTGCATGTTTTTCACATCTAAAATACCGCATGACTTCATAAAATAACTCATGCAGTATTTTAGTAGCATTTTTTTGTGAATGCCAAAAGACTTCTTGAAAACCACTGAGCTGTATTTTACAGCATTTTTAACCACTTAAGGACCGCCTAACGCCGATATACGTCAGCAGAATGGCACGGCTGGGCACAATCACGTATGGGTATGTCCTCTTTAAGTGCCCAGCCGTGGGTTGCGCGCGACCGGGTCCAAAGCTCTGTGACCGCGTTCGCGGGACCAGATCGCCACCGGTGTCCCGCGATCTGTCACAGGAGCTGAAGAACGGGGAAGGTGAGTGTAAACACACCTTCCCCGTTCTTCACAATGGCAGTGCCAGTGATCGTCTGTTCCCTGATATAGGGAAAGGTGATCAGTGACATCACACGTCCAGCCCCGCCCCCTACAGTTAGAAACACATATGAGGTCGCACGTAACCCCTACAGAACCCCCTAGTGGTTAACTCCTAAACTGCAATTGTAATTTTCACAGTTAGCAGTGCATTTTTATAGCACTTTTCGCTGTGAAAATGACAATGGTCCCAAAAATGTGTAAAAATTGTCCAATGTGTCTGCCATAATGTGACAGTCACAAAAAAAAAAAAAAACGCTGATCGCCGCCATTAAAAGTTAAAAAAAGATTATTAATAAAAATGCCATAAAACTATCCCCTATTTTGTAAACGCTATAAATTTTCCGCAAACCAATCGTTAAACGCTTATTTTTTTAACAAAAATATGTAGGAGAACACATATCGGCTGAGAAAAACTGAGGAAAAAAAATTATATATTTTTTGGGGATATTTTATATCGCAACAAGTAATAAATATTGATTTTTTTTCAAAATTGTCGCTCTATTTTTGTTTATAGCGCAAGAAAATAAAAACCGCAGAGGTGATCAAATACCACCAAAAGAGAGCTCTAAGAAAAAAGGACGCCAATTTTGTTTAGGAGTTACGTCGTACGACCGCGCAATTGTCAGTTAAAGCGACGCAGTGCCGAATCGCAAAAAGGGGCCAGGTCCTTTAGCTGCATAATGGTCCGGGTCTTAAGTAGTTAAGGTGCCCAGGTGGCCAGAAGGGTATGTATATGTAGAACCCTTTTGCCAAACCTGTAACTGCTCTGCTCTTGGGTAGTCAGTAGTGAATTTCCAAAGTTATTAAAGCGCTGACGGCCCCCCCCCCCCGATGCCGGTCCCACGATCGCTCCGGGTCCCGCGCCGCCATTCACACTATGGGAAAACCGTACGGCTTCACTGCCCATTTCCCACTGCGCCTGCGTGAGTCTCACGCTGGCTTGTGAATGGGCGCGCTGCTCTCTGAGAACACACACAGTTCCCAGAAAGCAGCGCGCCCCATTCACAAGGAGAAGGAGAAGAAGAAATCAGACCGCGGTGTGGAAGAGGCAGATTACGGACTTCCGCATAGCAACAGCTATTTCGGGTGAGTATTTTTTTTTTTTTTCAGGTTTTTTTATTTTTATTTTTTTAAACAACATGGCAAAATGTTGTTTTGCTGGGTGGAGCTCCGCTTTAAAGATATTTTTTGCTTCTACATTTGCAGCAATATTGCCTTATTTTGGCATCCGCACAATTCACCTGCACAGTCATATTCTTAAATACACAGCGACATTTACACCAGCCTTCCAGCTAATACGGCTGCTTTTTTTTTTAATTACCACCCCTTGATCTATTGAATCATTAATAATACATTATTTTGGATGGAATTAAACGTTAACCTATACCAACCTTTTACCAACCTTTTATCAAACGCGGAAATTGATTTTTGGGAAATGGAATATCCTCAGCTTCCCCTCTTCTCAAATGTCTCGGAGTGGATTATAAACTGTAAACATTAACATTATAACTTTATTAACCTTCGGCAATGCAGACCGAGAAGCTCCCGCGATTGTTAATCTCTAATCCTGTTACCACAGCCCGGTCGTTGTTTGATCTGTTGCCGGCTAGCCGAGACATGGCCATAGCTGTTTTAATCCTGTATATACAATTTAACCATAAAGAGGTTGGAGCGACATTTGGAGCGATTTAGTCATTTTGGGTAAACAGAACACTTAGCAATACGAGATCTATGTCTTCTCATTTTTGTATTACTTACTTTGAAGGTAAGCTTAAAACTTTCGGACGTCCTATTTTCTTATTTTTTTTTTAATTAAAGTAAAACTTTAAAGCGGAGTTCCCACAATTTTTTTTTTCTTTTAAAAGCCAGCAGCTACAAATACTGCAGCTGCTGACATTTAACCACTTAAGCCCCGAGCCTGTTTTTCAGATTCGGTGTTTACGAGACTAAAACATTTTTTTTTGCTATAAAATTACTTAAAACCCCCAAACATTATATATATATATTTTTTTTTTCTAACACCCTAGAGCAGGGGCCTCCAAACTGCGGCCCTGGGGCCGGATGTGGCCCTTTGCTTGCTTTAATGCGGCCCTTGGGGCATTATTCTATCCAATTTAAATGGGGCATAATTCTTGTTGCTGACACCAATGGGGCACTATTCCTCCATCTGACACCATCAATTCTTTCCATTAATACCAACGATGGGGGCAATAGTCCTCCCACAGTCACCAAAGATATGGTATTATTTACTCCCACTGGAAATGTTTTACTCCCAATGGTCCTAGTCCGGCCCCCCGAAAGTCTGAAGGACCGTAAACTGGCCCCTTTGTTTAGAAAGTTTGGAGACCCCTGCCCTAGAGCATGGGTCTTTAAACTACGGCCCTCCAGTTGTTCAGGAACTACAATTCCCATCATGCCTAGTCATGTCTGTGAATGTCAGAGTTTTACAATGCCTCATGGGATGTGTAGTTCCGCAACAGCTGGAGGGCCGTAGTTTGGGGATCCCTGCCCTAGAGAATAAAATGGCAGTCATTTCAATACTTTTTTTCACACTGTATTTGCGCAGCGGTGTTACAAGCGCACCTTTTTTGGAAAAAATTCACTTTTTTAAATTAAAAAATAAGACAACAATAAATTTGGCCCAATTTTTTTCCATATTGTGAAAGATAATGTTACGCTGAGTAAAATGATACCCAACATGTCACGCTTAAAAATTGCGCCCGCTCCTGGCATGGCGTCAAACTTTTCCCCTTAAAAATCTCGATAGGCGACGTTTAAAAAATTCTACAGGTTGCATTTTTTCAGTTACAGAGGAGGTCTAGGGCTAGAATTATTGCTCTTGCTCTACCAATCGCGGCGATACCTCACTTGTGTGGTTTGAATGCCGTTTTCATATGCGGGCGCTACTCGCGTATGCGTTCGCTTCTGCGCGCGAGCTCGTCGGGACGGGGCGCTTTAAAAAAATTATTTTTTTGTTTTCGTATTTATTTTACAATTTTTAACACTGAAATAAAAAAAATTAAAAATGATCACTTTTATTCCTATTACAAGGAATGTAAACATCCCTTGTAATAGAAAAAAGCACGACAGGTCCTCTTAAATATGAGATCTGGGGGTCAAAAAGACCTCACATCTCATATTTAGGCTTAAATGCAAAAAAAAAAAAAATTGAAACTGTTATTTTTTCAAATGACAAAAAAAAAATGTTTCTTTAAGACGCTGGGCGGGACTGACGTTTTGACGTCACTTCCGTCCCAGCAGAGCTATGGGGACGGGTGGGTGCCATGTTGGCCTCACTCGCATGCCCACACAGCAGCCGAGCGGACCCGATCGCCTCCGCCGCTACCGATGGCTACGGAAAACGTACATGTCCAGGGTGCCCGCGATGTCGGCAGCCGAAGCCGAGCAATTGCTCGGCTCTCGGTTGCCCCCCGCCGCCATCCTCGGTGAGGGAATCAGGAAATTTAGCCTTGTGGCTTCACTTCCTGGTTCCCTACTGCGCATGCGCGAGCCGCGCTGCATTTCTTCACTGGTCCTCGCTGTGTTCTGGGAGCTGTGTGTCTCCCAGAAGACAGCGGTGGTACATAGTAGGCGCCGGAAGTGGCTTAGATCACGAGGTGATCTATGTCAGGAAGTGGAAGCAAATACCTGTATTAGACAGGTATCTGCTCCCCCCTCCCCCTGAAAGGTGCCAAATGTGACACTGAAGGGGGGGAGGGTATATATATATATATATTAAACATTTACATAAACATTTACTTATCTTGCTGACCAGGCTTTTTCTGGCACTTTTTATTAACAAGTATTTAAATCAGTATTTTTTGCTAGAAAATTACTTATAACTCTCAAACATTATAAATGTATTTTTTATTTTTTAGCAGAGATCCTAGGGAATAAAATGGCAATCTTTGCAATTATTTATGTCACACATTTTTGTATTATTAACTTGGAAGACAAGCTTAAAACTTTCAGATGTCCTATTTTCTTAATTTCTTTATTAACCACTTAAGGACTGCCTCCTGCACATTTACGTCGGCAGAATGGCACGGCTGGGCACATGCACTTACAGGTACGTCCTGTACTAGTACCCAGCCGAGGGGCACGTGACCCGGTCCGAAGCTCCGGGACTCGCTGGAGTGCGGCGATCGGTCCCCGGAGCTAAAGAACGGGGAGAGCCGTGTGTAAACACGACTTTCCCCGTCCTTCACTGTGGCGGCAGCATCGATCGCGTCATCCCTTTTATAGGGGGGGACGCGATCGATGACGTCACACCTACAGCCACACCCCCCTACAGTTGTAAACACACATTAGGGAAAACATAACCCCTACAGCGCCCCCTTGTGGTTAACTCCCAAACTGCAACTGTCATTTTCACAATAAACAATGCAATTTAAATGCATTTTTTGCTGTGAAAATTACAATTGTCCCAAAAATGTGTCAAAATTGTCCGAAGTGTCCGCCATAATGTCGCAGTCACGAAAAAAAATGCTGATCGCGGCCATTAGTAGTAAAAAAAAAAAATTAATAAAAATGCAATAAAACTATCCCCTATTTTGTAAACGCTATAAATTTTGCGCAAAACAACCGATAAACGCTTATTGCAATTTTTTTTACCAAAAATAGGTAGTAGAATACGTATCGGCCTAAACTGAGTAAAAATATGTTTTTTTATATTTTTTGGGGGGATATTTATTAGCAAAAAGTAAAAAATATTGTTTTTTTTTCAAAATTATCACTATATTTTTGTTTATAGCGCAAAAAATAAAAACCGCAGAGGTGTTGAAATACCACCAAAAGAAAGCTTTATTTGTGGGGAAAAAAAGACGCCAATTTTGTTTGGGAGGCACGTCGCACGACCGCACAGTTGTCAGTTAAAGCTACGCAGTGCCGAATCGCAAAACCTGGCCGGGTCCTTTAGCTGCATTTTGGTCCGGGTCTTAAGTGGTTAAAGCAAAACTTTAGTTTCATTAAAGGAAGAAAACGTGTTTCTATATTTTTTTAAGACTGTGTTACTCCACTAGGGAACACTTAAAGTCCGTAAAGTCCCACTCTACCCAATTTTGAATCCATATTGTATATATATATATTTTTTACAGCTGCTGATTGGCCAAAGCATGCAGGTCAGGTGCATGCTTTGGCCAATCAGCAGCTGTTAATGCACTGCAATCACAGCACAATCTGCTGGGAGAACCATAATTGGCTAAACGCAGGGTGCCTTTGGCCAATCATGGCTCAGGGGGCTAAGTCCATGCCCCACACTATATAAGGCTGCTTATAGTTTGGCCGTATGTAGTGTGATAATGTGAAGAGATTGAGAGAACTTGAGCTAGATTTGGCATGTTAGTTTATGAGCGTGCATGCAGTATATATATATATATATATATATATATATATATATATATATATATACAGTGCAGTCTGTGCAGAGTATATAATACAGTGCATTGAAAGGGAACCCTATGGCAGAATTAAGAAAAAAAAACAGCATGGGGTCCCCCCCAAAATCCATACCAGGCCCTTCGGATCTAGTATAGATTTTTAAGGGGAACTCAATGCCAAAAAAAAGCAGTGTGAGGTCCTCCTCCCCAAAATCTATACAAGGTCCTTTGGGTCTGGCATAGATTTTAAGGGGAAATCCACACCAACATTTAAAAAAAAAATTGGCGTAGGGTCCCCCCCAAAATTCATACCAGACTCCTATGCGAGCAAGAGCAAGCAGCCTAGCAGGCCAGGAAACGGGGGGATGAGTGAGCACCCCCTCCTGAACCACATCAGATCCCCCCCATGTGAATGGGTATCGGGTACATTGTACCCCTACCCATGCACCAAAAAAAAATTCAAAAAGTAAAGACCACAATAAAGGGATTTTTAAATACAGCTTACCTGTAAAATCCTTTTCTTGGAGTACATCACGGGACACAGAGCAGCATATTCATTACTATATGGGTTATATGGAGTACCTTCAGGTGTGGACACTGGCAATCTCAAACAGGAAGTCCCCTCCCTATATAACCCCCTCCCCTAGAGGGAGTCCCTCAGTTTTGTAGCAAGCAGTATGCCTCCCAAAATGTTTCCCCAAAAGAGGGGTGGGAGCTCTGTGTCCCGTGATGTACTCCAAGAAAAGGATTTTACAGGTAAGCTGTATTTAAAAATCCCTTTTTCTTTCTCGTACATCACGGGACACAGAGCGGCATATTCATTACTATATGGGATGTCCGAAAGCAATGCTTTAATGAGGGGAGGGAGACATCTTCCAAAGAAGGATTCAATTTAGAGGTATACTCAAATAATAATAATTCCAACTTAGTCAAGAAAATTTTTTTTTTTTTTTTTCTTTTTTACAACCAAGGGTGCCTCTGATCCAGAGGATCTTAAACTGCAGCCTGTAGTACTGCCTGTCCAAAGGCAGAATCCGCATTCCTTCTCACGTCTAGTTGATAAAACTTTGTAAACGTGTGGACTGATGACCACGTCGCCGCCTTGCATATCTGAGCCATAGAGATCTGATGGTGTGCTGCCCAGGAGGCGCCCATGGCCCTGGTAGAATGGGCCTTTACCGACAAAGGAGGAGGCAACCTCTTCAAACCGTAGGCTTGAATGATTGTCTAATCCATCTCGAGATGGTGGATTTTGCAGCTGCCTGCCCCTTCTTGGGGCCATCTGGTAGAACGAACAACACATCTGTTTTCCGGATCTTTTCTGTAGCTTTAAGATAGGCCTTCATGGCCCGGACAATATCCAAGGTATGCAGCAACCCCTCCTTTCTAGATGTGGGTTTTGGAAAGAAGGATGGAAGTACCAAATCCTGGTTCAAGTGAAAATTGGATATAACCTTTGGTAGAAAGGAAGGATGGGGCCTGGAGAACTGCCCTGTCCTTATGTAGAACGAGATATGGTTCCTTACACGATAAGGCTGCTAATTCTGACACTCTCCTGGCCGAAACTATGGCGACCAAGAAAACCAACTTTCTTGTCAGTAAGACTAAAGGAATCTCAGCCAACGGCTCAAAGGGTTGTTTCTGTAGAGTGGACAGGACAAGATTTAAGTCCCATGGACAAATTGGTGACCTGACAGGAGGATTAATACGCAAGACCCCCTGTATGAAGGTCTTTACCAGCGAGTGGGTGGCCAGCGGCCTCTGAAACCACACTGACAGAGCTGAAATCTGTCCCTTGATTGTGCTTAATGCCAGGCCTTTATCCACTCCTAGCTGGAGAAAACTTAACACCCTATCAATGGTATATTTGCGGGAATTCCATCTTTTGGATTCACACCAGCCTACGTAGTTCCTCCACACCCTGTAATAAATCACCCTGGAGGCCGGCTTTCTAGCCCTAATCAGGGTTGGAATTACCTGCCTAGACAGACCTCTACCCCTGAGAATCAGGGATTCAGCCTCCAGGCCGTCAAATTTAGACGTTGTAATGTAGGGTGGAGGATCGGGCCTTGTGAGAGTAGGTCTGGTCGTAGAGGAAGAGTCCAAGGGTCTCCCACTGCCATCTTCAGGACTAGTGAGTACCATGTCCTCCGGGGCCAAGCTGGAGCTACTAGAATGACCGGCTTGTGCTCCACTCTGATCCTGCGCAACAGGCGAGGAAGTAACTGTAGCGGAGGGAATGCATATAGAAGTTTGAATTGATGCCAAGGGCAAACCAACGCATCGGTTCCGCAGGCCATAGGGTCCCTCGCTCGAGACACGAACCTGTCTAGTTTCTTGTTGAACCTGGATGCCATTATATCTACGTCTGGCATTCCCCACCTCTGGCAGATTGTCTGAAAGACCTGGGGATGCAGAGACCACTCCCCTGGCAACAGACTCTGGCGACTTAAGAAGTCTGCCTGCAGGTTGTCCACTCCGGGAATGAATATCGCCGAAATGCAGGGTACATGAACCTCTGCCCACTGAAAAATCAAGCTCACCTCCCTCTGAGCGGTCTGACTCCTGGTTCCCCCTTGGTGGTTTATGTATGCCACCGCTGTGGCATTGTCTGACTGGATTCTCACCGGGAACCCCTGTAATCTGGAGGTCCATGCCAGAAGGGCTAGGCGAGCAGCTCTGATCTCCAAGATATTGATGGGGAGCTGCCTCTCTGTTTTCACCCAAGTTCCCTGGCGAGAGAACCCCTCGAAGACCGCCTCCCAGCCTGCCAGGCTGGCGTCTGTGGTAACTACCTTCCAGACAACAGGGCTGAAGGATTTTCCCTTTAGAAGATTCTGAGGGTTCAACCACCAGGCCAGGCTTTGTCGGACCCTTGATGATAGCGTCAAAGGGGACTCTAAGGCATGTGCTCTCTTGCCCCAGGCTGCTAGAATGGCTGCCTGTAGGATGCGAGTGTGGATCTGAGCGTATGGTACTGCCTCGAACGTGGCCACTAGCTTGCCTAGTAATCGCATACACAGGCGAATAGTTGGTTTTTTCTTGCTTAGAACCAACTGAACCAACCCCTTGATAGCCTCGATCTTTACAAGGGGCAGGAACACCCTTTGCTGTTCTGTGTCTAACCTCATGCCGAGGTATTCCAACTGCTTTGTAGGCTGGAACGCTGACTTTCCCCGGTTTAGGACCCAGCCGAATCCTTCGAGGTACCGAACCGTGAGGTTTACTGCCTGTTGCAGACACGGCCGTGAGTGATCTATGATTAAAAGGTCGTCCAAGTATGCTAGGACTGTGACCCCTTGGATCCTTAAATTGGCCAGAACTGGGGCTAGGATCTTCGTGAATACCCGGGGGGCCGTGGCCAGCCCGAAGGGGAGCGCCCTGAATTGGAAGTGTCGCTGCCCCACCGCGAAGCGTAAAAATCTTTGATGCGACTGAAAGATTGGTACATGAAGGTAAGCATCCTTTATGTCTATGGAGGCCAGAAAATCGTCCCTCTGAAGCGCGGCGGCTGCTGACCGGATGGATTCCATCCGGAAGGAACGAACCCTTAGGTAACCGTTTAACCTCTTTAGGTCCAAGATTGGCCTGACATCGCCGTTGGGCTTTGGTATGACAAAGAGATTGGAATAGAAACCTAGCCCTTGCTCTTGGGCTGGCACCTCTATTATTACGTCCTGGCAAAGCAGGTGATCCAAAGCTGCCAGCATTGAGGCCTTCCTTGCTGGATCCTTTGGTAGCCTTGACTCTTGAAAATGAGGCGGAGGAAAGTTTAGAAACTCCAGTCTGTAGCCTGTGGTTACAGACGCCCGGACCCATTTGTCGGGGATCTTGGCTTCCCAAACTTCTGAGAAGAAACGAAGCCTTCCCCCCACCCGCGAGAGTGGGGGCGCCCCTTCATAAGGCAGACTTAGGGGCTGTCTTTGTCGGCTTGCGATACCATGGCCTCTTACCCCCAGGGGCCTGTCCCTGCGATCTACTGTTAACGTTGGATCGTGCAGGCGGCCGTCGATACTGCCTGGAATTTGAGGGCCCTGAGACAGGAAAGAGCTGCCTTTTAAATGTAGGACCCCGGAATGTCTTTTTGACCGGTAAAAGGGTACTTTTGCCACTTGAAATAGTCTGAATGTATTTATCCAGATCCTCCCCGAAGAGTCGTCCTCCATGGAAGGGAAACCCTGCCAGAAGCTTTTTGCATGGGGGCTCCGCCGCCCAGTTCTTCAACCATAAGAGCCTTCTCATGTGCAGTAAAAATAGTGATAAACGAGAGGCCTGCTGGATGGAATCCTTTATAGCATCTACAGCAAAACCCAGAGCTCTGGGAATGTCAGAAAACTCTTCTGCTTGTTGGGTAGGCATGTCCTTTAACATTTCTTTTGTCTGGTCCTTTAACGCCTGACAAACTCCAATTGCAGCCACAGCTGGCTGTACCACTGCTCCTGCCGTAGCAAAGGATGCTTTTAAAAGTGTCTCTAACCGTTTATCAACCGGATCTTTAAACATATGTATGTTTTCCACCGGGCAAGTTAGTGATTTATTCACACATGAGATGGCTGCATCCACTACTGGGAGCCTCCACCTCTTGGAGAATTTTTCCTCCATGGGGTAAATGACCGCAAATCTCTTCGGTGGCAGAAAAATCCTGTCCGGCCGTACCCAATCCCGAAAGATCAATTCCTCCAAGAGAGGATGGACCGGAAAAACTGCGTTGCTTAACGGAGCTTTCAAAGAGCCCAGAGAGGATACCGGAGGAACCTGAGGCTCTGGCAATGGTAAACTAAATGCCGAGCGGACCATGTCCGTCAAAGACTGTACCCACAGTCTTTCTGTCTGGGAGTCTGAAAATGGTTCCTCAGAGGCAGATCCCTCAATCCCTGAACCCTCTTGGTTCAGGTCTAGTTGATCCTCCTGCGATTCCAATTCCTCCGGAGAGAGAATCTCAGCATCTGAGGATACACCTCTTGGTGATGGGGATCTAACCCGTTTCTTACCAGGAATAGCTCTAGCGATCAATGCTGCTATTCTCTCTTCTAGCCCCCCTAGGGATACGGCTAGCATCTCCTCTGTGATAAACACAGGGCTGGGCTGATCTGGGCCAGCCTCCGCACCAGATCCCCCTAATGGCTCATCCAAGGCGCCCTTTATGGGAATAAGTTGCGGGGAAAGTATCGGCATATCATCAGAATCAGAGGGGGAACCCCTTTGTTTTTTGGTCTTTTTTGTACCCTTTGACCCCGAACCTTTGGAAGCCATAATACAAAATCGAGGGACCCCGCCAACAACAACAGACTGTAGTGGCCAGGAGTACAAAACTAGAGCTTAGGGGACAATAGATCACTAATGCCCAAAAACTGATGGGGCCCCGTATGTTTTATTTTTTTTTTATTTTTTTTTAATATATATAAGTCTTTCTTTTTTTTTTTTTTTTTTCCAAACATACAGTGACCCCAAACTTAGTTTGCCAGCCTCCAACCTGCTGCAAAAAGGGGAATTTCTTGGCTTAACAAAAAAGGCATTGGAACAAAGTCCAGCATGTACTACCCCTCTTCCGCCACCGGGAGTCACTGTTCTGCCGCTCTGCGTCCTCTCCCTCTGAGATCAGCCTCAGACTGAGCACTGACAATGCCTGCTGATCTATAACAGCACAAGGCGCGCCCCTGTATGACGCTGCAGGCACGCCCCCCCCCGCCCTCCTCTCTGAACGGCGCGAAAAACGTCTATAAGACGTGCGCGCGCACGCGCGCGCGCGTGCGCGTATGCCGGAACAGGAGGACCATGGAGGAGCCGCGCTGCTGGAGACCCAGGACTGCAGTATCAGGCGGCAGATTCAAACCCCCGGCCAGGTAGGACTCTCCAAAAGGCCCCATAGGGATCCTTACCAGTCCTAGGAAGAAAGCAGCAGGTTAGCTAGCAACACCATTCTTAGACAGGGGAACCTAGTGATGGGGGAAAAGGGGTCATCCTGTCTTTCTCAGACATAGTGAGCAAGGTTGCCAATGCAGAGCATACTTAGGCTATCCCCCCTTTTAGGTTACCCCGGAGAGCCTGCTGTCGAACCAAGTCCCGCAGGCTCCCCCTTACCTGCTCCATGCTGCAGGATGTTTGTCCAGCAAAACGATCCAATCTTCTCCCATCTCCGTGGGTAGCGTAGTAGACCTTCAGGCCCTGGGGTCCTATGAAGGTACCCACTGTCCTGGACCTATATAGCACCCTGGCAAACAGGAACTTATGGTTTTTACAAACTCCAAGTCCTGGGCCCAGGGTCCAGCCCTCCAAAGAGGAGCATTATAGGCAAAACCCCACGGTTTGGGGCCCGGGTACTGTCCACTTTGGCACTGAGGCTCCTTGGACAGATCCGGTTAGCCCGCCCTTAATCCCAAGGATGTGGAGCAAAGCTATTCCGTGACCAACACCTAAGACACTGGCGAAAAAACTGAGGGACTCCCTCTAGGGGAGGGGGTTATATAGGGAGGGGACTTCCTGTTTGAGATTGCCAGTGTCCACACCTGAAGGTACTCTATATAACCCATATAGTAATGAATATGCCGCTCTGTGTCCCGTGATGTACGAGAAAGAAAGACAGTTTTTGACAATTCCTTTATAAAAAAATAAAAATAAAAGTGTCCCGTGATGTCCATCCATCTTCAATAACACCACCTGATGGACCCGGAAAAAATCTCCATCTCGATGAGAGGCCTCCTGGTGACTGCACCCAGGCGCCTACAGAGGTGGGGGCACCGATGTGTATACAAACACTAAAGTGCCTCAAAGAAGCTACTTGCAGGAAGTTTTTGGACGTCCTGCCAGCGCACCTCTCCAGTATGAAAGCACCCAGGCTCTCACACTGGGATTGCAGATGAGGCTTTTGTCAGGCACTATATTGACCATCTTCTGTATTATTGCCTGCAGTCTCTGACCATCTCCTATATCATGTCTGCAATCTCTAATCATCTCCTATATCATGTCTGCAGTCTCTGATCATCTCCTGTATTATGTCTGCAGTCTCTGACCATCTCCTATATCATGTCTGCAATCTCTAATCATCTCCTATATCTTGTCTGCAGTCTCTGATCATCTCCTGTATTATGTCTGCAGTCTCTAATCATCTCCTATATCATGTCTGCAGTCTCTGACCATCTCCTATATCATGTGTGCAGTCTCTGATCATCTCCTATATCATGCCTGCAGTCTCTGACCGACTCTTGTATCATGTCTGCAGTCTCTGATCATCTCCTGTACTATGTCTGCAGTCTCTGACCATCTCCTGTATTATGTCTGCAGTCTCTGATCATCTCCTGTACCATGTCTGCAGTCTCTGACCGTCTCTTGTATCATGTCTGCAGTCTCTGACCATCTCCTGTATCATGTCTGTAGTATGTCTGGGGGTAATTCTAACCGACTCTCTAACAGAAGCCCTCTCTGTGTCCATCAGAGAGGCCCCCCTCCAGGTCCCAATAAAGTACTCTGCTTCTCTTCCTGTATTTTGTTTATTGTTAAGAGATCATGTAAGGATCCCAGGGTAATGAAGACTTTGCGGGGAGCATTTCTGTGGTTGAGTCATTGCCATAGAAACATTTGTAAAGGGGAGGAGTTAGTAAAAATTACCAAGCCCATGTGGGGGCACCTGAATTTTTTTTGCACCCAGGCGCCTGTGACCCTAGGATCGGCCCTGGCATTTTCACCCCCTTCCTGCCCAGACCAATTTTTAGTTTTCAGCGCTGTCGCACTTTGAATGACAATTGCGCGGTCATGTGACGTGGCTCCCAAACAAAATTGACACCCTTTTTTTCTCACAAATAGAGCTTTCTTTTGGTGGTATTTGATCAACTCTGCGCACGCCCCCTAGCGGCCGGAAAAAGCAAGGACATCATATGACGTCCAGTCTGAAGGACGAGGAGGTCCCCACCGACGTCATTTTACTGTGGCTAAAGGTTAAAGGAATCTTTTATTTTTATTGTTTCACTTTAAGCATTATTAAAATGCTCCTGAAAAAAACAGTAGTTTTAAAAACTTTCTTTTTTCATTGATACATGTCCCATGGGGCAGGACCCAGGTCCCCAAACACTTTTTATGGCAAGAACTTTCATATATGCCTTTAAGATGAGCACTTTCGATTTTTCATGTTCGTGTCCCATGGACTTTAAAAGGGTTTGCATATTCGCTTAAACTTTTTGCCTGTTCACATGTTCTGGTTTGAACGAAAACGAGGGTGTTCGGCCCATCCCTAATACACATGCCAGGTTGTACATAGTGTTGCTCACGAATATTCGCATTGCGAATATTCGCTACGAATATTGCATATTCGAGTATTCGCGAATAACTCGAATATCGCGGCGAATATTCGCTATTTCGAATATTCGTATTTTTCAAATTTCGCAATCAATTTCGCTTTCGCAAATTTCGCAATAGCGAAATTTCGCAATTTTTTTTTTTTTTTCTAAAATATAGCGAATATTCGTAAATATCCAATATTCGTGATATTTTATCCAAAAAAAATAGCGAAATTTCGCAATCATTTTCGCTTTCGCATATGCGAAATTTCGCTATTTTTTATTTTTTTTTATAAAATATAGCGAATATTCGTAAATATCGAATATTCGTAATATTTTATAAAAAAAGAAAAGAATCGTGAAATTTCGCATTAGCGAATTTTCGCATTCGCAAAAATTCGCATTGGCGAAAATTCGCAATTTTTTTTTTTATAAAATATCACGAATATTCGATATTAACGAATATTCGCGAATATTCTTCGAAATATTCGCGAAATATCGCGAAATCGAATATGGCGTATTCCGCTCATCACTAGTTGTACACAATGTTTGTGCAATTTTTAGGCATTTTGCCAGGGCACCCCTGAAGAAACCGCAGGGTACCCCGGTTAAAAAGGGCTGCTCTATAGTCATGTTGGCTGCACAGATGAGAAAAAAGTGGAAATGAAGCGCTTAGAAGGCAACTGAAATGAGAGCAGACTCAGTAGATGACAACAGCTGGTCTTCACAATCTCAGGTTGCAGTGGGGATACAGAGAAGATGGGAGGGACAGCTGAAGGCAGGATCAACCAGGTATATTTTATTCTAGAAAACAATTTATGCTTTAGGGGCTTTGTGAGCATAAACACTCTGTTATATAGCACGTGATGAGAGTTTTTCAGTCTGGGTTTAACCACTTGCCCACAGCAGGCCGTCATGACGTCCTGGGCTTTGTGGGGGTATATTTGAATGATAGGTGCATCTACAGGCATCATTCAGATATTGGCTTTTTCAGCCGGCGATTCCCTACACCATAAGAATAGTCATAGCGGCTGGTCAGTTGCTTGATCGTTTTTACGGGCAGACTAGATGTAGGCCGATATAGGTCAGCAGAAAGGCAGGGCTGGGCACAACCACGTACATATACATCGTCTTTAAGAGCTCAGCCATGGTCCTGTGCTCTGTGAGCGTGCCCGCGGGACCTGTGGACCCGATCGCCGCCAGTGTCCCGCGATCAGGTCACAGAGCTGAAGAACAGGGAGAGGTGAGTGTAAACAAACCTTTCCCTATTCTTCCTAGTGTGACTGCCACTGATCATCTGTTCCCTGTCATAGGGAATGACGATCAGTGACATCACACGCCAAGCCACGCCCCCACACAGTAGTAATCACTTTCTAGGAAACACCTAACCCCTTCAGTGCGCCCCACAGGTTAACCCCTTCACTGCCAGTGTCATTTTCACAGTAATCAGTGCATTTTTATAGCAAAAATGACAATGGCCCCAAAATAGTGTCAAAAGTGTCCGATGTGTCCGCCATAATGTCGCAGTCACGATAAAAATCCCTGACCTCCGCCATTACTGGTAAAAAAAAATATTAATAAAAATGCCATAAAACTATCCCCTATTTTGTAGACGCTATAACTTTTGCGCAAACCAATCAATAAACGCTTATTGCGATTTTTTTTTTACCAAAAATATGTAAAAGAATACGTATCGGCCTAAACTGAGGAAAATAAATGTGTAAATATTGTTTTGTTTTTTTTAAATTGTCGCTCTATTTTTGTTTATAGCGCAAAAAATTAAAAAATCGCAGAGGTGATGAAAAAAGCACCAAAAGAAAGCTCTGTTTGTGGGGAAAAAAGGACGCTAATTTTGTTTGGGAGCCACGTCGCACGACCGCCCAATTGTCAGTTAAAGCGACGCAGTGCCGAATCGCAAAAAGGGGCAAGGTCCTTTAGCTACAAAATGGTCCGGGGCTTAAGTGGTTAAAATACTGTCAAATGTACAGAGTCATATGCATATATATATATATATATATATATATATACTGAGTATATTCTTTTGCTCCTATTGGATGGAAGGAACAAGCTGCTTTAGGGGAATTGAAGGATAAAGTACAGGATGCCAGGGTCTGGAATGCCGCTCATGTGATAGTTGCACCATCTGCAGCATTGCATGAGGACTGCCCCAGTGGCGTAACCAGAGTTATGGGCGCCCGGGGCAGAATTTTTTTTTCGCCCCCCCCCCCCCTTGTATAATCATCCACTCTGGTTATAAGGATCTGTAATGTATCCCTCTCAGGGCTTTCAGCATGTAAGGGGTAAATTATTGCAGGATTAATCATTTAACCCCTTACTGTAAGGGATTAACAGACTGACCCCCCCCCACAACCACAGATCCCCCATCATAGACTGAACCCCCCCCCCACAATCACAGATCCCCCATCACAGACTGACCCCCCCACAATCACAGATCCCCCATCACAGACTGACCCCCTAAATAACAGACCTCTCATCACAGATGGATCCCCCCAATCACAGATAGACCCCCCACAATCACAGACCCCCTATTTAACAGACCTCAGACAGTAACCCCCACCATAGCGCAGACCTCAGACAGTAACCCCCAGTAGTGCAGACCTCAGACAGTAACCCCCACAATAGTGCAGACCTCAGACAGTAACCCCTATAATAGTGCAGACCTCAGACAGTAACCCCCATAATAGTGCAGACCTCAGACAGTAACCCCCATAATAGTGCAGACCTCAGACAGTAACCCCCATAATAGTGCAGACCTCAGACAGTAACCCCCATAATAGTGCAGACCTCAGACAGTAACCCCCATAATAGTGCAGACCTCAGACAGTAACCCCCAGTAGTGCAGACCTCAGAGAGTAACCTCCATAATAGTGCAGACCTCAGACAGTAACCCCCAATAGTGCAGACCTCAGACAGTAACCCCCAATAGTGCAGACCTCAGACATTAACCCCCAATAGTGCAGACCTCAGACATTAACCCCCAGTAGTGCAGACCTCAGACAATAACCCCCAGTAGTGCAGACCTCAGACAGTAACCCCCAGTAGTGCAGACCTCAGACAGTAACCCCCACAATAGTGCAGACCTCAGACAGTAACCCCCAGTAGTGCAGACCTCAGACAGTAACCCCCACAATAGTGCAGACCTCAGACAGTAACCCCCAGTAGTGCAGACCTCAGACAGTAACCCCCAGTAGTGCAGACCTCAGACAGTAACCCCCACAATAGTGCAGACCTCAGACAGTAACCCCCAGTAGTGCAGACCTCAGACAGTAACCCCCAGTAGTGCAGACCTCAGACAGTAACCCCCAGTAGTGCAGACCTCAGACAGTAACCCCCCATAATAGTGCAGACCTCAGACAGTAACCCCCATAATAGTGCAGACCTCAGACAGTAACCCCCATAATAGTGCAGACCTCAGACAGTAACCCCCATAATAGTGCAGACCTCAGACAGTAACCCCCATAATAGTGCAGACCTCAGACAGTAACCCCCATAATAGTGCAGACCTCAGACAGTAACCCCCAGTAGTGCAGACCTCAGACAGTAACCCCCAGTAGTGCAGACCTCAGACAGTAACCCCAAATAGTGCAGACCTCAGACATTAACCCCCAATAGTGCAGACCTCAGACAGTAACCCCCAGTAGTGCAGACCTCAGACAGTAACCCCCAATAGTGCAGACCTCAGACATTAACCCCCAATAGTGCAGACCTCAGACATTAACCCCCAATAGTGCAGACCTCAGACATTAACCCCCAGTAGTGCAGACCTCAGACAGTAACCCCCAATAGTGCAGACCTCAGACATTAACCCCCAATAGTGCAGACCTCAGACATTAACCCCCAGTAGTGCAGACCTCAGACAATAACCCCCAGTAGTGCAGACCTCAGACAATAACCCCCAGTAGTGCAGACCTCAGACAGTAACCCCCAGTAGTGCAGACCTCAGACAGCGGCGTGTGTGGTTTCCCTCAAGCGCGGGCTCCTCCTCCTCTGTGGGTGTGAACAGAGAGGAGGGCCGCCGCCGGGTGTACCAAGATGGCCGCCGCTCCGGAGCTAGGCCGAAGCCGGGGACTTTCCTAGGCCGAGGCTCCGGAGCGCTCCGCGGAGCCGGTGGATGGATTCGCCCCCCCCCATTTTTCGCCCGGTGCGACAGCCCCCCCTGCCCCCCCCCCCGCTACGCCAGTGGACTGCCCGTGTATAAAACGATGGTAATAGTAATAGATAATCTATTATTCTCATTCAAACATTAGTATATGCACTGATTAGAACAGTTACACTAAATACAATGATATTAATTTACTGAAAAAAATATCCACAGATGCAAAACAACATCACTTATCCTTTGACACTAAAGCAGCCCCTGAGCATTGTTAAACTAATTGGATACAAGTCTAGAACAGATCTGATTGTTTCGCTAAAACATCTAACACTGAATCTAAAATGAATCTCAACAATGACCAATATGTTACTGACCAAAGGAATATGTATTCATTGTTCCACATTAGATTCTAGTAGGAACTATTTACGCCATAAGAAGTGCATCCATCATGACCAACAAAACAAATGGTAACCTATTGTAATCTTGCCTTGCTGTGCGTTGCAATTAAAGGTTAAATAAGAATTCCAGGTATGGTATATTTTATAAGTATTGGGACACCTGCCTTTACACACACTTAGGGCCAGATTCAGGAACAGTTAGGCTGGCGGATCCAGTGATCCGCCAGCCTAACTGTCACTTTGAGCCGGCGTTTTTGTTTTCTGTAACCAGAAAACAAGAAACGCCGGGTTGAAGCTCCGATGCGATCAGCGTAACTGAGTTTCGCCATCGCATCGTTACTTCAACTTAAAAATGGCGCCGGGGGCGTTCCCGCCGATTTCCGCTCAAAAAATATGTTAATGAGCGGAAATTGGCAATTCACGAGCGAATTCCGGCGCGACGCAATGACGGTACGACGTTTCCGGAAGCGATACGCGGCGCGAAGATATACCTACATGGGGTTGGAGTATCCTATGTTAGGTATAGGCGTCGTCATCGCGTCGGGAAAAAAAAAAAACGTCGCTTGCGTAAAAAGATCATGAATGGGAATGTGACGTCATTGACGTTCATTCACAGAATTTGGAGCATGCGCACGGGGATGCTTTGACACTCGACGCATGCGCAGTACGTTCGCGGCGGGATCGCGCTTAGTTTAAATACTACACGCCCCGTACCCGCCCAATTTGAATTCCGCCGGCTCATTTTCGTTACGCTGCCGCAACTTTAGGAGCAAGTGCTTCGTGAATGACAGCACTTGCTGCTAAAAATTCGGCAGAGTAACGTAAATGAGAAGCGTTACTCTGGAGCAAAGATGCTCCCATCTACCTGAATCTGGCCCATAAACTTTATTGCCACCCCAGTAGGTTGTGTGTAGGCCAGTCAAGTTCCTCCACCCCAAACTCGCTCATCCATGTATGTATGGACCTTGCTTTGTGCACTGATCCGCAGTCATGTTGGAACAGGAAGTGGTCATCCCCAGACTCATCGAACACCACCTTAGTAACTGTTAGTTCGTCTCATCCCTGTAACCTTAAATAAAACACTGACAACCGCTTATCTTTTAGTGGACGTGGGGGTCGGCCACAGCTTTATTTGGTAAATCATAACCAGAACTTTATTAAACTTTACTAACCTCTCATAGTTGTTCACCAGGGGGAAGCAACCAGCCAGCCGCCGGCCTAAGCCGACGGGCATAATAGCCTTCCACCTCTCCTTTGCATAACTTTATTCTCCTGTACCGCCAGCTGTGACTTTGCAATCAACCAATATAAATACACACATAGACCAATATAAATTAAAAACCATGGGCCTGCAAGGCCAACAACATATCGCTCGTAAAACATAAAAGTCATAGTAAAAAATGTCTTTCCTCTTTTTTTTTTTTTTTATTAAACATATCATTCTCTCCTTTTTTTTTTTTTATATATAAAACAGGGGGTTACAAAGCGAGAAAGAGAACACTTAGTAGTACCAGAAAAAATAGGGGCGAGAGGGCGGGGAGCTTCCTCTGCTGGCGCCGCTGCAGGTAAGAGGAAGTGGGAGGGGTGGAATCCTTCCTTAAAACATCTCTGGCCCAACCTCCTATGTCATGTCCCCTTACTCTGCCATCTAACTGGTCCTGGGCTGGCCTATGGGGCCGTAGGGGAGGGGAAGGGAGTGAGACTCCTTATTAACCCCTTCCTGCTTCCCCAGCCCTATTCTATTAGTCCGTGGCACCTAGCCCTAATTGGCCCAGTGCCAACCAAACTGTTCACACAAAGTATGAAATTGCTCAAAATGTCTTGGTATGCTGATGCCTTAAGAGTTTCCTTTAATGGAACTAAGGGGCCAAGCCCAAGCCCTGAAAAACAAACCCACACCATAATTCAACCTCTGCCAAATGATTTGGACCAGTGCATGAAGCAAGGTCTATAAAGACTAGTGTTGAGCAGAATATGCCATATTCGATTTCGCGATATATCTCGAATATATAGTCGAATATTCGAGATATATTCGCTAAATACGAATATTCGTGATATTTTTTGAACATGAAATGATTGCGAAATTTCGCTATTGCGAATGCGAATGCGAAATTTCGAGAAATGCGGAATGGAGCACTCTGATTGGCTCAGAATATTTGTGATATATTACAATATAAAATAATTGCGAATATTCGAGAAATGCGGAATGGAGCACTCTGATTGGCTCAGAATATTCGTGATATATTACAATACACAATAATTGCGAATATTCGAGAAATGCGGAAGGAGCACTCTGATTGGCTCAGAATATTCGTGATATATTACAATATAAAATAATTGCGAATATTCGAGAAATGCGGAAGGAGCACTCTGATTGGCTCAGAATATTCGTGATATATTACAATATAAAATAATTGCGAAATTTCGAGAAATGCGGAATGGAGCACTCTGATTGGCTCAGAATATTCGTGATATATTACAATACAAAATAATCGCGCGATATCGATATTGCCGAATAATCGCATTGCGATTTTTCGGGAATATAAAATGAGCGCTGCAGCTACTCGGCCCAAGGTCTCTAATCATACCAGCAATGCTTTTAGACGTCGATGGGGATCTCTAGGATGTGATCTGTTCTAAAAAAAATAGAAAAAATATGAATATTCGAAATAGCGAATATTCGCCGCGATATTCGTGTTATTCGCGAATACTCGAATATGCAATATTCGTAGCGAATATTCGCAATGCGAATATTCGTGAGCAACACTAATAAAGACATGGATGAGCGAGTTTGGGATGGAGGAACTTGTCATGACCAAACATTCCTTTAGACACATTCCTAAACCTTGTAGATGGCCTTACCAGAAGAGTTGAAGCTGTTAGAGCTGCAAAGGGTGGGCCAACTCAATATTGAACCCTACCGACGAAGACTGGGCTGCCATTAAAGTTCATGTGCGTGTAAAGGCATACTTTTGACAATATCATGTATGTATCGCCCTTCTAGGTAGGTGCTAGAATAGTTTTGGCCCCTTTCCTATACAGAGAAGCAGCTATGTCATTTGAGCTGTCTGCTTAATAAGAGCCGGGATCGTTTAGCCCTGCCTGCTCAGGATGCTCTAATGCTGCTCCATGCTGTATGGAACTTCACTGTACCCAAGCAACCTAAGAAGGTTCTGGATTGTAGGTGGAACCTATTCAAATATGCAGCATGAAAATATATGCAGTTCCAGACAACTGGAAGAGGAGGGGCCCTTAGGCATACTGGGTGCCTGTATTTATGTTCAGGGTGCACCTGGGCTCTTTGTCTTTTCCTGGAGCACGTTGCCTCTCCCCAGCACAAGCTGCCATGCTGCCTCGGGTGGGTAATCTGAGGGCCTGAATGCTGAAACCCAAGGTTCTTTAAGAGCTGACTGAGGAGGATTCGGTTTGGTATCACGGAGGAAGGTGACCTGCAACCAGGACCTAAGGGAAAGGGAAGGAAATGTATGATTACATATTCTTCTATCCAACACCCCGACGAAGGGCTTGAACCAGAAACGCATTGGGTACCGGAGAGATTTTTTAATAATCAGAGAGTATTTACAATACTATTCTATGCTTGCTATGTAATTTTGTTATGTTTTCTGTTAGTTTTTTTGTCTTTTTAAATTGATCATTAGATGCTTGCATGATCACATTTCATGTGTAATAATAAATATTTTTTACTCTAAACTTGTGTTGTTGCCTTTAACCACTTCCCTACCGCCCATTGTCATTAGGGTGCCCACGTGTCCCGGATTGCCCGGGATTGTCCCTCAATTCAGATTTGTGTCCCGGAATGAAATAAACACTGCCAACTGGTTGCTAGGGCCGCCCCGCCTCACGTCTAGTAATCAGTGACATCATTGGCAAAGCCAGTCAGAGGCTGAGCGTCATGAGGTCCACCTTACCCAGAGCTGCGCTTTCAGTCCACCCACCTCCTCTCTTTCTCTGCCTCTGGCCGCAGCAGCAGCAAAGAGAGAGCAGCAGCCAGAGCCCAGTCCAGAGTGAGCGTCTGTATCTCCTCCTCCAGCGTCATTCTGCAGTGCAGATCCACAGCAGCCTGTGCTCAGTTCCAGCCAGTCCCGGGGCCGACTCCCGCTGCCTGCAGTGCATTGCCCAGGGCCAGACTTCTCTCCTCCTCCTGCCCGCGAGGGCCGTGACCCGAGCCGCCCGACTGAGTGCCTGAGGGAGGGACCCCAGCCAACTTACAGGTTTGTAATGTATTAGTAGGTGTGTGCTCACTATTCTATAAGAAGAACATGCATGCTGAGCTCAGTGGAGTCCCTGAATGGCAGTTTGGAAATGTGGTCACCCTAATTGTCATATGATGTCCGCAGGAACATTTGTTCCCCCCGGGCGCATGTTATATGACCTCCTCGGCTCCCGGGCCGCTAGTGGGTCACTCAGGATCAGATGCGCGTGCCCGGTGGCCGCAATGTCTGCCGGGCACCCACGAATGCTCATCACAGAGCAGGGACATGGATCTGTGTGTGTAAACACACAGATCCACGTCCTGTCAGGGGAGAGGAGAACTGATTGTGTGTTCCTTGTATATAGGAACACCTATCGGTCACCACTCCTGGGCAGAAACGAGGTGAAAATGCCCAGTATTGAAGTGATTAAAGTCCCAAGCAGAAGTAGGCAGCCAAAAGTGCAAATTGCCAGCAATCCTTTGTAAATGTCAGTTTTCCAAAAGCAAGTTGAATACATCATACAAATCCAAAGGGATGTACAGGTACGTCCCTTTGCGCAGCCGTGCCATTCTGCCGACGTAAATGTACATGCGGCGGTCGTCAAGTGGTTAAGAAATGGGGTTTGGACCCAGTGGCGGCTGGTGCTTAAAATTTTAGGGGGGGCCCAAACAAAAACAAAACAAAAAAAAACAATTGCAGCATCACTGTGCCCATCAAATGCAGCCACTGTGCCATGCCATAAAATGCAGCCAATGTGCCATGCCATCAAACGCAGAAACTGTGCCATGCCATTAAACACAGCCACTGTGCCATCAATTGTCACCACTATGCCATGCCATCAAACGCAGTCACTGTGCCCATCAATTGTCACCACTGTGCCATCAATTGTCACCACTGTGCCATCAATTGTAGCCACTGTGCCATCAATTGTAGCCACTGTGCCATCAATTGTTACCACTGTGCCATCAATTGTAGCCACTGTGCCATCAATTGTAGCCACTGTGCCATCAATTGTAGCCACTGTGCCATCAATTGTAGCCACTGTGCCATCAATTGTTACCACTGTGCCCATCAATTGTAGCCACTGTGCCCCGAAATTGTCACCACTGTGCCCCGCAATTGTAGCCGCTGTGCCCAGTAAAATGGCCCTCCCCAGCACTTTTCTAGTGTCAGCCGTGCTTCTACCGTCCCTCAATGTCCTCGCTCCGTCCCTCGCCCTGCCCTCGATGACGCTTCAGCCAATCAGGTTACCAATTACCAGAATCAGATTACCTGATTGGCTGAGACGTCTGTCAGTCTTATCCAAAGAACGCACTTCCGATACGTCCCGAGGATAAGCATTCAGGAAGCCGACTACAGCCTCAGGCTCTGATAGGCACTTCCACACAGCCAACCAGCTGCCGTTATTCAGCTGGCTGGCGCTCAACATCCGGCCAGCTGAATAGTGGGCGGCAGCGGCGAAAATATATAGATTCATACAATGCATGAATCTCCAGCGCCCTCTATGGACGAACCGCTCCTGGTTGGACCCATACAAGACAATCAATTCCCCAGAACAACATGCATCCTTTATTGGTCATATTAACAAATCGTTTTTTTTTTCCATTTGCACCAGATCATATAAATCCAACACATTTTACACATTTTATAAGTTCTCTTGAGCTTCCAAGACATTTCCCTATCACAACATTTGATACATTTTAACACATATGCCAAATTCTTACAGAAAGTTCTGACAAAAAAAAAAGAAATTAAAAATATAAGCTCAATGAAAAACAAGCAAATCTGTCACATTGTATCTATTTGATGTGAGTTTTTTTCTTTTTCTTTTTCCTTTTTTCTTTTTTTCTCTTTCTGATCTCATAATATGTTTTTAATGTACTTCCCAAGTCCAATACAAGTAACATTAGCAAAAAAAAAAACAATGAATGCAGCTAGTCTGTGTGCTTGATGTAAATCATATTCAGGGATCATTGTGTTGTCTGTCATGCATAGATAATGATATTTCAAGGATATATTTGTTTCCCAAACATAACAGGGCTCCTTTTTTATATAAAAAAAGTTATTTTCTGTAATAAAACAATAGTGGGTGGTGAGTTTTGAGCACACACACATAACAAACTAGGAGTTGTATTAAACTGTGACTGCTAAAGACTAAACCTGTTGAGTAACGGTTTCAGCCAAATGACCAGACCAGTGGTAATATGCAATTTCTACTTTACTTAACAATGAAATTCAACACAAAATGTGCAGATCATGTGAACACAGGTATACAGTACAAAACATTAATATGAACCGTAAAGGGAAAGGATATAACAACTATACTGCAGTTCTACTAATGTCCACCAGGTGGCAGAAGCGTCTTCTGAGTTCAATCTACAGATAGAATAGAGGGCTAAAGAATCTCACGTGTCCAAGATAGTAATCGTTCATTCAGCAGCCGCTATCAGGGGGGTACACGTATTACACCTGTAAGCAGGGATGTATTTAGGTTTTGTGCTGCCCTAGGCCTGACTAAACTCGTGCACCCCTAATTTAAATATGACCCACCCCTTCCTGTCAAGGCCACACCCCTTGCTGTTAAAGACCTGCCCTTCCCTTACCTTACCCTTACTCTATCCAAAATTAAATAGAAAAGTGTTCCTAAAGTTCTACTTTAGGCCCAAAATTCTGATAAGTTTATGGAGAGGACTAATAACTATGCCAATGGTACAGCAGAAAACATATAGCACAGTGAGGAAGGTTTTTGGTCCAGGATGATAGGACAGTCAAAATTAGAAGCTCCGCCCCCCTACAGTTGCGGAATGCTTGCCTCTCTGCCCAGTCCGCCCCATTAAACTGGCGCTACACTAACAGTGCTAAACTAATAGTGCAAGCCGGCGTGCTGCCCCCCTGCAACGTGCTGCCCTAGGCCTTGGTTTTGTTGGCCTAGGCCAGGATACAGCTCTGCCTGTAAGGGGCCTGATGGTCCCCAGGGGCCATCGCGGCAGGAGAGAGGGGGGCCCCCTGTTCTCTGCTCCAGGGGGCCCTGCCTAAAGCTGTGTAAGGGGCCCCAAAAATTGTGATGGCTGCACTGTTCAGCAGACTGTGAGCTGAGTGGACCTCCTGCTGGCACAGACGTCACACTGGCACTGCTTGCTACTTGCTTTAGTCAGGAGGTTCTGGTGGCTGCAGATAGGGCCAACCCACTTCATGGACAGCTTCCCCAAATGGACTGTAACAGAGTCTTCTACAGTGACCGGGGCTTGGAAAGATGCTGCATGCTTTTTTTGCTCACTGCTGGTGGCCTGCACACCAGGCTTAACAGGGGAGGACCCAGCACCTGGGAACAGCTCACTTGCCCAGTCACTGCTGTCTCATGAGGCCAGATATCTCTGAGCACTGGAAGCTAGGTGGTGCTGACATTTATATCCCCTGGGCGTGTCCAGGAGCTCGGTCCAGGATGGTGGGGAGTTGAGTTAAAGGGACCTGCACCGGAATCTGGACAAAGAGGAATCCCACTACAAACCCACAAGAGTAAAATCGGTGTGTATATTCAGTAATGCATGTTTGTTATACTCACTGCGTAACCTAATGGGTTAATCCTCTTCATTGTGTAAAAAGGCTGTTTGATCCTGTCTTCTCTGATGCTCCCCTTCTTCCACAGTCCCCAATCTATCTGAAGATAGAACAGACTCTGGTCCGGCCGCACCTGGAGTATGCCATCCAGTTCTGGGCATCAGTCCTTCCTCAGGAAGGATGTGCTGGCAATGGAGAGAGTACAAAGAAGGGCAACAGAGCTAATAAAGGGTCTGGAGGATATCAGTTATGAGGAAAGTTTGTGAGCTCTGAACTTATTCTCTCTAGAGAAGAGACACTTGAGAGGCGATATGATTTCAATATACAAATACCGTACTGGTGACTAGACACGTGCGATTTGTTTCGTGCAAATCGAAAATTCATACAAATTCCCAAAATTTCGTACATTCTGAAGCATCCAAAATACGAATTTCTATTCTTACGAATTTTATACGAAATACGAAATTTCGTTGACGAATTTTGTTTCGGGAGTAGGAGACTGCTCGGACTGGTACAGGTAGTCAATGGATTCAGAATTGGACAAGATAAGAATGTTCGTTAATATCGTTTTATTATTGTCATAATAATTACGATTATTCGTTATGATGAAGTTAAAAACTCAGGAAGTCAGCACAGCACAGGGATGGTGGGAGCCCCTCATAATCAATGTTCATAATTGTTACGAAAAGTTAACGAACCTAACAAACTTTCGTATTTCTTACCAATCCGAATTGAATTTTGGACACAAATTACGAAATAAGAATTAACGAGCAACTACAAACCCAGTAATTCAGCACAGCACAGGGATGGTGGGAGCCCCTCATCATAATGAGCACAGCAGGGGTACAGTCCCAGGAGGAAGTCAGCACAGCACAGGAATGGTGGGAGCCCCTCATAACGAATGTTCGGAATTGTTATGAAAATTTAATGAACCCAACAAACTTTCGTATTTCGTACAGATCCAAATTGAACTTCGGACACGAATTACGAAATACGAATTAACGAGCAACTACACACCCAGGAATTCAGCACAGCACAGGGATGATGAAAGACCCTCATAATAAACACAGCAAAGGTACAGCCCCAGGAGGAAGTCAGCACAGCACAGGGATAGTGGGAGCCCCTCATAACGAGCACAGCAGGGGTACAGCCCCAGGAGGAAGTCAGCACAGCACAGGGATAGTGGGAGCCCTTCATAATGAGCAAAGCAGGGGTACAGCCCCAGGAGGAAGTCAACACAGCACAAGGATGGTAGGAGCCCCCTCATAATGAGCACAGCACAGGGATGGTGGGAGCCCCTCATAATGAGCACAGCATGGGCACAGTCCCAGGAGGAAGTCAGCACAGCACAGGAATGGTGGGAGCCCTTCATAACGAATGTTCGGAATTGTTATGAAAATTTAATGAGCCCAACAAACTTTCGTATTTCGTACAGATCCAAATTGAACTTCGGACACGAATTACGAAATACGAATTAACGAGCAACTACACACCCAGGAATTCAGCACAGCACAGGGATGATGAAAGACCCTCATAATGAGCACAGCAAAGGTACAGCCCCAGGAGGAAGTCAGCACAGCACAGGGATAGTGGGAGCCCCTCCTAATGAGCACAGCAGGGGTACAGCCCCAGGAGGAAGTCAACACAGCACAAGGATGGTAGGAGCCCCTCATAATGAGCACAGGGATGGTGGGAGCCCCTCATAATGAGCACAGCAGGGGTACAGCCCCAGGAGGAAGTCAGCACAGCACAGGCATGGTGGGAGCACCTCATAATGAATGTTTGTAATTGTTACAAAAAGTTAATGAATCTAACAAAAATTTGTATTTTCGTACAAAACTAATCCAAATTGAATTTCGGACACGAATTACGAAATATACATTTTCGTCTAATACGAAACGGAACAGAACAAAACTAAACAAATTTATTGACGGCGCACATGTCTACTGGTGTCCCCATAATAGGGATAAAACTTTTTTGTGGAAGGGAGTTTAATAAGACACGTGTCACTCATTAAAATTACTACTACTGTAGTAGTACTACTACTACTACTGTAAGAGCGGCAAGGATGTGGAATTCCCTTCCACAGGCGGTGGTCTCAGTGGGGGGCATCGATAGTTTCAAAATACTATTAGATAAGCACCTGAACTTCCAAAACATACAGGGATATACAATGTAATACTGACATATAATCACACACATAGGTTGAAATTGATGGACCTGTGTCTTTTTTCAACCCCGCCTACTATGTAACCATGTAAGGAGACAAGCTGCACATGCTCAGTTTGGTGTGTTTTGCTAGAGAGGTTTTTATGTCTTGGGAGGGTGCATGTGATCAGCACAGGGCCAATCAGCACTGTCCAGACAGAGGGTCAGGGGTCATGTAGCCTCATAGGACAATCAGGAGAGAATGGAAACTCCTCCTACAAGCTTTAACCAGACACTGATAGAAGTCATAAGACTGCTATATACTGCTGATGAAAAAAAGGTATTAGGCAGTTTACTAAAATAATTGCTTTTCCATGTGTAGAGTGGGAGATCAGATATAGTAAATGCAGAGTCCTGGGTTTAGTAACACTTTACCTGTTTGAATAACATCTGTGCCAGGGTATATTAAAGTGGTTGTACAGGCTTAAAGGGGTTGTAAAGGTAAAAAAAAAATTCTCTAAATAGCTTCCTTTACCTTAGTGCAGTCCTCCTTCACTTACCTCATCCTTCCATTTTGCTTTTAAATGTCCTTATTTCTTCTAAAGAAATCCTCACATCCTGTTCTTCTGTCTGTAACTACACACAGTAATGCCAGGCTTTCTCCGTGGTGTGGAGAAAGCCTCTTGAGGGGGGAGGGGGCGAGCAGGAGTGTCAGAAGAAATAAGGACATTTTAAAGCAAAATGGAAGGATGAGGTAAGTGAAGGAGGACTGCACTAAGGTAAAGGAAGCTATTTAAGGATTTTTTTTACCTTTACAACCCCTTTAACATGAAGGTAAAAAACGTTCTCTGTGCTGCTCAGCCCCCCAATACTAAACTGAGCCCCCTCTCAATCCAGTAATGTGAATGGAAGCCTCAGCTGTCCTGAGTTTCTCTATTGATTCCCTTAGCTGTCAATCCCAGCCAGGGAGCCAATGAGGAGATAGTGGGGGTGGGGTGGAGCCGCGGCTCTGTGTGTCTTATAGGCTTGGGAACGAACATGCACCAGTGCCTCCATAGCTAGAGGCTTGCTATTGGGGGTGCTGGTCAAGGGGGAGGAGCACCGGCAGGGAACCTGAGAAGAAGAGGATAGGGGCTGGTCTGTGCAAAACTATTTCACAAATCAGGCAAGTTAAACATGTTTGTTATTAAAAAAAACACCTCTAACTACTTGCACAATGTGTATAAATACGTTGTGGACTGCAAGTGGTTTACTGGGATTATGGCTGAAGCCAAGTTTCTGAAGCGACTCCCGCTGCTCGCCGGTGCTTCTCGTGCAAACCATTACCGCCGGTTCACCCGAGAAAGGATCGGACGGTGCGGCCTGCTTCTCCCATGGGCGATAAAAGGGTTAACACTGTTTGATCGACTCTATGGCCTTGGAGGACCAGAGCGACGTCATGATGTCACTTCCAGTCCATGCTAGTGTCAAAAAAAAATTAAAAGTAAAAAGAGCACAATTTTTTTTTTTTTTTATCTTTTGCTTTTAAAGGTAAAGAAAAGATTTGGGGTCTTTTTGACCCCAGATCCCTCCATAAAATGGACCTGTCATCCTGATGCCGCGTACACACGGTCGTTTTTTGTGATGAAATAAAACAACGTTTTAACCACTTGTCATCTGCCCACCGTCAAATGACGGCGGGCAGACGACTCCATTATCCTGACATCACGTCATATGACGTGATGTCCCTTTAAAGCCGCGGGCGGGTGCGATTGCTCAGTAACTGAGCGGGGACGTGGAGCTCTGTATGTAAACACAGAGCTGCACGTCCCTGTCAGGGAGAGAGGAGATCGATTGTGTCCCTTGTACATAGGGACACAATCGGTCACCTCTCCCAGTCACCCCCCCTCCCCCCACAGTTAGAACACTCATAGGACACACATTTAACCCCTTCCCCGCCCCCTAGTGGTTAACCCCTTCACTGCCAGTCACATTTATACAGTAATCAATGCATATTTATAGCATTGTTCACTATATAAATGTAAATGGTCCCAAAAATTTCAGAAAAGTGTCCGAAATGTCCGCCATAACGTCGCAGTCCCAATAAAAAAAATCGCAGATCGCCGCCATTAATAGTAAAAAAAAAAAAAAAAAAAAATGCCATAAACTATCCCCTATTTTGTAAACGCTATAAATTTTGCGCAAACCAATCGATAAACGCTTATTGCATTTTTTTTTTACCAAAAATATGTAGAAGAATACGTATCGGCCTAAACTGAGGGAAAAAATATTTTTTTTATATATTTTTGGGGTTATTTATTATAGCAAAAAGGAAAAAATATTGCATTTTTTTTAAAAATTGACGCTCTATTTTTGTTTATAGCGCAAAAAATAAAAACCGCAGAGGTGATCAAATACCACCGAAAGAAAGCTCTATTTGTGGGAAAAAAAGGACGCCAATTTTGTTTGGGAGCCATGTCGCACGACCGCGTAATTGTCAGTTAAAGCGACGCAGTGCCGGAAGCTTATATTTTGTCTGGGCAGGAAGGGGGTGTAGGTGCACAGTATGATCGTGTGTGGGCAAAACATCGTTTTATGTATTCTGGAAAACGAAAAAAAAAAAAAAATTCGAACATGCTTCAATTTTTTATGTCGTTTTTCAGAATGTTGTTTTTTGTGTCAAAAAAAATGATCGTGTGTACGCTAAAATGACGTTTAAAACAACGTTTTTAAACCCGCGCATGCTCAGAAGCAAGTTATGACGAGAGCTTGAAAGGAACAGAGTGCCGTTGTACGTTTTGTACGTCACCGTGCTTTGCAAGACCATTTTTTAGAAAACGATGGTGTGTAGGCAACGTCGTTTTTTAAAATGAAGTTTGAAAAACGTAGTTTTTTTTCAAGACAAAAAATGACCGTGTGTACGCGGCATTATTCTTATTACAAGAAATGTTTACATTACTTGTAATAGGAATAAAAGTGATAATAAATAAATAAATGGACAGTGTAAAAATCAAAACTAAAAAGTAATTTTTTTTTTTTTTTTAAAGCCCCCCCGTCCCTCCGTGCTTGCTCGCAGAAGCGAATGCATACATAAGTCACGCATGCATATGTAAATGGGGGTTTGCAACACACATGTGAGGTATCGCTGCAAATGTTAGAGCGAGAGCAATAATTCTAGCACTAGACCTCTGGAACTCTAAACTGGTAACCTGTAAAATCCCTAATGCCATGTACACACAACCGTGTTCATGACGTGAAATATGACATTTTTTTAAATGGTCATTAAAAACGATCTTGTGTAGGCCCCAGAGCATTTTTCATGACGTGAAAAATGGGCATTAAAAATTTAGAATATACGTTTTTCACGTTGTCGTTTTTCACGTTGTCGTTTTTCACGTCATGTGTAGGCGTTATGAGACGGGAGCGCTCGTTCTGGTAAAACTAGCATTTGTAATGGAGATAGCACATTCAACACGCTGTAACAGACTGAAAAGCACGAAGACTGAAAAGCGTGAATCGTCTCTCGCCAAACTTTTACTAACACGAAATCAGCAAAAGCAGCCCCAAGGGTGGAGCCATCTGAATGGAACTTCCCCTTTATAGTGCCGTTGTACGTGTTGTACGTCACCACGCTTTGCTAGAGCATTTTTTTTTCACGATCGTGTGTATGCAAGGCAGGCTTGACCAGAATCACGTAGAAAACGTTTTTTTCTAGAACATTAAAAATGGTCATTTGTACGCGGCATAAGTATCAAAAACAAAAGCTCTAAAGTTTAATTCAGTTTCTAAGAGATCAGGAACACCCACTGTTTGAATTAGAAGGCTGGCAGGCTGTGGGGTGCATGTGCCTCTGTTGCGAACTTTGGAATCTAATTTCTCCACAATGCCTATAGTCATAGAGAAATCGAGGGCTTGTTTTTAAAAGCTTTTACTGCCTGTTCAGTATTTGTAAATGTGTTTAGTTGCATTGTCTGGACACAAGTTCACTTTGTACCTGAATCTATCTGCTTTCGTAAAACAATTTTTATCCTTGTACATCAAGTTAACTTAAATCCAGTGGCAGCTAATAAGAAAACCACTGATCATCTATTGGGGCAGGGGTCTCCAAACTTTCTAAGCAAATGGCCAGTTTACTGTCCTTCAGGCTTTGGGGGGGGGGGGGGGGGGGGGGGCGACTGTGGAAGTAGAAAATGCCCTGGTGTCTGTAGACATAAACAATGCCCCATCATTAGTTATAGTGTGAGGAAGAAGGCCCCGTTGTTGTTGGTATCAATGGGAAGAATAGTGCCATTGATGGTTTCTGTGGAAGGAATAGTGTCCCATTATTGGAGTCAGTTGTCAAAATAGTGTCCCATATTTGGAGTCAGTTGATAGAATAGTGCCCTATGATTGGTGTCAATTGATAGACCGCTGCCCCAAGAGCCAGATAAAGGCAAGCAAGGGCCACATCTGGCCCTCGGGCCGCAGTTTGGAGGCCACTGTATTAGGGTTAACATGGAGATCACATAGCTTTGGTAATAAATAAAGCCATGTGACTGCCTTGTCGATTACCGTCACATAATAAGGGGAATTGTTTTAAGCTAATATACAGTAGCCTAGCAATGACACTGCCACCTAGTGGTTTTCTGGCAGCAGTTGCTACCATAAATATGAGCTTATTACCTGTCCAGATTTGCCAAATGTCAAGTCTATCTATGACTATGCTTATTTTTTAATCAGTTCCATCCTCACCTCCCATAATTACAGTTTGTAAAACATTTCCTCACATCCAAAGAAGACAAAGATGACGCACAGTTGACACATTTTTCCAGTTTTAGTATATGTCCTGCCAAAGTGAATACAACACATTTTATATGTGATGCAATGTTTCATTATACAGGCTTCATTAATCTTCTGACTATATTGTAACCTTCACTACTTGTGGCACAATGACTCAACTCTCTTAACCACGGCCCTACAGGGGTGCCTGATATTTTTAATTATTAAAACATTTCCTCAACCTGTTTAAAAAAAAAAAAGATTATAAAGTTTTGGTGTTGATTTCACAGACACCTCAAGCTGGATTAAAAAAAAAAAAAAAAAAAATCGAAAAGTTAGTCATTTGTAATAAAATTATGTTAGCTACTTTTTGACGAGATTGCTTTAGAACCAAAGCTTTGAAGCCTGTCACAGGTCTTAAAAATAAAATTGCATGAGTAGCTGAGGAGAACTGTATTAAAATGCAAATTTTCAGCTGTTAATATTTCTTCAAAAACCAATAATCCCTTAAGGCCACCGATATGTCAAAATACTTAATGGAAAAATATCCCTTAGGCAGAATGGCCTTTCTAAATTGACTTTTGATTAAACTTAGAATACTATGTAGCAAAAAAAAAAAAAAAAAATAGGATATAAATAAAATGCTGGTCCTAAAATGTCACCCCCACTGGAAGATGGGAAAAGAAAAATAGGATCACTAATTTTTAAGTAAATTTACATCATTTCTGTAAATTAGTTACATGGGTAACAAGAAATGTAATTTCGTAATGGATTATTTGAATATCGCAGATGAAATTCAGAACATTTATCTTAATGAAAAATCTGCAGATATGGCTTGCTACAAGAAACATATTAATTAATTGTTTTCATCAGCTGCTCAGGCATTTTAATTTAATTTGGGAGGGGGGAACATAATCCAATCAAATATAAAATTAGCTGATATGCAGATTAGGCAGTGGATGCAAAATGTCTTCAAGTTGCCAGGATCCTTGGCCAATCAGCACTTTGATAAAGTGGGCAGGACATGCTTATAATTACTTTTTTTTTGTTTAAGTAACATTAGGTTTGTTCACATTGAGCTAAAGGACTGCTTGAAGAATGATATATATATATATATATATATATATATATATATATCTACCGTATTTATCGGCGTATATCGCGCACTTTTTTGCCCTGAAAATCAGGGCAAAATCGTGGGTGCGCGATATACGCCGATACCCGCTTTCCTGCGCCGAATTTTGAATACTGCGCCGACATATACCGAGCGCAGTACACTCGGGTATATTCGGCCAGTCTCGGCTTCTTCCGCGGTCACGTCCTGGACGTACAGGACGTGAGCGCGAAAGTTGCCGAGCCTGCCCGAGTGTACTGCGCTCAGTATATGCTGGCGCAGTATTCAAAACTCGGCGTGGGAAACGAGCGGGGAGGACGCGAGGACGCCGCGAGGACGCCGGACCTGCCGAAGAGGACGCCGGCCCCGCCGAAGAGGACACCGGACCCGCCGAAGAGGACACCGGACCCGCCGAAGAGGACACCGGACCCGCCGCAGAAGGACACCCGAAGCCGCAGAAGGACGCCGAACCCGACGAGGCCGCCGATGGACGCCGCGCAAGACACCAAAACTGTAAGTACAAAATAACTTTTTTTCCACAGGATTGGGGGGCACTTTGGGGGTGCGCGGTATACGCGGGAGCGCGTTATACCGCAATAAATACGATATATATATATATATATATATATATATATATAAATATATATATATATATCTATATAGATAGATACTGTATATATCTATATCTATCTCTCTCTCTCTCTCTCTCTCTCTCTCTCTCTATATATATATATATATATATATATATATATATATATATATATATATATATATATATATATAGATACAGGGCTTTTTTTCAGCAGGAACGCAGTTCCGGTACCTCAAGCTCTGAATATATGCAATAGTGCTCAGACATGGGTAGGGACAGAACCAAGGAACGGTGCTCAGAGGTGGATAAGGAGTGGAGCCAAGGAATGGTGCTCATAGGTGGGTAGGGTGTAAAACCAATAATTGGTGCTCGGAGGTGGGTAGGGGGTGGAACCAATGAATGGTGCTCGGAGGTAGATAAGGGATGGAACCAATGAATGGTGCTCGGAGGTAGATAAGGGATGGAACCAATGAATGGTGCTCGGGGGTAGATAGGGGGTGGAACCAATGAATGGTGCTCAGAGGTGGAAAGGGGGTTATCAGTGATTAAAAATAGACCAGCACTATGTGATTGCAAAGAGGAATCCAAACAGATATAGGTAAAAAGGGGTGATTTATTTAAGAAGAGGGGGAAACACCCCACCACCTTCAACAAGCTCAGTGCAAAACAATCAATGACCCACAGTGACAAAAACAACACTAAAGACGATATGTACAGCAAAGGGAAATACCAGAATCATAAACAGGCCAGGCCGAGGTCATACACGGGGAATCAGAAAATGGCTGCAGACGGGGAATAAGCAGGAAGGGAAAGTCCAGGAGAGGGATCAGGTCAGGATGGATCAAGTCAGATTGGGTCAGAAGTCCAGGATGGAGACAACAGGCTCAGGGTCCGGATATCAGGCTCAGGGTCGGGTTAATAGACGTATACCAGGGCGAGGAGTGATTACACACGCCGGGTATTATAGAGGCGTGCTGATTGCATTCAGGTCACACCTGAACGCAGGAAAGGCTGTGTGCTCCAAACTACCACAAACCCCCCGCTGGTGGAGGCCAGTACTGCAGCCAAAATAACAGGCAGAATTACCAGCAGGGGGGACCATTCCTGACAGGGGTGGAGAAAAGGAATGGTGCTCGGAGGTGGGGAGGGGTTGAACCAAAGAATGGTGCTCAGAGTTCCTGCACCTATTCTCTGAGAAAAAAAGCCCTGTATATATATACACACACACACACTGAGGAAAAATATTAATACTTTTGTTTTTTCCCCTAATTATCATGAGCTGAACGCAAAGATCTACAACTTTTTTTATGTACACAAAAGGCCTATTTCTCTCAAATATTGTTCACAAATATATCTAAATCTGTGTTAGTGAGCACTTCTCCTTTGCCAAGATAATTCCTTCACCTCACAGGTGTGGCATATCCAGATGCTGATTAGACAGCGTGATTATTGCACAGGTGTGCCTAATGCCCCGTACACACGATCGGAATTTCAAATGGAAAAAGTCAGACTTTATCCATTGGATTTTCCAATCGTGTGTAGCCCCATAATTTTTTCATCTCATTTCAATTCCAATGAATTCCATCGGACTTTAGATATAGAACATGTTCTATATTTTTCCGATGGAATTCTGTCGGAATTCCGATGTGTTTTGGCCGGGCAAACGCCTGATCGTGTGTACGCGACAATAAAAGGCCACTCTAAAATGTGCAGTTTTACTGTATTGGGGGGGGGGGGGGGGGGTCCAGGGGATCCGAAAACCAGTGAGTATCGGTTGTGACCACCATTTGCCTCAAGCAGTGCAGCACATCTCCTTCGCATAGAGTTGATCAGGTTGTTGATTGTGGCCTGTGGAATGTTGGTCCATTCCTCTTCAATGGCAGTGCAAAGTTGCTTGATATTGACAGGAACTGGAACACGCTGTCGTATACGTCAATCCAGAGCACCCTAAACAAGCTCAATGGGTGACATGTCCGGTGAGTATGCTGGCCATGCAAGAACTGGGATGTTTTCAGCTTCCAGGAATTGTGTACAGATCCTTGCACTATGGGGCCGTGCATTATAATTCTGCAACATGAGGTGATGGTTGTGGATGAATGGCACAACAATGGGCCTCAGGATCTTGTCAAGGTGTCTCTGTGCATTCAAAATAACATCAATAAAATGCACATGTTTTCCATAGCATATGCCTGCACACACCATAACCCCACCGCCACCATGGGCCACTGCATTCACAATGTTGGCATTAGCAAACAATTTACCCACAAAACGCCATACACACTCTCTGTCATCTGCCCTGTACAGTGAAAACCAGGATTCATCCATGAAGAGAACACCTCTCCAAAGTGCCAGACCCCATAGAATGTGAGCATTTACCCACTCAAGTCTGTTACGACGATGAACTGCAGTCAGGGCGAGACACCAATGAGGACGACGAGCATGTAGATGAGCTTCCCTGAGACAGTTTCTGGCAGTTGTGTTTATAATTTTTCTCAGTGTATATATGTGTGTGTGTGTGTTTTTAAAGTGAAAGTCTAGCTAAAATGTTTTTATGTTGATTTGAATGATTTTTATTAATGTCTTTTTTTGGAGATTTCCTGTTTTGGGTGTGTGTATGTACATATATATATATATATTAGGGCTGTTACTGATCAAAATTTTTGTGTTCGATTAATCGTTTTGTTTTTTAATCGATTAATCGACTAATTTCGATTAATTATAACGCATATACAGATCCAACTACTTTTAGCTGATCTCCTTGCAGGCCGATTCCCAGTGCAGCTCCCAACCACTGGAAAAATGGATAGCAGGATACAAAAAACACACAAAGGCAGCACTCGATGGGAATAGCAATAAAAAACTTTTATAGTCTTCAAGTAGGTAACAAAATAAATATTGCACTGGAGATAAAATCAATGTAGCTACATAAACTGTAAAAATGGTGCGAGTAATACCAAACGGTAGCAAAAGCAGTCATAAAAACATGTAGCTAAGTATGATACTGGTATAAAAATGTGTACAATGATACCACTGCTGAATCCAGATGAGGAGGGGTTAACATCAGTCCGTCGGAATGTAGATGTCCCATGAAGGGAAATATCAGAACTCCCAGTGGATGGCTGTACAATCCCAGGTTGATTGAGGGAAGTGATAGAGGGAAGTATAACAGCCCTTGTGTGTGGCAGATAGTAAGGTCCCACCGGCATGCAGATATGAAGGTACAGCAAAGGAGCCCTTCAGATGGACACGGCAAGCCCTGCCAGTGTCCGTGATGTTACCGGATCTCCGACGGAACTCCCTGAAGGCCTAAAAGCCGACGGAGAGGTGAGTACCAATCAAAAAAAAATTAATCGATCAAAAAGATTAAAGATCAATCGATTGATTAAAAGTTAATTTGCACAGCCCTAATATATATATATATATATATATATATATATATATATATATATATACTGTATATATGCACTACCTGCAGTTAGTTTGATTAATGTCAGCAACTAGAGCCCTGCCCCTCCAGATTCAATGCATTGCACAAAAGTCCAAAACGAGTTGCAACATAAATATATTTTTTTCAAAAATCGAACAGAAACTGCTCTGGGGCCGCTTTCAGCTGCGGCTGCATCGTTCCCTCTACCTCCCTCTCTCCTCCTCCCTCTGTGTGTCATGGAGCTGGGTCTGTGTTCAGCGGCCGCGCTGTAACAAGGTCCCGCCCCCCCCCCCCCCTAGACCGGCTTGTGTGGTAGTAGATTGAATCAGTGTTCCGCCTATCACACAAGCCGGTCTAGGGGGGCAGGACTTTGTTACGGCGCGGCGGCCGAACACAGACCCAGCTCCATGACACACAGCACGAGATGCCCGCTGTGTGAGTTACCAGGCAATGGTGAGTCTGTATTAATTGGCACAGTGAGGCTGCAATGGTGGGCATAGTGATGTTTCATTCATGGACACAGTGAGGATGCAATGGTGGGAAACATGAGGCTGCATTCATGGGTAAAATGAGGCTGCAATTGTAGGCACAGTGAGGCTGCATTCATGGGCACAGTGAGGCTGCAATGGTGGGCACAGTGATGTTGCATTCACAGTTACAGTGAGGCTGCAATGGTGGGCAAAGCGAGGCTGCATTCACGAGAACAGTGAGGCTGCAATGATGGGATTAGTGATGTTGAATTCATGGGCACAGTGAGGCTGCAATGGTGGCCACAGTAAGGGTCCAATGATGGGCACAGGAGACTGGTGGTCACAGTGCAGCTGCATTCACAGGCACAGTGAGGCTGCAATGATGGGCACAGTGAGGCTGCAATGGTGGGCACAGTGAGGCTGCATTCACAGGCACAGTAATGCTGCAATGGTGGGTACAGTGATGTTGCATTCATGGGCACAGTGAGGCTCCAATGGTGAGCAAAGGGGGGCTGAATTTGATAGGCACAGTGAGACTGCATTCATGGGCACAGTGAGGATGCAATGGTGGGTACAGTGAGGCTGCATTTGATGGACACAGTGAGGCTGCATTTGATGGACACAGAGAGGCTGTATTTGATGGGAACAGCGAGGCTGCATTTGATGGGCACAGTGAGGCTGCATTGATGGGCACAGTGTGGCTGCATTAAATGGGCACAGTGAGGCTGCATTTGATGAGCACAGTGAGGCTGCATTTGATTGGCACTGATAAGGCTGCATTTGATGGGCACTGGTGAGACTGCATTGAGCTCTTGTATCATGTCAGTCGCCTCTGACTGTCTCTTGTAGCATGTCTGCATTATCTTAGCATCTTTAGTATGAGTAAGTGTGGGGATGGGGTCATGGGAAAAGTCAGATGTGTGTGGACCATGGTGAGAATACTATAGGATAAAACCAGAGCCACTGAGCTGAATCCAACTGACTAAGCCCTACATGGTGCACTTGAGAGGAGGTCAGTGACAGCACCGCTAGGCCCCTCTCTGAGGGGAGAGGGGGTCACTGATGTAAGGGGGGAGTGAATACGATAATGTAAGGGGGCACTGATATAAAGGTTTTCCCCTTATATCAGTAACCCACCCCTCTTACCTTAGCGTATTCCCACGTTCTGAGTTCTTGGGGTCCCCCTTGATGATTGACCACTTTTAATTGGAATTTGTGTTTATATATATAAATAGTGTTGATCAAGAATATTCGCATTGCGAATATTCGTAACGAATATTGCATATTAGAGTATTCGCGAATAACTCGAATATCGCGGTGAATATTCGCTATTGCGAATATTCGTATTTTTTCAAATGTATTTTTAAAACAGATCACATCCTAGTGATCTCCATCGACGTCTAAAAGCATTGCTGGTATGATTAGAGACCCTGGGCCGAGTAGCTGAGGCGATCCTTTTATGTTGCCGAATATTCCCAATGCAAATATTCGTATTACGAATATTCGCGAATACTTTCTCTGCCCTTCTTTTGCATCAGAGCCAATCAGAGTTCTCCTACCACAGTTGTCAGAGGTTAGCAACCAATAGGAACCTGCCTGCACGACCATTATATAAGATCACTCCCAGCAGTATTTCAGTGCAGATTCACAAGGTGGCTAGAGAGAGTGGAGTGTTTCTGTGCGTTTTTCCTGTGTACTGCGATCTTAGAGCTTAGCATTGTGCTTCCTATAGTGCTTTCAGTTCTGAGTTTCCTGCTTCTAAAACCAAATGCTTTTCTCAAAGCAAAAGACCCAACAGCTTGCTGGAAGTTGTAGTTCTGCAACATCTAGAGGGCAATATGTATTCGAACGTCTTGGGCCTTAAGGACCCTGAAGTCAGGACGTTCGCATACGTCCTATGTCCACAACATGTTAATTATGCTAAATAGCAAGGAAAGTGCCTAAATCAGCCCTCAAAATTTCCACTCGCCTACTAGCATTTGGCGAGTGGATTTAAGCTGGGGGCGAGTGATGACAGGGCTGCATGACCAATCTCCCTCCAATCTGTGCCTACACTGATGTCGCGTACACACGGTCGTTTTTTGCAGAGGAGACAGCAAGAGAATGGGGAAGAGACCCAGTTCTAGTGCCCTGTCCCTCTGGTCTGACCCCAGTGCCCTGTCCCTCTGGTCTGACCCCAGTGCCCTGTCCCTCTGGTCTGACCCCAGTGCCCTGTCCCTCTGGTCTGACCCCAGTGCCCTGTCCCTCTGGTCTGACCCCAGTGCCCTGTCCCTCTGGTCTGACCCCAGTGCCCTGTCCCTCTGGTCAGACCCCAGTGCCCTGTCCCTCTGGTCTGACCCCAGTGCCCTGTCCCTCTGGTCTGACCCCAGTGCCCTGTCCCTCTGGTCAGACCCCAGTGCCCTGTCCCTCTGGTCTGACCCCAGTGCCCTGTCCCTCTGGTCAGACCCCAGTGCCCTGTCCCTCTGGTCTGACCCCAGTGCCCTGTCCCTCTGGTCTGACCCCAGTGCCCTGTCCCTCTGGTCAGACCCCAGTGCCCTGTCCCTCTGGTCTGACCCCAGTGCCCTGTCCCTCTGGTCAGACCCCAGTGCCCTGTCCCTCTGGTCTGACCCCAGTGCCCTGTCCCTCTGGTCTGACCCCAGTGCCCTGTCCCTCTGGTCAGACCCCAGTGCCCTGTCCCTCTGGTCTGACCCCAGTGCCCTGTCCCTCTGGTCTGACCCCAGTGCCCTGTCCCATTTTGTTAAAGTTGTTGTTGGTAATATTACATTTTGTAACTTGATTCTGCATAAAACATTTAACAGTGTCATTCCATGAGATAATCTACGAGGGCATGTTTACGGGTGAAATTAGGTGCAGGGCAGTGTATGAATTAGGTGGGGCAACTGGTGTCGAGTAACTCTTGAGGCCTGGCTAGTAGCTCAGGATTTGAAATTTTGAGCCCTGGCCTAAATACACATTTACCAACCAGGGTGTCTGCAGCTGTCCAGGCATGCTGGGAGTTGTAGTTTTGCAACAGCTGGAGACACACTGTTTGGGAAATACTAATATCTGATCTTATATCCTAACTTTTAAACTAGTCTAAAATGCAGTTACAGATAATGAAATAACAGTGGTGAAATTACTTACACTAATCAGCAGTTTTTCCTCACTGGATGAAAATTTACATCCCCACCATCTTCGCTTCGCAGGGCAGCACAAAATAGCGATCCGAAAATAGACTGGCAAAGATCCAGGAAATGATCTCGCATGCGCGAACGAGAATTTCGCAATCAATTTCGCATTCGCGAAATTTCGCAAATTTTTTTTTTTTTGATAAAATATCACGAATATTCGATATTAACGAATATTTCATGAATATTCTTCTATATATTCGTGAAATATCGCGAAATCGAATATGGCGTATTCCGCTCAACACTATATATAAAGCCCTATGTAATTTCATATCTGTCTTCTCTATATATAATACACTCTTCAAATGTGCTTTAAAAGATTCATGGTTTTCCCTTTCATGAACAAGAAAATAATGACGTTATGCTATTGGGCTGGTATAATAATGCTATGGGGCTGGTAGGAAGTTTTTTCCGAGGCTGGTTTTCATTCCCAGGATAGGCCCTGCTGTACGGGACAGCCTTCAATTAAAGGTGCTGTTTATTTTTTATCCACTTAAACACTTAGAGACCGGACCGATATGCTGCTAAATTCCCAGAGGCGTTTTTACAATTCGGCACTGCGTCGCTTTAACAGACAATTGCGCAGTTGTGCAACGTGGCTCCCAAACAAAATTTGCGTCCTTTTCTTCCCACAAGTAGAGCTTTATTTTGATGGTATTTGATCACCTCTGCGATTTTTTTTATTTTTTTGCGCTATATACAAAAATAGAGCGACATTTTTGAAAAAAAAAACAATATTTTTTTACTTTTTGTTATAAGAAAAATCGAATAAACTACATTTTAGTCAAACATTTAGACCAAAATTTATTCAGCCACGTGTCTTTAGTAAAAAAAAATCGCAATAAAAAAAATTAGCTACCTAGCGGGAACAGCGACACTAATACAGCGATCAGAAAAATTATCACTTAGTGACACTGGCAATAGGGGGTGAAAGGGTTAACTAGGGCGGTGATCAAGGGGTTAAAACTTTATTAGGGGGGTACGGGGGCTACCCTGGACCTAACACTAACTGCTTGTCACAGTAACTGTCACACTGACACTAAATGCAGTGATCAGTAAATATATGATCACTGCAATCAGTGACACTGTGACAGGAGGGGGTGATCGGAAGGGGTTAATGTGCCTGTGTGTAATGGTGTCAGTGTAGTGTTGTGCAGACTCACTTGTGATGTCTTCTCTCCTCAGCGGCGGTTGAAAATACCGCCGAGAGGAGAGATTACATTACTCCCCCCCTCCTGTGTTTACACAGGAAGAGGGCGGGGGAGGACGAGCATTGGCTGGGAGCGATCCGGAGGGGGCGGACAAAAACGAACAAAAACCGGACCACCGCAAGTACCGGGGGGGGAGGTTCCGATCGGACCCCCGACCCACATCTAGGCAGGGACGTACAGGTACGCCAATGTGCCTGTACGTGCCATTCTGCTGACGTAAATGTACATGCAGCGGTCCTTATGGGGTTAAGGACCGCCTCCTGCACATATACGTTGGCAGAATGGCACGGCTGGGCACATGCAAGTACAGGTACGTCCGTGGGTCCAAAGCTCCGTCACCGCAGGACCCGCGGACCCGATCGCCGCTGGAGTCCCGCGATTGTTCCCCGAAGCTGAAGAACGGGGAGAGCCGTGTGTAAACACAGCTTCCCCGTTCTTCACTGTGGCACCGTCATCGATTGTGTGTTCCCTTATATAGGGATACACAATCAATGACGTCACACCTACAGCCACACCCCCCTACAGTTAGAAACACAGATGAGGTCACACTTAACCCATTCAGCGCCCCCTTGTGGTTAACCCCCAAACTGCAATTGTAATTTTCACAGTAAACAGTGCATTTTTAATGCATTTTTTGCTGTGAAAATGACAATGATCCCAAAAATGTGTCAAAATTGTCTGAAGTGTCCTCCATAATGTCGCAGTCACGAAAAAAATCACTGATCGCCGCAATTAGTAGTAAAAAAATATTTTTTTATAAAAATGCAATAAAACTATCCCCTATTTTGTAAACGCTATAAATTTTGCGCAAACCAATTGATAAATGCTTATTGCGATTTTTCTTACCAAAAATAGGTAGAAGAATACGTTACGGCCTAAACTGAGGATTTTTTTTATATATATATATATGTTTTTGGGGGATATTTATTATAGCAAAAAGTAAAAAATATTGAATTTTTTTTTTAAATTGTCGCTCTATTTTTGTTTATAACGCAAAAAATGAAAACTGCATAGGTGATCAAACACCACCAAAAGAAAGCTCTATTTGTGGGAAAAAAAGGACGCCAATTTTGTTTGGGAGCCACGTCGCACGACCGCGCAATTGTCAGTTAAAGAGACGCAGTGCCGATTCGCAAAAACTGGCCAGGTCCTTTACCTGCATAATAGTCCGGGTCTTAAGTGGTTAAACTTCCAGGGGAGACATTTAAAGAAAGAAAAAAAAAAAAGCCCAAATAAAAATAAATAAATACATAAATAAAACATCCGTCTAAAAGCATACAAAAAAATGAAGCAAAATTAAACCCTAAACATACAGCAAACACACAGTAGCTTATTACCTATTATTCTGAACTTTGCTTTTCCAAAAGATATAATGGAAATCATCAATGGAAATCAATAATTCATGTGTAGAAATCCTATATGGCGATCTAGATTTCAATAACCCGATAGATTAATGCATAATTTTATAAAAACCCATTTCCGTGAAGGCGTTCTAATTATTTTTTAATTATAATCTCACTTTGAATTGTTAGTTATTGTGCTCTAATTTCTTCACTTGTGTTCTATGAAGGCTGAGCCATAAACATAAATATGTTTCCTTAGGTTCTCGTGATACGTTATGCCAACTTAATTAGTATTGCTGTCTTGCCTGGTGGGTACAGCATGTACAGGAGCTCTCTGTCATAAGAACTCCCATTGTCAGCCCTTTCACATTCGCTTATTGTGCCCACACAGAATTTAAACTACTAATTGTGTTTGCGCCTTCTCAGAGTACTTGGCTTTGTGTACACCTTAGATCTTCGAAGATGCTCATGTTTTTGTTGTCCGCATAAGCAACAGATATGTATTTGCGGGTCTTAAAGCTTTTTGGAAATACAGTAAATCTGGAAAGTATTAAACTTTTTCCACATTTTGTTATGTTACAGCCTAATGCCGCGTACACGCGATCACTTTTTGTGATGAAAAAAAAAAACGACGTTTTAAAAAACGTCATTTAAAATGATCGTGTGTGGGCAAAACGTTGTTTTATGTCTTCTAAAAAAAACGCCAAAAAAAAAAAAATTCGAACATTTTGAATTTTTAGTGTCGTTTTTCAAAATTTCGTTTTTTGTGTCATAAAAAATGATGGTGTGTGGGCAAAACGACGTTTTTAAACCCGCACCTGCTCAGAAGCAAGTTATGAGACGGAGCTTCAATGAAACAGAGTGCCGTCGAACGTGGTGTACGTCACCGCGCTTTGCTAGAGCTTTTTGGAAAAACTATGGTGTGTAGGCGACGTCGTTTTTTAAAATGAAGTTTGAAAAACGTCGTTTTGTTTTGTCACATAAAATGTTGTTTTGTTTCGTGAGATAAAATGACGTTTTTTTTTCATCACAAAAAGTGATCGTGTGTACGCGGCATTATTCTAAAATGGATTAAATTCATTGGGGTAGATTCATGTACAGATCCGACGGTGTATCTACTGATACACCGTCGGATCTGTGAGATCCGACGCTCGGATCTATGCGGCTGATTCCTCGAATCAGGCTCCGCATAGATCTCCCTTAGAGCCGACTGGTGTAAGTGAGTTACACTGTCGGTTCTTAGGCTGCATTCTCCCGCCGTCCGCTAGGTGGCGCTTCTTTTTTTCTACGCGACGAATATGCAAATGAGGAGAACCGCCGATTCAGAACCGAACGCCCGGCCGTCGCTTTTTTTTTTACGTCGTTTGCGTTCGTCTTTTTCCGGCGGATCGTTACCCCTGCTATATGCGGGGTAAGTGCGGCGGATCCTATGTTAAGTATGGCCGTCGTTCCCGCGTCGAGTTTTGAATTTTTTACGTCGTTTACGTAAGTCGTCCGGGAATACGGCCATACGTTAATTGCGTTAACATCGAAAACAATGACGTCCTTGCGACGTCATTTAAAGCAATGCACTTCGGGAAATTTTGCCGGCGGCGCATGCGCAGTACGATCGGCGCGGGGACGCGCGTGATTTAAATAGTAAACTCCCCCTAGCCGCGGAATTTGCATTCCGCCGGGGGATTTACGATCCGCCAGGGCTACTTACGAGGCAAGTGCTTTCTGAATACAGCACTTGCCTCAAAAACTGGCGCAGGCGGATCGTAAACAAGATAGATCACGCGGATAAAAAGATCCGCTGATCTACATGAATCTACCCCATTATTTTCCTCAAAATTCTACAAACAATATCCCATAATGACAAAGTGAAAGATGTTTGTTTCAAATCATTGCACATTTATAAAAAAAAAAAAATCTCATGTACATACCGTATATACTCGAGTATAAGCTGGTCCGAATATAAGCCGAGGCACCTAATATTACCACAAAAAAATGGGAAAACGTATTGACTCGAGTATAAGCCTAGGGTGTCCCGTCTGCATGCCTCACTGTGCCCATGCCTCACTGTGCCCATGCCTCACTGTGTCCATGCCTCACTGTGTTCATGCCTCACTGTGTCCATGCCTCACTGTGCCCATGCCTCACTGTGTCCATGCCTCACTGTGCCCATGCCTCACTGTGTCCATGCCTCACTGTGCCCATGCCTCACTGTGTCCATGCCTCGCTGTGTCCATGCCTCACTGTGTCCATGCCTCACTGTGCCCATGCCTCACTGTGCCCATGCCTCACTGTGCTCCATGCCTCACTGTGCCCATGACTAGACTGACGTTTAACATGGGAGTCTATGGAGCAGCTGTAGGTCCCCCAGACAAAAAACTTTGCACACTTATAGAGGACCTAAAGAGAAATGGGGCTACATGTGTGCCAAGTTCCGGGTCATGGGGACCTACGACCGGCCAGTACCGGGTCCCCAAAACACCGGAGAAATGACCGTTTAACATGGGAGTCTATGGAAGAGTTGCCCGGCTTTGAAAAATCGGTGCTCCCCGGCCATAGGTCCTTCGGACAACAAACTTTGCACACATGTAGATGAAGAGTGGGGCTACAAATGTGTTAAGGTCCCCAAAGTCTAGGAGATCAGGCGCAAAAAGGTGACTCGAGTATAGGGCTTATACTCGGCTTATACTTCTTCTGTTTCACACCAAGCGTAGGAATCAACCTTCAACAGCGTGGACCCCCCCCCGCCTATTCTGGGCAAGCTCATCACCCCTAACGCCAAAGTCAAAAGCCTAGGGGTCATTTTCGACTCCTTTATGACAATGGACGCACAAATAGGGTCAGTAGTCAGCGGATCTCACCATCTACTGCGCCTACTACGCAGACTCACTCCGTTCATCCCTAAAGAAGATTTAGCGGTCGTGGTGGGAGCTATTGTAAACTCCAGACTGGATTATGCAAATGCCCTTTACCTCGGCCTCCCCAAGTACCAAATCGCTCGTCTGCAAGTCGTTCAAAATACGGCCGCTAGACTTGTGACTGGGAAAAAACCCTGGGAATCCATCTCACCTTCTCTGAGAGCCCTTCATTGGCTGCCAGTTAAAGACAGAATTGCTTTTAAAGCTCTCTGTCTTACGCATAGATGTGTCCATGGAAATGCCCCCCTTTATTTATGCGAAATAATAAAAACGCATAATCCCAATCGCGTTTTGCGATCCACGAATCAGAACCTGCTCCAGGTTCCGAAAGCCAACTTCAAGTCCAAAGGAGAAAGAAGATTCGCGATCCAAGGTCCCAGACTATGGAACGCTTTACCAACCAGCATTCGGTTGGAGGAGAACCACCTAGCATTTAGGAAAAAGGTCAAGACTTTTCTCTTTTGATATCAAAGGAGACAGGAACAACAAGCGCCCAGAGGCGATTCAGTTCGCATGTGCCGCGCTATACAAGTTTTCATTCATTCATATATGGTAAGTATTCACTAGACTTTTGCACAATGGAAAAATTTGTTTCGTTTATTTTCGTTTCTTTTCCGTCCTGCTCATATTTTGTTCGGAAATTCGAATGTTTTCGAACATCCGAAAGTTGCTAAATTCGTCCGAATTTCGATTTGTTACGAAACAAAATGCACAAGCCTAGTATTCACAGCCATGACACTCTAAATTGAGTTCAGGTGCCTCCTGTTTCCACTGATCATCCTTGAGATGTTTCTACAACTTGATTGGAGTCCACCTGTGGTAAATCCAGTTGATTGGACATGATTTGGAAAGGCACACACCTGTCTATAGAAGGTCCCACAGTTATAAGTGCATGTCAGAGCGCAAACCAAACCATGAAGTCCAAGGAATTGTCTGTAGACCTCTGATACAGGATTGTATGGAGGCACCGATCTGGGGAAGGGTGCAGAAGAAATACTGCAGCATTGAAGGTCCCAATGAGCACAGCGGCCTCCATCATCTGTAAATGGAAGAATTTTGGAACCACCAGGACTCTTCCTAGAACGGGCCGCCCAGGCAAACTGAGCGATCCGGGGAGAAGGCCCTTAGTCAGGGAGTTGACCAAGAACCTGACAGACCCTCTGATAGAGCTCCAGTGTTTCTCTGTGGAGAGAGGAGAACCTTCCAGAAGAACATCCATCTCTGCAGCACTCCACCAATCAGGCCTGTATGGTAGAATGGCCAGACGGAAGCCACTCCTCAGTAAAAGGCACATGACAGCTCGCCTGGAGTCTACCAAAACCATTAGGCCCCTTTCACACTGAGGAGAGTTGTCGGCAAACTGAACCTAAACAGCGGATGCTGTTTCTCCAGTGTGAAAGACCTCAGGCTTTCACACTTGTGCGGTGCGCTAGCAGGACCGCTCCAAAGGTCCTGCTAGCAGCATCTTTGGAGCGGTGAGAGGAGCAGTGTAAACACACCGCTCCTGCAGCGCTCATTCCCATTGAAATTAATGAGAAACCCGTGGCTATACCGCCGGCAGTGCGCTTAGAGGCGCATTGCCAGCGGTATTAACCCTTTTTTGGCCACTAGCCACTGCACTCGGCCACTGATGGTATAGCGCAGCTAAAAATATCGACTCTCCGGTAGTCCAAGGAAGGGGGCGAGCAAGACACTCTACACCAGGGAGAAAGCCTCGCATTACTGTGTGGAGTTACAGACAGAAGAACAGGAAGTGAGGATTTCTCAGAAAAAATAAGGACATTTAAAAGCCATATGGAAGGATGAAGTACGTGAAGGAGGACTGCACTAAGGTAAAGTAAGCTACAGTATTTAGGGAAAAAAAATTGTACCTTTACAACCCCTTTAATGTAACTATTCTGTGAAATGTTTTGCACAAAGCAGCCCAATTCTCCTCTTCTCTGGTCCTCCACCTGTGGCCCCTCCTTCCCCTGAGAGCACACCATAGTACACTGCTTGCTATGGGGTCACTTTTGCAGGCTCACACTTTTCATGGCCGCGACACCCACCCACCATTCATGTATCCGCCCCCTGTCAGGGCACCGGGTGCATGAATTACAACGGCTAGGTTTTATTTTTTAAGCATCTGCCAGAGGCTCTAATAGGCTTCAAAATAGGGTGTGCTCAGGTCGCAGAGGATGCGTCCGGAGCCCACCCAGGTGTGTTTCAACAGCAAATAAATATTCGCTGTTGCAACACTGATCCTCCTCCCAGCCAATCGGGAAGCAGGTATTTTCCGATTGGCCAAAACAGCAGGCGATCCTATTCCAGCTGCTAAAGGAGAGGACACGGGAGCAGTTCTCCCCCGAGCCCGCAAAGCTTAAAGGAACATTAAAGGCAACGTTTTTTTTTTTTTTTTAAATAACAAACATGTTATACTGTACTTACCTCCACTGTGGAGCTCATTTTGCCACAGAGTGTCCCCGAACCCTGTCTTCTGGGGTCCCTCGGCGGCTGTCGCGGCTCCTCCTCGCAAAAGCTTTCCACCTTCATGCGAGCTCGCATGGTGGAAAGCTTTTGCGAACGCGCTCCCGTGATACAGCGGCGGGCATAGCCGCCGACTGTATCACTCGGCCCCGCCCCTCGGCACGCCGCATCATCCGCTGTGATTGACAGCTGCGCTGCTATCAATCCGTCCAGCCTAGCCAATCAACGGCCAGGTTGGGAACCGAAGAGGATCACATGGACGCGCGTGGGACTTTTGAGGGGTCAGGTAAGTAAAATGGGGGATCGGGGGGGGGGGGGGCGGTTGTACCGTCGGATGTTTTTTTACCTTAATGCACCTTTATAAGGTGAAAAAACATTTACCTTTACAACCCCTTTAAGGACAGGGCTGGAAGGTGGCCACATCATCTGAATCAAAATGCAACCTGGGACAGCACAGCGACTAAGTGATTAGCACTGGGGTCATTGATTCAATTTCCAAACCATGGCACTATCTGCCTGGAGCTTGCATGTTCTCCCTGTGCCTGTGTGGGGTTCCTCTCACACTCCAAAGACATGCTGGTAGGTTAATTGACCCTAATATATGTATGTATAAATGTGAGTCAGGGACCTTAGATTGTAAACTTATTAAGGGCAGGGACTGATGTAAATGTACAATATATGGGCCAGATTCAGATAGCCTTTACGTTGGCGTATCTATAGATAGGCAGCAGCTCTTGTGCCGGGACACAGAAGGAAATACAACAAAAAACAAAGATTTAGAGCTGCGCCTTGTCACCCGGACCCAGTGTAGTCAAAAGAGTCCATATATCAAACATGTGGAGATAAACAGTCCTTCAAACAAAAGAGATGTAGTGATGAACATTGGCTCCAAAGAAAACTTTCTGCTGATCTCAATTCAGGATGGACATATAGTAATCACCACTGTGTTCAAACTTGGCTTTTCAATGTGGCCCACCACCAGAAGTATAAGCGTGATGACGTCACCGCACGTGGTGACGTCATCACGCTTTGGAGGAGGGTCCTTTCCTGTCTGTTTGCCGGCCGGCAACATTGTGTTTTATATGCCTGTCTAAACTCATCTCCCATGTGAGTATTCTGGTTTTTATGATTTTAAATAAATGTCCCAGCGGAATTACGCTATGTCTGCCTCTATCTATCATTTACATATGATCTAATTGGTGGAGTCGCTGAGTGGAGCCCCGGTGTAGGCACTGCCCTAGGATTTGGGATTCGTCCTGGTCCCCTTAAAGGCCGCGGCTGGGTCACAGCCGACTGCTGATTATAGCTATTCCTCTGGTAAGCTGCTTATACTTCTGGTGGTGGGCCACATTGAAAAGCCAAGTTTGAACACAGTGGTGATTACTATATGTCCATCCTGAATTGAGATCAGCAGAAAGTTTTCTTTGGAGCCAATGTTCATCACTACATCTCTTTTGTTTGAAGGACTGTTTATCTCCACATGTTTGATATATGGACTCTTTTGACTACACTGGGTCCGGGTGACAAGGCGCAGCTCTAAATCTTTGTTTTTTGTTGTATTTCCTTCTGTGTCCCGGCACAAGAGCTGCTGCCTCCCCATTTCTTTTTACTTTTTATTGTTATTTTTAGTGACTGATCACACCGGCACTTATTGACTATTTATTTGTGACAAGCGCAATTTTTTTCTGTATTGTATCTATAGATACGCCGCGTAAAGTCTATTCTGAGCCAGCGTTTCTTTTTTCTGTATTTAGAAAACAAGATACGCCGGAATTCTGCTAATATACGATCGGCGTAAGTCACTTACACCGTCGTAAATTAGTTGCATATTTAAGCTGGCCGCTAGGTGGCGCTTACAACGTTTTACGTGTAAAATATGCAAATGAGCTATTTACGCCGATTCCCGAACGTACTTGCGGCCGGCCGTCGTAGTTTACGTCGTTTACGTAAGCGTTATTCCGGCGTAAGGTTACCCTTGCTATAGGAGCCAATGTTAAGTATGGACGTCGGGACACCGTCGAATTGTACGTCGGTTACGTCGTTTGCGTAAATCATTCGGGAATGGGGCTCGATGTTAGTTACGTTCACGTCGTTTACATTGACAACTAGAAACGTGATTTTTGGACGCGCATGCGCCATCCAAAAAAAACGTAAATTACGTAGGCTCATGATTCATTTACATGAATCACGCCCCGACATCACTAATTTGAATCGCGCGGCCTTACGCCGGGCACTTTACGCTACGCCGCCGCATATTATGGAGCAAGTGCTTTCTGAATAAGGCACTTGCCCATAATATTTGCGGAGGCGTAGCGTAAACAGCACACACTACGCCAGTCGAAAGATACACAAATCTTTCTGAATCTGGCCATATATATATATACGGTATGTGTAAAGTGCTGCATAAATTGACAACGGTATATAAGTACCTGAAATAAATCTCTATGAAAAGCCAGTAGTCTTAGGCCGCGTACACACAATAGGTTATGGACCGTTTTCATCTGTCAAAACCGATCGTGTGTGGGCCCCATAGGTTATTTAACCATCGGTTAAAAAAAAAAGCCAACTTGTTTTAAATTTAACCGATAGGTCAAAACCGTTAAAAACCTGCGCATTCTCAGAATCAAGTCGACGCATGCTTGGAAGCATTGAACTTCATTTTTTTTCAGCATGTCATTGTGTTTTACGTCACCGCGTTCTGACACGATCGTTTTTTTAACCGATGGTGTGTAGGTGCGACGGACCATCAGTCAGCTTCATCGGTTAACCGATGACAACGGTCCTTCAGACTGTTCTCATCGGATGGACTGATCGTGAGTACGCGGCTTTATGCTGCGTACACACGGTCGAAATTTCCGACAATAAATGTTCGATGGGAGCTTGTTGTCGAACATTCCAACCGTGTGTAGGCTCCATCGGATATTTGCTGTTGGAATTTCCGACAACAAAAATTTGAACTTCATTTTTCTTGGCTCGTCTTAGGCCTCGTACACACGAGGGGATATGTCCGCTGAAAACGGTCCGATGGACCGTTTCAGCAGACATCTCCGCTCGTGTGTATGGGCTAGCGGACAGATTTCTCCACCCGACAGATTTCAAAGCATGCTTTGAAATCCATCCGGTGGAATCTGTCCGCCCGACATGTCTGCTGGTTAGTACACTTACCAGCAGACATGTCGTCCCCCACCGCCGCCGCGCCGCCGCCGAATGGATTCGGCGCATGCGCGGAAGTGTTTAACTTCCTGGTGCGGTGACGTGGCGGTGACGTGGTGGCGTCAACGTCACCGCCGCGTCACCGCGCCGTCCGGCGGCGGGGAATTTGATCCGATGGTGTGTACACGCCATCGGATCAAACTCCCGATCGGACATATCCGATGGAAATGGTCCGCGGACCGTTTTCATCGGATATGTCCGATCGTGTGTACGAGGCCTCAGTGTTGTACGTCACCACATTCTTGACGTTGGGAATTTCCGACAACATTTGTGTGACCGTGTGTATGCGAGACAAGTTTGATCCGTCGGAAAAAAAAATCCACGGTTATGTTGTCGGAACGTTCGATCGTGTGTACGCGACGCGGCATCAAACATTTGTCATCTTATGATGTAATATACATAGTAGTGTAAAAAATCGACTGAATCGGCATGCAAAGAGACAAAGCAATGCCGGCAAAATCACTGGAATCCAGACGGTCAGACATTGGTAAGTATGATTGGAAAGTAATGATCTTTCATTTTTTGTAACTCACAATAGACACTTAGCCGAAGCCTGGAAAATAGACAGGTTGATTGAAACACTTGACCCTCTGTTCTCCTTAGCTTCATCTCTAATGATTCTGACATTAAACCTCTCCTTTCATGACTTTGTTGCTTAATTATGGATAGGTGTCTTCACAATTTGGTGAATATTAATGCCTCTTCCCAAAGTAAGAAAAAAAAAAACTGCTGATAGAAAATAGAACAAATCAAACCAACTTAAACTTACACTCCAGTCTTAATGATAAATAAACCTTTAAAATGTATAGAATGTATGGAAGAAACACAACCTACCTGCCCAGGATTTTAAGCGTTCATCCAAGCATTGCTGTAGGCACCTGTCCACCCTCTGTCCCTATTCTTAACCACTTCCTTACTGGGCATGTAAACCCCCTTCCTGACCAGGTGAAATTTCAGCTTGCGGCACTGCGTCGCTTTAACTGACAATTGCGCGGTCGTGCGGCGTGGCTCCCAAACAAAATTGGCGTCCTTTTTTCCCCACAAGTAGAGCTTTCTTTTGGTGGTATTTGGTCACCTCTGCGATTTTTATTTTTTGCGCTATAAACAAAAAAGGACGACAATTTTGAAAAAAAAATACAATATTTTTTACTTGTTGCTATAAAAAATAGCCCAATTTAAAAAAAAAATTCAGTTTAGGGAGATACGTATTCTTCTACATATTTTTGGTTAAAAAAAATAAAAAAAAATCGCAATAAGCGACTGGTTTGCGCAAAAGTTATAGCGCCTACAAAATAAGGGACAGAATTGTTATTTTTTATTATTTTTATTTTTTTACTAGTAATGGCGGCGATCTGCGATTTTTATTGCGACTGCGACGTTATGGCGGACACATCGGACACTTTTGACACATTTTTGGCACCATTCACATTTATACTGCAATCAGTGCTATAAATATGCACTAATTACTGTATAAATGTGACTGGCAGGGAAGGGGTTAACACTAGGGGGTGAGGAAGGGGTTAATGTGTTTCCTGCATTGTGTTCTAACTGTGGGGGGAGGGGGGGTGACTGGGGGGGTGACCGATCTGTGTCCCTATGTACTAGGAACACAGATCGGTCTGCTCTCTCTATGACAGGACGCTGTCATTGTGAGAGCCGGCAATGAGAGATGATCTCATATGTTTACATATGAGATCATCTCTCATTGGCCCATCAGATCGCATCGCAAACAGCCACTCTGATTGGCCGTTCGCGGCGATCTGTGATTGGCTGTGTCCAAGGGACACGGCCAGTACACAAGTTCCCCGCTGCGCGCTCTGGAGCGCGCGCTGGGAACGAGGAAAGGGGCTGCCGTGAAAACACGGCAGCCCGGAGATTTAGAACCACCCTGCGGCCGTATATACTCGTACGGCCGTAGGGAAGTGGTTAAAGGGGTTGTAAAGGTTTGTTTTTAATTTTCTAAATAGGTTCCTTTAAGTTAGTGCATTGTTGGTTCACTTACCTTTTCCTTCCATTTCCCTTCTAAATGTTTTTTTCTTTGTCTGAATTTCTCACTTCCTGTTTCTCCTCAGTAAGCTTTCCACCATCATCTGAGCAGTGGGAAGTCAGTCAGAACAGCATACTGAGGAGGAACAGGAAGTGAGAAATTCAGACAAAGAAAAAAAAAATTAGAAGGGGAATGAAAGGAAAAGGTAAGTGAACCAACAATGTACTAACTTAAAGGGCTTGTAAAGGATTTTTTTTTATCTTAATAGCTTCCTTTACCCTGATGCAGTGCTATTTTCATGTCTTCATTGTTCGTTTTTGCTCTTAAGTTGCTGTAATTCTTCTCTGATCTCCACACTTCCTGGTTGTCTGTTTCCTGATAACCACAGTACTGGGAGCTTTCTCTCTGTGGTCACTAATCAAGGAGGTGGGATTACTGTGTGTCTAAAACCCCTCAGCACCAATCAGTTTTGTTTTCCAAACCATCACTGCCCTGTATTGGCTCTGTGGCTCTGTATGCAGAGAGGCAGGAAACATGCAAAAACGAAACTAGAAACTACAGGTACATTATATGATTGATTTGTATCTATTTTTAATCATTTTGAAAAGGAATCAGTAAACTATTATGTCTCTATACCCTGTAAACAGTCATTTCAGCATAACTTTTTTTTTATTTAAAACTCCTTTAAAAGTAACCTATTTAGAAAATAAAAAACGAACCTTTACAACCCCTTTTAAAGGATTTGTAAAGTTAGCCCATTTTTTTTTTTTTTTTTTGTATAATGTGAAAGATGATGTTACACCGAGTAAAGTTGTGTGTTATCATTCATATTCTCTGAAAAATGGCCAAGAAATCATAAATTCTGCCAGGGTATGTAAACTTGAGCACAACTGTATATATAGAGCAATGTTTTTCAACTCCAGTCCTCAAGGCACACCAACAGGTCAAGTTTTCAAGATTTCCCTCAGATGAAATGGCTGTGGTGATTACTAAGGCAGTGAAATTGATCAAATCACCTGTGCAAAATAATGGAAAGCCTGAAAACATGACCTGTTGGTGTGCCTTGAGGACTGGAGTTGAAAAACACTGATATAGAGCATTGTAGGCACAACCCCAAGGGAAGCTCCCCACAAAATACATTGACTTACATAAATTAAATCAAATTAAATTAAACAAAATCAAGGTCAATGGACTTTAATGTGTGTTTTAACCTTTTAACTCCTTATTAGTATTTGTGTTTCAGCCCTGTTAGTGTCCAGGTTTCAGGTCGTTTCAGGTAGTCTGAAACCCGGACACAAGATCCCAAACCCAAACTGTCCAGACAGGTGGCAACCCTATTCTAATCCCTTTTACAATATTTACAAAACAAACAAGGTTTGACAAACACTGGTGTATTTGCAAAGCAATTTATGTAATTTCACCATACATTTGCTGCAGAATAATCTTCCTGGTGTGGTTGAAATGACAGTGATTGATTCACCTCCAGTAAATGTTTTTTAATAAGCCCCTTAGAAAAAAAAAAAGTAACCAGCCTTAAAGGGGTAGTTCCCCCAAAAACCTTTTTTTTAACATTGATTGAGGCTCGTTTTGTCAAGGGGAATCGGGTGTTTTTTTTTTAGAAACGAAGCAGTACTTACCGTTTTAGAGATGCATCGTCTCCGACGCTTCCGGGTATGGTCTTCGGGTCTAGGCATTCCTATTTGATTGACAGGCTTCCGACGGTCGGATACATCGCGTCACGATTTTCCGAAAGTAGCCGAACGACGGTGCGCAGGCGCAGTATAGAGCCGCACCGGCGCTCGGCTTCTTTCGGCTACTCGTGACGCGATGTATGCGACCGTCGGAAGCCTGTCAATCAAATAGGCACGCCCAGACCAGACGATCATACCCGGAAGCGACGGAGACGATGCATCTGTAAAACGGTAAGTACTGCTTCGTTTCTAATAAAAAAACACCCAATTCCCCTTGACATAACGAGCCTCAATTAATGTTAAAAAAAGGTTTTTGGGGGAATTACCCCTTTAAAGATGGCAAACTTTTATTCCACAGTTGATGTTGTACCAAATCTTCAAAAGTGTTAAAAAATAAAGAGGATTACTTTAACTTAATAATTAACGCCATCACATTATTGTTTGCTGGGTGGCTTTAAAACAGCATGGCGCAAATTAATCTTTTTTTTTTTTAACCCAGGCTTTATTATGAAGATCTGTGTCAAAATCAAACACGAAGACTGATGTGCATCAAGAAGAGAAAAGAGCAAAGCAAAATTAGTGAAGAATGGATTATGAGACGGCGAGGTTATGACAAACAGGACTTTGCTACGAAAGGTTACGGCTGATTATAGGATGAAATGTAAGCAAACAAAAACCCAGAAGAGAATATTGCTGCTGCCTCTCATTATAGGCTTGTAATGATCATGTCTAGGCACAAACTCATTTTATTTCCTGCTAATGTAAAGTTTTTTTTTTTTTTTTTAACCACTTGCTTACTGGGCACATAAACCCCCTTCGTGCCCAGGCGAAATTTCAGCTTGCGGCACTGCGCGGTCGTGCGACGTGGCACCCAAACAAAATTGGCGTTCTTTTTTCTCACCTCGTCTTTCAGGACAGCACTTGGAGAGAGCGCAGCTCCACCCACTTTCCCAGGAAACACTGCAGTCACTTTAAATTCCGCCCACTTCCACCATGACCTCAGTTGTTGTGTTTCCTCCGGCCATGGTGGAAGCGCTGCAGGGAACCAGGGGTGTGCTGTACTCTCTCCAGGTGGAGGTGGCTTGGGCATACCGGCGGCGGTTATTTAATACTTACAGGCAGACCCAGCACCCCCCCTGACGGGTGGGGGGTTCTTCGGTGCTTTTCCCTCTTCGAGTCCGGCGAGGGCAGAGGCCGCTGAGGGTTTTTTCTTCCCCCATAGGCGGACAGCGTGGGCTGAGGGAAGAGGTCAGGTGCCTCTTCCGGGTTCACGAGGTTCCGTTCCGGGTGGCGGGCGACGTCATTTCCGGGGGGGAAGAGCTTTCGGCGGCGCGCGGCAGCTTCCGGTTCCAGCTGCTGGAGCGCAGGAGGGGAGGCGGCCTTGGCGGTGCATTTCCGGGCCTCGTGGCGACGAGTTTGCCGGGAGTTTTAAAATACGATCGGACGGCTGCTGCACTCTGAAGGAGAATGGAGCCAGAAGAGGAATCAGCAGTGGTGGCGGGAGCAGGAGCCACAAGCACCAGCCCGGCCCAGGTAGGAGACGGCGGTTTCCACGTTGCCTGGGATCTATATGTGTCCCTCCTGTTGCCCCTCTAGGGGGAGGGGAGCCTGCAGCATTTCTTTCCCTAGTTATGTCTTTGGGAGTAATGCTTTCATGTTTTACACAGCGGTGGTGGGATTTTGTCTGTTTTGTTCACTGCTGTTGGTGTCAATGGGGTTGTTGTCTGATACACAAAAAGTTAAGCATTGGGTTGTTTGTTTATTGTGTTTTTCAGAAATGCAAAGAAAAACTTAATGTTGCATTGCCCCCACCTAAGAAGAAGTGTGCTATTTGCAAAACGTCCCTCAGGGGTTCATGGGTTAAACCCTTATGCAAAGCTTGCATTGCTGCAGTAATTACAGAGGAAGCCTCTGTTAGTACACCCTCTGAACAGCCCAAGGAGATAATTTCCTCCTTCAGGAAGGAACTACAGGAAACATTTCAATCTTTCCGTTCCTACCTAGACAAGCGTCCGATCTTTCAGTCAGCCCCTAAAGCCTCCACTAGTACCCAAGGGGGGGTAGTTAGTGAGTCTGAGGACGAGGAGCCTAGGAGTGTGGTGTCAGGGTCTGAGGCAGAGGAGGATGAGGAGAAAGATGCATCCTCATCTCGCTACAAATTGTCATTAGAGGAGGTAGATGATCTCCTGAAACAGATTCATGCTACCCTTAATATTAAGGAGGATAAGACCCAGTTGTCGTTACACGACAAGATGTACCAGGGCTTAGATGAGATTAAGCACAGAACCTTCCCAGTACACAAAGTGTTGTCTGATGCTATTAAAAGGGAATGGAGGGAACCTGAGAGGGCCCCCTTCTTTTCTAAATCTTTAAAAAGGAGATTTCCTTTTGAGGAGGACGAAGCACAAGTCTGGAATAAAAAACCCAAACTTGATGCAGCCTTTTCTAAAGTCTCACGGAACACAGACTTGGCCTTTGAGGACATGGGTACCTTGAAGGATACCATGGACAAAAGGGCTGAGACGCTTTTGAAGAAAGCTTGGGATTCAACACTAGCCAACCTCAAACCTGCTATGGCGTCTACGGTAGTAGCCAGGAACCTGGAGCATTGGCTGGACAAGCTTAAAGCCCATATTGAGGCAGGGACTTCTCGCAGAGAACTACTTGACTCTCTTCCGGTTCTGGGGAACGCTGTGAGTTACATTGCAGATGCATCAGCAGAGTCGGTAAGGATGTCGGCTCGTTCCTCGGCCCTAATTAATTCGGCCAGGAGAGCCTTATGGGTTAAAACTTGGTCAGGGGATGCAGCTTCAAAGATTAAGCTGTGTGGCCTACCTTTTGAGGGTGACCTGGTTTTTGGTTCTGGTCTGGAGGCAGTTCTAGAGAGGACAGCGGACAGGAAAAAAGCTTTGCCAGTGAAGAAAGTAGTTCCACAAAACAAAAAGAATTTTCGTTCTTTTGGACAGCCCCAAAGTTCGAAACAGACACAAAGAGGGGGAAAGTCCTGGCAGCCCCAAAGGGGACGAGGGAAGCCTGGGGTACTATTTCGTTCCCCCAGCCAACCCGCAAAATCACAATGACATCCTCCCGGCGGTGGGAGGACGTCTTCGGTTGTTTCTTCCTCAGTGGAAAGAGGCAACGTCCAGTGCGTTTGTCCTGAAAGTTATCTCGGAGGGATACGCACTGGAATTTTCGGAGAATCCACCGTCTCGTTTCTACATAACCGAGTTGTCCCGGGACAGGGAAAAAGCTCTGGCAATGATGTCCTTGATAGAGGAGTTCCTTCAACAAAAGGTGATCACTCCTGTACCGCAGCAAGAGGAAGGTCTAGGGTGTTACTCCCACGTGTTTTTAGTGAGGAAGTCGTCAGGAAGGTTCAGATTGATCCTGAACTTAAAGATTCTAAACAGGTCCATTCGGTACAAAAAATTCCGGATGGACTCCATCTATTCGGTGAGGAAGCTGCTTCCAGCAGGATGCTTTCTGGCCTCAATAGATCTGAGGGATGCATATCTGCATATCCCGATAAGAGCCTCATCACAACGCTATCTACGCCTAGCGTTAAGAACAGAGAAGGGGGTGAAGCACTTTCAGTTCAGAGCACTTCCCTTCGGCCTCTCCTCCTCCCCCAGGGTTTTCACGAAGGTCGTGGCGGAGGCAATAGCACCTCTCAGACTGGAGGGGGTGTCTCTTGTCCCATATCTGGACGATCTCCTTCTGTTTGCCAAATCAGAGGATCAGTTGTTCAGAGACCTGAAGAGGACTCAGACCCATCTAGAGGATCTGGGCTGGGTTCTAAATCTAAAAAAATCGAACTTGGTTCCATCTCAGGTGATAATTTTTTTGGGTTATTCCATAGACTCGGTCCAGGGAAAGATTTTCCTGCCAGAGGAAAAGATAATCAAGATACAAGGGGCGGTAAAAGCAGTACAGACAAACCTGCCAGTGACCGTCAGGACAGCAATGTCCACCCTGGGTCTGCTCACCGCTTCTATACCAGCAGTTCAGTGGGCCCGCCTCCATGCAAGGGATCTTCAGCAGGCAATCCTACGAAACTGGTCTTTCGGGGAGTCGCTGGAAAAGCAGTTCAGGATTCCATCTCAGGTAAAAAGGAGGTTGTGGTGGTGGAGGACTCGAGCAAACCTGAGTCTGGGTCTGTTGTGGTCCTTCCCCACAACAAGGATCCTTACGACGGACGCAAGTTCCTGGGGTTGGGGCGCCCATCTCGAGGGTCAGATGACCCAGGGGTCATGGTCCAGGGAGGATTCCAGGAGGTCCTCCAACTGGAGGGAGCTAAGAGCCATTTTTCTGGGGCTAGGGGTCTTCAGCCAGTCTGTCCAAGGACAACACGTCCAAATCCTATCGGACAATGCCACAGCAGTGGCATATATTTCAAAGCAAGGGGGCACGAGAAGCAAGTGTCTTTTGGGCCTAGCTTTACAAATCCTGTACTGGGCAGAGGAAAATGTTGCGTCCCTGACTGCGGTACACCTGAAGGGCAACCTGAACCATCTGGCGGACTTTTTAAGCAGGAAGAGGGTTCTGGAGTCCGAATGGAGTTTAAACCAAGAAGTCTTTCAGGAGTTGGTAGACAGGTGGGGAACTCCCCAGATAGACTTATTTGCATCTCAAGCCAATGCAAAGGTCCCGCGGTTTTTCTCCCTCAACAGGTTGGACCAAGCGGAAGGACTAGATGCGCTAGTCCAGCGTTGGTCCTTCCGTTTGTGTTACGCCTTTCCCCCAGTTCAGATGATACCATTGGTTCTCAAGAAACTGCGGGAGGAGAGGACAACGCTAATCTTAGTTGCCCCATTTTGGCCCAAGAGGCCCTGGTTTTCGGGCCTGTTGGACCTAGCGATAGAGGCTCACTGGCTACTACCAGTCAGGAGGGACCTACTGTTCCAGGGTCCTCTTATTCATCCAGACGCACATCACCTGAAGCTTGCGGGTTGGCTACTGAGGAACAAATCCTAAGAGGTAAAGGGTTATCCAGGCGTTTAGTTAACACTTTACTTAGTAGTAGAAAACAAGTCACCAGGGCCATTTACTTTAAAACCTGGAAAGTTTTTAATTCTTGGTGTGAGTCCAAGGGTAGTCTTCCTTTAAATAATTTTTCAGTCCTGGAATTTTTGCAGGATGGGATGGACAAGGGTCTGGCAGCCAGCACCCTAAAATCTCAGGTTGCTGCACTTTCTGTTTTTCTAGAGAAGAGGTTATCTCTGGATCCTTATATAATTAGGTTTTTTAGGGCTTTAGCCAGGGCTAGGCCGGTACCTTTTAAGTTTTTTCCCAAATGGGATTTATCGGTTGTTCTGAGAGGTCTGACAAAAAGACCCTTTGAACCTCCAGTAGAAGCCTCACTTAAATTTTGGACGTTGAAACTGGTGTTGCTAGTAGCAATCACTTCTGCTAGGAGAGTCAGTGAGCTCCAAGCACTATCTATTACTGAACCGTTTTTGAATATCTTTCCAGATAGGGTTGTATTAAGGACAGATCCAGGCTTTTTACCAAAAGTAGCATCAGCATTTCATAGAACACAGGAGATAGTTCTACCTACATTCTGTCCAGCTCCATCGGGTCCGAAAGAAAAGGATTTTCATACCCTAGATGTTAGAAGATGTTTAGTACATTATCTGGAGATTTCTAGCGAATTTAGAAAGGACAATTCTCTTTTTGTGCTGTTCTCAGGGTCTCGGAAGGGCTATAGAGCCTCTAAGAGCACCTTGGCCAGGTGGCTTCGTATGGCTATTCATGAAGCTTACAAGGCTATGGATATGGAACCTCCCACTGGAGTGGTGGCTCATTCAACAAGGGCAGTGGCAACATCCTGGGCGGAACGAGCTGGGGCTTCACCAGAACATATCTGCAAGGCAGCCACGTGGACGAGTTTTTCCACATTCACTCGCCACTACAGAATGGATTTGCTCTCAGCAGCGGAGCAATCGTTTGGCAGGAAGGTCCTGCAAGCGGTGGTCCCACCCTAGAGTAAGTACTCGGTTATCATCTCCAAGTGCTGTCCTGAAAGACGAGGTGAGAAAACCTTAGTTAGACTTACCGGTAACGGTATTTCTACGAGTCTTTCAGGACAGCACCGATAACCCTCCCTTTGTTTTTTAAAGGACGATGTATAAATACTATGTATAAATACTAACGTGTATAGTTGCTATGTTTTGCTTATCTAATTCCAGCATGTCCGGAGGTACTCGTTAACAACTGAGGTCATGGTGGAAGTGGGCGGAATTTAAAGTGACTGCAGTGTTTCCTGGGAAAGTGGGTGGAGCTGCGCTCTCTCCAAGTGCTGTCCTGAAAGACTCGTAGAAATACCGTTACCGGTAAGTCTAACTAAGGTTTTTTCCCACAAATAGAGCTTTCTTTTGGTGGTATCTGATCGCCCGTGTGGTTTTTATTTTTTGCGTTATAAACAAAAAAAGAGGGACAATTTAAAAATATATATATATATTTTACTTGTTGCTATAATAAATATCCCAATTTTTTTTTTAATATTTTTTTTTTCTCAGTTAAGGCCGATACGTATTATTCTACGTATTTTTGTAAAAAAAAAAAGTTATAGCACCTACAAAATAGGGGACAGAATTATGATTTTTTTTTAATATTTTTTTTTTACTAGTAATGGCGGCGATCTGCGATTTTTATTTTGACTGCGATATTGCGGCGGACACATCGGACACTTTTGACACATTTTTGGCGCCATTCACATTTATACAGCGACCAGTGCTATAAATTTGCACTAATTACTGTATAAATGTGACTGGCATTAAAGGGGTTAACACTAGGGGGTGAGGAAGGGGTTAAATGTATTGCCTGGGTGTGTTCTAACTGTGTGGGGGGAGGGAGTGACTGGGGGAGGTGACCGATGCTGTCTCCCTAGGTACAAGAGAAACAGCATCTGTCACCTCTCCCTGACAGGACGTGGAGCTCTGTGTTTACACACAGAGCTCCACGTCCCTGCTCTGTCACCAACGATCGCGTGTACCTGACGGACATCGCGGCCGCCGGGTACATGCATCGAATCCTCGGTGATGCGTCGGGACTGTTTTTCCCTGCCGCGCGCCACCCCGTGGCGCGCGCGGGGAATTACAAGTAATTCACGTCCAAAGACGTGACCCCGGCGCCTCAGGTCCGCGCTGCTGACGTATTCTGTCAATAGCGCGGACCCAAAGTGGTTAAAACAGCCGCCCTCAGTACTTAAAGTGGAACTAAACCCTCTTATCCATTGAAGCCAATGAAACTGCCATTCAAGTTTCTATGTGATGTGCAGGAGATATGGTGCTGTTCATGTGCTCAGTTATCACACCAGAGATTGATGGCTTCATAGTTTGGTGGAAACACCCGGGACAGTTTGGGGAAATCATTAAATCAATGGGTTTATTTCTGATTTAAAGGGAAACGATACTATACTGTAAGGCCAAAGGTATGTGGACCCCTCCAAATGATTGTTGATGAGGATATGTAATATAACCACCAGGTGTATACTTAGGTAATGCAAAATAACACTTTAGTGACCCGTCAGATCTGAGAGAGAACCCCAAATTAACACACATGAAAGAGTTAGGAAATGTATCAGAGTTTCTCTAGTTTATTGAACACGGAGTACAGTATTTATACAGTTTGTAAAGACGATAAAGTGGGTGCATAGGAGGGTCTTCCCATATCAGGATATACATACGTCATCTATTTAGCAAGCATCTGCTTCTATCCTGACAATGCAAGTTCCTGTTTTCATCTCAATGATGTCTATTACAATTAAAACTGGAAATGTATTCTGGGCTTAAAGTCTTAAACCACAAACCACAAGATATGTCACAAGAATGCACAGCTCCATGTATGTGAAACACAGATGTTTCCCGAAGATAAAGATATGCCACAGTCTATGTAGGTGAGAAACAGATGTTGCTAGTAAGGAAAAGGGTTAATACTGCGCTAGTGGTGCTTAGATGACAAAAATAAAACTAAGGCCGCATACACATGATCAGTCCATCCGATGAGAACGGTCCGAAGGACCGTTTTCATCAGTTTACTGATGAAGCTGACTGATGGTCTGATGTTCGTACACACCATCGGTTAAATAACCAATCGTGTCAAAACGTGGTGACGTAAAACACAACGACGTGCTGAAAAAAATGAAGATCAATGCTTCCAAGCATGCGTTGACTTGATTCTGAGCATGCGTGGATTTTTAACCGATGGTCGTGCCTACTAACGATCGGTTTTGACCTATCGATTAGGCGTCCATCGGTTACATTTTAAAGCAAGTTGTCTTTTTTTTGACCAAAGGATAACTGACCGATGGGGCCCACAGACGATCGTTTTGGACCGATGAAACGGACCTTCAGTCCGTTTTAATCGGTTTTGATCGATCGTGTGAACGTGACCTAAGTGAATAATAAGCTGCGACATAAAACATGTGATAATCATGTGGAAACGACTGTGCAAAGGAAATAGTCACGCTAAAGTAACATTTATTAGGGTGTATATAGAAAAGTCCAAGTACTTATTGAAATATGTATATAGAAATATTCTAATAAAAAGTAGGTTAACCACTTGTCATCTGCCCACCGTCAAATGACGGCGGGCAGAGGACTCCATTATCCTGACATCACGTCATATGACGTGACGTCCCTTTAAAGCTCTGCGGGGATCCCGTGCGAGTGCCCTGCGGCAACGATCGCCGCCGGGCACACGCGATTGCTCAGTAACTGAGCGGGGACGTGGAGCTTTGTATGTAAACACAGAGCTGCACGTCCCTGTCAGGGAGAGAGGAGATCGATTGTGTCCCTTGTACATAGGGACACAATCGGTCACCTCCCCCAGTCACCTCCCCCCCTCCCCCCACAGTTAGAACACTCATAGGACACACATTTAACCCCTTCCCCGCCCCCTAGTGGTTAACCCCTTCACTGCCAGTCACATTTATACAGTAATCAATGCATATTTATAGCATTGTTCACTGTATAAATGTAAATGGTCCCAAAAATGTCAGAAAAGTGTCCGAAATGTCCGCCATAACGTCGCAGTCCCAATAAAAAAATCGCAGATCGCCGCCATTAATAGTAAAAAAATAAATAAAAAAAATGCCATAAACTATCCCCTATTTTGTAAACGCTATAAATTTTGCACAAACCAATCGATAAACGCTTATTGCATTTTTTTTTTACCAAAAATATGTAGAAGAATACGTATCGGCCTAAACTGAGGGAAAAAATATTTTTTTAATATATTTTTTGGGTTATTTATTATAGCAAAAAGGAAAAAATATTGCATTTTTTTTAAAAATTGACGCTTTATTTTTGTTTATAGCGCAAAAAATAAAAACCGCAGAGGTGATCAAATACCACCAAAAGAAGGCTCTATTTGTGGGAAAAAAAGGACGCCAATTTTGTTTGGGAGCCACGTCACACGACCGCGCAATTATCAGTTAAAGCGACGCAGTGCCGGAAGCTTATATTTTGTCTGGGCAGGAAGGGGGTGTAGGTGCACAGTAGGCAAGTGGTTAAACAAGTGCATGTGACTCCTACAAAAATATGTGACATACAGTGAAGGACACCAAAAGTATATAAATGCTAATTATAATGAAATTGAGATGTAAACCAACACACAGGATCCTTCTGCAAGGAACAAAGATCTGTGAGTGAAACTAGCAAATGTTCATGCGTGTATAAAAGATGAAAATGTAAATGGTAAAATATATTGAATAAAAAATCATAATAGATAGTCCAATATGTCTAAAAAGAAAAAGGAAAATTCCAGCCCCACGATGGAAAATCCATGTACAATAAAGCTGAGGAAAGAAGGGGATGAAATGGCTGTTCACCACCTTCAAGATGTATTCCTCCTTGTACGGTACACACAGGTAAAAAATGGAACCTTACCAGATAAGGTGGACCTTCCTAGGGCAAGGTCATAGAAGCTTGCAGATGACCCTCTGCAGGGTCTTGGTACTCCTCCAAAATGTCAAAATCATCCGACTCCTGTAGTCCTCCTTGTCTTCACTCATAGGCCGCGTACACACGATCAAATCTGTCTGCTGAAACCCGTCTGACGGACCGGTTCAGCAGACAGATTCGATCGTCTGTATGGGAAAACAGACGGATTTGGCCAGCCGACAGATTTGAAAGCATGCTTTCAAATCTGTCAGCTGGAAACCCGTCGGACCGATATGTCTGCTGGTTAGTACGCTAACCAGCAGACATATCTGCTCGCACATGCGTCAAATGGATTTGACGCATTCGCGAAAGTGTTTTACTTCCTGATGCGGTGACATGGCGGCGTCAACGTCACCGCCACGTCAGCGCGCTGTCTGCCGGCGGGGATTTTGGTTTGATCGTGTGTACACGATCAAACCAATACATCCCAGCAGACAGATTTGTTCAAATCGGTCTGTCTGGCCGATTTGAACAAATCTATTTGCTCGTGTGTACGGGGCCATAGAGTTACCAAATGGAAAAAGTGGGTATCCCTCTCTCCGAGGGAATAGATCCTATACATGGAAAAAAGGGGTGAGAAAAAAACTGCAATAGGGCGTTATCTCACAAACGGATTGGAGCATTTATTAAAAACTGAACGGTACAGCACATAAAAGTTAAAAAAGATTAAAAAGCAAAAGCTAAGAAAATAGACGTACGCCCGTGCTTCCGGGGGTTTGTAAAAGGGCCCTGGTGATGACAATACTAAGCACCGCCCTGACCAGTTTTGTCAAATCTGACGTTCTCAAAGGGCACTACAGATAGACATATTATAGTTTTACTTTTTAACAGAAACGGGAAGTTTTTTTTACTGGAAATGGCTTAACCACAGAACACCAAAGTCTTGCTAAAAACTCATATATACATATTTAGCAAAACATAGGAAAATCTAGAAATAAAGAATTGTTTTATACAATCTCTTACAATTATGTTTCCTGTAAAAGGTATTGTTATTATTACAGCATGCAAAACACGTTGGACAATTTTGTGCTTCCAACCTTGTGACAAAAGTTTGGTACAGGTCCTTTTCTGTTCCAGCATGACTGTGCCTCTGAACAAGAAGTCAGCTTCTTATAGATGTGGTTTGGTGAGTTTGGTGTGGTGGAACTCGAGTGGTCGGAATCTGGACCTAAATCCTTCTGAACGCCTTTGAGATTAATTGGATTTCTGATTTTGAGCCGGGTCTTCTCACCCAGCACCTGACCTCATAAATGTTCTTTTAGCTTAGTGGGTACAAATTTCCATCAGACACACTTCAAAACTCTGTTAAAAGTCTTCTCGGAAGCCTTTGGAAGGCCTTGTATGGGCTAACCCAGCTCCTACCCTGTCCAGACAAAGTATGCCCCGCCCTCTAGTTAGCTCCACTTTTTGAACGGCTAAATCTATGTTCATGACTACATCTCTTTTACTGCACCGCTTCTGCCGATTCTCATCTCCACCGTTTTCTCCCATAGCTTCACAGATTCAGAATTTTATAAGCTCTATACTAAAAAGAAATGTAGACTTCCACGATAGCCCTATGCCCCTGTAAGCATTCAAGCTTCAATTGGCTCAGACCTCTACTTCTTTTGTTGCTTTCGACTAGGTTTCTGTTTGAGATACCTGCCAATGGCATACCAAAATATCTATAGTTTAACACTGAGAATACAAAATTTGCAAAGAAGCAGTGCATATCAGACACACTTTTTTCGCAATTGTACTCTATGCTGGTCGCTGGTAAGCACCAATAAAATCTAAGTTTCCAAGATAAATGGGAACAAGACCTAGGCATGATGTTCTCCACCAGCCCAAAAAGACAGAATTCTTATTTTTGCACACAATTGGCAAACATGTCTAGAAAATCGTTATAAAATACTTACCAGGTGGTACAAAATGACTCAACTCCTACATAAGATCAACCCTCATCCCAATTCTGGCTTTGCTTGAATTTGGAAGGCTCCATTTTCTGGGAATGCCCAGTACGTACTAGTTTTTGGTCTGAAGTTAAGTCAGCTTTTTAACCACCAGCGGTGTACAGGTACATCCCCTTTAAGGAGCAATGCGGTGTGCACGCTTTTCCCGCCAGAGGAACTCTCCTTGACCGGGAGCCCTTGATCAGCTCACGGAGAGGCAGAATGGGGAGATGTAAACAAAGCATTTCCCTGTTTTGCTTTGTGACAGGACAGAGATCTACTGTTCCCTGTCATCGGGAGCAGTGATCAATGTTGTGTCACTTTTAGCCCATCCCCCCACAGTTAGACTCACTCCCTAGGTGACACTTAACCCCTTACTCGCCCCCTAGTGGTTAACCCCTTCCTTGCCAGTGTCATTTACACAGTAATCAGTGCATTTTTCATAACACTGATCGCTGTATAGGTGACAATGGTCCCAAAATAGAATCAGCCGTAAAATTCGACGGCGTCCGTTCCCTGTCCCATACCTTTGCATTACTTGCGCCACCTATATGGGGAATAACTTTACGCTGAACGTAAGCCTTACACAAACCCCGTATATGAAGCGGCCAGGCGCATCTACGTTCGTGAATCGGCGTATCTTACTCATTTTCATATTTAAAATGGGAACGTTGAATGGGCCCACGATACGCCGGCGTAGGCAAGTTACGTCGGGCTGCTGAAGCCTTGCTTTTCGACGTATCTAGCTTTGTGAATCGGCGCAGAGATGCAACGGCGCACATTTGTACTTACGACGGCGTATCTTTAGATACGTCGGCGTAAGTCTGACGTGAATCCGGCCATTGATTTTTTTTTAGCAACAATATGTAGAAGAATACATATCGGCCTAAACTGAGGAAAACTATAAATTTGTTTTTTTATTTATTTTTTGGGGATATTTATTAGTGCAAAAAGTAAACAATATTGCATTTTTTTCTAAATTATCGCTCTTCTTTTGTTTATAGCGCAAAAAATAAAAACCGCAGAGGTGATCAAATACCACCAAAAGAAAGCTCTATTTATGGGAAAAAAGACACCAATTTTGTTTGGGTATAAAGTCGCACGACCGCGCAATTGTCAGTTAGGCCCAGTTCACACCAGATGCAGTTCCATACAGTTTTGTGTGCATTTTTTCTGCACTAAAAATGCATACACAGTGTTTTCCATGTATTCCAATGGCATAAACTGACCGGAAACTGACTGCATGGTGTGAACTAGAGCCAACTAGAGCCATTGGAATATATGGAAAACACTGTGCATGCATTTTGTGCAGAAAAAAAGCACACGGAACTGAATGGAAATGTGTCTGGTGTGAACTGGCCCTTAAAGCGACGCAGTGCCGAATAAAAAAAAAAGTGCTCTGATCAGGAAGGGGGTAAATTCTTCCGGGGATAAAATGGTTAAATTTAACCAGATGGTCCCTTGCAGACTTACCAGTCATCTTCTGTATACAGTAATACACAAATATCATATAAACATTAAAAAAATGCACTTCTGAAACACCTGAACACTACAAAAGCGTGCACACTGACAAAAATCAGTCTGAGAAATCTGGGCGACCTGGCTGCTGTACTGGGACTCTTCCTGAGTTGTTTCCCCTCCAGTCTGGAAGGTGTTGTTAGAGGGAGGAATTGGATCCACCCCCCCCCTTTTTCTCTCTTCTCTCCCCCTTTTATTTTCTTCCTTCCTCTCTCCCTTCCCTTACTTACCATAATTCTCCTGCTTGTTATCTGAGGCCCTTTTACCCATTTTCAACCCCGGGTATACCCTGGACCTAAAAATGTAGAAAAAATTACCACAACATGGTAAGGAGTCTTGCTGCCAGAGTAGTCTGTGTTTTGTCTTGGTTGTGTTGAATTTGTATGTTTCCCTGTCCCCCTCCCTGTTTTGGTGCTAGTTGGTACAGTCTTTAACTAACTACTCTCTGCTTCTCTCTGCTACACAGTTTTTAGTTTTACTTTTCAAGAAGACAGGGTTTCAGAATGTTCTTTTCATCTTGTATATCAAAAGTGTATAAACAGGGCCAAGGATAAATCCAAGGGAAAAAACAAACTTACATACCAATATATATATACATACACATCAAAAGTGTGCAAAAATGTCCTCATATTGAATTTATCTGAAGTAAAATTAGGATGGATTCAATGTCTATGTCTTTTTATAGGTTTAGGCTGCCTGTGGATTGTGACAAGTCAGCAAGTGGTCATATTGTCCAAACAGACTGGGTTTAGGAGATATATCATTGCTAGATATGTGCACTGCCATTTGAATTTGTTTCATTCATTTTTATTTAGTTTTGTTTTTTTTGGGTCATTTGTTATGATCGTAATTCGTAAATTTGTAAACTCAAGAATTTGTAAATTCAAGAATTAGTAAATTTGAAAATTTGAAAATTTGTCAATTCACAAATTCACGAATGTTCATATTTACGAATTCATACATTCGTGAATTCAAAAATGTGGAATCTGAAAATAAGAAAGAAAATTTTAAAATTCTAAAGAACAAAAATTCTGTGCAGAAAAAAAGCACACGGAACTGAACGGAACTGCGTCTGGTGTGAACTGGCCCTTAAAGTGGCGCAGTGCCATTTGTTATGATCGGAATTCGTAAATTTGTAAACTCAAGAATTTGTAAATTCAAGAATTAGTAAATTCGAAAATGTAAAAATTTGTCAATTCACGAATTTACGAATTTTCGTATTTACGAATTCGTAAATTCGTGAATTCAAAAATGTGGAAATTCGAAAATAAGAAAGAAAATGTTAAAATTCTAAAGAATAAAAATTCAAAATAATAACTAACTATTAACTACCAGTAACTAACTAACTGAATATGAACTAACTATTAAATTATAGGTATTGGAATCCCTTTTCAAATTTGGCTGTTAGTCGACGTAACACAAACAAATTTATCAAAAGTTGTGAATTATCTGAAATAACAAATCTAAAAAACTGAATGAATTAATAAGAATAATTATTGTTATTTATTATTATTAATTTGTTACATTCCATTTGTTTAAATACGACATTCGTTATTTTGGATAATTTGTAACTTTGGATAAATTCGTATTATGCTCTCTAACAGCCAAATTTGAAAGAAAATTCCAATAGCTATAATTTAATAGTTAGTAAAAGTTAAGCTATTATCAGTTAGTTATTATTTCAGATTTTCGAATTCTCAGGTTTTCAAATCTTCAGATTTTCGTTCTTATTTTCGGGATTTTGCTTCTCATTTTGGATTTTTTCGAAGTTCCAAATTTTCGAATTTTCGACAATATTCAAATATTCAAATTTACGAATATTCAAATTTACTAATATTCAGAAAAAAATTGTTAGACAGGTTTTCGTTTATACGGATATTTCCAAATTAATGAATTTGTCTAAATTTGTTAAAAACAAATTCATAGCGAAACAAATTGCACATGTCTAGTCATTGCATATATCGGCATTTGAAGCAACTACAATAAGATTACAGTCTCCCCTTGGAAGCGTATGCATGTATTAGAGTATTTCTGTGTATTGCATTTCTTGCGGATCTACAAGGACTGTTGTTACCAGAATTATCCCTGCTACTGTAATTGCTGTGATAGACTGTGTTGCCTGCTTTCTGCATAACCAGTTACTGCACACAAATACTGTAGCAAGCCATCTCTCATCAAGCATCTGTACATTTACTAGAAACAGACCTTCAAAATAAATCCGATTTTCAACAGGCAGAGATATCACACACTTACAATTTGCCTCAGGTTTTTATAGAATTATCAAACAAGCAAGGCAGACATGACGAACAATTTGTGAAACAGGACTAGTCAATGCATTACCATTGCTGATAAAACAAGAATGTTTTGTAAATAATGCAATTGGGACACCCCAAATACACATCAATCCCTCATCAAGGAGGTAGAGGGCCTGGAATGTATTTTGGAGGGGGGTGCTCCTCTTGATAATGTACAAAATTAAGGAGGCTTTCAGGCAATACTAAATTACAGGAAATGTTCCCTATAGGCTATGTTTGTTGAAGTAAAAAAAAAAAGAGAGAGACATAAAGTCACGGGGTCCCGCCCAAAATCAATACCAAGCCCTTCAGATCTCATATGGAATTTAGAGGGTCAAAAGGCAAAACAAAGATATGCACCCCCCCCCCCAAAAGTCAATACCAGACCCTTTGGATCTCATATGGATAGTCAAAAGTGATTCATGCCGATAGCAGAGGAAGAAAGCACCAGACAAAAAAAAACAAAAAACACTTAGTGCTCTGGATCAAGTACACACTATAGAGGGATATGCTTTGTTCATATTTCATGTCTGAGGTTTACAACCACTTAAATCTGAACCCACAGTCTGGCAGTCCAGGTAAAGGTAGGCAGTCACACTCATCCCACCAAAAAATTCCAGGCCACATGCCCTCAACATAGGGGTGGCCATGTTGATGAGGACAGGGGCCTCTTCTAAACAACCCTGGCCCTGTGGTTGTGGGGGGGGGCTAGAGAGACTTATCGGTATCTACAAGCTCTCTTTAAGATAAGGGCCCCCAGATATTCACATCGGCTATGTGAATGAGCAAGGGCTACATAATACCGTACTCATTCACAGAAAAAATGTGGTCTATGGCCGTGGCCATATTTGGTCATGATGTCACCACCCCCCTGCCCCTTTCCTTACATAGCCAAGGATTCCAGGGATTATTTTAGGCACCAAAGATACAGAAGTGATTTATACACATTGACAGCCCTGCAGCACTAATCCTCCTCTCCCTCACTGTAGGCTTCCACCTGCACATACTTCTCGCCTCCACTGTGGATCCTTCACACCCTCCCCCTTGTGCAGAGCCCAGAATTGTCTGCCCCAGTGCAGTGAGTGAAGGGAAAGAAGTTTCAGCAGCATGGAGAACACAAGAAAGTAGAAGCAGCAGTGACAGTCGGTCCAGAACTCCATCACAGACATCGGAGCTATGCACGATTCCCCCCACTGCTGTGTGTACTGTATACTGCTCTGTGTACTGTATACTGCTGTGTACTGCTCGGTGTGTACTGTATACTGCTCGGCGTGTACTGTATACTGCTTTGTATACTGCTCTGTGTGTACTGCTCTGTATACTTGCTCCAAGGCAGGGTCAGGGGAGGGGCCAGGGGTGAAGCTGAAGGAGGGACCAGGGGTGGAGCTAAAGGGGACCCTCTCAGGTAGGCTGTACGGGGCCCCATGATTTCTATCAGCGGCCCTGATCAAATGACTAATACAAAAAACGAGGTCCCTGTACCGGAAGACGCACATCACTTGCCTGACTTTTTAAGACAAGTCTACATGCCACTATTGGACGATGATGCCAAAGTCATTGTTCTATTGAGAAGAGACATCCAAATAGTGCTCAAGGTGCAGGAATAGTGCACAGGCGATCTTAAAAATGGTCCTTGCTTTAAAAGACTGAACTTGGATGGGTTTTTTTCAGCATGCCTTGCTTCGATAAGAAGTAGAGTTCAAGCAGTGAGAACACTTACAAAACTATTGTTGAAAGAATTCAAGAAGTCCCTTTCATCTCTTTGAAAACTTATGCTATTTGAACTAAAAGGAGATACTGTATCACTCGTCATGAGAGAATCTTCTTGCAGAGCTGTCAGTAAAACAACATCTGACAGTTGCCCCTCACCTCCCAGTAGTGGCCTGTATCTTGGTTGCTGAGCAAGGGGACACAGGACCAACTCTCCTCTTGTTGGCCAGCATCCCAGTTGCTGGTCAATGGGATGCCACCTAGCAAACCTCCAATATCCACATTTTGTTTGTCATATGCCTCCCTACACCAGGATTGCTCCCTGGAGCTGGAGGCACCTTATTTAAACACTATCAGATGTGCCCTAATGATTATGATAGTATTTCCTTTTGATCAAGTGCACTAGTATTCCTTTCTTGTTCCTGCTACTAACTTATGCTGTTTTTTTTTTCTAATTGATTCTCCTGCCTGTTGCCTGACCTCTGTTATGTTTGACATTTTCTTCTCTTGTCTTTTTCCTGTTTTGACTTTTACTATGTTACTGGATACTTCTACTATCTTCTGCCAACTCTGACCTTTGCTATATTTACAGACTATGCCCAATGACAGCCAGCAGTCCTGACTCCATCTTGTTCGCTGTCCTTTTCTACCCTGGGTCCACTAGCGTCATTGTACAGTCAGACTATATACAGTAGTTCTGTGAAATAAGACCTGGTAACAACCTAATACCAGAAGGCCTGCTTGCCTTAAGGGAAGGGGGCTGCTTAAGTTGAAATTACACTCACTCGCTATTTACTAGACATTTGCATCGGAATTCCAGGGATTTTTTGCATTTGTTTTAACAAACGATAACGAATGCGCAGAATCCAAAATCTGAAAGATCCAACATCAGGATGTTCTGATGTAATCCGATATTGCATCACTTCCAGAGGCGGGCCGCAAAATGGCGGAAGCAGGAAGTGATGCAAGAAACTGGCAGGAGATGGAAGCGCCAATCCGATCTGCATGACAACATCCGGTGGGCAGGGAACAGGCCATCCATGCCAGGAAATGATGTAGTTTGGAACGCAGATTGGCTGTGCTTGCGCTCCAAGGAAGAAACCAGAACATCAACAAAGAGGGACTCACTGTCTGAACACAGAGCATCCATAGATTTACTCTGGAGACTGGAGTGTCTGTGTCTAGATTTTACTACGACAAGATTGAAATTTCAACAGGTGACCAGACATCAACATTCATCAGTTCATATACTGTATAACTAATTGACTCTAAATCATTATCTACATTAGTAGAGTTGCTTACTTAGCTGCAACCACAGGATAGTTATGTCATCTATGAAACTGTCAGGGCACCAATTCTGCGGACTTTGGTCTCGCGCACATGCGCAGTAGAACGGCGCGGCCGCGCGGCTCTATTCAGCGCCGGTCCGGCGGCGCGTGCGGGAGCACGCGCACGGCGCGAACACACGCGGTCCCGTCGGAGCCAATCACAGGGCTCACCGCCCTATTTAAACCTGCCTCTGACACATGACAGGTTGCTGGTTTGTCATCAGCTCCTGTATGTGTCTCACCGCCGTGAACCTGTTGTCCTGAACCTTCTGGCTTACCTGTTTGAATCCCTGATCTCGGCCTGCCTTGGACTTTGCTGACCTCTCCAATTCTTTGACCCCGGCTTGCACCCCTGGACTCCGCTGACCTCTCCAATCCTTTGACCCCGGCTTGCATCCTTGGACTTCCGCTGACCTCTCCGATCCTTTGACCCTGGCTTGCATTACTGGACTTCCGTCGATCTCTCTGATCCTTGGCCCACAGCCAGTACCTTGAACTTGTTTGGCCTATTTGGTCCCCTGTTCCTGTTTGTTTCACGGACTGTCTCCTCAGCTTGTCTGCAGATCCTGTGTCCCGGATATCGTACTCATCCACCAAGTATCTCCAGGGTCTTCCGGTGCCTTCCTTGATCTACACCTTGACTCAGCTTCCTGTTTCCGGTACCGGTGCCTCCTGGTGCTGTCACCCCTCTGTTACCACCACCAGAGGGCGGTCAGCACTGGTTCGCAAGGGTGAGCCGTCCGCAGCATCTCGGCCTCGGTAAGTTCCTTAGACTCTGATAGAAACTACTCATAACAACTGCAAAACAATTATGTCACTTCACTAAGGCCATGTACACACGATCGAATTTATCTGCTGAAACTGGTCTGCCGACCAGTTTCAGCGGACATATTCGATCGTGTGTACAAACTAGCGGACAGGTTTGTCCAGCGGAAAAATTTCAAAGCATGCTTTAAAATTTGTCCGCTACAAACCTGTCCATCCGACATGTCCGCTGGTTAGTACGCCTAACCAGCCGACAGAAATCTCCCGCATTCGTCGAATGGATTTGACGCATGCGTGGAAGTATTTTACTTCCTGGAGTGGTGACGTGGCGGCGTCAACGTCATCGCCACGTCACCGCGTCCTCAGCCAGAGGGGATTATCGTCCGCTGGAAACCGTCCGTCGCACATGTTTAAGCGGACATGTCTCATCGTCTGTACGCGGCCTTAGAGAATCTTAGAAAGAGTTCCAAACATTTTGAACATCTACCCATGAAAAATGCTTTTTGATCTTTTGGTTAAAATCCCTTTTTTTGGCTGATCATATCTAGAGAATGAGAGCTGTCAATGACAGTGCACCTTCTGCAACAAAAACCTTATATGTATGTGTGAATGTTAAAGCCAACATGCTTTTCCACTGCGCATATGTGTTATGTAGATGGCAAGAATTTAAAGAAGACTTAAAAATAAGTTTCCCCTGCTCAAACCCTTTTTTCAGCCCTGAAACCTTCTTGCCATGCAGTATTTCCAGCGACTCCTGAAATATGCACGTCATATATCACAGGAGGCATAGCCTATTATTCATAGGGCAAGGAGGGGGACGGGCCTAGAGCATCATCAGAAGGAGTTGGACTGAACCTGGTAGATGATGTCACACAGTATGGGACCTGAGCGGTGGCAGAAGAGAAGTGGTTCTCAGTGGGACAATGCTGGTTCCGCTGGGTGGGTGCGTATCTGAATTGTGTACAACCCAGCATCAGATAAGCAGAGATTAAAAAGAAAAAAAAATGGGAAGAGGGTGAAGTTCCTCTTTGACCACTTCAGCCCCAGACCATTTCACTGGCCAAAGACCAGAGCATTTTTTTGCGATTCGGCACTGTCGCTTTAACTGACAATTGCACGGTCATGCGATGTGACTCCCAAGCACGGCGGGAATTTCAAAGTGACATATATATACACTTAACTTTGCCCAGCCGTACCATTCTGCCGACGTATATGTACAGGAGCCAGTCGGAACCGGTTAAAGGGGTAATTCCCCCAAAAACCTTTTTTTAACATTGACTGAGGCTCGTTATGTCAAGGGGAATCGGGTGGTTTTTTATTAGAAACGAAGCAATACTTACCGTTTTACAGATGCATCGTCTCCGTCGCTTCCGGGTATGATCGTCTGGTCTGGGCGTGCCTATTTGATTGACAGGCTTCCGACGGTCGCATACATCGCGTCACGAGTAGCCGAAAGAAGCCGAGCGACGGTGCGGCTCTATACTGCGCCTGCGCACCGTCGTTCGGCTACTTTCGGAAAATCGTGACGCGATGTATGCGACCTCGGAAGCCTGTCAATCAAATAGGCACGCCTATAGTCGGAGCCCATACCCGGAAGCGTCGGAGACGATGCATCTCTAAAACGGTAAGTACTGCTTAATTTCTAAAAAAAAAAAACCTGATTCCCCTTGACATAACGAGCCTGAATAAATGTTAAAAAAAAGGTTTTTGGGGGAACTACCCCTTTAAGGAACCTACTGCAGAGGCTTGGAAAGTCAGTTAGCCCATGTTGGACAAAGTGACAATGTCTCTGCAAAGGTCCCGACAGACCCCCCCATATACTCACCTTACCAGGCTCCCTTGATCCTTCTTCCTAAACTCCACATATAAACACAAAAACAACTGGTGTTGGAAACCCAGGGCATTGGTGACCTCACTCTTCCAGTCATGTGAAAGTTCATAGGATCAGCAATTAGCTGCTTGATCCAAGTGCTGCCACAGGGGAGGAGGTCAAATCATATGTTTTGGGTATTTGCATTGGCTTTAGAGGTAAAAAAAGCAGCTGGGGGCAGAGTTGCCAACCTGCCAGGTTGAAATTTACTGACACGACACTCAAAATTTACTGGCACAGCCAAGTTTTTACTGGCTTTTTAAAAAAAGTTACAAAATTACAGTTGTTAGTGCAAAATTCAGTATTTGATTTAAGGTAGATATTAAGGCAAAAGGCATATTTCTTATTTTATTTTCAATATAGTAAGTGGCGCAGAATGCAGCAGCACAGATAACTGACACGTCCCATCCTGAGTCACAGTGACAGTCTCTATCCATGCCAGGTGGTCCTCTCCTCTGCAATCCAAATGGCACCGACAGTCCCGCTCCCAGCTTGTGTTGTTCCCGTCCCACAGACCCGCACATAAGGCTGTGGCCACTCCGCTCGGCTCCCTTGCGCCATGACATCACACAACATGCTCAGGCACCGTCTCCGCCAGACCCACCTCCGCCAGTACCACCCGAACACACTGTAGCAGGCACTTGAATGGTCCTGGCCGGCTCTGTACCCGAGCTGGGCATACCCAGTTCCGAGCCAAGTGTCGCAGCCATATTTTTTAGTGCCAAACTTTTCCTCTTACTGGCATTTACTGGCGGGAGAAAAGTATCTGTTTTTTACTGTCCGCCAGTAAAAATGGTTGGCAACACTGGCTGGGGGGCACAGAAAACTGAGTATAAGGGATGGAGGATGCCCTTTGTAGATACAGTGCCACTATGCTTTGCATGGGCAGTGCCACTTTAAGCTGGCAAAACCCAGAATTGTGTTCTTTCAAGACTTTTGCAACTGCCTTTTACAAATTATTTTCCATATTTCTCATCTATTCAATGCGGTAGTAGAGAGAGAGAAAACAAAACGATTGTACAAACACAACAGACTTCATTAATCTAGTTAATTACAGTGGAAATAATATTATATCTTTAACCTTCTGATGGCGAAGCGTATGAAGGCACAAATGGAAATGAGTTGATAAGAAGCTTCGAAGTGAAAAAGAAGACAAGATTGTATCACTGTTAATTTAATAGAAAGATGTCAACAGAGCCAAAAAATGGATTAAAATCCATAAACAATTCTTAAATCTTTAAACAGCAACTTCAGGCAACAAGAAAAATCAACCAGTGAACAGGGAACGCCGTTCCAAACCCATTTAATTTTCCACCAATTGTCCTCCTGAATTGTTATTATGTATTATGTAACACAAGCATCTGATGAGGACTACATGCAGCTCTTTCAACACATATTACACATGCATGGACCTCTGTTGTCCCCATCAGGAAATACCCCACTCCCCTGAGAAATAACATTCTGCCATTGAAAGGTTGTATATAAATTGATAAAAACTGATTCTTTTTAAGCACCCCTGTCGGTGGAAAATAGTTTGTCCCAACCCTCTAACGACCGTAGCACTACTAGTGGTAGTATAGGAAGATTTATCAGGCCCAGGGAAAAACCAGAGGCATGAAAACTGTGTCAGGGTTATTAGAGGTCGGGACTGGATGACTCATTCTGGCAGCTCTCTGGTGCCTCTTTTTATAGAACGTTGGAGAACATTCTAGAAGATAGTTGGCGAAAGCTAAGAGGGGTTGCCTTGAATATGCTTAGGGGCCCCTTGCCAATCCCCAGGAGTAGGCTTGGCAGGGGACCAAGGAGCCTTTAAATAGTAATGAGCCGTGCCAGTCAGGGGGTCAGTGGAAGATGGAGAAGCAGTGCTGAGGAGAGTCTGTTGGTGGCCCTTGAGGGACCCCTGTCGGGGAGGGGTTTTACCTTGGGCTGGAGCTCAGGAGGCTGGCCTGGAAGGATCTCGTTATAGGAGGCAGTTGGAGGGACACAGAGGCAGAAGGAAAGAGGAAGGAGAGACAGTGAGTAGATCAGCACGGTGCAGAGACAGACAAGGGGAGAGACTGCCAGCTGTTGAAATGCTCTCTTGATGACATCGGTGCGCTAAGTCTTCATCCAAACTTGCCCTGAGGATTCTTCATGCATATGTAAATTGGGAGGACTTGGAACAGAAACCAGGCAGGTTGGCTTGTGGCAGCCGGGTGTGCTGGTGTCAGCCAGGTGGGCTAGCATTTCAACAAGCAGTAGAACTGGGATCAGTGTGCTTCTCACTCCACATGTGCTAATTTGCCAAGGGACTGCGAGTTCCTAGTCTGTAATGGGCTGTTGCTGAACTAGCAAGAGACTGTTAGTTTCTCCAGGAGTGATCCAGCAGAAGCTGTGCAAGGGAAGCAAGTTTGTGAAGGTGGAAGGAAGAAGAGGAACAAACCTGTAAATAAGGACGAAGGCGCCCCTGGTTTTGATTGTTGGACATTTTCTAATTGGGCATCCCATAATCCCTTACCACTTTCAAGTTATCACCCCCTATTAAAACGCCAAAAAAACAAAACAAGCCAAAAGGAGTGAGTTCTGTGTCTGGATGCAAGAAGGAAATGCCGTATGACTGGCTGTGCAGCAGTGGGTAACCCTGACATCAGCAACTCTTACGGGGGGTAGTGCCACACTATTATGCAATAAAACTTGTGAGCTGCTACAAATAATTATGCGCTACACCCTCAGCTGCCAGTACCTTCCCACTCTCTCATACAGACGTGCTACTTTACAATTATATTATAACAAGTACAGTGCTAGTACAGTGCTAATATTTTCAACATATATTTTGAGTTAATATGGTTGAACTAGATGGACTTGTGTCTTTTTTCGACCTGACTAACTATGTAACTATATATGTGATATCACACACTTTCTTTATTAAACCTTTTGTCACAAGAATGTTAGTAAAAAATATGTTAATAAAACTAAAATAAAATTACAAATATATTTAAACACAAAAGTTTTCCCCTGAGAAAGTCACATCATCCGGTGACGAAACACGTAGGGGCAGGCTATAACTGGATGATGTCAACATTCACGGTTTGCTGAGATACTGTTATTGAAAGCACTGTGTGACCTAATAGAAATGAGTTCCATCTACAAAACTGTATATGTTCCTTTTAAAAAAAGTGGTTAATGTAAGTGGTATTTTGAAGGTGGTTTAGAAATAAATAAAGGTTTTAACAAGATAAATCACTATCTGAAATTTTGATTCATTTCCATGTTATAATGTGGAGGATATGAGCAGAGACCGGAAACAAAACAAGCAAGTGGCTTGGTTTAAAGACTTTGACCATTTTAACCAGGTGAGAACACATCCAAAGAGGGTGCAGCTGCGCAAGTTTGGGGGAAGTGAAAAAAAGCATAAAGAGTCACAGCTTACTGTATCTCTATCGATGAGGTTGCACCAATACCATTTTTTATTGATGAGTATAATTACCCATGCTTTCAGTCGAATATTCGTCAATACCAAGTACCGAGACTTTGCGGTGCGATATGTGTCAATAACAAAATAAATTGGTGCAAAGAATCGCATGCAATTTAATCAGGATTGCGATGTGGTTCCTGTCCATATCCCATGCGATTTCCCCCACAGATGCTGTGTGTGTATAGAAAGGGAAAAGCAGCCTCTAGTGGGCAGTTTAGTAAAAATGTTGGAACTCATTGTACCTGTCTGGCCAAATGCAAAATCTACATAGGTGTCCCAGTCCTGCCAATGACAGCAGATCACGGCTTCTGGAGCTTACAGGGCTGGAGGAGAAGTTCTGGGACCCCGTGGGTAGAATGCAAAAGTAACATCAGCCTGGGACCGTCTTTACATCTGCTCCAGCCCTGTGAGTACCTCCAGTGGCCATGATTTGGTATCATCGGTGGGACCAGGACACCTATGTAGATTTTGTATTTGGCCAGTTCCAATACCTATAATTTAATAGTTAGTAATAGTTAAGTTAAGTATTAGAATTAGACTCGTTGACAAGGTTTATTCCTGTTGTGATATATTTACTGCCCTATGTTCATTTCCCAGACTGCTAAATAAAAAATAATAAAAAAAAAGTTAAAAGGGTGGTTCACCCTAAATATAAGCCCTCCCATGTGATCCAGCATACTGGCGTCAGCGTCAGTATGCTGTTTTTTTTTTCTTCAAATCCATCACTTACAGTATTATGTTAAATTTTAATCTCTTACCCCCGTGGTGGACGGCGCCAGTATAGCGCGTCACATCTTACGAAAATACCCGATAAGGACTCGGGTAATCTCGGCGAAAATGCGGCGCCTGCGCACAGACCTAGGAGCTGACTGCGCAGGCGCCGTATTTCTCCGAGTCCTACGGCTATGGCGCGTCACGCCCTCCGAAAAACGCCGAAATAGGACTCGGAGAAATACGGCGCCTGCGCAGTCAGCTCCTAGGTCTGGGCGCAGGCGCCGCATTTTCGCCGAGATTACCCGAGTCCTTATCGGGTATTTTCGCAAGATGTGACGCGCAATACTAGAGCCGTCCACCGCGGGGGAAAGAAATTAAAATTCAGCATAATACAGTAAGTGGTGGATTAAAAAAAAAAAAAAAAAACAGCATACTGGCGCTGACGCCAGTATGCTGGATCACATGGGAGAGCTTATATTTAGGGTGAACCTCCGCTTTAAGTATTAGTTAGTTATTGTTTAAAGGGTGGAAACCTTGCGCCAAATGTTAATACTATAGATCTTAGTAAGCGTACAGCTCCTCCCCAATTATCAATGTCAGAAGCACTGTACAATTCAAAAAATACGTGATAGGTGGAGGTTTTCAGTGCCCCTATTAAATATTTTTTGAATTATGGCCCGTAAAAACCATCCGAAAATCAGACTTTTTCACTTAGGTAGAAATTAAATGGTTTCTAAAGTCACGAATATTCTCGTACGACAGGAAAAAAAAATCTAAAGTGATGTCATGTGTTGTTATGTATTTGTATTGTGGTTGTATTGTATTTTCGGACGACAATTATACAGACTAAACGAAAATCGTACGATCTGGTATCGTACGAGGAAATTTTTTGTGCTTGTCCGATCTACTAATATCGGATGAATTGTCGTGATCGGCTCTCGAAAGCTCTGCACTAACGATCCGATTATCAGACGATTCTTCCTCGGACGACAGTTTTTGTACGATCTTTGGATCGTGTGCACGGGTTATTAGTTAGTTATTATTTCTGATTTTTACAATTTCGGGTGTTCGTTTTTTTTTCAAAATTTTTGAATTTACGAATGTACAACATTACGAATTTTCAAATGTACGATATTTCTGAATTAACGAATATGTCAAAATCAGTTAAAAAAACTAATTTGGAACAAAACAAATTGCACATGTCTATTAAAGATACCACTTGTGTAATGTGCAAGGCTGGTGCGTCCTCTTGTCTTTGTTTTCCAACATCTCCCTTGGATTTTCCCCCAACCTGTAGAGGGCAGCAAAGTCTGTGCTCCCATTGAAACTAACAAGAACTTGTAATTCACCCACCACCATTACATCACTCTTGAGAATATTGTGGTGTTTTTTTTCAAGTCTCAGATCTGTGTTACAAGCCTCGTGCCTAAACAGAACTGCGTGCATAGAAGCCAAGCAATGTTCATGTAAGAAGCAAGTGGCAACAATTTTAAAAACAAAATCTACACTGGTGGGCTGGGCATTGCCAGGCGTTGCGCTTTAATAAAATTAATGATAACACATAATTAAGGGTTCACGGACAAACTGTGAGATGATCCTGAGATGAAAAGTTCAGCACATGGGAAGAAAACAGCGGCAGCACATAACGAGTGACAGATGGCGAGCTTTAAATGTAGGCAATGAAGGATCTGCGGTACAAGTAATGAGCCGCCAGGCCTCGTCACCCCGCTTTGCTCTCTATGCTTTCAGGTCCGAGGTGGAGAACGGATCACACATGGTTGTGCCAGGGCAACAAAGGAGATGGGTTCCATCTTTAATTCAGTGGCAGAGGGTAATGCAGGCAGGAATCATGGGGAGAGGTGCTTTTGCTACATTTGCAATTAAATAATTCGTTCCAACACACATTATGGCAAAAGCTGCATTAAAGAAAAAAAAATTGCTACAATAATGATTCGTCAAAATAAGCAAACAGCACTGAATTTCCTTTACTTTCACCTGACAGAAATATTACAGTGCCAATATACAGTTTTTATATATATATATATATATATATATATATATATATATATATATATATATACTGTATATACTGTTTGACAGGCACAGTGAATATTTGTAGATCCTGCCAGAAATGCTGTCTCCTTGTCACTTCCTTTGCAACAATTTTTTTTTAATGTGAATATAAGTGATGAGCGCAAATTAACTATACTACATGGGAGCGAATAACACTCCTTTAGTGAAAAACATATAAACATGAACAATAAAGCTGAAAGTGAAAATGTATACAATATATGTAAAATAAAAGTTCAAAAAAATATTTCAAAAAAATATTGTGAAGTCCGGGTAATGATAAACAATGATGTGTGCATCAACCAATACGTAAGCTTCTATCCATGTAGGCAATGGAACAATCCGGACGAATCTTCAATGACAAATGTGCTCACAGAACGCTTACCTTCCAACAGGAAGAAAGAGGCCTCAAACACAATCCTCAATGGTGCTGTAGAAAGCCGTCTTCAATAGGGAATGTTGTCCAAATCCAGCCACAATCAGGGTACGCTCACCGTGTGTTTAAAGCATAGATGGAGCAAAGAAATACACTCTCATCGTGAATATTGTAAAACTGAGATCAGTTTAATTAAGCTAAAATGCACTTACAAGAAAAACAATTAAAAAAAACGCCAAACAACGGCACCTCTGGTCAGACGGTCAGGGTGTCACGCCACTTCCGGTCAACCTTACGCGTTGCGTCACGTCACGTGACTTCATCAGAGGTCCCTGCACAAAATTAAATTTCTAAAGGGAAAAAAAAAGGCATTTAAAACTACTCACGGCTATTCTTGAATTGAAACCTGAAAGGGGTTCTAATCCCTCTCAACTCTATCCTAAACTAGAAGAATTTTTTATTTTTTTTGTCGTTAGTTATATTTTAAATCTTTTGTTAATGAAATAAAACAACCACAGTGCTCCTAATAGCCTGATGGAACCTTTGCCTAGACTAAGGCCGTGTACACACGACTAAATAAATCAGATCAAATCGGTCTGACAGACCGATTTGATCAGATTTGTCTGCTGGGCTATTTTGGTTTAATCGTGAACCTCCGCTTTCATTAGTGCCCAGTATGCATACTGTACTTCGTTAACTTTTTGAGATGGGAACGAGGGACGCCTGTTAGCAAAAGTATGTAGGTATAGGACACGCCCCCTGCCATGTCCCCTTAAAGGAGAATTCATTATACTAAACAATTTTTTATTTTTTTTCACAATCCAAGTTTATTGATTCAAAAGTAGCAAGGTACAATATCGAAAAACAAAGAGCAGAATCCAATCACACAATAACAGGAGTATAACATTAACAAAGATGGGTTGGATCAATTGTCCATGTGTTTGGGACGCTTGGGTCGAAGCACACTTTCAAGAGCCACAATATGAAAAGAAAGGAAGGGGGGGGGAGGGGGGAGAGGGAGAGAGAAGAGAAAAAAAAAATAAAAAAAAAAGGGGGGGGGGGGGGGAAGGGAGGTGGGGAAAGTTTGAGTTGTGGTATAAATATCCAGGGTTTACCTAAGGGCAGTAAACCTTTTATCTACTTCCGGATAATGACAGATGTTAACAGAGGAATCTAAAACAATACAGTATTCAGTATTCTACAGTGTGTTACAAATTCGGAATAAATCAAGCCATCAACAACTGATAATCATTGGAAAATTTAAACAGTATCCACGGTTGCCAAGTTTCATTGAATTGGGTAGAATCTTCACTTCTCATAGCTATTAATTCCTCCATCCTATAAATATACTGTACCCTATTCAACCAGTCTACAATCGAAGGGCACGTAGAGGACCTCCAGAACAGTGGTATTAGCGTTTTGGCAGCTGTCAGTAAGTGTCTTGTCAGCGATTTTTTGTATCTGCGAATAGACATGTGGTTAACATGTAAGAGACAAGCGGCAGCATCCAATTGGATACTCGTGTCCGTGATCTGCTTGATATGGTGTATTATTTGTGACCAAAAGCCTGAGATCGCAGGGCAGGACCACCAAATATGGGCGAATGACCCTATATCACTCTTGCACCTCCAGCACCTATCAGACGCGGTCGGTGACCAGGCCTTCGTTTTCTGGGGGGTGATATACCAGTGTGTAAGAATTTTATATGAAATTTCCTGAAACCTGGAGCTTAAGGAACATTTATGTGCAAACACACACGCTTTTTCCCACTGGCTGTCAGAGAGTATAATATTCAATTCACTTTCCCATTTTTTCTGGTGCTTATCAGGTGTTTGTGCTTGGTGTGAGGTCAACCAAGAGTAGGCCAGGGAAGTTGGCTTCATGACAGGGGAGCCTGAGAGGCAGATTTGTTCTAACTGGGTAGGGGGTCTACAGTATTCCAACTTACTCTTACTATTGACCAGAAAATTTCGTATTTGTAGGCAGAACCAGAAGCCGGGGAAGGTGTGTCCCAGCTCTGATTTTAACCTACCAATAGATTTGATTTTATTGTCCAGGAGACAGTGAGTAGCCAAAAGTTTCCCTGTGTTGATCGTAGGTATCTTAACCTCCATTCCTGGAGGAAAGTCTGGGTTATCTGTCAGCGGGGTCAGTGGACCTGGTACACTAGCTAAGTTAAAGGTCTGTACTGCGCTGTGCCAGACCGAAAGCGTCGCCGCCACTAGGGGGTGGGAGAGTCCACTTGTCCGCTTCGAGACAGTCGACCAGGGATAGTAAGCAAGTGATTTAGTATGGTGCGTTCCTTCCAGGCTAACCCAATCCTTGTTTGTCTGGTGGCAGTGCCAGTCTATCAGCCTGGTAATGTGGGCAGCCACATAGTACTTTCTAAAATCCGGAAGACCTATACCCCCTCTACTCTTGGGTTGGGTCAGTTGGGAGAAACTCAGTCTTGACTTTTAACAACTTATTAGTTAAACCCACGAGTGCTTTTTTTTTTTACCACTACTATTTCTTTATATTGGCCTTTGAAATTTACAGATGCAGCAATTTAGAAATTGGATGAAAGGTTTAGGGCTGGAAAACACTTTTAAAAAAAAGATAAAAAGTGCATTTTATATACAACTATATAGATCAAACCAAAATGAGGGACAAATGAGGAGGAAAGAGGGACAGAGGGACATTGTTCCAAATCTCAGACAGTCCCTCGAAATCAGGGACAGTTGGGAGCTATGAGCATGTCAAAAATATAATACAAACTATGAATACAAATAGTTATTTTTTTTTGCATGAATAGCAAGAAAAAATGGTTGAAAAGACAAAGCACTCCTTTAAAATATGGTTCCCACAAAGGAAGTGTCTTGAACATGCTTGAATGTGAACTGGCCCTTAGAAGTCACAACAAATGGTAATCCGAGTCTCGATTCATACACGGCACACACAATCACATTTCCTGCCGGTATCTATCAGAGGAAAAGGGTAGAGAGGAACTCTCACCCTCTCATTATATTTTGCCTCTCCTTTCTTCGCCAGTAAGAGCCACAATGTGTTAAAGTCACCGAGGAAGGAGAGCAAGGCTGTTATATATTACAGGTTGCTGACCCAGAACATGAAAGATGAGCTTCTGGCAAATAAAAGGAGAACGTTTTTATGATTCACAAGTATTGCCCGAGCTCTGATGTATAACACTGCACCCGTAATAAGTAGTAAACTATACAAAGCAAGGTCAAGGTTTTACTGGAAGACTCGATTCTTTGGGATGCACGGTTCAGTTTTTCGAGTAGAGCCTTTTATCTCCATCTAATGTCTCCTCTATAGGCTATGCAATAAATGCACCATTTTAATAAGACCGAGCTGTTAAATTGGATCAATCGTTAAAATTCATAGTTCACACAAGTCAGTGTGCATCGGCTCAACCAAATAACATTATATTGTATTATAAAGGTATGGATTTCTTGCGGTGAATAAGAAAAAAAAAAAAACACAATGTTTCTGAATTCTCTTAGATGACCCTAGGTCTTGGCAAGGGTTCCATCAGACTATCAGGAGCTCTGTGATTGTTTCATTTCATTTCCTTTCTGGGTTTTTTCTGGTGCCTGTGTCCCCGTTAAAGAATTTGCAAAGTAAAAAAAAAATTCTGATGCTAACGCCCCCCCGAGCCCCCGTTATACTTACCTGACCCCTCGAAAGTCCCGCGCGCGGTCCCGATATCCTGGCCACTGATTGGCTAGAGCAAATGGATTGAGAGCAGTGCAGCCATTGGCTGGCACTGCTGTCAATCACATCCAGTGACGCAGCAAGCCGAGAGGCGGGGATAAGTGATACAGTGAGCGGCTATGGCCACTCGCTGTATCACGGGAGTGTGTCAGCAATTACTCACCACCATGCGAGCTCTCTCGCATGACTGTGGTCAGTACTTGCGGGGAGGACCAAAGACAGTCGCCGAGGAACCCCAGAAGACGTGGATCAGGGCCACTCTGTGCAAAACAAACTACACAGTGGAGGTAAGTATAACATGTTTGTTATGTTAAAGGAAAAAAAATACTTCCTTTACCAACCCTTTAAGGAGAAACCTCTCCATATGTTCTGTTTACCATTATCATCGAAAGTAAACAGAACTGGAGTTGTCCCCAGAATAGAAATAGAAGGAAACTCTTCAAAAAGGGACACTAGTTCTGACCCTGGTGACAATCAGCAATTCCCTTATTTCTCAAGAATTTCCTCTCACTTCCTGTTTTGGGCATAGAACAGGAAGTGAAAGAAAATCTTCCCAATAGGATGGCAAAAAAAACGGCTGGGTTTATAACACCAACCTGACTTGAAAGTTTTGCCTCCTATTGTTTTTTTCAGCCAAGGAAGCTGCCATCTTGGCCTCTGTTTAACTTTTAGGGCTAGTTTACACTTGTTTTAAAACAAGGCTTGGGACAGGCTTTGTTAAAGCTCTCAGAATGCCAGTCAAAGCTCCCGTTACTAAATAAAATTGTTAGCTTACAGTCCTTTTTAAACATGCTTTTACAGACACCAATCTTTGCTCTACTGACACCATCCACTGTCCTACAGACACCAATCTTTGCTCTCCAAACACCGTCCACTGCCCTACAGACACCAATCATTGCTCTACTGACCTCATGCACTGTCCTATAGACACCAATCTTTCTCTACTGACACTGTCCACTGTCCTACAGATACCAATCATTGCTCTACTGACACTGTCCTACAGACACCAATCATTGCTCTACTGACCCCACCCACTGTCCTACAGACACCAATCTTTGCTCTACTGACCCCATCCACTGTCCTACAGACACCAATCTTTGCTCTACTGACACCTTCCACTGCCCTACAGACACCAATCATTGCTCTACTGACCCCACCCACTGTCCTACAGACACCAATCTTTTCTCTACTGACACCATCCACTGTCCTACAGACTCCAATCTTTGCTCTACTGACACTGTCCTACAGACACCAATCTTTGCTCTACTGACCCCATCCACTGTCCTACAGACACCAATCTTTGCTCTACTGACACCATCCACTGTCCTACAGACACCAATCTTTGCTCTACTGACCCCATCCACTGTCCTACAGACACCAATCTTTGCTCTACTGACCCCATCCACTGTCCTACAGACACCAATCTTTGCTCTACTGACACCTTCCACTGCCCTACAGACACCAATCGTGGCTCTACTGACCCCACCCACTGTCCTACAGACACCAATCATTGCTCTACTGACCCCACCCACTGTCCTACAGACACCAATCTTTGCTCTACTGACACCATCCACTGTCCTACAGACACCAATCTTTGCTCTACTGACCCCATCCACTGTCCTACAGACACCAATATTTGCTCTACTGACCCCATCCACTGTCCTACAGACACCAATCTTTGCTCTACTGACACCTTCCACTGCCCTACAGACACCAATCTTTGCTCTACTGACACCGTCCACTGTCCTACAGACACCAATCTTTACTTTACCGACACCATCCACTGTGCTATAGAAACCAATCTTTGCTCTACTGACACCATCCACTGTCCTAAAGATACCAATTATTGCTCTACTGACATCGTCCACTGTCCTACAGACACCAATCTTTGCTCTACTGACATCGTCCACTGTCCTACAGACACCAATCTTTGCTTTACTGACACCGTCCACTGTCCTACAGATGACAATCTTTGCTCTACTGACACTGTCCACTGTCCTAAAGATACCAATATTTGCTCTACTGACACCGTCCACTGTCCTACAGATGCCAATCTTTGCTTTACTGACACCGTCCACTGCCCTACAGACACCAATCTTTGCTCTACTGACACTGTACACTATCCTAAAGATATCAATCTCTGCTCTACTGACACCGTCTACTGTCCTATAGACACCAATTTCTGCTCTACTGACACCATCCAATGTCCTACAGACACCAATCTTTGCTCTACTGACAGTGTCCATTGCTCTGAAATGCACACCCTGCTGCCATTGGCTGTGCACACCAATAGAAGGGAGAATAATATCAGTGCAGAGCTTGTCAGTCGGTGCAACAAACCCACATCTTGTCCATTAATTAATCTGCCAAGCCACACAAGAAGGTGGGGATGTCTATAAAGATCCTACAGAAAGTTTTGACAGCAGACAGATTCGGTTGAGCGTCTGAAAGCTTTATTTTATTTTGTCCAACTGGCAGAAAATGCTAAACTCGACTCAAAAAGCCGAATGAGTATATTTGGCGATGTGCGCACTTGCCTATTGCGATTCTAAATATGCTGTTGGCCCCGGAGGTGGAATATCACTTGAAATCAGCCCCGGCTCAAATACATTTTCTCCAAGTGTTAAAATACATCAAATTCCACAAGTGCGGCTTTTCTCACACGTATAAATAAAACGGAATAACTAGCCATCCATCAAATGTTATGTGATGGAATGAAAGACAGCCAAGATAAATTTCAAAATGAATGTAATGGCGTTTGTAAATATAATTCCGAGGATGTCTGGCATTACGGCTTTGGCTGGAGAGAAGATGTTTGAGAACATCAGGACAAGGATATCAGACCATCTCATCTGGGAATCAAAGGATCTTTATATTAAATGCATTATGCATGGCCTAACCCTAACCTGAGCTGTATTTTAATAAAATATGTAAAGCAGATTAAACAAGCCAATATTGTTTGCCATTTTTGGCTGGGAGTGATGATATAACAAAGAACCTTTTCTTTACCTTTGAAGCCGAAGACATTTCAGGACTTTGAAGAGAGTGACAGTGCAGTTTGTTAAAGCCCAACGCAAGGAAAAAACGCTCTATCATTTTTGGATAGAGTTGGGAAAGGCTGGAGTCTCTGTCAAGTTTTTAAATTCTTTTTTTATTTTCATTTATTGCTGCCCTTGTCTCTATTAGAAAGGGATAGCGTGAAGCTTACCTTTATGTCAAGGTTGGAAACTTTGGGCCAGATTCAGATAGCCTTTACGTCGGCGTATCTATAGATACGCCGACGTAGGGCCAGATTCAGGTAGATGGGAGCATCTTTGCTCTGGAGTAACGCTTCTCATTTACGTTACTCTGCCGAAATTTTAGGAGCAAGTGCTGTTATTCAGGAAGCACTTGCTCCTAAAGTTGCGGCAGCGCATCGCAAATGAGCCAGCGGAATTCAAATTGGGCGGGTACGGGGCGTGTAGTATTCTAACTATGCGCGATCCCGCGGCGAACGTACTGCGCATGCGTCGAGTGTCAATGCATCCCAGTGCGCATGCTCCAAGTTCTGTCAGTGAACGTCAATGACGTCACGTCCCCATTCATGAATGTTTTATGCAAACGACGCGATTTGTTTTTTTTCCGAGGCGATGACGACGGCTATACTTAACATAGGATACTCCACTAGGGGGCTGCTTTATCTATACGTCGCGTATCGCTTCCGGAAACGTCGTAAAGTCACTGCGTCGCGCCCGAAAACGATCGTGAATTTCCGAATCCCGCTGATTAACATATTTTTTCAGCGTTAATCAGCGGGAACGCCCCCGGCGCCATTTTTAAGTTGAAGTAACGATGCGATGGCGAAATTCAATTACGCCGATCGCATCGGAACTCCAACCCAGCGTTTCTTGTTTTCTGGTTATAGAAAAAAGAAACGCCGGCTTAAAGTGACAGTTAGGCGCCGTACACACGGCAGAGAACCTCGACGGGCAGAACACATCGTTCCGCCCGTCGAGGTTCTCTCCCGGCCGTCGAATTCGGCGACCCGCCCGTCGGGAATGGCAACCAGCCATTCTTCCAGGCGGGCCGTCGAGGAAATAGAGAGCGTGCTCTCTATTTCGGCTCGACGGGCTTCCCGACGGGAAGCTCGCCGAGACCGTACACACGGCCGAGGTCCTCGCTGGAATGTGCATTCCAGCGAGGTTCTCGCTGGTTTTCAGCGAGAACCTCGGCCGTGTGTACGGCGCCTCAGGCTGGCGGATCACTGGATCCGCCAGCCTAACTCTTCATGAATCTGGCCCGTAAAGTCTATTCTGAGCCGGCGTATCTTTTTTCTGTATTCAGAAAACAAGATACGCCGGAATTCTGATAAGATACGAGCGGCGTAAGTCTGTTACACCGTCGTATATTAGTTGCATATTTACGCTGGCCGCTAGGTGGCGCTTCCGTCGATTTACACATACAATATGCAAATGAGCTAGATACGCCGATTCACGAATGTACTTGCGGCCGGGCATCGTAGTTTACGTCGTTTGCGTAAGCGTTAGTCCGGCGTAAAGTTACCCCTGCTATATGAGGCGCAGCCAATGTTAAGTATGGACGTCGGGACAGCGTCGAATTGTACGTCGTTTACGTCGTTTGCTTAAATCGTTTGGGAATGGGGCATGGACGTAATTTACCTTCACGTCGTTTACATTGACTAGTTGCGACGTGATTTCACGCATGCGCACTGGGATACATCCACGGACGGCGCATGCGCCGTTCAGAAAATACGTAAATTGCGTGGGGTCATGATTCATTTACATGAATCACGCCCCCACATTACTGATTTGAATTAGGCGCCCTTACGCCGGACACTTTACGCTACGCCGCCGCAAATTACGGAGCAAGTGCTTTCTGAATGAGGCACTTGCCCATAAAATTTGCGGCGGCGTAGCGTAAAGAGCATACGCTACGCCGCCGGATAGATACATAATTGTATCTGAATCTGGCCCTATAGCTGGCGAGTGTTATTGCCTCTTTAACTGCTTGCCGACCAGCCGCCGCAGTTATACGGTGGCAGGTCAGCTCTGCTGGGCGAGATCACGTAGCCCCTGATGCCGACGCGTGTGCCCGGCGGGCGCGATCCCCTCCGGCCACCCGCGATGCTCGTTACAGAGCGAGAACCGTGTAAACCCACAGCTGCCGGTCCTGTCAGGGGGAGAAATGACTGATTGTCTGTTCATACAATGTATAAATAGCGATCTGTCATTTCCCCTAGTCAGTCCCACCCTCCCTTCAGTTAGAACACACCTAGGGAACATAATTAACCCCTTCCTCGCCCCCTAGTTTTAACCCCTTCCCTGCCAGTGGCTTTTTTATAGTAATCAATGCATTTTTATAGCACTGATCGCTATAAAGATGCCAATGGTCCCAAAAATGTGTCAAAAGTGTCCGCCATAATGTCGAAGTACCGATAAAAATCGCTGTTCGCCGCCATCACTAGTAAAAAAAATATTAATAAAAATGCCATAAAACTATCCCCTATATTGTAAACGCTATAACTTTTGCGCAAACCAATCAATAAATGCTAATTGCAATTTTTTTTACGAAAAATATGTAGAAGAATACGTATCGGCCTAAACTGAGGAAAAAAAAAGTTTTTTTTTTTATATATTTTTGGGAATATTTATTATAGCAAAAAGTAAAAAATATTCATTTTTTTTCAAAATTGTCGCTCTATTTTTGTTTATATCGCAAAAACTAAAAAACGCAGAGGTGATCAAATACCACCAAAAGAAATCTCAATTTGTGGGAAAAAAAGGACGCCAATTTTGTTTGGGAGCCACGTCGCACAACGACGCAATTGTCAGTTAAGAGTGACGCAGTGCCAAATCGCAAAAAGTGACCAGCAATATGGTCCGGGGCTTAAGTGGTTAACAGCCGCTGTTCCCTTAACCCATGCGTGCTCAACCTATGGCGCTCCAGATGTTGCAGAACTACAAGTCCCATGAGGCTTTGCAAGGCTGACAGTTACAAGCATGACTCCCAAAGTCAGAGGCATGATGGCACTTGTAGTTCTGCAACAGCTGGAGGGCCACAGGTTGAGCGCCCATGCCTTAACCCATGGGTCTTCAAATTACAGCCCTTCAGTTGTTCAGGAACTACAATTCCCATCATGCCTAGTCATGTCTGTGAATGTCAGTGTGTTACAATGCCTCATGGGATGTGTTATTTTACAACAGCTGGAGGGTCGTAGTTTAAGGATCCCAGCCTTAACCACTTGCTTACTGGGCACTTAAACCTCCTTCCTGCCCAGGCCAATGTTCAGCTTTCAACGTTGTTACTCTTTGTATGACAATTGTGCGGTCACGCAACACTGTGCCCAAATAACGTTTTTATCATTTGTTTTTTCTCACAAATAGAGATTTCTTTTGGTGGTAAATAATTACTACTGGATTTTTATTTTTTGATAAAAAACTAAAAGACTGTAAATTTTGGAAAAAAAACACAAAACAATTTTATAGTTTGTTATAAAAAAAAATTAAACAAGTAATTTTTCTCCTTTATTGATGTGCGCTGATGAGGCTGCACTGGTATGCACTGACAGGTGGCACTGGTGGGCACAGATAATTGGGTGATGTCTTACCCTCTTCGGGACCGCTGTCCCCTCTGACAAAAGCTGGTGGTCGCTGACAGTGTGAGCAGAAAAAAAGCTGATTACGATCTTTTGCTTTTACTAGGGGAAAGGGCTTTGCACTGCAGGAACACAGAATCCATCCCTTTCCCCTGTCAGAATGGTGATCTGCCTTGTTTACATAGACAGATCCCCATTCTTTGTTGTGTTTTCGATGATTAGCGGGTGCCGGAGGAAATCGAGTGCCTGGCACCCGCAAATCGGCTTCTGCTATGAAGAAGTTGCCTGCTGGAATCGCACACCCCCCCCCCTGCAGGTAGAAATACGGAAGTACATATATAAAAACTGCTATAGGGCAGTCATCACGTGTTTTTTAACAATGGTACAAGAATTTCTTCCATGATTTGTTCCTTTTATGCCCCACACCTTCAGACTCTTGCACATTATTGAAATCCATAGGTGTGCACAGCCTATTGCATTAGGGTTGTGCACATCAGAGCTCAGACACATATGTGTGTGTGCATGTGTATATACAATGACGGTGTCATTGTGGGCAGAGGATGAAAGGATGGTGTAAGTAGGGCAGAAATTGCCACTCAATGCATTAGAGCAGTGGATGTGTCAGTAGAGCAGTGGATGATGTCAGTAGAGTAGAGATTGGTGTCAGTAGAGCAGTGGATGTGTCAGTAGAGTATAGATTGGTGTCAGTAGAGCAGTGGATGGTGTCAGTAGAGCACTGGATAATGTCAGTAGAGTAGAGATTGGTGTCAGTAGAGCAGTGAATGATGTCAGGAGAGCAGAGATTGGTGTCAGCAGAGCAGTGGATGTGTCAGTAGAGCAGTGGATGATGTCAGTAGAGTAGAGATTGGTGTCAGTAGAGCAGTTGATGGTGTCAGTAGAGCAGAGATTGGTGTCAGTAGAGCAGTGGATGTGTCAGTAGAGTAGAGATTGGTGTCAGTAGAGCAGTGGATGGTGTCAGTAGAGCACTGGATGATGTCAGTAGAGTAGAGATTGGTGTCAGTAGAGCAGTGGATGATGTCAGTAGAGTAGAGATTGGTGTCAGTAGAGCAGTGGATGGTGTCAGTAGGGCCAGGGCCTGCTGATTTTATTCTAGTTGAGGAGCGGGGGGCTGCTGATTTTTTTTTAAGGTGAGAAGGGGTTCCTGCCGAAAACATGGCATTTGTTTTCAAGTTGAGAAGCGTTGGGGTTAATTCAAGTTAAGAAGCGAGGGGGGTTGTGCTGCAGGGTGGGGGGGGTTGACTTCTTAGTTCTTAGTCCTCCTTCCTCCTCCCGTGCAGTGAGCGAGTTAAGAGGGGGGCCCCAGGCCAGCTCAGGGCCCCAAGCAATTGTAGGGCAGTGCATGGTGTCAGTAGAGCAGTGGACGGTGTCAGTAGAGCAGTGGACGGTGTCAGTAGAACAGTAGATGGTGTCAGTAGAGCAGTGGATTTGTCAGTAGAACAGTGGATGGTGTCAGTAGAGCAGTGGATGATGTCAGTAGAGTATAGATTGGTGTCAGTAGAACAGTGGATGGTGTCAGTAGAGCAGTGGATGATGTCAGTAAAGTAGAGATTGGTGTCAGTAGAGCAGTGGATGGTGTCAGTAGAGCAGAGATTGGTGTCAGTAGAGCAGAGATTGGTGTCAGTAGAGCAGTGGATGATGTCAGTAGAGCAGTGGATGATGTCAGTAAAGTAGAGATTGGTGTCAGTAGAGCAGTGGATGATGTCAGTAGGGCCAGGGCCCTTTGAAGAAATTTGGGGGGCCCCCAAGCAAAATAGACAATGACATTTGTTTTCAAGTTGAGAAGCGGAGGGGGGGGGGGGGGGCAGAGGGATACTGCTGATTTTTTTCTAGTTGAGGAGTGGGGGGGCTGCTGAATTTTTTTTAAGGTGAGAAGGGGGGGTCCTGCCGAAAACGTGACATTTGTTTTCAAGTTGAGAAGCAGGGTTTTTTTTCAAATTGAGAAGCGGGGAGGTTAATTCAAGTTAAGAAGCGAGGGGGGTTGTGCTGCAGGGTGGGGGGGTTTGCAGAAGATGACTTCTTAGTTCTTAGTCTCCTTCCTCCTTCCATGCAGTGAGCGATTTAAGAGGGGGGCAGTAGGGCAGTGGATGATGTCAGTAGGGCAGTGGATGATGTCAGTAGAGCACTGGATGGTGTCAGTAGAGCAGAGATTGGTGTCAGTAGAGCAGTGGATGGTGTCAGTAGAGCAGTGGATGGTGTCAGTAGAGCAGTGGATGGTGTCAGTAGGGCAGTGGATGGTGTCAGTAGGTCAGTGGATGGTGTCAGTAGAGCAGTGGATGGTGTCAGTAGGGCAGTGGATGGTGTCAGTAGGGCAGTGGATGGTGTCAGTAGAGCAGTGGATGGTGTCAGTAGAGCAGTAAATGGTGTCAGTTGAGCAGTGGATGGTGTCAGTAGGGCAGTGGGTGGTGTCAGTAGGGCAGTGGATGATGTCAGTAGAGCAGAGATTGGTGTCAGTAGGGCAGTGGATGGTGTCTTTAGAGCAGAGATTGGTGTCAGTAGAGCAGTGGATAGTGTCAGTTCAGTAGAGCAGTGGATGATGTCAGTAGAGCAGAGATTGGTGTCAGTAGGGCAGTGGATGGTGTCAGTAGAGCAGTGGATGGTGTCAGTAGAGCAGTGGATGGTGTCAGTAGGGCAGTAGATGGTGTTAGTAGGGCAGTGGATGGTGTCAGTAGAGCAGTGGATGGTGTCAGTAGAGCAGTAGATGGTGTCAGTTGAGCAGTGGATGGTGTCAGTAGGGCAGTGGATGTGTCAGTAGAGCAGTGGATGGTGTCAGTTCAGTAGAGCAGTGGATGATGTCAGTAGAGCAGAGATTGGTGTCAGTAGAGCAGTGGATGGTGTCAGTAGAGCAGTGGATGGTGTCAGTAGGGCAGTGGATGGTGTCAGTAGGGCAGTGGATGGTGTCAGTAGAGCAGTAGATGGTGTCAGTTGAGCAGTGGATGGTGTCAGTAGGGCAGTGGGTGGTGTCAGTAGGGCAGTGGATGGTGCCTGTAGAGCAGTGGATGATGTCAGTAGAGCAGAGATTGGTGTCAGTAGGGCAGTGGATGGTGTCATTAGAGCAGAGATTGGTGTCAGTAGAGCAGAGATTGGTGTCAGTAGAGCAGTGGATGGTGTCAGTTCAGTAGAGCAGTGGATAGTGTCAGTAGAGCAGTGGATGGTGTCAGTAGTTTTTATTTTTATTATTATTGTTATTATTATTTTTACAAATTCTTTAGCAGCCCCATCAGGGGGTTTTGGTGAAATATCAGGGGTTTAAACATAGGGAATTTGAGCCACACAGTGGGATTAGGGTGTGCCCAGGCACACCTAGCACACCCCGTGTGCAGGCCTATGTTGAAATCTATCGAATTTTGTAAAATTATTTTCAATGTTGTAAAATACAGAAAAATCACAGAGATGAAAGGAAATCTATGTAGCCAATGTATTCATAGGCGACTAGATACAATGTCACAAACATTCACATTATTGCTCTTATAATATATATATAGCTCCCCTCCCCCTTACAGTTCAGCTAGGTGAATTTACCTCTGCTTTAATATTTCACCTCTCTTTATTATATATTGGTGATCACGTACATGGCAGGGGTTGTGTTTGCCCCACTACTAATTCCTGTTCCGTCCATCTTAGTAATTGTTATTAATAGCTTGTAATTTGCTATTCTATTAAACATTAATACATATCACTTTCATGCATGTCAAGAGCAAGACAAATGCAACCTCGCTTTATGTTTAATTATATTGGAACACAATGTTCAAGACTTTTCCCCAGTCAAGTTCAAGTGCAATATTTATGTGTACCGGAGTGATAGACTGGAATTGGGTTCAGATAACAGACTCTTGGAATAAACTGAAAAGACATGTTTCACAATAGGAATGTTTAGCAGCCAGCAAGTCATAGGGCTGAAAAGTCTACTGAGTAAAATTTGAACCTATGCATATGATAAGATTAGTTCAATTCCAGAAAAACTGAAATAAATAGTAAATTAGTAAATGCATTGAGAATTATTATTCTTTATCTAAACATTGCATGCAACAATCCTGAACTGATAGGCCCAGATTCACAAAGCACTTACGCCGACGTATCTCCAGATACGCCGCGTAAGTACAAATATCCGCCGTCATATCTGCGCGCCGGACCCAAACCAAGATACGCCTAAAAACAGACTACATCCCACCGACGTAACTTGCCTACGCCGGCGTAGAGACGGTGCATATTTACGCTGGACGCATGTGGCGCTCCCATTGATTTTCTATTCAAATATGCAAATGAAGGAGATACACAGATTCACGAACAGAGTTGCGCCCGGCGCATGATTTATGCGGTTTACCCAAGTTTTATGTTCAGCGTAACGTTATTCCCCATATATGAGGCGCAACTCATGCAAAGGTATGGACCAGGGAACACAAGCCTACGTATTGTACGGAGTTTACGTTGTATGTGAATATGGCTGGGCGTAGGTTAAGTTCACACCACAGGCAGTGATCCGACGTATCTTAGGCAGTTGTTTCGACATGATTGTGAGCATGCACACTGGGATGCGTCTACAAAATGACGCATGCGCAGTTCATTTTAAGTACTTGTCTGGCGCCCGGCCCATCATTTGCATGGGGTTACGCTTCATTAGCATGGATCACGCCCACTTCCACCTACTTCCACTTACGTCAGCTTACTCCTTCAAAATTACGTTACGCCGGCGCAACGTTGGGAGCATTTGCTTTGTGAATTCCATGCTTGCCTCCCTGTGCTGCGTCGGCATAGCGTAAAAGAGATACGCTACGGCGGCATATATATGCACCGATGTATGTGAATCCGGGCCATAGTTTTTCAAGCCTGTGAAAAGAAAATTAGGTTGTGGCAAAACCCTAGGGCAGGGGTGTCCAAACTTTTGTCAAAGAGGGCCAGATTTGATGAAGTGAACATGCGTGAGGGCCGCCAATTTTGCTGACATTCTTTGGACCATTAAAATTCGGTCTAAGGCCCCGTACACACGACCGAGCTTCTCGACAGAATCCAGCGAGAAGCTTGCTGGGATCCATATTCTGCCGAGAAGCTCGCTCGTGTGTACGTTTTCGCCGAACAAACTGTCGAGCGTGGCGTTGAGACAAAATAGAGAGCAGGTTCTCTATTTCCTCGACGGGCCATCGGGACTAATGGCTCGACGCCTTCTTCGACAGCCTGATCGACGAACTCGACGGTCGGCCAAGAACTTCGTCGGGCGGAACAATGGGTTTAGCCCGACGAGGTTTTCGTATGTGTGTACGCGGCCTGAGTGTGTTTTCCCGAGCACTAATACACTGCCCAACAAGAATTCTCTTGCCTTTGTGACTGTGTGTGGTGAAGAGATGAGCCTAGGCTTGTTATTTAGGAGGGAAATAAGGAACTGTGAAGCAAAAAAAGGGCCATTGACCATCAATGCAGCCCAATCAGTGCCCATCTGTAGCCTTGCCATTGCCACTGCCATGAATACAGCCTTGCCATTGCCATGAATGCAGCCTCTCTATTCCCATGAATGCAGCCTCTCCATTCCCATGAATGCAGCCTGATCGATGCCCATCTGCAGCCTTGGAGGGGAGGGGGGCGGGACGAGATCCAACAGATTACATACAGGAGAATCTCCTGTTTACACAGCAGCCTCTTTAATACAAAGTTCCGCCTTCTATGATAGACAGAGGAGTCGTCCAATGGCAGCCCAGGAGACTAGACTTCCTATTACAGAGGCTGCCGGGTAAACAGGAGATTCTCCTGTATGTAGTTTGACAGCACTCATTCCTCACCCCCCTCCCTGTCCCCTCCGAGGCAGCGCCGCTAAATACAGTATATATCTAAATTACCAGGGGGCCACATTAAACTGTAACGGGGGCCGCAATTGGCCCCCGGGCTGGACTTTGGACATGCCTGCCCTAGGGGGACAAGAGAGTGAGGGTGATCAAAGCGGAACATCTACCGAGAGGTGATGTAATGGTTGTACAGGATGATTGCTTCAGTACTGTTATTGAATTTCTGTATTGTTCCTCGGCTTATTGTTCAACTGAATATGTATCCTGTGTGGCCCCCCCTTCCCCCCCTTTTTTTTTTCTCTTTGGGTCACTTTTGTACACTGTACATGTCTTGTATTTTTTACTGCCTCTTTTTTTTTTCAAAATAAAACCTTTTCTGATTTAAAAAAAAAAAGCGGAACGTCACCTGAAAATGGAACTTCCACTTACCTATTCCCACTTTAGCTCGGCTTGCCCCATTTCTTTTTTTGCATCTCAAAGATGGTGATCGCCTTATGAGCCCTGCTGGGGACTACAATTCCCATTATGCCTCAGTCTTTGGGAATCATGCTTGTAACCAGAGGCGTATCTAGTGAAAATGGCGCCTATGGCAAGAACTGAAACTGCGCCCCTGTCAAAAGAGTAGCCAATCTCGAGCCTTTGTCGCAATCACTCGATCATGTCAAGGGTTCTGCTTGACGATGGCCGACCCAAACGTGGCTCATTCTCAGCCGTTTTCTTCCCATCACGAAAGCGCTTGAACTGTTTGGCATAAGCAGATTTTCTGCTCACATGCTTCCCAGTGGGGTATTTTTTGTGCTGCCCTACGCCTGACTAAACTTGTGCACCCCCTAATTTAAATATGACCCACCTCTTCCTGTCAATGCCACACCCCTTTTTGTTTAAGACCCACCCTGGAATTTTTGAATGGGGACACTAGTTCGGGGGGGGGGGGGAATGGATTCCCTTAATTTGCATAGATTTCCTCTCAATTCCTGTTTGGCTATGGGGCAGGAAGTGAAGCAAAATCTCTGCAATAGAACAGGGAGGGTAAAAAATAAACTGACTGGGGCTATAACCCTTCCTTACTCTATCCAAAATGAAGAAAAAAAAAATGTTGCCTACTTTAAGCACAAATTTCTGATAGTTTTATGAAAAGGACTAAGAAGATATAATCATGCCAATGGTGCAGTAGAAAACACATAGCACATTGAGGAAGGTTTGTGGTCCAGGATGATAGGACGGTCAAATTTACAAGCAGCGGAATGCTGGTCGCCTGCATACTGGAAGCAGTGTGGCCGCTTTATGGGGATGTTAGACTAATTTGACTCTCATCCCATTCTGCCCCTTAAGACTGAAACTACACAAACAGTGTAGCGCAAGCCGGTGGGGGACTCTTTTCGTGCTGCCCCCCTGCAAAGTGCTGCCCTAGGCCTGGGCGTTGTTGGCCTAGGCCAGGATACAGCGTTGCAGCTTCCATCCCGTACGCTTGCACTAACATTCAATGCGTCTCCCTCACCATTTTCCCCAATTTATAGCAGAGCTTGATGGTCACTTGTTGCTCCATTGTACTATGGCCCTACCTCTCACACTGACCAAGTTTGATTGCCCACAATGGGTTTACCCTGATGATCACGTGTTCTGCATGCTAGGTGGCACTTCTCAATGTGTCTCTGGATGCCATGTGCAAGCGCACACACACCTGGCCCATGTTGCTGTTGCGATATTGGATCCATTCCAGGGGCGGATCCAGGGGGCAACAGGGCAATTGCTCCCCCCGAGAAAATATTAAAGACTCTGAGGCTGAGCGTGCCCAGGTAATCAGAGCTGCGGTTGAGTCAACCGCCAGCCATTCTAAACAAGAATGACTGCTCAGAATCCTCGGACTGCACTCTCCCCCTGTGCCGCCCCCTGCAGTTTTTCAGCCTCTCTCCAGCAGCCTGCTGCTTGAGTGGGCGGGATGGAGATGAGTCTTTTCTCCGAGGTCACGCTCGTCTGAAAGAGGGAGTTGTGTGTAGCTGAGCAGAGAGAGCCATGTGAAAGTCCCTGGAGGTGAGCTCTGCCACCAGGTGTATGCCCTCCTGAACCCCCCCCCCCTCTGTATGCCCTGCTGAATCCCCCCACTGTATGCTCTCCTGAATCCCCCCCCAGTGTATGCCCTCCTGATCCCCCCAGTGTATGCCTTCCTGATCCCCCCAGTGTATGCCCTTCTGATCCCCCGCCCCCCCCAGTGTATGCCTGCCCTCCCTCCCCCCAGCATGTGCCCTACTGTTCCCTGAACACCGCCCTACCTATTACTGACTTATGTACACTTCCCTTACCGCTTACTGACCTCTGTACACTGTATTACACTGCAGGGCCGATCCTAGGGTCACAGACGCCTGGGTGCAGAAATATTTCTGGCGCCCCCAAATGGGTGTGGTCATCTTACTAACTCCTCCACTTTACACATGTTTCTATAGCTATGACTCAAACACAGAGATGCTCCCCTAAGAAGTCTTCATTAGTGTCCCCATTAGAGTCACCCCCAGCAGGTGTCCCCCATCAGGGTCCCCCCCCAGCAGGTTTTCCCCATCAGAGTCCCCCCCAGCAGGTGTCCCCCATCAGAGTCCCCCCCCAGCAGGTTTCCCCCATCAGAGTTTCCCCCAGCAGGTGTTCCCCATCAGAGCCCACACAGCAGGTGTCCCCCATCAGAGCCTCCCAGCAGGTGTCCCCCATCAGAGACCCCCCACAGTAGGTGTCCCCCAGAGCCCCCTCACAGCAGTTTCCATCAGAGCCCCCCCACATCACGTGTCCCCATAGATCAATACTTGTCCAATAGATCCATGTAGCTCGGGCGTGCTGGGAGCAGAAGCACATTACAGGGGGCAGGGGAAAAGGTGGCATCTTTGGTTACTTGGAGGGTGGCACTCGGAGACCATTTCTGGGAGTGCACGGATGATGATTGGCAGCAGCTCTGGCCAACCCAGAAGCCTCTCATCACACCGCCTATGGGAGAAAAGCCGACACACGCAGAGGGGGCGGGGCAGACAGGAGACTGCTCCATGCACACTGGACATAATTAGATAGTGGAGCCTAGTGCCGAAACGTGTTCCAGAAATAGGCTCTGCTGTGGTACCCAGCCCGGATTCTGGGGATAGCGGGAGGTATGCGCTCTTGTCAGTTGCCAGAGGAGAGAGCAAGCGGGATGGGGAATTGCAGCACACACTACATGCGCTCTGCCTCTGGACACAGACAAGGAAGAGGGAGGGGAGCACCCCGTGCACCCTGCCTAGGATCGGCCCTGTTACACTGTATTATACTCAGTTCTGTAAGCAACACCTTATTTTCTGGCAGTGCCCCTCCCGAGACTAGACTCTGGACCATTCGCCAAACTTTTTAGACACACCACCCATACTGGCCAGTAGTACCTAACTCAGCTCAGTGGGTGTTATCGACTTTAAGTGGAGTGCTCTAAATTCCCAAAATGGGAAAGGAATATACAAACTATTACATTTGTAGAATACCCAACACTTTCACACCGTCTCCCTCTAAAATTCATGGATTTGTGAGACAGTTTTATAAGTCATTAACAAAAATAATCTTTCTACGTTCAAAGGGGTATCTTTACTTTGTAATGTCTCCTATTATGAAACATTAACTGCCCAGTTTTTTTTTTTTTTTTTCAGATTAAAACTTTTCAGCATTGACGATATTCCCCCTTGCACCAAAGCTCCATAATCTCACCGCTATTCACACATCGGAAGAAAGTGGAGGGATATTATTATCTTCTAATTTTTCTACGTCGGATAAGAAAAGCTATTGATCATCTTGTAGATTCTCCACTCTGGGGAGATGTATAAAAGCCAGTATAAAAGCCAGCTGCTACAGAAGAACATTCATCTAAAACTAATGATTTCTTCAAACAAAGACTTGGAAAAACAACGGCACTGCTCACTGCTCCATGCTACTTTATAAAATGGAACTCACCACGCTTTATTTTTATATATATAAGTATATGCTTAGAATTTTTATTCTACGATATTGCAAAATTACTTTAGGTTGTGATCCAATACCATTAAAATAAAAACTCAGTAGGTTAAATGATTTGACCAATTGGTGGGAAGCACCTGGAAGCTAAAAATAATGGAAATCCCTAAAGATGACATAGAATGACATAGGAAGACTTAAGGTCAAGTTCAAGTAGATGAATGTTTCCTTATAAGGGCCCTTTCACACTAGCGGACGAACGGTCCGCTCATTACAAGTCTGTTTACGGACTTGTAATGCTTCCCTATGGGAGCGGATCCGTTAGCGGATGATGCATCCGCTAACGTCCCCTCGATCCGCATCCGTTTTTGCGGACGGAAGAATGTCCTATTTTTCTTCCGTCCGGCCAAACGGATCGGATGCAAACGGACAGACGGTCCGTTTCCATCCGACTCCCCATAGGGGAGAGCGGAGGAGAGACGGGGTGGTCCCTGCACAGTGTGCGGGGACCGCCCCGTCCGCCGACAGCTGAGCGGAGACCCCCCCGCTGAGCTGACGGGCACACGGAGCGGACTGAAAAACGGTCCGCTCCGTGTGAAAGGACCCTAATACTGTACGTCTCCTCTGTGTGCACTCTTTGGACTATAAGCAGATGAAGAAGTATTTCTTATAGTTAGGTTATATAAACACGCCGCACACGTTCATGGAATTCAACCAAAAGGCAAATATATACATTTAAATCCTTCACCCACAGAACCCACAGAGTGGATGTAAACCTGAATTTTTTATTTATTTATTGATGTCACAATGTACAGTATACAATTTCCAATCATCTGTACCCAGTCTTGCCACACAGAGTTAATCCATCTCTGAGCAGTCCTCTTTTATTGTTCAGTGAAATAAAACGGACTTACAGAGAAAAACCTTAGTCTGTTCCGCCCCCTTGCTGTGAGTGACAGGTTATTTACATATCTCATGCACTAGCCTGGAGACAGGCATTATTTTTTAATTCCCACCCCCACTCCTTTCTGAAGTCATGTGGTTATTTTTCTGGATTTTTACTGAATGTTAGTGATCATAGCAGAATTTAGTGTAAGGAATACACAGATAAAAATTAGGGCTGTGCAAATTAACTTTTAATCGATCGATTAATCTTAAATTTTTTTGATCGATCAAAATCTTTTTGATCGATTAAAATTCTTTTGATTGGAACTCGCCTCTCCGCCGGCTTCTGGGCCTTTAGGGAGTTCCGTAGGAGATCTGGTGACGTCATGGACACCGGCGGGGCTTGCCGTGTCCATCTGAAGGGCTCCTTTGCTGTGCCTTCATATCTGCATACTGGTGGGACCTTACTATCTGCCACACACAAGGGCTGTTACACTTCCCTCCATCACTTGTGCTAGTTCCCTTCACGGGACATCTACATGCCGACGGACTGATGTTAACCTCTGCTCATCTGGATTCAGCAGTGGTATCATTGTACACATTTTTATACCAGTATCATACTTATCTACAGGTTTTTATGACTGCTTTTGCTACCGTTTGGTATTACTCGCACCATTTGTACAGTTTATGTAGCTACATAGATTTTATCTCTAGTGCAATATTTATTTGGTTACCTACTTGAAGACTATAAAAGTTTTAATGCTCTTCCCATCGAGCGCTGCCTTTGTGTGTTTTTTGTATCCTGCTATCCATTTTTCCAGTGGTTGGGAGCTGCACTGGGAATCAGCCTGCAAGGAGGTGATCGGCTAAAAGTAGTTGGATCTGTATGTGCGTTGTAATTAATCGAAATTAGTCGATTAATCGATTAAAAAAAAAACGATTAATCGAACACAAAAATTTTGATCAGTAACAGCCCTAATAAAAATACATGTTGACAAGGGGAGTGTAGAGGTGGGCGGGGAGTCTACTGACATTACAACTCCACCCACAGAGCTCCAGACAACAGATCCACCCACAGAATCTGCAGTTTTTCCGTTCTTATAACAGACAGAGGGGAGACATTTGACAGGTAAGGATACATGCAGGAGGCATCTATATCCTTATAGATCAGCACTATGGCAGGAGATTAGAAAGGATGAGAGTGGCTTTACATCCACTTTAAAATGTATCTAAACCGAAAAATTAACATTTTAGGCTTTTTAGCCTTTTTCTTGTTGTCATTTTTTATCTTCCTTTAATGCCTTCCCGACCAACCGCCGCAGTTATACTGCGGCATGTTGGCTCCCCTGCACGAGTCGTCATAGCTGTACGTCGGCTCTTTAACCACTTAAGGACCTTAGGTGTTTTTCAGATTTGGTGTTTGCAAGACTAAAACATTTTTTTCTGCTAGAAAATTACTTAAAACACCCAAACATTATATATATTTTTTTCTAACACCCTAGAGAATAAAATGGTGGTCATTGCAATATTTTTTGTCACACCGTATTTGCGCAGCGGTCTTACAAGCGCACTTTTTTGGAAAAAATTAAATTTTTGAATTAAAAAATAAGAGAACACCTTTGTGAAAATAAAATAAAAAATAAGACAACAATAAATTTGGCCCAATTGTTTTATATATTGTGAAAGATAATGTTACGCCGAGTAAAATGATACCCAACATGTCACGCTTAAGAATTGCGCCCGCTCGTGGAATGGTGTCAAACTTTTAGCCTTAAAAATCTCGATAGGCGATGTTTAAAAAATTCTATAGGTTGCATCTTTTGAGTTTCAGAGGAGGTCTATTGCTCTCGCTCTAATGATCACATCCCTTGTAATAGAAAAAAGCATGACAGGTCCTCTTAAATATGAGATCTGGGGTCAAAAAGACCTCACATCTCATATTTACACTTAAATGCAAAGGAAAAAAAAATGGAAACTGTAATTTTTTCAAATGACAAAAAAAAATGTTTCTTTAAGACGCTGGGCGGGACTGACGTTTTGACGTCACTTCCGCCCAGCAAAGCTATGGGGATGGGTGGGGGCCATGTTGCCCTCACTCGCATCCCCACACAGCACGGGAGAGGACCCGATCGCCTCCGCCGCTACCGACGGCTCCGTAAGCGGCGGAGGGCGCGGGAGAGCGACAGGACCGCCGTTATCGTTTACAGGACCGTTGGCACTAAAGATGGATACCTCGGTTGTGGCAGCAGCTGCTGCCATTACCGAGATATCCATCTTTAAAAAAAGGACGTATATATACAGTGCAGGGTCCTTAAGTGGTTAAAGCGGTTGTAAACCGCATATACTTTTTTTTATTTTTTAAACCTGCAAGGCAAAAGGCATAATCAGCTTGTATGCACCGCATACTAGCTGATTATAAAATACATACCTTGGAACGAGGTGAAGAACACTCACCTGGTCCACGCCGAGCGAGATGTCATCTTGCTCTGGCGTGTCTCCAGTGCTGTGATTGGCTGGAGCGGCGATGACGTCACTCCTGCACGTGCGTGTGGGAGATTTCAAAACGGCAAGGTCCGGCAGCTGCCGGTCCTCTCACCGTGGATTCCCCCCTGCGCATGCGCCGCTGCAATCAGCGGCGCATTGCAAGGGGAATATCTCCTAAACCGTACAGATTTAGGAGATATTCTTTATACCTACAGGTAGGCCTTATTATAGGCTTACCTGTAGGTACAAGTCAAAAAGTGGGGTTTACAACCACTTTAAGACTCCTTAGCAGAAGCGTGTGCGTGCCCGCAGCATGTCCCTGGAGCTAATGTACGGTCATCGTGCCCGGGGGACCCGCGGCACCCGCGATCGCTTGTGACAGAACGAGAACCGGGATCTGTGTGTGTGTGTAAACACACAAATCCCCGTTCTCTCAGGGGAGAGGAGACCGATCGTGTGTTCCTACTAAGTAGGAACACCGATCAGTCTCCTCCCCTAGTCAGTCCCATACCCTGCACAGTTAGAACACACCCAGGGAACCCATTTAACCCCTTGATCGCCCTTTAGTGTTAACCCCTTCCCTGCCAGTGACATTTATACAGTAATCAGTGGCTAATTTTAGTGCTGATCACTGTATGAATGTCAATAGTCCCAAAAAAGTGTCAAAAGTGTCACATTTGTCCGGTGCAATGTCGTAGTCATGATAAAAATCACTGATCATCACCATTACTAGTAAAAATAAAAAAGATAATAAAAATGCCATAAATCAATTGTAGACGCTATGGGCCAGATTCAGATACACTTAATTTTGCGCTGCGTAATCGAAATACTCTACGCTGCCGTATTTTACCTGGCTCTAAATGGAATTCTGGTAGATTTTTTGCCCGTACGCTACGGCGGCGTAGTCTATCTCTCGCCGCGTAATCGAAATACGCGATTAGGGGGCGTGAAGCATTCAAATTAGACGCGTCCCTGCAGCGATCGAACTGCGAATGCTCTGTTCAGAAATTTCCCAACGTGCATTGCGCGAAATCACGTCATTACGTCATTCGTTGTTTGAGTAGCGTCGTTTACGAACATTCCTATTCCCGGACGACTTACGTAAAAAATAATAAAAGACGTCGGAAAACGTAGAAACGTAGAAAACGTAGAACGGCGGCCATACTTAACATGGGCTGTCTAATATTAGAGCAGCAAAAAGCTGGTATAGTGTTACGCAAAAAAAAGATGACTAAAGGTGCCGTAAGAGTTTGCGATTGAAGATCGTAATTTCTGGGATCGCCGGCAAAAGCTCATTTGCATACCCAGACGCGGAAAACGACGGGAAGTACACCCAGTGGCCGCAATTTTATTGCAGCATAGATCCGAAGGCGTACAAACGCGTAATCCAGTCGAATTGAAGCGCAAAGCCGTCTTTTCATGGTTTGAGGTTTCCGACTAGCTAAAGAACGTGCGTAATTTGAAATTACTCCAGTCTAACACCAGTTACACAGGAGTTACGGCTCTCTGAATCTGGCCCTATAACTTTTGTATATAAACAAAAAAGTCAATGCTACTACCCATACATCACACGGAAAGCAGAGCTCCCGGGTGCTCGATCCACAGTCGCTGGCTGTGTAGAATAATGAGAAAAATATTATTCGCACTCCGGTCGTTGCTCTTAAACGATTGACGTATTTATAGACAAACGCAAATAGGAAAGGTTGACACGTGGTGGTTATGACTAAGGCCTTATAGGCTGAAACGCTTCAACCTTTCCTATTTGTGTTTGTCTATTGTGGCTTGTCAATAAATACGTCAATTGTTTAAGAGCAACGATCGGAGTGCGGATCATCTTTTCCTCGCTATAACTTTTGTGCAAACCAATCAATATACGCTTAATGAGATTCTGTTTTACAAAAATATGTAGAAGAATACATATCGGCCTAAACTGATGAAGAATTTTATTTTTTGGGGATATTTATAATGGGAAAAAGTTTTTTTTTTAAAACTGACGCTTTTTTTTTTTGTTTATAGCGAAAAAAATTAAAACTGCAGAGGTGATCATATACCACTAAAAGAAAGCTCTATTTGTGGGGGAAAAAAGGACATCGATTTTGTTTGGGTACAGCGTCGCACAACCGCACTATTGTCAGTTAAAGCGATATCGCAAAAAATGGCCTGGTCAGGAATGGGGTAAATTCTTCCAGGGCTGAAGTGGTTAACATGGCAAGCTAGCCAGCAAAAGTCACAGTTAGAGGGTTAAGACAAACCATTTACCACTGTCAGGGGTACTTGGCTTTTATTCATTGTATGTAAAACCTTTTTCCCAGAAGGAAAAAAAAACTGTTGATGTAGCTGCTTATAAGTGTTATCTACAATTTAGCTTTAATTTGTAAGTTAACCACTTAAGACCCGGACCAATACGCTGGCAAATGACCCAAGGGGTTTTTGCGATTCGGCACTGCGTCGCTTTAACAGACAATTGCGCGGTCGTGCGACGTGGCTCCCAAACAAAATTCGCGTCCTTTTTTTCCCACAAATAGAGCTTTCTTTTGGTGGTATTTGATCGCCTCTGCGATTTTTATTTTTTGCGCTATATACAAAAATAGAGCGACATTTTTGGAAAAAAATCAATATTTTTTACTTTTTGTTATAATAAAAAACCAATAAACTAAATTTTAGTCAAACATTTAGGCCAAAATTTATTTAGCCGCATGTCTTTAGTAAAAAAAAATTCGCATTAAAAAAAAATTAGCTACCTAGCGGGAACAGCGACACTAATACAGCGATCAGAAAAATGATCGCTTAGTGATGCTGGCAATAGGGAGTGAAAGGGTTAACTAGGGCAGTGATCAAGGGGTTAAAACTTTATTGGGGGGGGGTGGGGGGGCTACCCTGACACTAACACTGACTGACTATCACACTGTGTGTCACACTGACACTAAATACAGTAATCATACATGTATGATTACTGCATTCAATGACACTGTGACAGGGGGGAGGGGGGGGGGGGGGGGGCGATCGCGGGGGTTAAATGTGATTTTGTGTGTGTGTAGTGTAGTGTTGGTGCAGGACTTACTTGTTGTGTTGTGATCTCTCCTCAACGGCGCTTGAAACAAACGCCGAGGGAGAGATCACGACGCTTCCTCCTTCCTGTGTTTACACAGGAGGAGGAAGTGACAGGTCAGGCGGGCGCGCGCATTGGCTGGGAGCGATCCGGAGGGGGCGGATGAAAACGGATAGCCGCCCCCACTTGTCGGATCGCTCCTGCAGCCGCGCGGACCGCCGCATGTACGGGGGGGGGTCCGATCGGACCCCCGATCCCCCCCAAGGCACCAACGTATATATACGTTGATGTGCCTGTCGGTGCCATTCTGCCGACGTAAATGTACATGCGGCGGTCCTAAAGTGGTTAAAGGGGCTGTAAAGGTACAATTTGTTTCCCTAAATAGCTTCCTTTACCTTAGTGCAGTCCTCCTTCACTTACCTCATCCTTCCATTTTGCTTTTAAATGTCCTTATTTCTTCTGAGAAATCCTCACTTCCTGTTCTTCTGTTTGTAACTCCACACAGTAATGCGAGGCTTTCTCCCTGGTGTGGAGTGTCGTACTCGCCCCCCTCCCTTGGACTACAGGGAAAAAAATACATGCCACAGCAGAATGGACAAAATAGCTGATGCGTTTCACACTGTCAATAAGTGCTTAATCATAGCTTATCTGTAGCAGTACCCCTGAAGAAGCTCCAAGGCTGGATGCCCAGGCTGAAGGAAAAAAAATGCTTATTTGGGTATTACCCCCACAAGAGTAGATAATATGATAATACGCATGAATAGAAAATACATACAGCAGTTGCATAGTTGCCTTCTTAAAAGGAAAGTATGTATTTTAAATAAAAACAAACATAATACTCACCTAGGTAGATTAAGTATTAATCTGATGCTGCATCTGTTCCATCTATTCGGCTCTGTGTGGAGAATTCAGTGATAAAACACTGCTGATCACTCAGGTCTCCCCTCGGCTCTGATCAGACAGCTGTGACTGTCAGGTATTTGCTGTCTGCTGTCCCCTCCAGCACTCACTGGAGCTCTGGGCTGTGCAGGGGGTGGGAGGGGCTGGCTCCGTCTCTTGGTGAATCGCTGAGAGGCTGAGCCAGGTGCCGGTCCAGGTTTTTGGGTGGGCTTTTTAGAGCCTGGACTGGCTCTCTGATGTCAGCTGACAGTGGACTGCAAACAGGTCACAGGAGTGCAGAATGAACTGCACGCCTTGATCCATTGGAGAAGTACAGTGGAACCTCGGACTGTGAGTAAAGCGGTTAACCTCCCTGGCGGTTTTCCCGTGTCTGACACGGGGTAAAAATTTCCTGCTACTATTGTTGATCCCGTGTCAGACACGGGCTCGCCTCGCAGCATCCACAGAGACAGTTTACTTACCTTCTCCGTGGATCCAGCGATGCATCCCCGCTGTGTGAGCGAGCGGGTGCTGGCTCGATTCACCCAGCGTCCCCGCGCGCCGCCGATCTCCGTTCCCTGCGACGTTACGACGCACGGGGACGGAGAACGGCGCCAAATTCAAAAATGTAAACAAACACATTACATACAGTACACTGTAATCTTATAGATTACAGTACTGTATGTAAAAAATACACCCCCCCCATGTCCCTAGTGGTCTGCCCAGTGCCCTACATGTACTTTTATATAATAAAAACTTTTCTTTCTCCCTGCAAACTGTAGATTGCCCATAGCAACCAAAAGTGTCCCTTTATGGCAAAAATTGTTTTAGAGCAGCTAAAAAACAGCGATAATAAATTATAATCACTTGCAGAATTTAGCGATAACGATTTATGGGGAAATTCGTCATAAAAAAAAAAAATAATGACAGCAAAAATTCTGCAACTGAGCAAATTTCAGTGATTTTGATTTGATTACATTATTGAATAATTTTTACTATAATTATATTATTATTTGTTATAATTTTTTTATAATTATTTATTATATTATAATTTTTAATAAAAAAAAAAAAAAAAAATCATACCCGGGATGCCTATTAGACTCTTGTTTAGATAGATTTAAGTAAGTACTTACTAAGAATTGCAGGCCTATAATACATAACACCACATTTCCTTGCAAAACAATTGCAACGCTTTTGGTACAAAATTCCATACAGAATCATAACGCCAGGGAGGTTAACGAACGTTTCGCAATACGAAAACTGCGAGGAGAGCTTTTGCCTGGGAATTCCGGACTTGTGTATGCTCCTCGCAGTTTATCTGACGGGAAAACTGCCCAAAAACCGCCAGACAAAAAAAAAGAGAACCAGCTGTCTTTTTTCCCCACCAGTAGACTTTTGCCCGGTGGTTTTTGGCAGTTTTTTTATGATGGGAAAAACTGCGATGGAGCATACACAAAGCTCCATTTTCCTGTCGGAAAACTGGCCGTGTGTAGGGGAAAAGACTGACTGAGCAGGTTCTCGGTTTTCCCCTCAGGATTTCCAACGGGAACTTTTCCCTTCTGAAATTCCGCACGTGTGTACGGGGCATGAGTTAGCACCATATTTGATACGCCTGAGAGCCTTTTCTGTGTAGAATCTTCCTGGCAAATGTTTACAAGGTAGGTCACCAACCCTCAATTGCTTGGCTTGGGGCCACATGTGCATAGCAAATTTACCGCATGTGCAATAGCAGGAGCCAGTTAACTTTCCGGTGTGTCTTTAGCCTCATACACACGATTGGACTTCCATCTGACTTCTCAGTGGAATTTTGCCCGAAGGGGCGTTGGCCGTGAACATGGTATGCATACAAACGGCAGAACATTTTCAGCCAACATTCACCAAATCATGTGGGTTTTCAGCTCTTTACAGCCACCCTGTATCCGACGTAACACATTTGTTGTCGGAAAGTTTGAGAGCCTGCAAAGCGAACATTTGTCTGTGGAAATTCCAACAAAAATTGTCTGATGGAGCATACAGTACAGACGGTCGTATTGTCCAATAAAACGCGTCCGTCGGACCGTTGTTGTCGGAAAGTCCAATTGTGTGTGTGGGCCTTTTAAAGTGCTGGAGGAAATGGGAGTAACCAGAAGAACCCACACAAGCATCTCAAGAACATGCAAACTCCATGTAAAGAATAATTGTACAGCCAATGAATCTAAAGCTCCCAGTCTCTATACTTGTATAGGGCGGCGTACACACGACCGAGGTTCTCGCTGGAAACCAGCGAGAACCTCGCTGGAAGCTGCATTCCAGCGAGGACCTCGGCCGTGTGTACGCTCTCGGCGAGCTTCCCGTCGGGAAGCCCGTCGAGCAGAAATAGAGAGCACGCTCTCTATTTGCTCGACGGCCCGCCTGGAAGAATGGCTGGTTGCCATTCCCGACGGGCGGGTCGCCGATTTCGACGGGCGGAACGATGTGTTCTGCCCGTCGAGGTTATCTGCCGTGTGTACGCGGCCTAAAAACAGTAACTCAAAGCAATGAGGCAAGAATGGAGAAGACACTTAGCATCATTAAAAGAAAAGTAGTCAGAGCCTGTTTCAGTATAATCATAGCAGGCTCCCTTTAATAGGCATGTGCATTTCGTTTCGTTCCGAATCGAAATTCGGACGAATTTTCCATTATTCGGACATTCGGATGCATACGAATTCCCGGATTGCTATATTAGCGAAATATTTCGACCGTTTTCGGAATTCGTTCGTTTTCGACCGAATTTCGAAAAAAAAAAATGGTCGAAATCGAAAATATTTCAACCAGATTAGAAGTCTCTTTTCGAATAGAATTTTTTTCGAATTAAATTCGAAAATAAATTTTTTTTCGAATTCCGAATCGAATACCCGCGGACTAAATTCGATCGGAATTCGAAAAAAAAAAAAATATATACAGTATATATATTTTCGGATTTAATTCGAAAAAAATTCTATTCGAAAAGAGACTATTTGTTTTCTAATCTGGTTGAAATATTTTCGATTTCGACCGTTTTTTTCTAAATTCGGTCGAAAAACGAACGAATTCGAAAAACGGGCGAAATATTTTCGATTTCGACCGGATTTTTCGAAATTCGGTCGAAAACAAACGAATTCCGAAAACGAATTCAACACATGTAACGAACCTAACTGAACTAAATGTATTAAATGACGAATTGAAACGAAACGAAACAAATTTTTCACTTTTGCACATGCCTACTAGTGTTGAGCAGAATATGTCATATTCGATTTTGCGATATATCTCGAATATATAGTCGAATATTCGAGATATATTCGCTAAATACGAATATTCGTGATATTTTTTGGAAATGAAATTATTGCGAATTTTCGCTATTGCGAATGCGAATTGCGAATGCGAATGCGAAATTTCTAGAAATGCGGAATGGAGCACTCTGATTGGCTCAGAATATTCGTGATATATTACAATATAAAATAATTGCGAATATTGGAGAAATGCGGAAGGAGCACTCTGATTGGCTCAGAATATTCGTGATATATTACAATACACAATAATTGCGAATATTCGAGAAATGCGGAAGGAGCACTCTGATTGGCTCAGAATATTTGTGATATATTACAATATAAAATAATTGCGAATATTCGAGAAATGCGGAATGGAGCACTCTGATTGGCTCAGAATATTCGTGATATATTACAATACAAAATAATTGCGAAATTTCGAGAAATGCGGAATGGAGCACTCTGATTGGCTCAGAATATTCGTGATATATTACAATATAAAATAATCGCGCGATATCGCTATTGTCGAATAATCGCATTGCGATTTTTCGGCAATATAAAATGAGCGCTGCAGCTACTCGGCCCAAGGTCTCTAATCATACCAGCAATGCTTTTAGACGTCGATGGAGATCACTAGGATGTGATCTGTTTTAAAAATAAATTAGAAAAAATACGAATATTCGCAATATCGAATATTCACCGCGATATTCGTGTTATTCGCGAATACTCGAATATGCAATATTCGTAGCGAATATTCGCAATGCGAATATTCGTGAGCAACACTAATGCCTACCATTTAACCACTTAAGGACCACCGCACGATCATTTACATCGACAGAATGGCACGGCTGTACAGGTACGCATACCTCCCAACATTTTAATATTTACCTGCAGGACATTTTTGTTGAGGGGGGGGGGGGGGGGCGATCGGATCGAAGTTTTTGAGCGGGGGGTGCCACGGATCGGAGTTGTTGAGCGGGGGGTTCCGCAGATCTGAGTTGTTGAGCAGGGGGTTACGCGGGTCAGAGAAGCAGGAAGTGAACAGAGAAGAAATAGAGCATCTTCTGAGCAAAAACAAACAATGAGGAAGTGAAAAGAGGAATGTCTTCAGGTAAAGGATGCTTATTATGAAAAAAAAAAAAAATCCTTTACAACCCCTTTAAGTAAGAAATGTTATCTACAGTAAATACAAATTTTCACATGTATTCTTCCTCAAATCTTGGTGTGCTTTGTGTCTTTCTTCCAGACTTGTGCGGTAATGCAATGCAAAGCTTTCCCTCTGTGCAGGAGCTTCCTGTAATAAAACAATGATCTCTCTCCTTGTGCAGGGTGACTGGTCTTGTCTCCAGCAAAGTGATGATGTCACTGATACTTTTATATTAAAATATCTGGGTTTGCAAACACTTTAATGCACACAAAGCAGATTTATGTATATTAATTTTTGTGCTCTGATTTCAGATTTTAATCAAATTACTTAAACGGACGCTGAATTTTAAAATTTAATCAGCATATAATCTTTTCATCCTAAGCCCATTTACGCTGCGCATTAATCATTGTCTTTAGTGATATGAACATAGAGTTATACTGTATAAATTTTGTTATTATTAATCACGTATTAGAAGGATGTCAGGCAAACTAATTCTGTGCTCTACTAATATAGATAAACTGAATCTATTGGTACGGAATAACTGAGAGATAGATTCTGTAATTTTCCTAAACTTTTGTGGATGTCCAGTTTCAGCTTCATCAGAAAAATAAAGCACAACTCCAGCTGCAATAACTATTTTTTATTTTTTTATTTAGCAGAGTAGCATTGCCCATGCTTGGGTATGTTCTCGACATTAAAGGATCTGCTTGGAAGGGTAGCAAATCTCTTCATCAGGGAAGGGCTGGGCCGGAGGGCAGGGTGGCTCTAACTTATGTTCAAAATGGCAGACAGCCGCTGCCTTCTACCATTTTCTTTTTTTTTTCTGCAATAGGGGGTCAAGGGCATGGCCACAGTGGCTGACCACTATCTGTTGCATTCCGAGAGTTGTAGAGAAGCGCAGAGGAAACTACAACTCCCTGGCACGGCTTCTTGCAAGCAGTGTGTGCCAGGGAGTCGGGATGCAGGGCTGCAGGGCTGCGCGTTGGCTGCAACTTGAGCCCAGGACCAGGAGCATTACCCCCCCCCCACCCCAAGGAGGCTGTGGCATGCAAGGACCTGCTGAGCTGAGATCACTGAGGTGAGAGACCCTGACACGCCTAGGTGACCCCCCATTCCCCCCCATACACCCCATGTAAATAACGAACAAACAAAAATACGAACGTACGATTGGAAAATCTTACTAAAATACTAAAAGACCGAAAAAGCAAAAGAACGAAAATTACATCTATAACGAATGATTTGCATTCCGTATTTTAAATCCTTTGTATGTTCGTATTTTCATTTGTATGTTCGTATTTTCATTTGTATGTTCGTATTTTCATTTGTATGTTCGTATTTTCATTTGTGTGTTTTGTAAATCCGTTTCTTTGTCTGTTCGTAAATTTGTGTACTCATATTGTTCTTTCGAATGGGCACTGGGCATTGTAGTTAGTGAGTGATGTATCTTACTTAATATCTTAGCCAATCAGCTTATCTCTTTTGTGCTGAGTCACATTGTTTGCAAAAATTCTGACCGTGTGTACGGGGCTTACGAGAAAGTCTATCTTAATATGGATTAGCCGCATGTTGCTATGTATTTACGAAAGTACAAAATTACAAATCAATTAAACGAAAATTATTATCTAACAAAATTACGAATTTCGAATCCATAATCAACGAAAATCAAACTGATACGAAAATACGAACGGGTCCGAATAGGAAAACTTGAGTCTTACGAAATTATGAATCTTTACAAATCTACGGAACGAGACGAAACGGAACAAAAAAAATACGAAATTTTTTGTTGTGCACATGTCTAGTTGATTCTGAACCCAACAGGTCAATAGAAGAGTGACTCATTCATGTGGGAACACAAACTGTTAAGGGGTAATTGAGTCTGCTACTGTCATGTAAACTAACCTTAGTCTGGCTTTGAAAGACCTTTCATTGTGTGATGCTAATTAACATTGTAAAGTGTTGTATGAATTTCTATTGATGATAAATGTGTATTGTATAGCAGATCAGAAGAGCTGGAGTCATGATGTCTGACTTGTCAGCTGTAGCTAATTAGCTCATGTGGATTGTGTCAGACCTGGTGCCAGAAAGTCTACCCATGATGTGTATTGGAGACTCGTTAGGAGGCATTGTATAATGTTGTGGGTGGAGTTGAGTCATTGTTCATATTTGGTTGCTGCCTGTGAATAAAGAGCCTGAGTTTACCATTAAAGGATCCATTCATTTTGTACCAGAGAACAGAGATGTGTGTGTCTCGTTTCTGGGGAATCCTATGGGTCGTATTCATCTGTGGATTGTGGAGTGTCGATAAGCTGTCGTGGGTTGGTGGAATGGAATATCGTAAATGGCGTTAACCCCTGACCGTTACAATCACCATCCTCAGTTTCTGAAAATACTGCTCTGGTACTTGCTTCACACTTGCTACTTGCTACTCACAGTAATCCCTGGTAACAAGGTAGATGGTCCCTTAGTGGCGACAGCTTCCCCTCTACCTCCGACCATGGCAGGTTCTCCGTTCGGCAGAACCGTCACTTCTGGTTGGACTGCAAGCCACAATCCCAACCCTACGCTACTCTCTCTTGTTTCTGGATAGGCCCTCAGATAGCCGAGCAGCCAGAATTAGGGTGAAATAAATTGTTCCATATCAATTGGCCAAGTAGACTATACCTGGCAGGTAAATTTACTAGCAGCCAGGGGCGGACTGACAACTCATGGGGCCCCCGGGCAATAGGAGATTATGGGCCCCCTGGGCAATAGGAGATTATGGGGCCACACAGTATACACATACAGTATACATACACACAGAATACACATATACACACACTGAAAAGGAGAGGCGGGTCAGATATAATCTTAGGGTTTTTAAAAAAACACAGATTTTTACATACTGTCCCTGGTTTTACTGAGGCTAGCAACCCTGATGGGCCCCCCTAGTGGCATGGGGCCTTTGGCCAGTGCCCGAGTGCCCGAATGGTCAGTCCGTCCCTGCTAGCAGCCCTGCCTAAATATCAGGGTGCTACACTAGATCACAGCTCCTTGTAGTTCCTGTACAGAAGGAAACAGAGTGAATGAGGAGGAAGCAGCACACAGAGCAAGACGGTTGATGTGCTGACAAAGAGCATGCTGATAAGCGGAGAGAGCAGAGAAACTTTTAGTCTTCTGCTTCTCCTTTCACTGTCCAATTACAAGTTGGGGAGAAAAACGATCCATGTTTCTAAACTACAGTAGAGAAAAATCAGGCCTCAGACAGAGCTGTGGTGTGTGGCAGAGCTGAGTAAATCTCAGAACTGGATGGAAGGAAAGTAATATATGTATATATTTTTTATCTGTGTAGTTCTACATTAAAATAAGGGTCTTCGGGGGAATATTCTACCTGTCGCACATCACCCTTAACGGGAAGCTGAAATCTTTCAATAGTCTCCAAACTGAATTTGATCTGCCGAATCAGATGTATTTTAGATATATCCAGCTCCGACACCCTTACCGCTCCCAGTTCCCCCAAGACGATCTTTCCCTCCTTGACAACCCCTTAATGGCGGCAATAAAATACCCTGATTCTAAGAAACTGATCTCTCAATTCCACACCACGCTGACACTCCCGAAGGCAACCACAATGGCATATGCTCTGAAGTCTAGGTGGGAGGGGGAGACGGTCCCACTTGAGGATGATGAATGGAGTGATACCCTAGACACTTGTAAACTAGTATCCCCAAACAAATCACAAATCTTTATCACACACAGGGCGTACCTTACACCGCTTAGAGTTTCCAGGTACAAAAGTAACTATCCTGCCACCTGCCCAATGTGCGGTCAGGTGGTAGGCACCTTCTACTATCTACTGTGGCAATGCCCCAAAATCCAGGCATTCTGGGAACAGATTGTGTGGTTCCTGCACGACACAATGGGCTCTCCCATACGCTGCAGCCAAAGCCGTGCCTTTGGGTATTTTCCCAGATTCGGAACTTAACAAATTTACTAAAGTGTTCCTGCATGAAACGTTCTTTGCAGCTCGGAAAGTCATAGCCAGGGTCTGGATGAGGCCCAATCCACCAGAGTTTTCGCAATGGATAGTGGAGGTCAATCATGTATTTCCCTATTAGAAACTGGTCTACTCCCATAGGGGGTGCCCCTCAAAGTACAACAAGATATGGGACAGGTGGCTCAGGGAATCTCCAACCTGTGCTTGATCAGGACTGGTCAAGGTATGGCCTTCGGGTATTCTTGGTTCTCCTGCGGTTTACTTGCACCAGGGAGGGGATTGTATGTCGCAGTACAACGTGTACACTATATGGATACAACCAATTGTTCACGGTACCAACAACTTAGTCTAAAATTAATACATACAATAATGGACGATGTTGTTTTATGCCTTTATTGAGAGATACTGATTAATATGCACAATGTTTGTCAAGAAAGCCTGCTGTATGCAGAGGCGGCGCTTTAATTAGGCGGTCGCGTAAGGCCTCGCACGTACAGGGGCCTCGCGGCCGCCTAACTTGCCCAATGCATTACCCCAGTTAGGAGGGACAGGGGACCTTAACGCTGCTGTGCTCAGCCAGCGTTAAGACCCCTGACTCGGCCAGCATCCCTAACAACCAGTGGATATCGTGACACCACCGGTTGTGACGTCAATGACCCACCATGCCCTCAGTCAATGATGTCACTAGGGGGCGGGTTCACCAGGTGACATCACTGGGTGGCTCCTGCCCCCAATGTAGTTATTAAAGAGCAGGATTCTGGGTGGGTCACTGGATCCATGATGTCCGAGCCCCCTGCCCGCAGACCCCCACAACCACCGGTGTTTGCCAGATGGTTGTGGGGAAGAGGTTCTTGTCCTTGAATTATTTTTCCCATCTTGAGGATGGGCGAGATGATGGGGCACCAGTGTCAAGTTTTGCCTAGAGACCTCTACAAAGCCTATATGTGCTTGAGCCGCCTCTATTCTTGGTTCTGCGGTTTATGCACCAGGGAGGGGATTGTATGTCGCAGTACAACGTGTACACTATATGGATACTTGTTTACCAACAACTGTCTAAAATTAATACATACAATAATGGACGATGTTGTTTTATGCCTTTATTGAGAGATACTGATTAATATGCACAATGTTTGTCAAGAAAGCCTGCTGTAAAGGCGGCGCTTTAATTAAGGCCTCGCACGTCTTAACTTGCCCAATGCATTACCCCAGTTAGGAGGGACCCTTAACGCTGCTGTGCTCAGCCAGCGTCCCCTGACTAGCATCCCTAACAACCAGTGGATATCAACGGTTGTGACCTGACCCACCATGCCCTCATTGATGTCACTAGGGGGCGGGTTCACCAGGTGACATTGGGTGGCTCCTTTAGTTATTAAAGACAGGATCTTGTCCAGATTATAAGTGCCCGCAGACCCCCACAATTGAAGAGGTGTCCTTGAATTATTTTTCCCATCATGGGCGAGAGTGGGGCCCCATGTCAAGTTTTGCCTAAGACCTCACAAAGCCTAGAGCCGCCTCTGGCTGTATGTATTTTTTTCTTTTTGTTCAATAAAAGCATTTGTTTAAGGAAAAATAAAATAAGGGTCTTTGGTCTGCCCTGCCCTGTCATACACGCAACGCCTTCTATTACGTGTCTTCTTTTTAGACTTTTATTATGTGAAAAATGAATGAAATGGAAATCCATGAATATTCCTCGATCCCCTGGAGAGTTCATTCTTTTTTTTCCTAACTTTTTTCAAACTTTAGCTTGCAGAAATATAAGCCGCTCTCAAGATTTCTTTGAGAGAACTTTAAAGCTTTAATGGTGAGACATTATAGACTACAGCAGCGCACAAAGATATTCAATAAAGGTCATTTAACTTACAAGACAACCTTTATCATTTTCCGGGAGGAAGGCCCGGGCGGGCTGACCTATTTTGACATTTAAGGACAGTGCTAAGGGAACACGAATGATCTAGACACTTAGACACATATATCAAATACCAGCCGTGTGTTCAGCGTCAGTCGGGTTGGATGTAGCGGCTTCACTACCGATACGGCTGGATCTGACATCTAACCATCCCTGATCCGGAGGACTCCGCTCTTTGTACCAGCTAAATCCTAGGCCGTGGCTGAAAACTCCCTTTTTTATGTAAAAAATTGCAAGCTGTAGTCGTTGACTATTTTGCAGCCTTTTAACCCTTTTACTGCCAGAGCTGTTTTTGTGTTTTTATTTTAAATTTTTTTTTTTTTTAGACAGGTTTTAAAAAATTATTTTAGGCCTGAATTATCATAAACTATACAATTAGCCTAAAATATACAAACATATTATATTTTCTTAAATCAGACACTCTATAAAATAAAATAGCCTAACTTTTTTTTATGTCCCACCATATTCGAACAAAGGTTTATGAAAAGCAACATTTCAGTAAAAATTGCAATAAAGTAAATTTTAGGGCACACCAGTGCAATATATTATATATTACCTATTTTTTCGGTAAAATATAATAGACAAGGTTACGTTAAGTAATTAGATACCCAACATTCTAAGCATTAAAGGGCTTGTAAAGGATTTTTTATTTTTTTCCATAATAAGCATCCTTTACCTACAGACATTCCTCTTTTCACTTCCTCATTGTTCGTTTTTGCTCAGAAGCTGCTCTGTTTCTTCTCTGTTCTGTTCACTTCCTGCATGTCTGATTGTTACTCACCACTGTGAAGGGAGGCTTTACTGCGGTGGTCAGTGACGTGCTCGCCCCCTCCTGGGAACTACATCTGTGCGGCAGGACGCTCTCTACATGTTAGAGACTTCAAGGAGGTGTGAATTACTGGGCGTGCCGCAATGCATACTGGGAAATGTAGTTCTTACATGAATGAACGCCGCAAACCAGGAAGTGAATGAGAGAACAGAAACTAGGTGATATAGATGAAGGAATTTAATAGGTGTTTACTAGTTTTTTTTTTAAACAGAATCATTACACTATTCTGTTTGTCTACCTTGCAGACATTGGGCCAGATTCACAGAGCAATTACGCCTGCGTAACAGGAGATGCGCGGCGTAAGTCTAAATGTGCGCGTGCGTTTCGATGCACGGCATCCCCAGAACGAGATGCGCAAGAAATCTACTTTTTTTTTGTCCAGCGTAATTTCGTTAGACAGGCGCATCCGTCCGCGCAAAACTGCGCTAGACAGACCATTGATTTGCTAGTCAAATATGCTAATGAGGGACTTACGGGGATCCACAAAAGAACGTTGGGGCAGCGCAGGCTACGCAGTGTGCGCAACAGCTAAATGTCCTGTCTAAGATTAGACCATATAAAAGGTGGTCTAAAAAGAGAAAAATCGTCTACATGTCAGAGAAAGCAACACTGTTAGTGAGGAGTAGTGTTGAGCAGAATATGCCATATATCTCGAATATATAGTCGAATATTCGAGATATATTCGTTAAATGCGAATATTCGCGATATTTTTTGGAAATGAAATGATTGCGAAATTTCGCTATTGCGAATGCGAATTGCGAATGCGAATGAAATTTCGAGAAATGCGGAAGGAGCACTCTGATTGGCTCAGAATATTCGTGATATATTACAATACAAAATAATTGCGAATTTTTCGAGAAATGCGGAATGGAGCACTCTGATTGGCTCAGAATATTCGTGATATATTACAATACAAAATAATTGTGAATATTCGGCAAATGCGGAAGGAGCACTCTGATTGGCTCAGAATATTCGTGATATATTACAATACAAAATAATTGCGAATATTCGGCAAATGCGGAAGGAGCACTCTGATTGGCTCAAAATATTCTTGATATTTTATCGTAATTTCGCAAAAATGCGAATGAGAAATTGATTGCGGAATTTCGACAGTAACACTCTGAAATCGAATATATGTGTTATTTTAGCTAAAAACAATATTGCGAATTTCTCGAAAATAATCGCGCGATATCGCTATTGCCGAATAATCGCATTGCGATTTTTCAGCAATATAAAATGATCGCTGCAGCTACTCGGCCCAAGGTCTCTAATCATACCAGCAATGCTTTTAGACGTCGATGGGGATCTCTAGGATGTGATCTGTTCTAAAAAAAAAATGAAAAAATACGAATATTCGAAATAGCGAATATTCACCGCGAGATTCGGAATATATATCGCGAATACTCGAATATGCCATATTCGAGCCGAATATTCGCAATACGAATATTCGTGAGCAACACTAGTGAGGAGCTGAACAGTCACACGTGTTGCCCAACAAACTGTATGCCAACATGCCAGTGGCATCCATGAACATAGCTATACTACTGACTTTAGATGAGCAAAGAAGGAGGAGGGCACTGAGGAGGGCACGGGATTTTTTTTTTTTTTTTTTTACTTTTTATTTGCTTATATAAACTTTACAATTTAATCTAATCTAATACAATATTCTTATCTGATACAAGCCCCTCGCTCTTCACTCTTCACGGGAGAGGATATACTGCACACGCATAGACATCTATGGCATGAGTGATTCTGAGGTGTCTCGCATCTTCAGATTCACCCCTCATGCCATCATGGAATTAACCACAACCCTGCAGGAGGACATCACCAGCCAAACACATGACACTACCCATGACACCCATGACAGCTACATATACAATCAGAGCCCCATCCCCACAGATTTCGAACAGAACATGTATGGGGACAGCTGGCTGGTTGGTGAGTAACATGGGTGGCAGGCATGACTCCCCCCCCCCCCATGATGCACACATCACAAGGGACACATGCACTACTAACATCCTCCTGTCTTTTCCCTTCAAGGTGACTCTGCATATGCACTGGGACCCCATCTCATGACCCCATCTCATGCCAGCTCACATTATGCATCTTTGCACGTTAAACACACACATTAATCATGGCACAATGAGAAGGCATGCATGCACACCACTGTGGTCCCTAGCACAGACACATCACATCCTCATCCATGGGATTGGCACAAGCCACCACAAATGAGGGTGACACCCCTTTTCTGGCAGGAATGTCACCTCCACATTCCCAAATCATTCACAAACAGAACCAAAAAAAAAAAAAATGACCAGCAAAAAATAAATAAGCCCAGCAAAAATATAATTTTACAAAAAACAACAACAAAGAAAACACATAAAAGACAAAAATCACTCTGCAAAACAGTCCCCAAATATCTCAAAGACACGTCACAAACAAACAAATAAACGCTAATAAACAACAGAACAATAGCACCTTGCTGTATAGGGAGGGATACAAAGGGATGTACTTTTGCAAAGGAAGTGCGTTTGTGTCTGTCTATTTATGCTGTCTGCGTAGTTCTCTAATTTGCCCGGGTCCACTTCCAATTTCACTGATTGCGCCGTTCCCAAGTTGTGAGCATGCGCACAGAGGTGCTGACCATGGTCTCCTTCAAGCGCGCATGCGCGAGCCGGCCGGCCCTTCATTTGCATGGGGTCACGGCTCATTTCAATGTAACACGCCCACGTCCTTCCCAATTTGTATTACTCCGCCTTACGCCTCTGAAATAACGTTACGCATGCGCAAATTTCTGCGTAAAAGCGACGAGAATAGGGTGATTGCGCGGCTACATTGCGCAAGTCTAACGTAAAGGCGGTGCGCTACGCCGGTCCAATAATGCGCAGATGTACCTAAATCTGGCCCATTCATTTTAGGCAAAAAAAAATTTTTTTTCAAGGCCCGGACCTTTAGGCAGATAAAGGACCTGGCCAGTTTTTGCGATTCGGCACTGCGTTGCTTTAACTGACAATTGTGCGGTCGTGCGACGTGGCTCCCAAACAAAATTGAGCACAAATTGAGCTTTCTTTTGGTGGTATTTGATCACCCTTTGCGGTTTTTAGTTTTTGCACTATAAACGAAAATAGAGCGACAATTTTGAAAAAAATTCTATATGTTTTACTTTTTGCTATAATAAATATCACCAAAAAATATATATAAAAAAAGTTTTTCCTCAGTTTAGGCCGATACGTATTCTTCTACCTATTTTTGGTAAAAAAAGAAAAAAAAAACGCAATAGGCGATTGGTTTGCGCAAAATTTATAGCGTTTACAAAATAAGGGATAGTTTTATTGCATTTTTATTAATTATTTTTTTTTTTACTACTAATGGCGGCGATCAACAATTTTTTTTATGACCGCGACATTATGGCGGACACTACTGACAATTTTGATGAATTTTTGGGACCATTGTGATTTTCACAGCAAAAAATGCATTAAAAATGCATTGTTTACTGTAAAAATGACAATTGCAGTTTGGGAGTTACCCACAAGGGGACGCTGATGGGGTTAAGTGTGACCTCATTTGTGTTACTAACTGTAGGGGGGTGTGGCTGTAGGTGTGACGTAACTGATTGTGTTTCCCTATAAAAGGGAACACACGATCAATCACGGCGCCACAGTGAAGAACGTGGAAGCCATGTTTACACACAGCTCTCCCCGTTCTTCAGCTTCGGGGACCGATCGCGGGACTCCAGCGGCGATCGGGTCCGCGGGTCCCACGGTCACGGAGCTTCGTACGGGTTGCGGGCGCCACCCACGGCTGGGCACTTAAAGAGGACGTACCTGTACGTGCATGTGCCCAGCCGTGCCATTCTGCCAACGTAAATGTGCAGGAGGCGGTCCTTAAGTGGAGGCTGTAAACCCTTGTTATTTTGTTATTGTTTTAACTCGTTAAAGCGACGCTAAAGTTATTTTTTTTTTTTTTTTTTACATAACAAACATGTTATACTTACCTCCACTGTGTGGCTCGTATTGCACACAGTGGCCCTGTTCCTGGTCTTCTGAGGTCCCTCGGCGGCTGTAATGGCTCCCCCTCTGCAAGAGCTTTCCACCTTCATGCGATCTTGCATGGTGGAAAGCTCTTGCGGGCGAGCTCCTGTGATACAGCAGCGGGCATAGCCGCTGACTGTATCACTCGGCCCCGCCCCTCGGAGCGTGGCGTCATTGTCTGTGATTGACAGCAACGCCAGCCAATGGCTGCCTAAGGGGACCCTATATATATATTTAAAGACATTTTTCATGTTTATTTTTTTACTTTAAGCATCATTAACCATTTCAATAACGGGCACTTTCCCCCTTTCCTGCTCAGGACAATTTTCAGCTTTCAGTGCTCTCACATTTTGAATGACAATTGGGTGGTCATACTACACTGTACCCAAACAATTTGTTTTGCATTTTCTTTTCACAAATACAGCTTTCTGTTGGTGGCATTTGATCACCACTGGGGTTTTTGATTTTTGCTAAACAAACTAAAAAATAACGAAATAAAAAAAACACTGATGGGCATTGATAGGCGGCACTGACGGGCACTGATAGGTGGCACTGACGGGCACTGATAGGTGGCAGTGAAGGCACTGATAGGAGGCACTGATGGGCGGCACATAGGGGCACTGACAGCTGGCTTTGATGGACACTGATGGGCACTGATGGGTGACACTGATGGGCACTGACAGGCGGCACTGGTTGGCACTGACAAGTGGTACTAATGGGCACTAATAGATGGCACGGATGAGGTACTGCTTGGCATCTGACATGGGCACTGATTGGCATCTGACATGGGCACTGATTGGCACTGATTAGCACTTTTATGAGCACTTTGGTAGGCACTGACTGTCAGCTGATGGACATTTATACGCAGATGTGGTGAATGGGGGCTGAGCTGATAATCAATGATTGTTCATGATAGGCTCCCATAGATTCAACTAGTTTGCAACTCGGGAGCCAACATTTTCCCCTGTTTGGGAGCTCTGGTGCGAACCGAACAAGGGGGTGTTAGGCCCAATTCTACCAATCCCATACAAGGAAAACATTTTTTGTTCCTTGCATGTGATTGGACAATGAAAGTCAGCTGAGCTCCCCCTCATTTATTAAGCCCTGCAGCAACTGCACTTGCAATGTTTATTTGCCCTTAGTAAATGAATCTCATAGTATTCTCTTTATACATCTCTGACATAAGAATGCCTCCTATGAGTGTTCATTCTTTGTCTGGGAACGTCATTTGCTCGTTGCGTTGTGTCTCCATGACATGAAGCAGATTTTCTCGCTTATATCACACATAGTAATCTGTGTAACAGGATCAAAGCCAGGAGCTCGAGGTGTGTGGTGTGTACCGATGATTTGCAATCCCCTGATGATCAGGTTGAATCTCAGTTCTACAAAAACATCCTGAGTACACCTGCCATCCGAAAGTTCACCAAATTAAATATCGAACTATCCCAGCGCTGCAAAACCCACAAATGATTTCCCTTCATTTCCATGGATTCATGAAATACATCGGAATGATACACTTGGATTTATATGGATTTCATTATGGGTGAGCACGGCCCGGTCTCCCGGAAGTGGGGACAGACTACCTGTAAAAAACAGGAACCCGCTCCCCCTGAAAGGTGCTTAATGTGGCACTGGAGGGTGGGTGGATCTCTACTTAAAATATTAATTGTCTTTGTTTTTAACTGCTTGCCGAGGGCTCTGCTGGGCGAGATCACGCAGCTATACGTCATCTCGCCGAGCAGCCAATAGGGGCACGTGCGCACCGCCGTGCATGGCGGGTGCGATCGCCGCCGGGCTCCCGAGATCGCTCGTTACAGAGCGAGAACCGGGAGCTGTGTGTGTAAACACACAGCTCCAGGTCCTGTCAGGGGGAGAAATGACTGATTGTCTGTTCATACAATGTATGAACAGCGATCTGTCATTTCCCCCAGTCAGTCCCACCCCCCCCTTCAGTTAGAACACACCCAGGAAACATAACCCCTTCCTCGCCAGTGTAATTTTTATAGTAATCAATGCATTTTTATAGCACTGATCGCTATAAAAATGCCAATGGTCCCAAAAATGTGTCAAAAGTGTCTGAAGTGTCCGCCATAATGTCGCAGTACCAAAAAAATAAATAAAAAAAAATCGCTGATTGCCGCCATTACTAGTAAAAAAAAAATATATTAATAAAAATGCCATAAATCTATCCCCTATTTTGTAAACGCTATAACTTTTTTGCGCAAACCAATCAATAAACGCTTATTGCAATTTGTTTACGAAAAATATGTAGAAGAATACGTATCGGCCTAAACTGAGGAAAAAGCTTTTTTATATATTTTTGGGGGATATTTATTATAGCAAAAAGTAAAAAATATAATTTTATTTCAAAAATGTCGCTCTATTTTGGTTTATAGCGCAAAAACTAAAAACCGCAGAGGTGATCAAATACCACCAAAAGAAAGCTGTATTTGTGGGGAAAAAAGGACGCCAATTTTGTTTGGGAGTCACGTCGCACGACCGCGCAATTGTCAGTTAAATCGACGCAGTGCCGAATCGCAAAAAGTTCTCTGGTCTTTGACCAGCAATATGGGGCTGAAGCGGTTAATAGGAGTTTTGTAATTTTTTCAGGTTGTCATTAAAAAATGTGCTCAGCCAGTTCATTTTACCAGTTTAGTCACTAAAAATTGTTGCGGGAGGTTGGCAATGCTGATCTCTACGTATATATATATATATATTGGTGCACTAATTAGTATATCATTTTCACTCCTGTATTGCTTATTTTGTGTTGCATTTTTATGTCAATATATGCAGCTTCTATGTTTGTTCAGCGTGACACTTTATATACACTTAATACATTGATTAATCAGGAAAACATTTTGTTAATATAAAAGTGAAAATAATCAGTGACATATCCTATAAAGTCCAAAAGTGTCTAAACACAACATGGGATCAGTGAATATGCCCCTGTCGTGGCAATTTGGGGGTGTGCTAAGCACACCGCCATCTTGCCATGTGCTCTAAAGCACATTCCCCATCTTAAATGAAATAATGCCATGTTTAAGCTAAAATAAGTTCACTCACCATACATTCGGTCTGCCATACCAATCAAGAGACATTACAACAGCTGTTCTCAAGTTACCATCCTAGCCATCAATGCCAGCCACAGGGCTGAGCATGGCTGCTTTTATTTACACAAAACAGGAAGTCATCACCAGTAAGTCTCCTCCCCCCATGGGAGGCGGCATCACCAGATGTCTTCTTATACACTCAAACACATTTCAAAACATTCCCTCTGACAGGAAGTCACATTGAATACATGAATAGAATAGAATACAATGAATACAATACAATGAATAGAAATACAAACAATGCTGGCTAAAGTCTTATGGGCGTGTCCGGTCAGGGTGTGCATGTGCCCCCCCCCCCCGACCCCAGAAGCGCTCACAAGCCCTCAAACTATACGCTGATAGAACCTTTAATCTGCACCATTCCATAGAATAACGCATATAAAGATTATACCCTTATTGAGGCTATTTACAGACGCACGCTACGAACCCCAAATCCTGCTGATCAGACATGACCCAGATAACAGCGTACATCTGTCTACAGCCACTAGTGTGCTTGCGAAATGAACGCATCCCCCTCAACGATCGTCTGTGCTAAATGCACAGAGGGGCCCCTCGCTGGTGGCCATCGCACTCCAACCTCAAGACATTTTCTACTACCAGACGAGAGTCAACCAGCCTCAGGACTGCCACAGTCAGCTCTATTTAGAGCGGGTTGGGGAAGTGTCAAGACTGGGTGCCAATTATGACAATACATAATAAATACATCTTCAAATTTCCACCACAGTCCTCCCTTTTTGTCATATTGCTCCCACTTGTCCTTCAGATCTTGATAGTCTTCTTACACCTAGAAACTAATCAGTCCTTACAGTCCATAAAAAGGAAAACACGGCTTGACATGTAGACTCTGTTCTTCAGGAGACATGACATAAGGAGGACACAACTTGGTGAGCTGTAGTAATCGCAGATTGGGTAGGGATCCTCTGTGTCTTGTCCGTGGGTCCAGCTCCGGGGGCGTCTCATCTGGTACGAGGGTTGGGCTTCGGGACGTCTCATCTGGTACGTGGTCATCTGCTCCGGCTCTGGTCACGCGTCCAATCAGGCAACAGGAGTGCTCATCACGACATAGAAGGAATAGAAATAATAACGACATGAGTACATATATTCCCATTTCAATCAACCACGATCCGCTGAAAAATAAGAATTAAATCCCCTCAGATTCCCAGACCCTTCAAATGGGCCTGAACTCCAATTCCCAGTATCCCCCGAACCAGATATAACAATATTTACTTGTAAATTCCCAGAAGCCCCCCTCAGACTGTCAGAACTTCCTTGTAGCTTCAACAGTTACATGAAACATTCCATCCTCAATAGGTGTGAATTGTTCAAACGTATCATAAGCTCAAGCCCCCCCACCTTGTACATGTAGGAGACCGTGCCCAGACCTGGTCAGGGTTGGTGAACAATTCCCTTCTAGCTGTCCCCGCCATTCCCAATTTCTCTCGCGCCATCAGATCCTCGCAATCGGCCGCGACATAGGACAGGGACAGCTTCACCACCACGCATGAACCTCTTGCATTGGGGGAATTACCTTATAAGCTGTAGATTTGCATTAACACCAAACTAAAGTTACACACTTGTGGACTACCCAGTCCTGATACCCAACAGACAAGAGGCGGAGCCATAAAAATAATAATCAATTTTACCCGCTAAAAACATATTAATAAATTCCATTGACAAGTGTCTGTTTGGAGTCTTCACTAGTTTGTACTAAAGCTCGGTGGAGACTCAGAACAGACCCAGCAATCGGTCCCGTTCGTTTTCTTAATTAGTCATAGAATACACTTTAAATAATAACTTGGGATGCTTTCCATCGTTACCCTTGCTAAAATTTACTAAGCAAACAAATACAAAATAAACAAAGATACTCCTCATTTCTTTGATGTGGTTGAGCCGCCTCTTGCAGTGGCTGGCGTGGTCTCGTCCATCAAGCTTCTTTATAAACGAACCAGTCACCTGGTTGGGAAAAATGAAAACCAATTACCGTGTCAGGGTCCAGGAGAGACTCCTGAACCCTGTGAAGTCCACATTACAGGGATCGTACCCACCCCATCACCCAAGAATGAGTGACAGCTGATGGGAGTACGACCCTGGTTTTGGTTGACCTCCAAACAAACCTTATGACAACAACCCAGACCTCGGGACTGTGGTCGCTGCCTAACCTGTGCGTGGCTCACCGTCGCCTGTAATTGCTTACCATCTCCTGTAATCGCTTACCATATGTCAATATCACCGTGATCAATATGTGATAGGAAAACCAGTGAGTGGTACTTCATTGTAGCATTGTGACATCAGCACACGGCTCCACCCTACACGTTTCGTCACAGATGATGTCATCCAGGGTCACAGACGAGACTTCGCTACAATCATGGAAGGACGGGCAGATAGTGAGATGCGGCCGGTTTGAACATTATTAGACATAACTACATATAATTGTAAGTGTACATCTTATTTTTTTTTTTAAAATAAACTACCACAAATAGTATTATACTATGGCAGCTTTTATATTTTTATGGGGACTATCCACTCGGGAGAGATACTGAGGATCCCTAACATGGAGAAGACAGGAAGTCTTGCTGTTTACCATTAAGAGACCCCGGGCGGGGGTAACTAGCCACAGGTTGTTGCTCAGTTAAGCTTGGGCAATAAAACCTGGAAGCTGATTGGTTACTATGCAGAGGTGCACCAGATTTTGCATGCTCCAGTTTTAGTAATCTTACCTTTTGGTGCCAACACATAAGGCTGGTTTCACAATATTGTGAATTGGATGTGGGTTTCCGGCATCCAATTCGCAATAGCAGGAGATCTTGACCGGCTTTCTATGGAGCCAGTTCATATATCTCCCGGGTGTGATTTGAAAAATTCGGGCTGAAATCAGACCAAAAATGGTGAACCAAGACCCCTGCTGTGAGCCGCATCCAGCTTATATGTGAACCCAGCCTAAAGGAGTGCCAAAAAGCCATACCTCCGACGTGGAAACAAGGCTAAGCGATTCAACTTTGCACAAAAACCTGGGGACTAGGGTGCCAAAAAATTACAGCAGGTCCTCTGGACTGATGAGTCAAAATGTGAAATATTTGGCTGTAGCAGAAGGCAGTTTGTTGGTGAAGGGCTGGGAAGCGGTACAATAATGAGTGTCTGCTGGGAACTGTGAAGCATGTTGGAGGTTCCTTGTATGCTTGGGGCTGCATTTCTGCAAATGCAGTTGGAGATTTGGTCAGAATTAGGGTTGAGCGAACCAGAACTGTAAAGTTCGGGTTCGGTACGGACTTTGGTTTTTTTTTGTACCCGAACCCGAATAATTGGAAAAAGTTTGGGTTCGGGTTCGGAGTTCGGCTATGTTACTTCACCAGCACTGCACCTGTCACCTGTGATATACTGTGTGTGTCCAGTACATTGTTTAGGGACAGGTTCCTGCTATTTGCTATAGGGACAGAAATACATAGGTGACTCTCTGTGTTGGCTACCTCCTCCTCCTCCACCGCCGCTTCCACCTACACCGCCACATCCACCTCAACCTCCTACTACATAAATAGGAGGACCTCGTCCTCCTATTTAAAAATGAAAAAAGAATTATGTTATTTTAAGTTATTTCCCTATCCACATTTATTTTCAGAGTACTTGCCATGCTCTTCCCGACATTTTGCTGCCATTTGCAGCCCTCCAGCCCTTTCCCTTAGATTTTTAGAGACATTTTAGAGACAGCCCACAGCCACCAGACTCTTCAACATCTTCTCGATTTTTCAGGGGGGGTCAATTGCCCCCCTTGCCCTATGGAGCGGACGCCCATGCACATACTGGTCATTTGATAACCATTTGATAAAAGATAGAGGGCTAAATCAGGAGAATGGGAGAAATATGTTCATCCTTTGCACATCTTGTAGGGTGGCAAGGTAAAAGAGGTCTAAAAAACAAGATGACTGCCTGGACTTTAGGGCGAGTTGACTTGACTGCCAATCTAATTGCTACTGTATCGGGAATTAAAAAAGACTGGAATCCGGCCAGCTTCAGGCCCTTATACAAAGGCATTTATAATAAATGTAATGATTTTTTTACATAAATGCATTAGCGCCTTTATTGTTTTATTTTTAATATTTGCCTGTAGTCCACCTTGAAGCGCTCCCGTCAAGTTCTACAAAGAGCGCGTCTCCTGCCCCCTTTCACACTTGGCCATTATCTCTGCAGTAACTGTGCAAGTTTTTCTTCAAGTTCATTTTACTTTACATCACATGTAAAGGCATTAACTGTGCTTTGTACCAGAAACATCAATTTAGTGTTGTTATAAAAGGAACAAATAGCATAATGAAACTTGGCTTTGACATGAGGGGACAAAGGAGTTATATGCTAAATTTAAGTAGAAATGAAAGGACAAATAATAAACCAACATTTAACTGTTCCCTCGGGGTCTAGCGTACATTTTACTATAGCAATGTAAATACGAGGGCTGTATCGAAAAGTCACGCAGAAGTTGATATAGCTTTTTTATTATTAATGGTTTTTTTTAACAATTTATTTTTAGTTTTTTTCTATTTTCTTTTGTTTCTAATATTTTTTTTTCAATTTTTTTTTATATATTCATATATTTTTTTATATTTCTTTTGTGTTTTTATCCTTTGTATATTTATTAAAAATGTTGTTTAATTTGTGTGAGATACGACATTTCATTCTACTGTATGTCCTCACGTGTAGTCATACAGTAGGTGTGCGCAGCCTTTGGCATTAGGGTGTGCACCCCAAAGCTCAAACACACTCTACTAGGGTTGTCCCGATACCGATACTAGTACCGGTATCGGGACCGATGCAGAGTATTTGCGCGAGTACTCTCCCCCCCCGACACCGACGCCCCCCCCCCCAGCCAATATGTGGGGGGGACATGGCTGCAATATGTGGGGGGGGCATGGCTGCAATATGTGAGGGGGACATGGCTGCAATATGTGGGGGGGACATGGCTGCAATATCTGTGGGGGGACATGGCTGCATCTGTGGGGGGACATGGCTGCATCTGTGGGGGGACATAGCTGCATTTGGGGACACGTTTAAAAAAAGTATTGGTATTCGGTATCGTCGAGTACATGAAAAAAAGTATCGGTACTTGTACTCTGTCCTAAAAAAGTGGTATCGGGACAACCCTACACTCTACCAATCACTCACAATGTTCATTCAAAAAGGCAAGGGGCCGGTAAATGGCAAATTTACTGGCCCCTTCCCCCCACTCATCCTAAGGGCCCTTTCAGGTGCGGTGGCGGTATAGCGGCGCTAATTTTAGCGCCGCTATACCATCGTATTTACCGTGATATTCGGCCGCTAGCAGTGCCGTTTTAACCCCCGCTAGCGGCTGAAAAATGGTTAATACCACCCGCAAACCACGGCTACAGCCGATCATGACAGTTCATGCAAAATATTTTTATCAGACATGCACAAAATATTTCCTCTTACGATACCAAATCGTACGATTTTTATTCAGTCAGGACAGTTGTCATCCGAAAATACAATACAAAAACATAACAATACATGCAATCACTTCCGATTTTTTTTTTCTGTCGTATGAGAATTTTCCTGACTTTAACCACTTGAGAGCTGGGCTATAGACGAAAAACGTCTACAGCGCGGCTCTCAACTTCCTGGTGGACGTCCCTGGACGTCTTCCTGTTTACATTTCCCCCTGTGCTCCCCCGAGGGCTGTGCCCGCCATGTCACGTGGTGCCGATTAGTGTGCCTGGCGGCCGTGATGTTCGCCGGGTACTCGCGATCGGCAGTTACAGAGGCAGGACGGGGAGCTCTGTCTGTAAAGTCCTGTCAGGGAGAGAGGAGACCGATGCTGTGTCCCTTGTACATAGGGACACAGATCAGTCACTTCCCCCAGTCAGTCCCTTCCCCCCACAGTAAGAATCACTCCCAGGGAACACATTTAACATTAGTGTTAACCCCTTCCCTGCCAGTCACATTTATACAGTAATTAGTGCATATTTATAGCACTGTTCGCTGTATAAATGTGAATGGTCCCAAAATAGTGTCAAAAGTGTTCGATGTGTCCGCCGCAATATTATAGGCCTGACAAAAATCGCAGATCGCCGCCATTACTAGTCTGTACTAACAATCCAATTATCGCATGATTCTTCCTTGGACAACTTTTTCCATACGATATTCGGATCGTGTGTATAGGCCATTAGGCTCCATTCACATCTATGTGTCTCGGGGGGGGGGGGGTTTGAATTTTTTTTGTTGCACTTGCAGCGCCAATCATTTTTAACAGCACAAAAAAACCTGCCAAGAAAGAAGACGCATTTTGTTATGCATCAAAAATCACGAGAAATGCTGCAGATCCCACAAGCCAGGACACTGAAAAGTGGTCCAGGAGCTACTTTGAACTTCTGTTTTGCAAAAGAAATTGTACAATAATAAATTTTGGCATTTTTTTTCCTAAAAATATACGTTTGATAAATACCTGTGCAAATATTGCGTGACATAAAAAATTACAACCACCACCATTTTAATCTCCAGTAACTCTGCTTTCAGAAAATATATAATTTTTGGGGGGGTTTTAAAGTAATTTCTACAGATTTTAACAAGAGTGCAAAAACGCATTTAAAAAAATGTCCCCAGAAGGGAAGGGGTTAAACTGACAGTTGTTTACCAGGCTGGCTGACAGATTTGAATTTTTTTCAGTTACAGAGCTAAAAATAGAACGCCTCATCCAGCTGTTGAAGCTGTGTGAATGCAGTCTAGAGCCAGAAAATAAACGACTTTATTATGAAATGGATACATAAAAACATGGAGAAAGAAGATGAATACTAAACCAAGGTGTCCCATTTTTATTTTATTGTTAAAATAATTGATAAATTAACCCCAATGGTGTTGTTTACCAGCTATAGTGGTGTGGCTGCAGCAGCAAGGTCATGTGACCTAATTTGCATATAGAAAACTATGTGATGTCAGCGCTGTGGCTCCTCCCCTTTTGCCCATATACAGGATCCCACAGCAACTGCCGCTCACTTGCTTAGTTGACTCTGTCCAAGCAGGAAGCGTTATCTCTCTCTCTGCGGTGTTGCGAGTTCTATTAGAACAATGACACGATTTCAGAGAAAGGACAATTACAAGGCGAAGAATCTTCTGAACACCAACCAAGAAGATTCAGTTTTATTGATAAATGTGCGCCCATTACCAGAGGAGCACGGGGCAAATCCACCGCCCCAAAATACCACCCCTAAAAGGGGTGGAGCCAGGGCAATCGGGCAGAGGGTCAGGGCTGCCATAGGTAGAATCTGGCCCTTCCGATGCTCCAAAATCACAGAAGATGACATCGATAGTAAGTAATATATTAGTATTATAGAATTATAATGCAAAGTCACATGATGAATATATATATAGGGTGAGGTGCACTTCAGTAATCAGCCACAGTGCAAGCAATCAAGCCCTCCCATAGGATATCAATCCCTCCCCAATCAAGCCCTCCCATAGGATATATATAGAAAAAACAAAAAGGGACTTAGAATTTATTAAATAAATATCTAAAATGTTACAAACATTACATAATGTGCTCTTTAAAGATCACATAATGCAATCTTATATATATATATATATATATATATATATATATATATATATATATATATATATATATATTATTTAGTATTAATAAGATAGATAGATAGATAGATAGATAGATAGATAGATAGATAGATAGATAGATAGATAGATATGTAGATATCTATAGATACAGTAGATGTATGTATATATATATGTAGATATCTATCTATATAATAATATGTATTTATTTATTTAGATAGATATCTCTTATTTTATTACAAATTTGTATTATTATTAATATATATATATATATATATATATATATATATATATATATATATATATATATATATATATATATATAGGTGTGTGTGTATGTATGTATATATATATATATATATATATATATATATATACATATATACATATATATTTATATAGATATCTTTATATATATATATATATATGTATATGCTAAAAAAAATCTATTATTATTAATTATTTATTTATCAATAAATGTAATTATTATAAATATTAAATAAGTACTTATATTATAGGGGTCACCTCTATATTACCCACATACTGTTGTCACCGGATAGCGGAGGTTAGGGGAAGAGATGGAACTTGTCAGGTCCCCATTAGATAGATCCACCCTCTCTAATAATCCTGATCACCAATGTGGAGGGGGGAAGTCTTCAGATGGGGACACTGCTTTCGGTGACAACTGTCTAAGAGGAGGCTGGGCTCACTTTGCATCAGAGATGTAATTTTTTTTGCCCAGTGTTCCACCTTAAAAAATGGAATTCAGGGGGCTAACTGTCATAGATGTCATGGGAACAATTTAACAGATCCCTGTTCTGGCATTGAAAGTCAGGTTCTGAGAATGGAATGGATTATATATCAACCCCCCTCCCCCACCTCTGGGGAAGAGAACTCCCATATTGTCCATGTATATAGAAAATCCCCATGAATGGAAACATGTGACATCAAATTGTTTCCATAACACTCACTCATAAAACTCATATATGTAAAAGACAATTCATCCAAATGTGTGCAGATTCTATATAAGATCGATCAATGATGTGTAAAGAGCAAGAATAACAATGTCTGTTTTCTTCTTTCTCCAGGACAAAATGATGAACGTCTCAACATCAGACAGCCTTACATATGGGTTCCATACATTAGTAAGGCTGACCTTGTTAAAACGATGGAGGACAAACAAACCCAAACAACTCCATCAACCAATAAGGACCAGGAGACTGTACAGGCCTCAACTATGGAGGGAAATGACTTAGATGTCAGTCCATCCAATAGTGAGGACCAGAAGACTGTACAGGTCACAACTATGGAGGATAAGAACATGCAAGTCACTCCATCCACTGATGAGGACCAGAAGACTGTACAGGCTGTGACTATGGAGGACAAGAACATACAAGTCACTCCATCCAACAGTGAGGACCAGAAGACTGTACAGGTCACACCTATGGTGGACAAGAACATACAAGTTACTCCATCCACCAATGAGGACCAGAAGACTGTACAGGCTGTGACTATGGAGGACAAAAACATACAAGTCACTCCATCTGACAGTGAGGACCAGAAGACTGTACATGCTGTGACTATGGAGGACAGGAACATACAAGTCACTCCATCTGACAGTGAGGACCAGAAGACTGTACAGGCTGTGACTATGGAGGACAAGAACACACAGGTCACTCCATCCAACAGTGAGGACCAGAAGACTGTACAGGTCACACCTATGGTGGACAAGAACATACAAGTCACTTCATCCACCAATGAGGACCAGAAGACTATACAGGCTGTGACTATGGAGGACAAGAACATACAAGTCACTCCATCTGACAGTGAGGACCAGAAGACTGTACAGGCTGTGACTATTAAGGACAAGAACATTCAAGTCACTCTATCTGACAGTGAGGACCAGAAGACTGTACAGGTCACAACTATGGTGGACAATAACATACAAGTCCCTCCATCCACCAATGAAGACCAGAACACAGCACAGGCTGTAACAGAGGACAAGAAAACAGAAGTCAGTCCATCCACCATTAAGGAGACAAAATCAGCTGAGTGCAGAAGCATCAAATTAAGCAAATCTCTCTCACTTTCATCACTGCACTATGACTTATCAAGCAATACGTCTTCATGTTTTACACCCAGCAGTGGTGTTGAGAGTCTGCAATCTTCATCCATCAGCAGCACAAGCCATGAGATAGCTTCACCAATCCCATTCAGCAGTGCCATCAAGGACCAGTCATGTGTACTCTCCCTTGAAAAGATGACCTGTTATAGAATCCTTGGAGAGGGATCCTACGGGAAGGTGGTGTTGGCCTCTCATCCTGCCATTGACCAGAAACTGGCAGTTAAAATTGTGCAAAAGGAAAGAATACTTAAAGCTAGTGACTGCAATATGATTTTCAGAGAACGTGATGTCTTGAAGGCAACCAGGGAGAGTCCATATATTACACATCTGTTTGGGTCGTTTCAGACAAAGGTAAGTCTTTTCACCTTCCAATTTCTTCACCTCTTTCCTGTACTGTACTCCACTATTAATCCAGACCCCCTAAAATTGTTATGCAAATTGTGACTTTTTTGGGAGCTGGAATTTACATAAGGCTAAGCAGCCCCTTCCCCCTCATGATGGTCTTCACACCTGTCAAATACTCCCTTAGGCAATTAGGCTGGGTTCACACTCCGACATTGGGAGCTCATGTCGCATGACGTGTGAAAATCAATGTTTCCCTATGAGAGCCGTCTTAACTGGTCAGACACAAGTCGGTCCGACTTTGAAAATGCTCCCTGTACTACTTTGGTCCGACATTGATCCTACTTCAGCCCATTGAATATCATTGAAGTCGGACCAAAGTAGGATCCTTGTCCTTAACATCCGACTTTTGACATCCGACATTATGATTACAGCAGCAGTAAAAGGAATTTATCTCACTCTGGGATTGTTTTGATTGGTCAAAGAACAAGTCAGACTATCACAAAGTTGGATCAAAGTAGTATCCTGTTCATGAAAGTCGGATGGATGTAGGACCAATGTAGGACCAATGTAGTACCGATGTTGCAGAGCAAAGTAGAATGAAAGTCCTACTGCTGTCATGTAGTATCAGTGTGAACCTAGCCTAAGTGCTAGGGAAGAAGGAAGCTTCAATTGTGTCCCAAATCAGGTTTTTCCTGAGGGTTCCTGAGGGTTCCCGAAGTAGTGGGTGTAGAGCAGTATGGGGAAGATCAGTACTCTAAAGTTCCTCCTACAAACTTGGAGGATGGTAAGGTAAACTGTAAAGAGTAGAGGTTATATTTAACCACTTCAGCCCCGGAAGGCAATTTTTTTGCGATACGGCACTGCGTCGTTTAAACTGACAATTGTGCGGTCATGCGATGATGTACATAAAACAAATGTATGTCTTTTTTTCCCCCACAAATAGAGCTAGCTTTCATTTAGTGGTATTTAATCACCTCTCTGGTTTTTATTTGCACGCTATAAATAAAAAAAAGACTGACAATTTAAAAAAAAATAACATAATTTTTTACTTTTTGCTATAATAAATATCCCAACCCCCCCAAAAAATTGATTGGTTTGGGAAAATGTTATAGCATTATTATTATTATTATTATTTTTAGAAGTAATGGCGGTGATCAGCATTTTTTAGCAGGACTGCCACATTGCGTCGACAGTTCGAACACTTTTGACACTTTCTTGGGACCAGTGACATTTATACAGCGATCAGTGCTAAAAATCGCCATTGTTTACTGTATAAATGACACTGGCAGGGATCACTAGGAATAGACAATCGCTCTCTACTCCCCTGTCAGAACGGGGATCCTTCTGATCTACATAGGACTTCCAGGATAGTGAACCAAAAAAAGATAGCATTGCAAATGCAATAAGGACAGTCCAGCAATTTGTAGTTTCTGTGTCCTGTGTTCCTAAATTGTGTGTGTGTGTGTGTCTCTGTCTATTCCTCCACAAAATGAAATCCTGCATGTCTATAATTAAAATTTTACCTCTTATGTTTACACAGAATAATCTCATCTTTGCCATGGAGTGCCTGAGCAGAGGGGATTTCTTTGACACCTTGGTTGAAGGAGCTCCATTTCGTGAGGACACCATAAGGTAAGATCAATGACCGGGTCACTCTGGAGTCGGGGTGACTGACCGGTGACGTAGTCAGCCCTTTCACCTGAGCCCAGTCCATCCATACTCCTATGTACTATGGGGGAAGTAATTTTATCTTCAGTTTTAATCGGTTTGTAATGATTTGGGATGCTAATTTACATCTCTTTCCTCATCAGATACTTCATAGCGGAAATGCTCTGTGGTCTGCAGTTTCTGCATGCTAGGGAGATCGTCCACAGAGACATCAAGCCTGAGAATATACTCTTGGATGACGCCGGCCACATCAAGATCGATGACTTTGGCTTGTCAGTTACCGGTGTCACGGAGTCCAAGAGGATTGAAGGACGAGCGGGGACACTACTGTACATGGCACCAGAGGTAAGATACATTCTATCCACCAGACCTAATTGTAATGTTTGTTATTATGGAATATAGAGATAAGATAAAGGGTGCTCCCTTTTCACTATATGAAGAATTTCTCCACTGGTGCCCTGGTTGCTTTCAATGGGTTTCCAGGCTGGAATTATTTCCCCTCAAAAAGGTTGGAATTTCAGGGAGTTGCATCAACGTTGGAGCCTGTAGGGGACATTGAGGCTGGGTGTAGATGGCTAGCTCTGTCCGGCCTGATTCCCACCTACAAATAGGATAAAAGCTTTATAAGTTGCCCACCTGCTCTACTCATTCTCTTTAATATTATGAGTGCTTGTAAAACATTGAGCTTTTGGGGTCAGTTTACATTTATCTAGGGCTATTTATGTGTATGCAAAACCTTTCTTTTTTGTTTTGGTAAGAGCAGGGAAGGGTTAGACAATCTGTCAGCTTTACAGAGGTGTCTGTGTCCCTTTTAGGACCCCATCTGTTTGTATTGGTGACCATTGTCATTGAGAAAGAAAGTAAGGGGAGATCCAAAGTCTAATGCTGCGTACACATGGTCGTTTTTTGTGATGAAATAAAACGACGTTTTAAAAACGTCATTTAAAATGATCGTGTGTGGGAAATTTGTTGTTTTATGTCTTCAAAAAACGACCAAAAAAAAATTCGAACATGCTTGAATTTTTCATGTCGTTTTTCAGAATGTCGTCTTTTGTTTCACAAAAAACTATCGTGTGTGGGCAAAACGACGTTTAAAACAACGTTTTTAAACCTGCGCATGCTCAGAAGCAAGTTATGAGACGCGAGCTTGAATGGAACAGAGTGCCGTCGAAAGTGTCTTAGGTAACCGCGCTTTGCAAGAGAATTTTCAGAAAACGATGGTGTGTAGGCAACATTGTTTTTTTAAAATGAAGTTTGAAAAACATTGTTTTGTTTCGTGAAATAAAACAACGTTATTTACATCACAAAAAGTGATCGTGTGTACGCGGCATTAGAGTCTTCCCCAGAACATGGGGTGAGGAGAAACCTTCAATGGTGACGCCTGTTCTCTAAGAGAGAAATATCCCTCAATTTGGGAGACTTTAACCAATTTATCCCACATTCAATATTCGCAAGCTCTGTCTTAGTTTGATGTGTTTTGAGTACAATTTTAGGACTCCTAGTAGCCCTCATAGATCTTATATACCAGCATGTAATCATCTCTGGCCTCTGCCTGTCCTATCAATGAGCTCATCCCTTTTTCTCTCTATTGTCTTTCTACAGATCCTTCAAAAGTTGCCATACTTTGGCATGGCTGACTATTACTCCCTGGGATTAATAGTATACGTGATGGCGGTCGGTGGACATCCATTTCTTAGTGGCGATGAGACCTCAGAAGAAGTATTGAAGATAGTGACCACCGTGGAACCGCAATATCCAGAAGACATGGACACTAACCTGCATGACATCATAGAGAGGGTAAGTATACACAGTCCTTTCCAGGTTACATGTATCTTATTAGGATTTTATAAAAGACAATTTCGCATTCTTACCCGCACACATGGATGAAGGTCATAGCAGTACTTTCAGCAAGCTGACTGCTTAAAGAGGAGCTCCACCCTAAAGTGGAACTTCCACTCATCGGATTCCCCCACTTCCGTGCATACAGTCTGTGGGTAGACTGCCGGTAGTGCGTCACTTCCCGGTCCCCCCAACATACCTCCCCCTTGAGTTCTGGGACACACACAGCTCCCAGAACACAACGGTGACCAGTGAAAGACATGCAGCCCTGCTCGCGCAATGCGCAGTAGGGAACGGGGAACTGATTCCCTCACCCACGATAGCGGTGAGGACAGCCGAGAGATGAGCAATCGCTCATCTTCTGCTGCCAACGTCACTGGACTCCAGGACAGGTGCATGCGCAGTAGGGAATCGGGAACTGATTCCCTCACCCACGATAGCGGTGGGGGCAGCCGAGAGACAAGCAATCGCTCATCTTCTCCTGCCAACGTCGCTGGACTCAAGGACAGGTATGTGTCCTAATATTAAAAGTCAGCAGCTCCAGTATTTGTAGCTGCTGGCTTTTAATATTTTTTACGGCGGAGCTCCGCTTTAATGGAAGTAACTGCATTCATCTGTCATAAGGAAAGCTGCAGCGTTGTGTCTCTTTAGCAGTGGAAAAATCTTAGAAAGCACAATTAAAAAAAGTAAAATTCCATCGCAGAGGATTTGTGAGGAAAGCAGCAGCCCTTGTGTTGGATAGAAAAAGATCCTGGACTGGCGCACTCCTTTTAATTTTAGTGCGGCGTGTGGCACTCCAGGATCTTCTTCTATCCAATGCACCTGTTCATAGCCAGCACCCTTTTGATTTGGTGGGACGGAAGCAAAGCTAAGGTATCAGCAGTTTTTAGAGCGGTATCATCTTTCACAGCAGCTCTTGTGTCTCCTAAAATCCAATTGCAGAGGATGTGTTTACTTGATTCCATGGTCTGTATGGTTCCCTTGGATAGTGAAGGTGCCAATTGCACATGCAGTGAATTCAATTTCTGGGGACATTTCTTACACAGACAGCATATAGAACTGCCCTGGGAGTGCCATCGTCATAAGAAAAAATCATGGCAGTTGCAGATAGCATAGCAATATCATTTTTAATACATTTTTCACACCAAATAATTACAAAGCATCAGATTTGTTTGTTTCTTTTAAACTAATATAACACAATAAAGGTACTTGGCTCCCATCCAATCAGGACAAAGTAGCAGGTTAGAAAGCAAAATTAGGGGAAATTAAGTATGTTACTGGCAGAATCAATTATTAAAAAGGGAGTTCTGTTGTTCAGATATTGTTGATGTTATTTCAGTGCTTCTTATTATATGTTGTTCCTTTTTACAGTTCCTTTGTAAAGACCAAGAGAAGCGGATGAGGCTAGTAAGTGAGATCAGAGAGCACCCATTCTTACAGATGGTGGACTGGAAGGAGACAGAAAAAGGAAAGTCACCGCCGCCATTTCCATCAGAAGATGTAAGTATACGGATAAGGGAGAAGTCCCTGCACAATGGGGAGATTTCTAGGGATTTTTTCTGAACAAATCAGAAACATTGACAAAATACTTTTTTCTCTTTTCAGCTTTCTGAGGAAGATCTGAGTGAAGGAATGCCAGGGGATGAATTAATTCAATGTGAAGACCATGGGATGCCGATAGAGCCAAAGAATCAGAATAAATTCTATGGCTTCACCTTCGTGAGTGAGCGTCTGAAGCTGTAGCCAGTGGCCTGATCCCCACCAATGGAAAACCGGTAAAATGAATGCAGAGATTCATCACCACCATCAGAGAGACGGCCTCATCAATATATAATTAGATTCTGAAGGATCTACAACCATCTAAAGTGACATTTATTTTTCAGGGACAGGCATCAACTTTTAAAAGTCCCAATGATATAAATAGGAAGATACAGTGGCGGCCCTCTCATTAGGCGCACAGGGGCCCTGCCCCCTAATCCTGTGGGAGGGATAGAGGGCACAGGGGGACACTGTGGGGGGATGTAGGGTACAGGGGGGCAATGTGGGGGGGTGGTGAAGGGCACAGGGGGACACTGTGGGGGGGGTGGTTGGAGGACACAGGGGGACACTGTGGGGGTGGTGGTGGAGGGCACAGGGGAACACTGTGAGGGGGGTATAGGGCACAGTGAGCACTGTGGGGGGATGTAGGGCACAGGTTGCACTGTGGGGGGTGGAGGGCACAGTGGGCACTGTGGGGGGGGGTGGAGGGCACAGGGGAACACTGTGGGAGGGGTGGAGGGCACAGAGGGACACTGTAGTGGTATGGTGGAGGACACTGGGGAGAAGCAGAAGAAATTATATGGCTTCACCTATGTGAGTGAGCGTCTGAAGCTGTACCCAGTGGCCTGATCCCCATCACTAGAAAACCGGTAATATCAATGCAGAGCTTTATAACCACCATCAGAGAGGTAGCCTCATCAATATCGAGCTTTGGATAATTAGACTCTGAAGGATCTACAACCATCTAAAGTGACGTTTATTTTTCAGGGACAAGCATTAACTTTTAAAAGTCCCAATGATATAAATAGGAAAACACAGTGGTGCCCCTCTCATAAGGCGTGCAGGGGCCCCGCCCCCCTAATCCTGTGGGAGGGATAGAGGGCACAGGGGGACACTGTGGTGTGATGGTGGGCACAGGGGGGCACTGTGGGGGTGGTGGAGGGCATAGGGCATCACTGTGGGAGGGGTGGAGGGCACATTGCATGAGAGTACAGTGTTTGCTGTAAATCTCTTCTCTGCTGTACCGTCTCTGTGCGTAGTCTCGTCTGTAAAGTGTTGGAAGAGGGTGTACCCCTTTACAGAGGATAGACAGCAGAACCTGTTCGCCCAGAGTACGGTGAATTGTCTGGAGATGAGAAGAGAGCAAATTGGGCAATAGACCCATAAAAAACCAAGAACACATTGCGGTACACAACTACTTCTCGCAGAAGATGAAGCCACACAGAGGAGGAGGCTCTGCATCTTGTTCTGTCACGGTCAGATACGTTTGTCTGTCTTGCACCACCGCAAGAAGACACATGCTCAAATAATGAGCTTTAGACAGTTCTCTTCTGTGCAAAGGGCTAAAAAGAGATTGTAGACAGTCCACTTTTGGACTACATTACATGAGAGTAGAGTGTTTGCTGTACATCTCTTCTCTGGACTAACATTTATTTGCTGACACACACTGGTCAACATACAATGACTGACATGCACTGACCTACACTAACAGAGGACGTCCAGATGTACATAAACTGACCGCTCCATGCTTTAGATAGATGCACACAGACACACAACCAAATTAGGAGAAAGTAGATCGCACACACAGATTATAGGATGAGGTCTACTACAAACATTCATCCAACATTAGAAAAAGGATGATTAGCATCCAGTGGGGTAGCTTAGTGTAGTTAGTGTAGGTCCTGCCCTAAAAGAGTCTACCTTGCCGTGGTGGGCAGGCTTGGAATCTCTTGGTCAAAAATGTGTCTGCGAATGGGCGAGAGGATCACTAGATCTCCACTTCTGGCCAATTGATTTTACCAAAGGACTCTTGGTTTAATCAGGGTGTATATAGTTGGAAAAGGAAAAACGTGTATAGGTCCATAATTATACTTTCATAAACACACAATAAAAAAATGTGGTATATTTACATTTGAATTGCTTCCTCTTTTATTTAATCCTTTCATGACCAGGGGTCATTACCACTTGGATGCACAGGCCACATTTGCAAGGCTGGAAGGGGCTCTATGGCTACTTCTTCCACTTCTGGTGTGTATAGGGATGTGTAATAGGCGTTTATGTATTAACATGTGTCCTAACAATGTGGAAGAAGAAGAAATATTTTATTGAAGAAAAGGGAGGGTGGCTCCTATGTGGAGCTTGTATCCAGGGGTGGTGAAATATCACCAGCCGGTGAGTACAGTTGGTCCAAAGAATGCCCAGTAAACAATGCAGGTCACTCGAGGATCAAATTGGAGGCACAGTAAGCTCGCTCAGAGACAATGACAGCCACTATAATCCATTACAGCTTATAATCTATAGAATGAAACAAGTCACTATTAAAACATAAGTAAATATAATAGATATGGTGTGATATAAAGTGAAAAATACAGCATTGTCAAGTTTAGGGTAGTGAAGTTTACATCCTGCATGTGAGCTGGTGATGTAAGGTAGGTGGAGGGAAATGGTAGTTAAAGCAAAATTGTGTCCTAGCATACTATGAGAGAGGGAGGAGCAGACTAGCTCACTGCAGGAGGTCTTAATTTACATTTTGGGATGAGTTAGCGGGCGTACTTTTCTGTAGATCCCTATTTCCCTGTGCATATTGAGCATGGGAATCAGTACCCAACTCAATAAGCCCTAGGGAAGGTAATGGAATTGTATATACCTATTGGTTTGAGAGAGATTGTCACAATTTAAACACTATGGGCCAGATTCACGACGCGTTACGCCGGCGTATCAGTAGATACGCCGTCGTAACACAGAATCAGCACCGACGTATCTTTAAGCGTATTCTCAAAGTGAGATACGCTTAAATATTGTTAAGATACGACCAGCGTAAGTCTCCTACACTGGCGTATCCTAACTGCATTTTTACGCTGGCCACTAGGGGCGTCCCCGCTGATTTACGGCTAGAATATGTAAATCAGAGAGATATGCCTATTCACAAACGTATAGATAAACCACCAAAAAGATGGCGCAGCCAATGTTAAGTATGGATGTCGGGACCACGTTGAATTTTTCAGATTTTACGTTGTTTGCGTAACTCGTACATGAATTGGGCTTTACGTCCACGGACGGCGCATGCGCAGTTTAAAAAAAGCGTCAAAAACGTGGGGTCACAACACATTTCCATAAAACACGCCCACCTCATCCACATTTGAATTACCCAGGCTTACGCCGGCCCATTTATGCTACGCCGCCGTAACTTAGCTCGGTGAATACAGCACTTGCCTCGTTAAATTACGGCGGCGTAGCGTAAACAAGATACGCTACACCCGCACAAAGTTACGGCGGGCTACGTGAATCTAGCCCAATATGTGTGGAGACCCATAAAGGGGTTGTAAAGGTTTGTTTTTTATTTTCTAAATAGGTTCCTTTAAGCTAGTGCATTGTTGATTCACTTACCTTTCCTTCGATTTCCCTTCTAAATGTTTTTTCTCTTTGCCTGAATTTCTCACTTCCTGTTTCTCCTCAGTAAGCTTGCCCCCATCATCCATGGGGGTTAGTCAGCAAGAACAGCTTACTGAGGAGGAAAAGGAAGTGAGAAATTCAGACAAAGAAATCAAAGAAAAAAAAACATTTAGAAGGGAAATGGAAGGAAAAGGTAAGTGAACCAACATTGCACTAGCTTAAAAGAACCTATTTAGAAAATAAAAAAACAAACCTTTACAACCCCTTTAAGATGGAGAACCCCTCCTGAGACAGAGTATAAAGTCTGTCTCAGTGGGCTGCATCTCTTTGGTCTTTGTGTGTGTAGTGACAAAATATATAAGTCCTTAAGGTATAATATCACCCTTAGGTACTTCAGTCCATTTGATCTTCTGGAGCTGGAGGTGATGAGGCAAAGCGGCTCCTTTTGTGGGTGCTGGAGTGGGCTTGATGTATCGGGATGTCTTTTGATTTTTGGGGGGAGTTTGATGTTGCTCATATTAACATTTGTTAGGCGGAGTTCATGGATCGCGGGTAGGTAATCCACTGATTTGTAGAGGCACCTTTGTAAGAAAACGAATGGCAAAGGGGAAACACCAGCAGTATGAAATGTGATGGTGTTGGAGGATCTGTAGGTGTGGTTTCATCGCTTTTCTCTTGATAACGGTTTGTTTGCTAGAGGTCTTGAAAGATTTGATAGTGGTGTCCCTAGAAGATCAATGAGTCTTTATTATGGGCTGCTTCCATTAATTGCTCTTTGATGCAAAAGTAATGTAGGTATTTACAATGTCTATTGGGGGGGGGGCATCTTCTTTTCGGAGAGCCAATGTTCTGTGGATCCTGTTTATCTCTAGGCGTTCTAAGGGGATCAAAGGGGTGAGTTCTGGAAGAGTGCTGTTATGGTGGAGTAGAGATCCTCTATAGACTCTGGTATGCCACCGACATGAAGATTAGACCTTCTGGCTCTGTTCTTCAAGTCCTCAAGAGAGGAGTTTTCCCCCCTAAGTGCTTCTAATTCGTCATTGTGGTTAGTGGTGATGCCATCCAGCTCATCCATCTTCTGTTCTAGAAAAGATGTACGATGGCCTGCCAAATTTCCCACGTGAGCTTCTCAGTAATAGTGTTTGAGGTGTTTTGAACTGCTTTCTGTAAATCCCGTTCAAAATTGACTAAGGAGGTCAGTGCCTGGAGGGGTGTTCTGTAGAGTACCAGGAGTCATTCCAAAATCAAAGTCAAAGTCAGGTTCAAAGTCAGGTTCATTGTTCATTATCAGCTAGACCACTTTCACACAGAGGTGCTTTTCAGGCGCTTTCATGCTAAAAACAGCGCTTAAAAACCTCACGAAAACCTATTACCATTTAAATCGATGAATGATTTCACACTGGGGCAGTGTGCTGGCAGGGCTGTAAAAAACTGCCCTCTCCATTAAAATGAATTGAAAGCTCTTCAAAAGCGCTCAGTGTTTTTACTGGCAGTTTAGAAGCGCCTCTTTGTGAAAGTGGCCTTGAAGTAACGCAGTGCCGTATCACAAAAAATGGCCTGGTTAGGAAGGGGGTGGGGGGGTGTAAGTCTTCCGGAGTTCAAGTGGTAGATTTTTATTTAACCAGAAGGTGGAGCTCCCAATCTGTTTCCACATGTTTGAAATGTGAAAATGGATGGCTGTTTTCTGAGGTTTTGATCCGAACAGAACCACCCTTAACATAGGTAACTACTTTTTTGAAAACTTACAGTATAATGGGGTGGAATCCTTAACCACTAAACCCCCGGACCATATTGCTGCCCAATGACCAGAGCACTTTTTGTGATTCGGCACTGCGTCGCTTTAACTGAAAATTTTGCAGTCGTGCGACTTGGCTCCCAAACAAAATTGGCGTCCTTTTTTTCCCACAAATAGAGCTTTCTTTTGGTGGTATTTGATCATCTCTGTGTTTTTTATTTTTTTCGCTATAAACAAAAATAGTGCGACAATATTGAAAAAAATTCAATATTTTTTACATTTTGCTATAATAAATATCCCCAAAAAATATATAAAATTTATTTTTTCCTCAGTTTAGGCTGATACGTATTCTTCTACATATTTTTTGTAAAAAAAATCACAATTAGCGTTTATTGATTGGTTTGCGCAAAAGTTATAGCGTTTACAAAATAAGGGGTAGTTTTATGGCATTTTTATTAATATTTATTTTTTTACTTGTAATGGCGGCGATCAGCGATTTTTTTTCAGTACTGCGACATTATGGCGGACACTTCGGACACTTTTGACACATTTTTGGGACCATTGGCATTTTTATAGCGATCAGTGCTATAAAAATGCATTGGATTACTATAAAAATGCCATTGGCAGTGAAGGGGTTAACACTAGGGGGCAGGGAAGGGGTTAAGTGTGTTCCTGGGTGTGTTCTAACTGTATGGGGGGGTGGACTCACTAGGGGAAATTACTGATCTTCCGTTCATACATTGTATGAACGGAAGATCAGCGTTTCCCCCGCTGACAGGACCAGGAGCTGTGTGTTTACACACATAGCTCCCGATCCTCGCTCTGTACCGAGCGATCGCGTGTGCCCGGCGGCGATCGTACCCGCCGGGCACACGCGCGGGACTCGGGGGCAAGCGGGGACGTGCCCGCGCCCCCTAGTGGCCGCAAAAGTAGCCGACGTAGAGCTACGGGCTCTCGCCTAGGAGAGCCGACCTGCCGCAGTAAAATGACGGCGGCAGGTCGGCAAGCAGTTAAACAATTTTATTGTTTATTTGTAAAAATAATTTATAAAAATGTCAGTATGAAATTAAATAAAAATAACATTTAAAAAAAATCAATATAACTCTGACTTAATGGTAAAAATATATATATTTAAAAAAAAAAGGGCATTTCTACTATCTATAAAAACAATTGGATAATACTCTGCACAAGCAATGATCTTTGTCTTTGAAAAAACAGCTGTATCCGTAGGCATACTGTATGCAAAACAAAGCCTTTAAAATAAAATTCTAGTCTGCAATAATATTCCCCAAAGGATGGCTTATTACGAGTGATTAATGCCCTGGCTCGTTCAAGGCCCTTAGCTCCACATCTTGTATTAATCACCTGGTAATGCCCTGTTGTGCTGGGACTATATTTTAATTACATCAAACAACAGGCACTGATGTCTATTGATAAACTACAAGCCAGTATCTCCTTTGACCTTTACGTTGTAAGACATTACTGAAGTTCATTGATTGCAATTTGAGATTGGCCAGTTTGGAAGCTAAAGGTTTAGTGAACTCAACGGAACACTATTGAGGAATTCACTGACCTGCAGGTGTGTAAGAAAATGAATTCAGATTTTTTTATTATTAAATTATTTGACCCCCTGGAAATCTGCATGTTGGAATGTCATACTTAACCACTTGAGGCCCGCGCTACCGTCGGATGACGGCAACAGCGCGGGCCTGAATAGCCAACATGCCGTCATTTGACGGCATGTCTTTCTGGCGTTCCCAGCGCGCGCTGTAGTGCGCGCTGCGGGGAAGCCCTGTGTTGTCCGTGTCCCTTGGACACGGCCAATCACAGATCACAGCAAACGGCCAATCAGAGCAGCCGTTTGCGATGCGATCTGTGGGCCAATGAGAGATGATCTCTCATAGATCATCTCTCATTGCCGGCTCACACAGAGACAATGTCCTGTCTCTGGAGGGGAGGAGCCCGATCTGTGTTCCTTCTTACATAGGGACATAGATCGGTCACCCCCCCAGTCACCCCCCCTCCCCCCACAGTTAGAACACACCTAGCATATACATTTAACCCCTTCCTCACCCCCTAGTGTTAACCCCTTCAATGCCAGTCACATTTATACTGTAATTAGTGCATATTTATAGCACTGATCGCAGTATAAATGTGAATGGCGCCAAAAATGTGTCAAAAGTGTCCGATGTGTCCGCCATAACGTCGCAGTACCAATAAAAATCGCAGATCGCCGCCATTTCTAGTAAAAAAAAAATAATAATTCTCTCCCCTATTTTGTAAGCGCTATAACTTTTGCGCAAACCAGTCGCTTATTGCGATTTTTTTTTTTTTTTTTACCAAAAATATGTAGAAGAATACGTATCGCCCTAAACTGAGAAAAAAAAATGTGTTTTTATTTTTAATTGGGATATTTATTATAGCAACAAGTAAAAAATATTGTATTTTTCTTCAAAATTGTCGCTCTTTTTTGTTTATAGCGCAAAAAATAAAAATCGCACAGGCGATCAAATACCACCAAAAGAAAGATCTACTTGTGGGGAAAAAAGGACGTAAATTTTGTTTGGGAGCCACGTCGCACGACCGCGCAATTGTCAGTTAAATCGACGCAGTGCCGGAAGCTGAAATTTTACCTGGGCAGGAGGGGGGTGTAAGTGCCCAGTATGCAAGTGGTTAAAGTGGTGTTCCACCCTTAAAAAAAAAATACATAATAATTTACTCACCAGAAAGGGCGGTTGCTATGCGGAACTTGCTAATCTGCCTCTTCCTTCACCGCGGCAGGTTCCTCTGATGCCAGCCATATCCACTGATTACTGCCTCATAGAAGAAGTCCCATTGGACGAGACGTACATCATGCTAGGCACAAGCCAGCAGTGAGGCCGTGGCACCAGTGGTGGGTGTTGGACAAACGTTTGTTTCGAATAAGCCTATTTTAACATCTTCGCTGTAAGTAGAAACTTGAAATGAACTCTTATGTGCTTTTAATGAATGTTGCGCAATGAGTTTGTTTTCCTCTTTCATATGATTTACCGTGTAAATGGGTTTTGGAGTTTCCTAAAGCAGGAGTAGGCAACTTTGGCGCTCCAGCTGTGGTGAAACTACAAATCCCATCATGCCTCTGCCTCTAATGCTGCATACACATGATCATTTTTCGGGTTTTTTATTCATTGAATTGGGTTTCAGAGCATTTTTCGGGTTCTGAAAAACGGGCGAAAAAAAATTCGCACATGCTCTATTTTTTCACAACGTTTTTAACGTTGTCGTTTTTCTGGTTGTAAAAAATGGTCGTGTGTAGGCTTTAACAACGTGAAAAATCTGCACATGCTCAGAAGCAAGTTATGAGCAACTTAATAAAACTAGCGTTGTAATGGAGTAAGCACATTCATCACGCTGTAACAGGCAGAAAAGCGCAAATCGTCTTTTACTAACACAAAATCAGCTAAAGCAGCCCTAAGGGTGGCGTCATCCCTTTATAGTGCCGTCATACGTGTTGTACGTCGCCGCGCTTTGGTAGAGTGTTTTTTTCACGATCGTGTGTAGGCAAGGCCGTTTTAATGATCGGGTTGAAAAAAGCATAGTTTTTTCAAGACCCTTAAAACTTTGTTTTTTATAACCAAAAAAATGATCATGTGTATGCGGCATTAGAGTCATACCTGTGATTGTCAGGGTCTTGCAATGTCTCATGGGACTTGTAGTTTCACCACAGCTGGAGGGCCGAGGTTGCCTATCCCTGCACTAAAGGATAATTGCTGTGGGGAGTTGCATCATTGGAGTCCACTAAATACGCTGAACAGTTGAGGCGGTATATACCCAAAGTGAGGGGTGATTGCTCACTGATGTACATATAGACCTTAGAAGGTCTTCAGATCTGGGAAGCAGATATATTTGCCCAATCCATCCTGTGGGGAGCACTGGGTGTTTGCATCGATTGAGATTGGAAGGACACTTTTTTCACTTTCACTTTATGGATCTGCAATTGGTTTTAGACTACATTTTATATAAGTTTATACATCTGTTCTAAAGATGGACTTTTGCCTAATGATAGATAAGGCATTGTATCACATTTACATAACAGCGCAACACGTAGATATTTAGGGTTCTTTCACACTAGCGGACCATATGTCCGCTTTTTCATCCATCCATTTGCGGATGAAAAAGGGACATACATTGGTCCCAATGTGATTGCGGGTGTTAGCGCATAAACATCCGCTGACACCCGTAATCACCCGCCTCCGCAAACATCCGATTTTGCAGACGGAAGAGAATCCTATTTTTTCTTCCATCTGCAGAGCGGATCGAATGAACACGGACACACGGTCTGTGTTCATCCGCTCCCCCATAGGTGAGAGTGGAGAAAAACAGGGCGGTCCCTGCACAGTGTGCGGAGACCGCCCTGTCATCCGACGGCTCAGCTGGGATTTACGGAGCGATCCCCGCTGAGCTTACGGACACACGGAGGCAGATGAATACTGATCCGCCCCGTGTAAAAGGGCCCTTACAGGGCAGCTATCACACATTTTGGGGCCCTTTAGACAGCTTTAGGCAGGGTCCCCCTGGAGCAGAGAAATGGGGGCCCTCCTCTCTCGCCTGCAGCAAGATTATAAGCGGAGGGGGGGTTGTGGTAGCAAAAGTGTCATATATCTCTTCTCTTCTCTCTCCTGCCGCGAGATAAGCAGGACGGGGGGTTGGTGCTGATGAAAAAAACAAGTCAAGTCAAATCTTCTTTTCTCTCTCCTGTCGGGAGTTGCATCAGGTGTATGACTAAGGCCTTTTAGGCTGAAACGTGTCAATCTTTCCTATTGCGTTTGTCTACTGTGGCTTGTCAATAAATATGTCAATTGTTTAAGAGCAACAACCGGAGTGCGAATCATCTTTTCTTCATTATTCTATGCAGCCAGTGACTGTGGATCGAGCATCCGGGAGCTCTGCTTTCCATGTGATGTATGGGTAGTAGCATTGACTTTTTTGTTTATACATCAGGTATAATGCCTATACCCCCTGATACCCCCCATTAATTACCACATGCTATCCCTGGGAGGAGGATCAGCAATTAATGTGTTTTTGCTGTCCTATAATTTATTCCACTGTAGCGGTAAATATATTAACAGTTTGGACCCTTATTGGGATTCATGATGATATGTTCTAAATTCTGAATTATTTGTAATATGTTTTGTAGAGTCAACTATAGAGTCAACTATTCCCCTGATGATGACCATACACAGGTCGAAACGCGTTGGGGAACCTACAACCTCCAGCATTCTGATATGCAACCATGTGTATAACATTGTGTAATCTTATGTACAGGCTACAGTGGAATATACCAAATTTATCGGCGTATAACACGCACAGGCGTATAACACGCACCCTAACTTTAAGAGGGAAGTTTCAGGAAAAAACCTTCCACAGCCCACTGTGTATAACACGCAAGCACAGTTTAGCCCCTATTTTCAGGGTAAAAACATGAGTGTTATACACCAATAAATACAGTATACCATTATATACCATTTGGCCAGTTTTTATATACCAGTTAAATACATGTTGTATTCTAACTACACTATGAAGTCTGTATATCTCTGAATAAATGTACTCCCTTTTTATGCTATCCATTTATATTTTTATTATACCAAATTGCTGTCCAAAGCCCCATCCGGGAAACTGTTCCTTTTTTCACAATATATCGGGGTGCAGCGAGTGAGTGAGTGAAGAACTTATATAGCGCAGCACATGCGAACTTAATCGCCTCTGGGCGCTTGTTGTTCCTTTCTCCTTTGATATCAAAAGAGATGAGTTTTGATCTTTCTTCTGAAGGCCAGCGTTTACATCTCTCCTGTATGTGTTTTTGCTTATAATGCTGTCCTATAATTTAGACAGCAATTGGCTCTGGTGAGTTTGCACTTTGTATATTTGGTGGAGCCAAGTCACCGTGGTTGATATTTTGACATTGCTGATCATCTGCACCTGTATTTTATATTTCACACAAGGACACTTTATTTAATTCTGTGGTTTATTCACCAAATTTTTTTTATTATACAATATTTCATGCACCTTTTTTACTCTTTATAGAATAATGGTATACGTATTGTTATCTATTCATGTATAGCACTGCACTGCATTATTCTTTTTATATGCATAGCAAAAACCATCTTGCAGTAACAGGCATGCATGGTGGATAACAACTGGTTTGTGCTCTATGATGGTACTTTGCAGAACGCTCCTAGTCTGATAATAGAACTTTAACACTTTTCAAATTATTTAAGGATGAGGTTGTCAAGTGTTGATTTCACAGATGACATTGGGGACATGTTGTGGGGTCAGCCAACAATCAAAGAACACTTATTTTCTACATGAAAAAAAAAGGAGGAGTGTATTTTAGAAGGAATAAAGTAAAACCATAGATCTATTTTTTATGTGTTGGGATTTTGTTGATGAAAAAGATTTTTTTTTTAGTTTGAATAGAATGGTAAAGACTTAGAAACCCTGATGGAAGAGATTCCCTTTCATTCTGTAAGGCCGCGTACACACCGGTCCGAGGAGAATGGTCCGACGGACCGTTTTCATCGGACCACCGCTGAAGTTGCCTAATGGTCTGATGTGCGTACACACCATCAGTTCAAAATCCCATCGGGCCAGAACGCGGTGACGTAGAACACAACGACGTGATGAAAAAACTAAGTTCAATGCTTCCAAGCATGCGTCAACTTGATTCTGAGCATGCGCGGGTTTTTGGTCCGATGCTTTTGTGTACTAACCATCGTTCCATTGTTTTGGTCCGAGGGACAGGTATCCATCGGACAGATTTTAAAAATTTGGTCCGATGGACAATGGTCCGATGGGCCGTACACACGATTAATTTGGTCCGATGAAATTTCATCGGACCAGTCTGATCGTGTGTACGGGGCCTAATGTTTTATGACTTAAAAAAAAACAACCAAAAAAAATTCGAACATGCTTGAATTGTTTGTGTCGTTTTTCAAAATGTCATTTTTTGTGTTATAAAAAGTGATCGTGTGTGGGCAAAACGACGTTTAAAATTACGTTTTTAAACCCGCGCATGCTCAGAAGCAAGTTATGAGACGGAGCTCCAATGGAACAGAGTGCCGTCGAACGTGGTGTACGTCACCACGCTTTGCTAGAGCATTTTGGAAAAACGATGGTGTGTATGCAACGTCGTTTTGGAAAATGAAGTTTGAAAAACGTTGTTTTGTTTCGTCACATAAAACGTTGTTTTTTTCATCACAAAAAGTGATCATGTGTACGCGGCATAAGGCTCTGTTCACATCCCAGCATCCCGGATCGCAGGCAAAATCACGGAAAATCACGTAACGTCCGTGCGATCCCTGTCACTTCCAATGGCATCCCATTGGGGATCACACGGGCATCCTGTAATTTGCCATGAATAGGGATTGTGGGCAGAATCACAGCGATTTTGCCAGCGATTTGCCCTCAGGGCTTTCACACTGGAGAGACAGCAGCGGCTGTTTCAGGTGGGTTTGCAGGCGCTATTTTTAGGTGGGGGGGTCAACGTTGTTTACTAAAACCTTAGAAACAGACTCAAATAATTACCTGGATATCAGCATTTCCCACTGCATTCATCTAGATCAGGCATAACTAAATGGCGGATCGCGGTCCGGATTGCAGACCGATGCACTGTTCCACACGGACCTGCTGTCACACCATTTATGAGCCGCCAGTCTCTGTCACTGGCTTCCTTCACATCTTTCCACCCCACACACAGCCAGAGTAGTGTCGACGATTGCAGACTGACAGCAGTTAAAGTCGGCGGAGGATGGTCTATGTGGACAGCTTTACCCTGGATGCCTGCATACTTAGATGTGCCTGTTTTTATAATAAACCATGTGAGTTGCTTAATGTTGTACCTTCATTAAATGTAACCATATTGCTACACTAAGTGCCGGTTCACACTACAGCGACATGAAAGTTGGCACGACTTTGCAAGGCAACTTTAAGTCGCCTCCAGGACAGGCAACTTTGCCAGTGGCCAATCAAACAATAATCAGCTCTGTGGGAGGGAGGGGTTTGACTGAGAAAACTATATTCTCTTGCTGTAAAGTTGCTTCAGTTAAGACAGTGATCTGACTTTGGAGGCAACTTCCATTGAAATCAATGGGTACAAGTCGCCTAGAAGTAGTACAGGAACCTTTTCTAAAGTTGGAGCAACTTCAGTAGTGTACATTAAAATGGCTCTTATTAACTTTAATGTAATTTCTCATGTCGCTCGACTTAGGGCGACACAAATCGGATTCCAAGTTGCGTTAGTGTGAACGGGCACTTAGAGGCACCTCTCTTCTCTTTTATACTCTGTAACTCCTGCTGTATTTTTATTCTAATCCATTAGTGGACAGACATGTGCATTCGTTTTCGTCCGAATTTCAGGTATTTTCGTTATCGTTTTAACAAACGATAATGAAAGCACAGAAAACGAAAACCAAAAGATCCGACATAAACAAACATAGAGAGAAAATATTTGACATAGAGAGAAAAGATTTGACATAAAGAGACATGAAGAGTCAAATTTTTTTATTTTTTTTTAAGATTCTGTCAAATCTTTTTTTTTTTTTAAACATTCGACAGACAACATAAGCCTCCAATGACAGATTCGACATAGAGAGACATGAAGAGTCATTTTTTTTTTTTTTTAAATTCTGTCAAATCTTCTTTTTTTTTGTTTTTCTTAGAACATTCGACAGACACCATAAGCCTTCAATGACAAATTCAACATAAGATTATGTCAAATCTTATATTTTTTCTCTCTTAGAACATTCGACAGACACCATAGACCTTCAATGACAGATTCAACCTTAATTTGGATTTTCGGACTAATGCATTTTTTTTTAACGAAAAACTAAATAAATAAAAACTATTTCGGGAGTTACTAAATAAATTTATTTTTCGGACGAAAACAAAATTACAAAACAAAATATTTCAGTGTGCACATGTCTATTAGTGGAGGCTTCCATTGGTGGATGGACATTTTATGGTTACACAACCCATCACATTGCTATAATCTTTTTATATGGATTATAAACTGAAGGATTCATGAATAAATGGTTGTGGAACAGATCATCTGAGTTTCCATTATTTCTTATAAAGAAAATTTGCTTTGATATTCAAATGCTTTGGATTACAAGCATGTTTCTGGAACTAATTATGCTCGAAATCCAAGGTTTTACTGTATATGGCATGTATACTGTATCTCAAAAACTAGAGCTGATAGTCAAAATATGTGTCAGTACTGGATCCCTCTAGGACCCAGCGCACTCACCTGACACAGCCTTGGCTGGGAAACACTGATTGGCCAGCTCTCCTTTAAAACACCTGTGTTTTCACCCAATCAGTGCTCGTGATAGAGTTACTCTGCTTGCCTTCTGAGATCCAGCCTGACCTGTTTATCTGTAAACTTTGTGTATGACCCGGCTTGTTTGACCCTGCTTGTTGCTTCCGATTTGGTACCTTTCGAACTCTGATTATCCGTGTATGACCCGGCTTGCCTAGACCACATCCATTGCAGTGGTGCACTACTAGCACCAGCAACACCACCAACATCCACACCTGCGGTGAACTACAAGTTCCAGCTTTCCTGCTCATCAAAACACCTACTTCAGCAGTGAACTATAAGTGCCAGCTGTCCCGCTCGTCTCAACCCTGCATCCGTGGTGAACTACAAGTCCCAGCGCTGACCTGCTTCTCAAGACCTGCTCATGGTATGTGCTCTTGTTATTGAACTATAGGCATATTAGCACACCTGAACTGTTGTCTGCTGCTAGCCTGATATGAAACCTGACATTATCACGAGCCATACATAAAAAGGGAAAACCCATCATGGATTCTGAGCAGGCTCAGATGTTTGCACAAGAACTTTGCCGTTTATCCCATCAAGTTCAGCAAATGGCCACAGAGCTCACCAAGGTGCAATCCCCTTCTACAACTGTTACAAAATCTTTATCTGAACCAAAAATTCCTTTGCCTGACCGTTTTTCTGGCGACCGTAAGGGATTCTGCAACTTTAAAAACAGCTGCAAATTATATTTCAAATTAAGGCCATCCTCTTCTGGCTCTGAAACTCAGAGAGTTCAGATCATTATCTCTCTGCTACAGGGTGACCCCCAGGCTTGGGCCTTTAACCTTGAACCAAACCATCCAGCCCTGCTAACTGTAGATGCCTTCTTTGAAGCCCTTGGGTTGCTGTACGATGATCCAGATCGTATGGCTACTGCAGAATCAACCCTGCGTAACTTAAAGCAAGGAACCACCACAGCTGAAATGTACTGCTCAGAGTTTCGCAGGTGGGCCCCAGAATCTGGCTGGAATGATGCAGCTCTCCGCAGCCAGTTCAGAATAGGTCTTTCAGATGCAATTAAGGATGCTCTGGTCAACTTCTCCTATCCACCCTCACTGGAGGAAGCTATGTGTCTAGCCATTAGAATTGATCGCCGTCAGCGAGAGAGGGGGCGAGAAAAAAATATGGCTGTGGCAAACTGTATACCTCCCTTACCACCTGACCATCCAACCTCCAGTGCCAGTTCAGTGGAAGAACCTATGCAGCTAGGCTCCACCCGGCTATCTGCCCAGGAACACACACGCCGGCGTAATATGGGACTTTGCCTGTATTGTGGCCTCAGGGGTCACATGCTCCGTTCGTGCCCTACACGTCCGGGAAACTCCCGGACCTAGGTGATTATGGGGAGGTCACCTTAGGTCTGCTTTCATCTCCCCAGGGGGACAGTCGTATACTTCTACCCAGTGTTATTCACTTTGGGACAGGGACTCATGAACTGCTGGCCTTGGTAGATTCTGGAGCTGCTGAGAATTTTATTGATAAGACTTTGATTACCTCCTTGTCCCTGGAAACTCATATGCTAGATTGCCCAGTCCGCCTAATTTCTGTGGATAACCGGCCTCTCTCACAAGACCTTGTGCTTCAGTCCACCAATCCCTTCCAGTTACAATTGGGGGCCCTGCACTGGGAGAAGATTTCATGTCTTGTCATTGACTCTCCAACCACTCCTTTGATCCTAGGCCTTCCTTGGCTTCAGAAGCACAATCCTGAAATTGACTGGCGAACAGGAAATATTCTGGCTTGGTCCAATCAGTGTAAAGAAAGTTGCATCCAGCACCCTGTTCGACTTGCTGCTTGTCAAGTGGGAATGGAACAGATTCCCCTTTGTTATAAGGACTTTCAGGATGTGTTTTCTAAAGGGAGTGCTGACACCTTACCACCTCATCGCAGTTATGACTGTCCCATTGACCTTTTGCCTGACACTACACCTCCGCGAGGGAGAGTCTTTCCATTGTCCGAACCAGAGAACCTTGCTTTGCAAGAATACATCCAGGAAAACCTGGCTAAAAGTTTCATCCGTCCCTCTACTTCTCCCGCAGGCGCAGGTTGCTTCTTTGTCCCAAAGAAGGACGGGGGTCTAAGACTTTGTGTTGACTACAGAGGTCTAAATAAAATAACCGTTCCCAATCGTTACCCTCTCCCTCTCATCACAGAGTTGTTCTCCCAAATCCAGGGAGCAAAGATTTTCTCCAAACTAGACCTAAGGGGAGCCTATAATCTAGTGCGCATCCGTGAAGGAGATGAGTGGAAGACAGCCTTTAACACCAAGGATGGCCACTACGAATGTCTTGTCATGCCTTTCGGTCTCAGGAATGCACCAGCTGTCTTTCAAAACTTTATGAATGACATTTTCCGTGACCTGTTGGGTCGCTTTATGCTTGTGTACTTGGATGATATTTCGATATATTCTCCCAATCTTGAAACGCATCAGAGGCACGTCCGCTCAGTGTTGGCCCGATTAAAGGCTCATTCCCTTTTTGTTAAGCCTGAAAAATGTTCATTTCATGTCAAACAAGTACCTTTTCTGGGCTACCTAATCTCTGACACAGGCCTAACCATGGATCCAGCCAAGATTCAGGCCATCCTAGACTGGGCATCACCTTCAGACCTGAAAGCAGTTCAGCGCTTCCTGGGCTTTGCAAATTTCTATCGGAAATTCATTAGGAATTTTGCCACCATTGCACATCCCATCACCTCTCTCACCAGGAAGTCTCAGTCTAAGTTTAAATGGACTACTGAAGTCCAGACAGCCTTCACTCAGTTGAAGAAAGCCTTTACCTCTGCACCAATTCTACGCCATCCTGTTCCTGAGCTGCCTTTTATTGTGGAGGTAGATGCATCCGAAGTAGGGGTGGGGGCGCTTATGTCACAAAAGGACCCTGTAACTGCTGCCATCCACCCCTGTGCCTTCCTGTCCCGTTAATATTTCCCAGCAGAGCGCAACTATGATATAGGCAACAGAGAACTGTTAGCCATAAAGCTAGCTTTGGAGGAATGGAGACATTGGCTGGAGGGAGCTCGCTATCCATTCATAGTTCTGACTGACCACAAAAACCTTGAATACATCCGTTCTGCTAAAAGACTGAACTCACGTCAGGCCAGGTGGTCATTGTTCTTCTCCAGATTTGACTTCACAATTTCTTATTTACCAGGGCCAAAAAATGTTAAGGCCGATGCCTTGTCTCGCAGTTTTTTATCAGAATCCCCACCTCCGCTTCCTCCACAATCCATTATCTCTGAGGACAGGATTTTGGCTTTCACCCAGACTGACATCTCTGAGGCCTTATTACCTGCACAGGCTGAAGCCCCCCCTTCCACTCCCTCTGGTATGCTTTTTGTGCCCTTGGCTCTTCGTTTGCAGGTTTTGCAGCAGGTACATGCGTCAAAGCCTGCAGCGCATCCGGGGTTTAGACAAACTTATGAGATTATCTCTCGCAACCTCTGGTGGCCATCGATTAGGCAGGATGTGCTAGCCTTTGTCCAGGCTTGTGAGGTTTGTGCCAGAAGTAAGGGCAGTACCTCTAAGCCCTCCGGTCTTCTACGTCCTCTACCAATACCTACTTGTCCCTGGACCCATTTATCTATGGACTTTATCACTGACTTGCCTCCGTCCCAGGGATGTTCCACGATCTGGGTGGTGGTAGACAGGTTCAGTAAGATGGCCCACTTTGTTCCACTTCCGAAACTGCCATCTGCTAGAGATCTGGCATCTTTATTCATTAAACATGTTTTCAGGCTCCATGGGGCACCAATTAACATTGTCTCAGACCGTGGCTCTCAGTTTATAGCCCAGTTTTGGAAGGCCCTTTGTTCTCAGCTAGGGATTAAGTTATCATATTCTTCAGCCTATCATCCCGAGACAAATGGCCAAACAGAAAGAACTAATCAGACTCTAGAGAAGATGGTACGTTGTCTGATGGCCAATGATGAGGTGGAGTGGGTCAACATCCTTCCATGGGCAGAGTTTGCCTTTAATAATTGTGCCAGCTCTTCTACAGGGACCTCTCCCTTCTTCTGTGTTTACGGGTTGCATCCTCGTGTGTGCTCCTTTGATCTTCCACCCTCTGATGTTCCAGATGCCAACACCACGATTGAAAATTTCTCCAAAATCTGGTCTGACGTCAATCGTGCTATTTCTCGTTCGGTGCAGGCTTTTAAGAAAACGGCTGATAAGAGGCGCTCAAAGGCCCCTGGATATAAAGTTGGTGACAAAGTGTGGCTATCATCCAGGAATCTGTCCCTGCATGTTCCATCCAAGAAACTTGGCCCAAAATTCATCGGGCCCTATGAGATTTCGGAGATTGTTAATCCTGTGTCCTATAGATTAAAACTCCCCCCGTCCATGCGCATTCCTAATGTCTTCCATGTTTCTTTATTGAAACCTGTTCACTCTAGTCTCCAAGTAAATGAACCAGAACCTGTAGATGTGTCGGATAGCCAGGAATATGAAGTGGCATATATTCTGGACTCCAGACGAGTACGCAATTCCTTACAATATCTAGTTCATTGGAAAGGTTTTGGTCCAGAGGATCGATCCTGGATCCCAGCTCGCGATCTCCATGCTGATCCCCTTAAGAAGAAGTTCCATCTTCGATATCCAAGTAAGCCTGGGGGTGCAGGAGCAACCCCTCGAGAAGGGGGGGTACTGTCAGTACTGGATCCCTCTAGGACCCAGCGCACTCACCTGACACAGCCTTGGCTGGGAAACACTGATTGGCCAGCTCTCCTTTAAAACACCTGTGTTTTCACCCAATCAGTGCTCGTGATAGAGTTACTCTGCTTGCCTTCTGAGATCCAGCCTGACCTGTTTATCTGTAAATGTTGTGTATGACCCGGCTTGTTTGACCCTGCTTGTTGCTTCCGATTTGGTACCTTTCGAACTCTGATTATCCGTGTATGACCCGGCTTGCCTAGACCACATCCATTGCAGTGGTGCACTACTAGCACCAGCAACACCACCAACATCCACACCTGCGGTGAACTACAAGTTCCAGCTTTCCTGCTCATCAAAACACCTACTTCAGCAGTGAACTATAAGTGCCAGCTGTCCCGCTCGTCTCAACCCTGCATCCGTGGTGAACTACAAGTCCCAGCGCTGACCTGCTTCTCAAGACCTGCTCATGGTATGTGCTCTTGTTATTGAACTATAGGCATATTAGCACACCTGAACTGTTGTCTGCTGCTAGCCTGATATGAAACCTGACAATATGGTGCCATTTTTTGGAATCAGCGGGTCAAGTATACCCAGGAACAGGTCAAGGTACCAAAACTTGTGTTGGCCTGTGTTATTGTGATAAGGCAAAATATGATTAAAATTTCCCATAGTTTTGAACTGTTAAAAACCTCTACCGGGATCATCTTTGTCCCCATTCGACAGATTTCTCTTCACCTCCTGTCCTATAGACAAAGAGGTAGACCCCCTCTTAGACAGTTGTCCTGATTGGAAGGGTTACTTATTATTCCTGCTCTGTTGAAAAAGTCAAAACTTTTAATATTTTCTTCTTTTATTCCAGGTAACAATGGTCAACAGGACAAATAGAGAGGATGTGTCAAAGACTGGAGTTCTTATCCTTCACTATAGTATACAAAAGTCAAAAGTTTAGGTAACACTTCAACATGAAGTATATTAATTTGACAAAAAAAAAAAAAAATCCTGAATATAAGCCCAGGTTCACTTTAGGGAATCATCATTTAACATTTTTAAAGGGACCCTACCAAATAGAGGAGAGCAGAACTGGTCTATAAGGCTCCTTCACCAGCTCGTGTCCATTTGCTCATCATTGAAGGCTTATGGTGTCTGTCAGATGTTCGGAGAAGATTTGACAAAGCAGCTAAACTGTACGACGCCGCAATCGTACATTTCTGGTCGAATGCTCCACCCACAAGCTATAGTAGAATTCTAATGTTGTATGATTAGTAATAATTATATTTAATAATTATTATTACTAGTCAACCAACATTAGAATTCTTCTATAGCCTATGGGCGGAGCATTTGACCATAAATGTCTACTTGCGGCGATCGTATGTTTTTAGTTGCTTCGTCGAATCTTCATGTCTCTATAATGTTGAATCTTTTCTCTCTATGTTGAATATTCTTGGACTAGAAGCGTTAGGTTAAGGTTAGGCACATTTAACCGCAGGCTCGATAGACACAGATCGCTATTGTCACCGGCATGTCGAATCTTCTATCTATATCAGGCAAGTCCAAAGTCAAGCCCGGGGGGCCAATTGCTGCCCCTGTTCCAGTTTAATGTGGCCCCCTGGTAATTTGGATATATACTGTATTTATCGGCACTGCCTCGGAGGGGACAGGGAGGGGGGACGGGTGCTGTCAAATTACTGTACATATAGGAGAATCTCATGTCTACTCAGAGACATCTGTAATAGGAAGTCCCACCTCTTGGGCTGCCACTGGACGACTCCTCTGTCATAGGAGACGGAACAATTGTATTAAAGAGGCTGCTGTGTAACCAGGCGATTCTCCTGTACGTAATCTGTTGGTGCTCATTCCGCCCCCCCCCCCTCCGAGGCTGCAGATGGACATCGATCAGGCTGCAGGTGGGCACTGATTAGGCTGCATTGATGGGCAATGACCCTTATTTTGCTTCACAGTTTTTTATTGACATTTTCTTCCCTGTACTTGCCTCCTAAAGTGAAGGTGTGTGTTATACGCCGATAAATAAGGCATATCCAAATAACAGCACATCTCTTCACCACGCACAGCCTCAAAGGCAAGATAATTCTTGTTGGGCAGTGTATTGGTGCTCAAGCAAACACACTTAGACCAAATGTTAATGATTCAAAGAATGTCAGGCAAAATGGTCAGCCCTCACGCATGTTCACTTCATCAAATCTGGCCCTCTTTGAAAAACACCCGTGATCTATATTGAACTGTTATCGCAACAAAGCGAAAATAAAGCATTTTTTTATTCCTAATTTTTCAGATTTCGGGTTTCTGCGCGTTCATTATCATTTGTTAAAATAAACAGGGAAATCCCCAAACTTCGGATGAAAATGCATTTGGTTGAAAACGAATGTCTTATGGTCATCAGGACAAATAGAGGGGATATGTCAAAGACTGGGGTTCTTATCCTTACCTACACTATAGAAAAGTCAAAGGTCTAGGTAACACTTCAACATTAAATATTTCATATTCAAATGACAAAAAATAAATAAAAGAACAAATAAAAAAAGTGTCCTGAACAAAAGCCCAAGTTCACTTTAGGGAATTGTCATTTAATATTATTAAAGGGAGCCTACCAGTTACAGGAGAGCAGAACTGGTCTATAAGGCTCCTTCACCAGCTCATGTCCATTTGGTGGATCTTCATTGGTGGCTTGCTCCTTCTAGTTAAAATGCACAATCGTACCCAACTGTCATGTTAATGATGTTAAACCTTACCACTTCATGAGTGAATTTATGTTTTGCTCAGACAGCCCCTTTAAAATTCCTTATGTCTGCTCCAGTATCTTGCTTGATTATTTCATTTCCCACATCTTGACCAAAGACTAAATGACCAGGTAAAAAATATTTAAACTCAACTTTATGTAATTTTATTTTATATACAATTTTTTTTTCCAGAAATAAAATATCTAAATGCATACAGACTTCAATGTGGTATATTTTTCAGCTTTTCAACAATACTTTAGCGGAATAAATGCTTTGTACATAATTATGTCCTTTGTTTTGTATTCATGAAGTTTACAGCTAATTCAATTAACATGAACTCTTCATAGTCCTTTGATTGTATTGAACCGATAACAAGCAGAAACATTTACTAGTTATATTAATAAGCTGCTCAAGTAACACTGGTTAAACTATATACAATACAAACCATTCATACAAATGTAGACTAGGATATTGAAGTATACAATAAATTTTCATAAAGATTTCCACCATTTGCAATTTACATGGTGTCCACAAGAAGGCTTTTGCTTCTTTAAACAGAGGGTCAGTCCTCTAAAGGCTGATTTTTCAGTTCTAGCAGTAGGTGTGATATGTTCAGTTATTTGCTTTTATATCATGAAAACTCCCATTGCGATGTTTCCTAGGTTTCTAGGTCCAACTGTCTGCCCCATCATACACATTTTTTCCACACATTTTCTTGGAGGTATCAATAAGAGTCCTCATAAAATAAAAGAAACCAGGGAACAAAGTGTGCAACCAAAACAGAATCATCTGTTTTGAATGAACCTAGCCTTTATTTAACCTATCTTTGGAAATTCAAGGGTTTTGTGGGGGTCGTCCTCACAACAATATACTTCTTCTAGATCCAGCTAAGCTGTCTCTGGAAATGAATGAAAGCTATTCCGCAACAAACATCTGCATGGTACAATAGCCAAAACTCTCTTCTCAACAGTTCAACACAGTCAATCACAGACTGTTAAAGAAGAGATTTCTAACTTTTAAACCATGGAGTCCTAAGTCTTGACGTAAGTCTTGCTTTCTACGATCAAAATAGCTAAACTGGAGTCTACAGCTGGCTGGAGCATTCCTTTTAAGTGTCTCACGTTTACATCTTCCAGCCTGAAAATTTTAAACAGCTATCCATCTTTATCTAGAGCAGGCTCAAATACCCATCATTCACTATCATTAATGTGCCTTATTTTTAGAGTTGCATTTGTTGGGTTCTTGATAATAACCTTTGTAAGCTTTCCACGATTATTACACACTTTATCTGTTTTTTCTCAGTATACTTTCCTAATATAATTTATTTTCCACTAAGTTATCCCCAGAGATAGGTATAAGCCATGTATACTGGAGCATAGCACAACAGAGTAACATCTCCATACTATGAAGTATTAAGAAAGCTTTATAAGCATGGCTAATCCTTTTGGTTCCTTGTAGATTTGTCACTCAATGTTATGGGCTGGACAATGAAATCTCTCTTAACAAGGATCTTGAAAAGCGACCACTTACAATATGTATTTTGCTTTATATCCACAGTGGGTTACATCTAGTAAATGAAATATGTAGTGATTTGGGGATAGTAAATTGCATCTGATAACTTTTCCAATATAAAAGTATTTTTTTTTTTTTTAATGTAGAGTTAAATCATTTGTAGACACATTCCAGGCAATTGATGGGACTTTCTTGGGTTAAGGATCCAGCCCGGTACTTTTATTAAATCCTTAGAGGTAAGTCTTGCATACATATTATTGTCAACCAGAAGGGAAATAAGGTGTATCACTGTGGTAGTTATAATCAGGACACACCTTTTGTACTAGTTTATAATCTGTACTATAAAATGAAATATAAATACAGATCACTTTGAAGGGTTTGGAGCATAACCAAGACACATGGCTTTGGGTTTGTTCCTGATAGCAAGTTTTTGAAGGATCATAGTTGCAAAGAGTGTTCTTGGTGGCCTTGTCAACCTTCTCATACTCAATGCGACAGTTGAAGGATTTAGAATCTTTAGCGTCGATCACCGATTGCTGGGCTATGTCAAATTCCACTATTTTGGTTGGTGGGACCAAGCTGACAGATACATTCCCCTGACCAGTGGAATTGTGTCGGAAGTAAACGCTGAAGGTTCCATTTCCATGATCTACAATTTTCCCAGTTATCAACAAATTTAGCTTCACTGTTTTGATGTTGGAATGGAAATCCCCCCATCCGAACATTTTCTTGAACTTGCCCGTCTTCACAATTGGCCTTCTTTTGGACCTAGAACGTGGTCCTTGCAGGTCTGTTGAGTTCCTCAGCCATTCCCACAGCTCTTGTTCCGTGTACGGTTCTGGAGTGTCATATCTCATATCCAAGGAGGTTTGGTTATCTTTGCCATGAAAAGTCTGTGAAAGGAGTCGACTTATAGACAAGTCCTTGCTACTTTCTGTCCATATATGTTTAAGTGTGGATATGGATCCTCCTGGTTTTAAACTTCCACTTTTTCCAACACCTGATATATTAGCACACAACACCTGCAGAGAGAAAAGGTACCAAGTATGAAAAAGGATGTTCAAAATAATATTAAATATAACAATGAGATTAAATATTTAACATGGAATACTTTAGCTACAAGAAGCCAACATTTAATTTTATTTACATTTAGAGATGAGCAGATCTATGAACTCAAATTGTAATTTAGAAAAGACTTGCCAGAATTGGCTACTCCAGTCTGTCAGATGAACCCACCCACCACTGTCAAGTCTTGGTATGTGAGCTATCAATAGGATACTTTGTACAGGTTCACTACAGTACCTCTGGATCTGTGGGTTTCCCAGTTTAATTTTGATCATGTATCTCTTTAAAAAGGTACTGAAAAGTACTCATTGATCTGCCACAAGTCCATTGTGCTCCTAATGTACACTTTGGGCTGACAAAACAGTGCTTCTCCTGCATTGAAATCTCAACATGCAATGTCAGCTACCTGCTGGACTACAGAACTCGTACTATACCCTTAACTCTAAGTCCTACTTTATACACATGCATTTCCTTCTCAGCAAAACAGGTCAGTCTAACATGATCAGGGCTGCTGTTAGAAATCATGGGGCCCCATACAGCCTGCCTGACAGCCCCTCCCCCTCATTTATTTGTTACATGTTTTTTACTGCATTGGTGGGGGGGGCCTTAGGTAAAATATTAGAAGTGTCAACAGCCTCAGCTGCACTGGACAGTGAATGAATAGTTTACTATGCTTCATTGATGAATCAGTAAGTGATCTGTGCCAATTGCTCACTGTGTTCATTCAGGAAAGTATGGGGCTGGTAAATAGGACATATTTAATGCACACTCCTGCTGTCCATCCTGAAACATCCCCCAGTGTGTCCTCAGCAGCTGCTGATGGGAGAGGAGAGGGGGGAAGCTGGCAATTCTGCAGAGAAGGGGGCACACAGGGAGCCCCGGACAGCAGGGTTTTGGGACGCAGATACCAATCCCCCTGCAGTGCAGCCAGAGGAAGAAAAAGGAGGAGAAGATGGCAGAGCTGCAGTGGGAGCCACAAGACTTTACAATAAGGCAATACAACCATTGCTCCTGCTCAGCAGGTGCCTGGGTCCCTCTTTTGAACTGATGGGGTCTGGGCCTGGTACAGCAGGGCTGGCTGTACTGCCTTATCAGCGACCCTACTTACTATACTTAATCTTTTCCTACTCCCACTGTAAGAGAAAGATCTTTTACTTTCCTATTCTGAGGGCGCTCCAGATCAATCACATGGTCATGTCCTAGCATTGGCTTCTGTGAAGAGGAGAGATGGTGGGCAATGGCTGCAGAGCCTGAACAATGACATCACCCATAGGCTTACTGTGGGTTAACCACTGTCCTCCTCTACACTGAAACTGGCAGTGGGGCCCGATCATGTGACCTGACCAGAGCGCCCTCAGAATAGGTAAGTATACCCATCCTTTCTTTTCACTGGGTAGATAGAATGGGCTTAGAATGGGGTTGGGATTAGATTTAAATATAGTTAGTTTTTAACTGAACTACCACTTTAAATTTCAACAACCTCCTCACACACTGTGGATAGAAAAGTGACTCCTGGGAGATGTAGTTCTGGGGGCATATCTACATCAGTAGGAACTGAGCTCCCAGGACCCGCACCTGTAAGAAATTTACAGGTAAGGCAGTCAGGCAAATAGCATGATTTGGAAGGAGGCCAGCAATTGGTGATAGTCCTTCTCTTCCCAAGCATTCACATTAGTATTGATAAAAGGTTCCCTAAAACCTAGCCTATCCAAAACCCTAACAACATTTTCTAATACGTAACAGAATGAAGAATGTACTTATTATTTACATTTAAGGTCTTAACACTTAAAGCAGAGGTCCGGTTAAAAAAATAAAAAAAATAAAAGTCAGCAGCTACCAACACTGTAGCTGCTGACCTTAAAAAAAGGAGACTTACCTGTCCAGGGTGCCCGCGATGACGGCAGCCAAAGCCGAGCAAATAACATTAGGGTCTCGGCTGCCCCGCCGCCATCCTCATCACCGATTCCCTACTCCGCATGCACGAGCCGTGCAGCGCGACGTGAATAGATGATGTCTCCTGGGACACACACAAGGTCCCAGAAGACACCGCTCCCCGATTCCACAAGAGGCAGCTGAGGAGCAGAAGAAAGAAGACGGACCGCGGATCAGGAAGTGGCAGATTAGGATGATCTGCCTAGCAACAGGCACTTCAGGTATGTATAAAAAATAATTATTGATGGAGCTCCGCTTTACATACAAGAGGTAATGCACTGCTATTTTTGCACACATATAAAACTCTAAATGTTTGCCAAATATACAGCATTTCTGGTCAAACCTTTACCCATGAAAACGTGATAAAAAATAATATTCTTTAGAAAGGAACACACATTCTACATTAATAAGTATGCTGGCAAAGTTAGTGTGTGCTGTAAACTGTCACCACTTTTGGCGGCGCTACAGCGCCGTTTAAGCAAAAGAGGGGTTAAAAGTGCCCTTTTTGCAGCGGCTTTCGGAGTGCTTTTCAGGCACTTTGGAAGCGCTGCCCTATCATTCCAATGGGCAGGGCATTTGGGAGTGCTAAATACAGTGCTCCCAAACCGCCCTAATAGATGCTACTTGCAGGACGTTTCTTAACCACTTAAGACCTGGACCAAAATGCAGGTAAAGGACCTTGCCCCTTTTTGCCTTTCGGCACTGCGTCGTTTTAACTGACAATTGCGTGGTCGTGCGACGTGGCTCCCAAACAAAATTTGCGTCCTTTTTTCCCCACAAATAGAGCTTTCTTTTGGTGGTATTTGATCACCTCTGCGGTTTTTATTTTTTGCGCTATAAACAAAAATAGAGCAACAATTTAAAAAAAAAATCTATATTTTTTACTTTTTGCTATAATAAATATCCCCCAAAAATATATATAAAAAACATTTTTTTTCCTGAGTTTAGGCCGATACGTATTCTTCTACATATTTTTGGTAAAAAAAATCACAATAAGCGTTTATCGGTTGGTTTTCGCAAAATGTATAGCGTTTACAAAATAAGGGATAGTTTTATTGCATTTTTATAAAAAAATTTTTTTTACTACTAATAGCGGTGATCAGCGATTTTTTTCGTGACTGCGACGTTATGGCGGACACTTCGGACAATTTTGACACATTTTTGGGGCAATTGTCATTTTCACAGCAAAAAATGCATTTAAATTGCATTGTTTACTGTGGAAATGACAGTTGCAGTTTGGGAGTTAACCACAGGGGGCGCTGTGAATTTGAGTGTTCCCTGTGTGTGTGTTTACAACTGTAGGGGGGTGTGGCTGTAGGTGTGACATCATCGATCGCGTCCCCCTATTACAGGGATGACGCGATCGATGCTGCGGCCACAGTGAAGCACGGGGAAGCCGTGTTTACACACAGCTCTCCCCGTTCTTCAGCTCCAGGGACGGATCGCCGCACTGCAGCGGCGATCGGGTCCGCGAATCCTGCTGTCCCGTTCCTGGAGCTTCGGACCGGGTCACGGGAGTGCGCCGCGGGTGCGCGCCCGTGACCCACGGCTGGGTACTAAAATCAACGTATATATACGTTGATGTGCCCAGCCGTGCCATTCTGCCGACGTATATGTGCAGTAGGCGGTCCTTAAGTGGTTAACATCCGCAAGCGCACTGCTCCAGTGTGAATAGTCACACTGAAATGAATGGGAAGGGGTTTTCAGATGCTTTACATGCGTTATTTCTAGCGCTAAAACATCTAAAAACCGCCTCAGTGTGAAAGGGGTCTTAAGCTGGAGAGTGTAAAATCTGGTGCAGCTGTGCATGATAGCCAATCAGCTTCTAATGTCACCTTGTTCAATTATGCTTTGGCAATAAAACCTGAAAGCTGATTGGTTGCTACTGTATGTAGAGCTGCACCAGATTTTGCACTTTCTAGTTTTAGTAAATAAATAGGTGGCCCGAGCGGAAGTAGGTACCTGGCAAAACTAGGTACCTGCTCACCCCCCCCCCCCCCCACAAAAAAAATGACATGCCAAATGTGGCATAGAAGGGGGCAAGGAGTGCTTGAAGCAGAACTTCCACTTTTGGGTGGAACTTCACTTTAATTTTCATACTACAATTCCACTTAAAATGGTTAAAATCCCTGTAAGGTTTTTTTCCCCTGTCTGTTTCCATTTACGGAGGTTTTTCTTTTCTTCCTGTCCTGGAGAAACAACATGGAGTTAAATTAAATCCCTCCAAAGTGATTAGGTGTCCAATGGAAGATTATCCCTTCCTTCATGTTCTGGTGACAACTGCAATATTTTGCATTTACAGTGACATTCTGTCCCTTATGACAGTGGTTACCAAGACAGGTAGAGATTAACCACTTAACCCCCGGACCATATTGCTGCCCAAAGACCAGAGCACTTTTTGCGATTCGGCACTGCGTCACTTTAACTGACAATTGCGCGGTCGTGCCACTTGGCTCCCAAACAAAATTGGCGTCCTTTTTTTCCCCCACAAATAGAGCTTCCTTTTGGTGGTATTTGATCACCTCTGCAGGTTTTATTTTTTGCGCTATAAACAAAAATAGAGCGACAATTTTGAAAAAAAAATTTTTTTTTTTTTTTGCTGTAATAAATATCCCCCAAAAATATATAAAAACACTTTTTTCCCTCAGTTTAGGCCGATACTTATTCTTCTACATATTTTTCATTAAAAAAAAATCGCAATAAGCGTTTATTGATTGGTTTGCGCAAAAGTTATAGCGTTTACAAAATAGGGGGTATTTTTATGGCATTTTTATTAATATTTTTTTTTTACTAGTAACGGCGGCGATCAGCGATTTTTTTCGGTACTGCGACATAATGGCGGACACTTCGGGCACTTTTGACACATTTTTGGGACCATTGGCATTTTTATAGCGATCAGTGCTATAAAAAATGCATTGGATTACTATAAAGATGCCACTGGCAGTGAAGGGGTTAACACTAGGGGGCAGGGAAGGGGTTAAGTATGTTCCTGGGTGTGTTCTAACTGTATGGGGGGGTTGACTAACATGGGGAAATCACTGATCTTCTGTTCATACATTGTATGAACAGAAGATCAGCATTTCCCCCCCCCCCCCGACAGGACCAGGAGCTCCCGGTCCCCACTCTGTAACCACCAATCGCAGGTGCCCAGAGGCGATCGTGCCTGCCAGGCACGCGCACGGGACTTGGAGGCGAGCGGAGGCGCGTGCGCGCCCCTAGTGGCCTGTGAGAAAGCCGACGTAGAGCTACGGGCTCTCGCGCAGGGGAGCCAACCTGCCGCCGTAAAACGATGGCGGCAGGTCGGCAAGTAGTTAATAAGCTCCTCCGCAGGGACAAAAATACACAAACGGTCACTGGCGCTAGGAGGGATATAGGCCGGTCAATGAGGCAAAAACAAACCCTATAGTGATTACTGTAGAGGGTATCATATAGACCAGGGGTCTTCAAACTACGGACCTCCAGTTGTTCAGGAACTACAATTCCCATCATGCCTAGTCATGTCTGTGAATGTCAGTGTGTTACAATGCCTCATGGGATGTGTAGTTCTACCACAGCTGGAGGGCCGTAGTTTGAGGATCCCTGATATAGACAGTTCAGTGCAGCAGGAATGACGGTACCCGGAAGTACCCAACACAAGTAATATACACAAAACAAGTCCGCGCTCTTAAATGTCTGTAAAATATATATAAAATATATAAGCCCAATGTTGTTGGGATAAAAGAAAATAATCATATAAATATAGAGAAAAAAGAATCCATTTATTGCAGACAATAATCCTATATGGACTGTTTCTCCCTTGTTTTTAGAAGTGAACCTTCCGCAGGGATGCCAATAAAACCTCTTAAAGGCATATCTGATGCCGCGTACACACGATTAATTTTGGGGTTGTAAAAAATGACGTTTTTTTTTAATGTCATTAACCTCCCTGGCGGTATGATTCTGTCTGGAATTACGTACCAAAAGCGGTACAATTATTTTGCATGGAAATTCTGCGTTTTATACTGTAGGCCTGCAATTCTTAGGAATAACTCACTTAAATTTGTCCAAACAAGAGTCTAATAGACATCTCTGGTATGATAAAGTTTGAAACACAAAATTATAATATAATAAATAACTATAAATAATTATAACAAATAATAATGTAATTATAATAAAAATGATTCACTAATGTAATCAAATCAAAATCACTGAAATTTGCTCAGTTGCAGAATTGTCGCTGTCATTACTTTTATTTTTTTATGACGAATTTCCCCACAAATCGCTATCGCTCAATTCTGAAAGTGATTATCATTTATTATCACTGTTTTCCAGCTGCTCTAAAATCACTTTTGACATAAAGGGACACCTTTGGTTGCTATGGACAATCTCCAGTTTGCAGGCACAAAAAAAATGTTTTTATTATATAAAAGTACATGTAGGACACTGGGCAGACCACTAGGGACAAGGGGGGGGGGGTGTATTTTTTTACATACAGTATTGTAATCTATAAGATTACAGTATTCTGTATGTAATGTGTTTGTTTACTTTTTTGAATTTGCCGCCGGTCTCCGCTCCCGTGCGCCGTTACGTCGCAGGGAACGGTGATCGGCGGCGCGCGGGCACTGTGTGAGTCGAATGGAGGACGCCCCTCGCTCACAGAGCGTGGATGCATCGCTGGATCCAGGGACAAGGTAAGTACAGTACCCCGCCTGGATACAAGGTAAGTCAGCGCGCGCTGCAGGCTCTGCATATTCACCCCGAGTGTGACTCGGGGTTACCGATTTTTGCATTAAAAATCCACCCCGAGTCACGCTCGGGGATACCGCTAAGGGGGTTGAAAATGATTGTGTGTGGGCTTCAGAGCATTTTTCGGCTTCTGAAAATGGTGGTGCGTGGGCTTTAACGACGCGCATGCTCAGAAGCAAGTTATGAGACGGGAGCGCTAGTTCTGGTAAAACTACCGTTTGTACTAGAGTAAGCACATTCGTCACGCTGTAACAGACTGAAAAGCGCGAATCGTCTTTTACTAAAACGAAATCAGCTAAAGCAGCAGAAATGTTATCACTCATCCCTTTGCTGAAAAAAAAAGTTCATATGACAAAATAAACAGTAAAAAACAGACAGCAGGAACAGAAAAAGCATTCTGCAAAAATGCTGGAAGACGGTAAGCCAGAAAGCCATAAGTATCTCAACTTGGAAAATCCCTTTAAATGTCCCGTTTAAAGGGATTGTGCACAGCTGTTCTTCTCGCACAGAGGAAGTATTCTGATACCGGAATTATAACTGTTAGAATTGGGGCTATTCTAGTATAAAAATAGCTATTAGTGCCAGCAAATCATCCTCTGGATTCCGACCCATAGAGAATTCTGATATTCTTAAGAAAACTGAATATATTCCTTGTACGAAGCTCAAATCAAATAATGGAAGAATCTATTACAGCTTCTGTCAGGCCTACATTTTAGAAGAACTGACAGTGAATGTTGAAGGAGCGGCTGAGTCTTCAGAGCATTGGGATCACTTTGATGCCGTACGCATAAAAAGAGCTTTCCTTTCCAGGCTCCTACTTGCTGTCTTATCCTTATGAAGGGATTTGCAACCTAATCTCTTATAATGGGACTTAATGCAATACAAATGTACGGAAATTCTGGCAGCTCTGAGGATGGAGATGATGTGCGGTACGAATTAACAATTTGGGCAACTAAAATCGGGGCGTATAAAACAAGTGTAAAATAATGTACGTGCATCAATACACGAGGCTAATGAGAACACGAATTAGGAGAGCCGGTCTTTTGTTTTCTACTAAATATCGAGTGCCAAATGTACTCAACGTCTAATACACATTTACATAGCTGTCAATTATCCTTGTTCAGCAGGAATAGTGCCATATTTTTAAAGCAAATCTATAGAGCTTTAAAGTTTCTTAGACATAAGAAAAAAGTAGAACCGTGGCCAGGCTCTGGACATTTTGGATAGCGTACTATTGCCATCTGTGTCCCATTGAGGAGATTGTCCTTCACTTAGTGTCCAATAGAAAGTGTGTAGGCAGGTGTGGTCCACTTTCTCCATGGCAGGTGGCACTCAGAGGAAATCAATAGGAACATGATGGCTCCTATATGGTTTCCTGGGTCACTGGAGCAGCGATCCAGTTAGATGCTGGCCAGACACGTGACTCTGGTGGCCATCTGAGGCCGCGTACAAATGACCGGTCCATCCGATTAGAATGGTCCGACAGACTGATGTGCGTACACACCATCAGTTCAAAAACCGATCGAGTCCAACGTGGTGACGTAAAACACAACAACGTGCAGAGAAAAATTAAGTTCAATGCTTCCAAGCTTGTGTCGACTTGATTCTGAGCATGCACAGGTTTTGAACCGATGCTTTTGGGTACTAACCATTGGTTTTGACCGATCGGGAGCTGTCCATCGGTCCGATTTTAAAGCGTGTTCTACATTTTTGGACTGAAGGACAACAGACTGATGGGGCATACACGCAGTCGGTTTGGACCGATGAAACTGAACTTCAGTCCGTTTTCATCGGTTTGGACTGATCGTGTGTACGCGGCCTCAGATGTGGCATAGTCTATTTAAGGGTGGGCACTGTAGGGACAGGTCATCCATCGGTTAGGGACAGTGTTAGGCCGCATACACACGATCAGACCGGTCCGATGAAACTGGTCTGCAGACCAGTTTCATCGGACCAGTTCGATGGTGTGTACGGCCCATCAGACCGTTGTCCTTCAGACCAAAGTTTTAAAACCTGCTTCAAAATCTGTCCGACGGACACCTGTCTGTCAGACAGGTTCGATGGTTCGTATGCAAAATCATCAGACCTAAAACCTGCGCATGCTCAGAATCAAGTCGACGCATGCTTGGAAGCATTGAACTTCGTTTTTTCAGCATGTCGTTGTGTTCTACGTCACCGCGTTCTGGTCTGGTCGGATTTTTGGTCCAAACCATCAGACCACTTCTGTCGGACCAGTTTCATCAGACCGGTCTGATCATGTGTACGTGGCCTTAGTGGTGGGAAAAGGTTCCCGACAAGGATGGAAAGCATCGGAATTCATCACTTTCCTGGAAACCTCGCTGCTTGGGCTCGGACCTGCCAGGCCACACTCCACCCCTTGAGATAGACGCTGTCAACTAGACTGAAACCTGCTCTATTCACATAAATGTGTTTAGTTTAGGGCTATTACTAATTACAATTTTCGTGTTAGATTAATCTTTTTTTTTTTTTTTTTATCGATTAATCGACTAATTTTGATTAATGATAACGCACATACAGATCCAACTACTTTTAGCTGATCTCCTTGCATTGCAACTCTGCATTAGTCAGTGGTAAATGTAGTATACACTATATACAATCACACAACACTAGATAGTTTCCACAATCCATGACTTAACTTCACAGTTCACACAAATACATTTTAAATTCAAACTGCAGCACTGACATAAGTAATTTTTTCTTATTAAACTTTAAGAAAAACATAGAAAGTTAGTTTAAATTTAATTATAAAACGTATGTAGTACATTGACTGTCAGTCACTTTATAGTAGGCAAGTAGGCATCATTTTAGCCAGTCACACAGACATACCAGAGTGTTTACATGCTCTGGAAGCAGACATGATCACATTTTATTGACAATATACCCTGAAGAACTGAACAGTCTTTCACACGGAACAGTTGCCGATACACAAAGAATTGTCTGCACAAAACTGCTTAGGACAGGAAAACAATGGTTATTTTTGCCCCCTTCCCCTGATGGAGCCTGATGCATCCTCCTGCTCCACAGATGCAAAGGTACCTCAATCCAATGGGTACAGCATGGTAAGTCTCACTGTCCAGGCTGTCTGGTGACGTCAAGAATTTTAATCAATCAAAAAAATTCAAGATTAATCGAGGAATTAATCTTTAATTTCCCCAACCCTAGTTTAGTTAAATTAGTTTCATTAATTTAATTTGTTTTCCGAATTTGTTTTGTTTATTCGTCTTCAAATCAATTCAAAACATTTTCATATCAATTTCGAATAGTTTTCCAATTTGCAAAAAGAATAAAATAGAATAGAAAATACTATTTAAGAAAGTATTTAACTATTTAAGGGTGGGCACTGTAGGGACAGGTCATCCGTCAGTTAGGGACAGTGTTAGCGGTGGGAAAAGGTTCCCGACAAGGAGGGAAAGCATCGGAATTCATCACTTTCCTGGAAACCTCCATGCTTGGGCTCGGACCAGCCACGCCGCACCCCACCCCTCGACACGCTGTCAACTGTTTTCAAATCGATTAGAAACGTTTTCAAAAGAATTTTGTATAGTTTTCCAATTTACAAAAAGAATAAAATAGAATAGAAAATAAAGCAATAGAACGCAAATTTCGACACGCTGTCAACTAGACTGAAACCTGCTCTATTCACATAAATTTGTTTAGTAAAATTTGTTTCATTCATTTAATTTGTTTTCAGAATTTGTTTTGTTTATTTGTTTTCAAATCGATTAGAAACGTTTTCAAAAGAATTTTGAATAGTTTTCCAATTTACAAAAAGAATAAAATAGAATAGAAAATAAAGCAATAGAACGCAATTTTTTAAAAAAAATACTATTCTCTTCCTTTATTTTCTATTTTATTTTATTCTCTTTGGAAATGGGAAAACTATTCTAATTCGGAAATTCTGCTACATCTAAATTTTCTAATAATAAAAATTTGTCCGAACTTAGATTCAGAACATAACAAACTGCACACGCTCTATGCTCTGCTATACGCTGCTTTCATCTGTGAGTGTTTCCCGGTTGGGCCTCCTTCCACCTGGCTTGTTGTGAACTGTTGTACTTTGACTTCAACACAAGTCTTTCAACTGCATCTAGACCGAGTGTCACAGCACCACGTTGCACACACTCACAAGTGAAGAAGAACTCCGTCCAAAGTGAGGGAATCCTAGTATGTCGGCAGAACTAGTGTCCAGATTGGAAGATATCCTCTCTAATATTTTTCTGGTCAAGGGAGGTGAATGTAAAGGAGCGCCCAAAAAGCAGTAGTTGTGAAATGAACCGCTTTATTTGGAGTACAGATGGTACAAAATAGCAAACGCAGTCCCAGCTGTCGGTCGGACATACCTACAGTAGACCTGATGCTCAGGTCCCAAACAGGGACTTATAGAGGAAGGGGGAGCTCTATGTCCCCCGAAACGTGTTGTCTATATTCTACCATATGTACTCCAAATAAAGTGGTTTATTTCACAACTACTGCATTTCGGGCACTCCTTTACATTCACCTCGTTTGATCACTACGGGAGCGACCACTTGGTGGCACCCTGAGGTAGCAGCCCATACCCATAACAAGGTTTACCACCTTCACAAAACAGTCGGGCATCAAACTCTGGAAAGAAACCTTTCTTACCTTACCCTTTGGACCTCCTAACTACAATTAGCCAAGTCAGTCCAGCACAATCTCTATCCTTCAAGAATACATTATTGTTCTGGTGTCAACCCAACATTTTTGTTTTGTTTTTTTACTTTCACTTTCTATGATATCAGTAAATAGGACAAATAGAGACAGTGATAGGAACAGTAAATCTCCCTAACGGAAGGCAAACTTTTGGCCACCTAGGAGGAGGAGGGAGGTGACGCAGAGGAAGCCGTGCCGTTGTGAAAACGAGGAAGGAGGAGACAAATGAATATTCATTATTGTCACACTGAATCTCCTCCTGGCCAATCAGGAAGCAGCTGAAAGGAGAGGCGATCCCATTGGATGCCTAGAAGGAAGAGGGAGGAGACGCAGGGGAAGCCGCGCCACCGCGAAGCCGAGGAACGAGGAGACCCTGCCTGACCTAGATGGAGTAAGTTCAGTGACCGATCGGGAGTGTGGAAGATTAGACTGACCGACCAACCAATGGGGGGTGTCAGCGGACAGATGGATTGCTGCCCCCCGCTAAAAAATACCATTACCTGCCACTGATGTATGGTATAGCATCTTTAGCAGTCGAAGAGTTACCACCAAACTCAAGCTGATACAATGCACCGTGTGATCAAACATTCCTTTAATCGGAAATTAAAATTTGTGGGGGATGGGTTAACAGCCTGCAATGAATACAATCCCCTCACTGTCTCATTCCCAGCTTGTAATGAGAAAATCAATCTACAAATAAGCTGTATCGGCACTTTTTTTTTTTAATACTCCTGAAAGCAAGACTCTGCTACAATTTCATGTTCCGATACATAAAACAATTTATTTTTATTTTTTTAAAGGTTCTGCAGACGTGTTTTCTATTTCGTCACTTAGTGGCGTGCCGCCTATACAGAATGCCATTGCGTATATTTGGTGTTTCTAAAATAAAAAAAGAACTTTCCCGTGAAACAACACTTCAAATTATCAGACACTCTTATCATCTCTCTCGCAATTTATCAATTTTCCGAGTCAAATGAAAAATGACTTTTCAGAAATGCCATATCCCTGGCAGACTACTCCACCTGAGGATCATTCATCAATGCTTCATTGAAAATAAGAAATCTATTTTAGAACATGCTGGATTGATGTACGAGTCCAGTCCCTCTCAGTGCCACGCTTTGCTTTCATGTCAGACTATTCAAATGGCTTAAGTCAATTTCCTAGAGACACTTAACTTCATTAGATCTACTTTTTAGGGTATTAGCCTGTCGGTTAAAATAGCGTACATAGCGGATAGGCCATCGCTTAATACAAACCCTTGAGAATTCGGCTGGGAATATTGATATTCTCAGCACAATTGCCGAAGTTAATGGCCAGACCACCTGACTCAGTATGAAGGAAGCTAATGCAAGTATGTTCATCCATTTAGTGTGCAATCCTTTATTATGGAGAAACAATGGGGCAGATTCACAGAGAAATGGATTATCGTAGCGTATCAGAAATACACTACGCCGCCGTTTTTTACCTTGCTCTACGTGGAATTCAGGTAGATTTTCTACGGTAAACGACGGCGGCGTAGTGTATTTCTCCCGTCGCAATCCATCTGCGCGAGTAGGGGGCGTGAAACATTTAAATTAGGCGCGTTCCCGCGGCGATCGATCTGCGCATGCTCCGTTCGCAAATTTCCCACCGTGCATTGCGCGAAATCACGTCGTGACGTCATTCGTTGTTTATGTAGCGTACTTTACGGGCGATCCACGTCCCGACGAGTTACGTAAACAAAAAAAAAATTAAATAAATTCGAAGCGGGAACGACGGCCATACTTAACATGGGCTACGTAAAGTTAGAGCAGCAAAAAGCTGCTCTAACATTACGTAGTAAAAAATAGACGAAAACGATTGCGACGCCCGCTCGTATGTTCGTGAATCCCCGTAAAAACACATTTGCATATCCCGACGCATCAAAACGACGCAAACTCCTCCCAGCGGCCGCAAATAGATGGCAGCGTAGATCCGAAGGCTTACGAAGACGTAAGCCTCTCGGATCGAAGCCCGAAGCCGGCGTATCATGGTTTGAGAATTCAAACTAGTGATACGCCGCGCGAAATTTGAAATTACTCCTGTCTAACACCAGTTAGACAGGCGTAATTGTTTTGTGAATCTGCCCCAATATATATATATATATATATATATATATATATATATATATATATATATATATAAAAAAATTCCTTATAGCAATTTCAGTGCTTAAATTGTAACTTTGCTTTTAAAAAAAATATATAGCAAATAAAAAAAGCAATTGCTACACAAGCCATGTTGTAATTTAACATTGAGAAAAATTATGTTTGCTTTTCGCTTTCCGGCCGCTGTAATTTTTTTTGTAACATTCAATTCACTTTGGCAACCTGAAGGTGTTCTGTACACCGTTGTACCCAGTGTAGCAGAACGGCCCCAAAAATGTCATTTCTGGCTTACTTGATGGGCCTAATGTATTATCATTAACCCCCTTAGCGGTGATCCCGAGCGTGAATCGGGGTGGATTTTCTGTGCAATTATCGGTAACCCCGAGTCACGCTCGGGGTAGCTGTGCAGAGCCTGCAGCCCGCGCTAGCTAACCTTTTCCAGGCAGGGTATTATTGTACTTACCTTGTCCCTGGATCCAGCGATGCATCCGCGCTGTGTGACCGAGCGGCGTCCTCCATTCGATTCACACAGTGCATGCGTGCCACCGATCTCCGTTCCCTGCGACGTTACGACGCACGGGGGCGGAGACCGGCGACAAATTCAAAAAAGTAAACAAACACATTACATACAGTATACTGTAATCTTATAGATTACAGTACTGTATGTAAAAAATACACACCCCCCTTGTCCCTAGTGGTCTGCCCAGTGTCCTATATGCACTTTTATATAATAAAAACATTTTTTTTGTGCCTGCAAACTGTAGATTGTCCATAGCAACCAAAAGTGTCCCTTTATGTCAAAAATGGTTTTAGAGCAGCTAGAAAACAGTGATAATAAATTATAATCACTTGCAGAATTGAGCGATAGCGATTTGTGGGGAAATCCATCATAAAAAAATAAAAGTAATGACAGCGACAATTCTGCAACTCAGCAAATTTCAGTGTTTTTGATTTGGTTACATTATTGAATATTTTTTATTATAATTACATTATCATTTGTTATAATTATTTATAGTTATTTATTATATTAAAATTTTATGATTTTGTGTTTCAAACTTTATCATACCCGGGATGTCTACTAGACTCGTGTTTGGAAAGATTTAAGTGAGTTATTCCTAAGAATTGCAGGCCTACAGTATAAAATGCCAAATGTTCATGCACAATAATTGTACCGCTTTTGGTACGTAATTCCAGACAGAATCATACCGTCAGGGAGGTTAACCACTTAAACTCCAGAAAATGTACCCCTGTGATTGACCTCCGTGCTCAAGATGAGTCTTTCCACCGCAAAAATTTCCTCTGTGCGGTTCCAGCACAATCCAAGGTCCCTTAGCCCACCCAGTCACTTTGTCGAAGCATCAGTGTAGGGTAAAACAACAGACTCTTTATTCAAACACATGTAACAACAGATATAACACTGAGAGACAATCCCCCCTCTCTTTGAGCAATAAGGGACACACAGGTACCGTTTATACTCAAGTATAAGCCGAGTTTTCCAGCACAATTTTTTGTGCTGGAATTGCCCCCCTCGGCTTATACTCGAGTCACCTTTTTGCGCCTGATCTCCCGGAATTTGGGGACCCGGTACCGGCCGGCCGTAGGTCCCCTGGAACCAAAACCAGTCACACATGTTGCCCCTCTACAAGTGTGCAAAGTTTGTTGTCCGGGGGCCTACGGCCGGGAAGCACCGATTTTTCAAAGCCAAGCACCCCTTCCATAGACTCCCATGTTAAACATCAGTCTAGTCATGGACACAGTGAGGCATGGGCAAAGTGAGGCATGGGCAAAGTGAGGCATGGGCATAGTGAGGCATGGGCACAGTGAGGCATGGGCACAGTGAGGCATGGACACAGCGAGGCATGGGCACAGTATGGCATGGGCACAGTGAGGCATGGACACAGCGAGGCATGGGCACAGGGAGGCATGGACACAGGGAGGCATAGGCACAGGAAAGCATGGACACAGTGAGGACCCTCAGCTTATACTCGAGTCAATATGTTTTCCCATTTTTTGTGGTAAAAATTATGTGCCTCGGCTTATATTAGGGATGGCTTATACTCGAATATATACGGTAAATCAAACATTTCACCAAGCTCATACAATAGTCCAGCAGTTGGAAAGATGAAATTTACCTTCATATATTTTTGGAGGGATATTGTTCAGTAATGTTACTGCCCAAAGTGAAAAAGCCCCTTCATTGCTTCAGCACAAACCACACACACAGAATCCAGTACAACAGTGTCGAAAGGAAATGCTGAGAAATGTGTGGTTGTACGGTAAGTTGGGTTAGGCAGACCCAACTGGGGTTCTCATTCACCCTGTACCCCTAATAGACAAAGGGGTAACTTACGCATAGGAGGGGCCGGGGGAGCGGCACAAGGAGCTTAGAGTGCTATCCAAGGTAAGCTGGGTTCCGCCAGCGCCCCCCCCCCCCCCACACACACACACACACAAAGTGAATCCTGTCACAAGCCTCTTCATGACCAGGCCATTATTTGCGATAAGGCACTGCGTTTATTTAACTGAAAATTGAGCAGTCATGTGACGCTGTACCCAAATACAATTTATTTCCTTTTTCCCTTACAAATAGAGATTTCTTTTGGTGTTATTTGATCCCCTCTGTGGTTTTTATTTTTTGCACTATAAACAAAAAAAGAACGGCAATTTTGAAAAACATTTTTTTTCCCTATAGGTAAGCCTATAATAATGCTAACCCAGGGATCTTCAAACTACGGCCCTCCAGCTGTTGTGGAACTACACATCCCATGAGGCATTGCAAGACATTCACTGACATGACTAGGCATCATAGGGATTGTAGTTCCTGAACAACTGGAGGGCCATAGTTTGAGGACCCCTGGGCTAACCTATGTGTACTGTAAATATCTCCTAAACGTGCACCATTTAGGAAATATTTACTTTAGATGCCGCCGGTGACATCACCAGCATATGTGCTCTGAAGTAATGCCCCCCCGTGCCGTTCCTTTAGAGCCGTGCCATAAACAACGACTCCTTCACGCATGCAAAGGAGTTACATCATCGCCGGCTCGGCCATTCATATTGCCAAAGCCCACAAACCCAGAAGAAAGACTGGGTGAAGATGGAAGTGCCTTCTGCAATGACAGCTTGCCACTGGAGGGCTTCGATTTCAGGTACGTCTGTCATAATGTGCTAGTATGCAGTACATACCAGCACATTATGACTTAAACTGCCCTGTGCCTATTTTTTTTTTTATGCAGTTAGCTACCATTTTAACACTGTGGCCAGCTTATATTGTATATGTCCTTTCCATATAAATGGCAAAATACCAGTTCTGATGGCACTACAGTAATATGTCCTTTAGATATTAAGGGCCAGATTCTCAGCGGCAATACAACGGAGTAGCTCAGATACCCCGTCGTATCGCCGTTTTTTTTGCCTCGTATCTATGCGCGTGATGCTTAGCATCACTTTGGCATAGATACGCTTCAACATCCGACAAGTGTAAAACCATTACACTTGCGGATCGTAGTTGTAATGACAATTCCGGCCACTAGGTGGCCTTTACGTTGTTTTCTCATTTGCATATGCAAATGAGTCTAGTACGCCGATTCCCGATCGCTTTTACGCCGCCCTGTCGTCGCGTACGTCGTTTTCGTCCGCGTAAGGTTACCCCAGCTTCTATGTGGAGTAACCTTACGAAGTTCCGTCGGATGCCGTGTTAAGTATGGCGTCGGGTCAGCGTCGGCTTTTTCCGTCGCTTACGTCGTTTTACTAACTCGTTCGCAAATAGGGGCATTGCGTAGTGACGATCACGTCGTTTTGACGTCGGTTTCAACGACGCTTTCCGACGTGAGCTGGAGCATGCGCACTGGGCTTTTTCCCCGGCCGGCGCATTCGCAGTTCGTTCGACGGGGGCGCGCTTAATTTACATACAAGCCGCCTCATTTGAATTACGCGGGCTTACGCTGGGCCATTTTCGCTACGCCAACGCAAACTACGGAGCAAATGGTTAGAGAAAACGGCACTTGCTCTAGTACGATGCGGCGGCGTACTGTAAATGGCTTACGATACGCAAGCGAAATTCTATGAGAATCTGGCACTAAGTCTCATATGATTCATGGTGACCTTACACAATTTGCTGCACCGGGCCTGTCTGTCTGCAGCTGCATATTGTACATACTGTATATATATATATATAAAAAACTGCAATAGCTGCTTACTTTGCTAAACTACATCCATTTTATCTGTTTTCTTAACCTCTTTTGCCACTGGCATTTTATGCAGATCAGAGGCCATAGACATTTAGACATCAAAGGAAAATTATATTTTTATACTATTTACCTCATTGCCACTGGTAAAATATGCAAATGAGAGCAGGAATCATTCTGTTTGATGTTTTTATGGGGGAAGGAGGTGTGGGGGGATGGTATGTTATTCAGGGAGGACAAAGATAAGGTACATAAATGTAGCATTTGTAAAGGATATGAAGAGGATGTAGGTATAAAAATAGCTTCCGAAACTGGATGTTCTCATTTGATTGCCAATGATGGTTTTTCTATAGTGTGCGCAGAGCATGGTTTGTAAATGTCTATAATCCACTGCCTTCTATGTTTATCTTTTATTTAAAGTCTAACTAGAATACAGGGACAGAGTCCCCCCACAACAGGAAGTGCCTGAACAAGGACCCTCATGGCATGATCACTAGTAGGGATGAGGTTGGGCCAAACCCATGTTCGACCAAACCCGGAAGGAAGCTAGCAAGTGCCGGCCCAATCAGATCACTGACCTAATATAATCATGTGACCATATTAGGCCCGTTATGTCACCAGTATCCCCACCCCGCACCTACACAAATGGGCAAGAATGCTTGTGAAATCATTGACCTTATACAGTCACATGGCCACATTAAGTCAATCCCTTGATTAGGACAGCACTGACAGCTTCCTTCTGGGTTCAGCAGAAAGTGGGAATGGGTGCAAAACCCAAACTCCTACTGGTGATCATGTCACAAAGTGGCTTTTTCGGTCATCTTGTCAAGGCCTGGACCTGAACCCAATAACTCAGCTGTTTCCAGCAGTAACTCTTTCACCTGAAATGCTGGACAGCTCCCTGTCTAATTGCTTAGACAACCTTGTCTTATGTCTTGCTTCTCATGAACGTTGGACTCTTTGCTCCTCCCATTAACTTTCTGATTTAAGCCATGTCTCTGCACTTCCTGTTTACCAGATTTTTGCGCTCTCTCCAGCCAATATCTCGCTCGTGTCACTCCTGCTGCTGTTCATATCTTCGCTACCACTTGTTATTGTCCTTTGGCTTCTTCCTCGACTACGCTTCTGCTTCACCCCACATGCAACCATTTGTTACTAACCTTTGGTTTGGTCCTCGACTACGCTTCCACTTCATCTTCACATGCAAAGACTTTTTACGGACCTTTGGCTTGTTTACTGACTACACTACTGGTTAATCCCTTATCTGCTATATCTGCTACTGGACCCTGGCTTGCTCAGCACTGGTAGGGCAATCCTGAGTAACTGACACACAGCAAAGCCCATCTCCACCATCAGTTAGGATTTGGACGGCGAACCACCGGTGAGCCTGTATCATCCACAATGGTGACTTGCTTTGTTCACTTATCCAGCTGGTTGATAGAAGCTTCTTTACTGCTATAGCTATAGCTACTGATCTCTAAGTCTGACCCCTGACTATGACAGAATAATCTGGCAAACAGGAAGTGCAGAGACATGGCCTAAACCAAGAAGTTCATTGGAGGTTCAAAGAGTTCATGGTTTTTGAGTAGCAAGACATTGTCTAAGCAATCAGGCAGGGTGCTGTCCAGCATTTTAGGTGCCTCAGCGAGAAGAGTTATTGCCAGACACAGCAGAGGTCCTGAGTTCAGGTCCGGGCCCTGACACACTTCCTGTTGGGGGGTGACTGTGTCCCTGCCTTCTAATTATGCTCCTGCATTACCCTGTCACACAAACCCTTGGAAGAGACTACAAGTCACTATACCGTCACACGGTGTTAACATGGCCCATCTTTGTCAATGAAAGCCAGTCCAGAGCAATACTGTGCAGTGGATGCCAGAGCAACTGCAAGTAGACAAGAAGCATCTAAAATAGACTGCAGGAGATCAGGAGACATAATAAAGAATGAAAACGGTGATAGCAGTATATAGCAGTATTCTATAGGGAAAAAAGCTGCCAATTATTTATGGCAAAAAAGCTTTAGCAAATTGAATGTCATGTTGGGGTTAAGTTCTACTACTTTGCTGGAAATTGTTAAATATTCACACACAGAGGAAACCTAAACTAGCTAACTTGCAGCATTCCTGGCCTCTTACACAGAGCTTGGCGCTCTTCACTGCAGCTATGCCAAAAGCTTTCCTTCTCCCGTGCACATCTCATTAGCGTATTCATTGGTGAACAGCAAATGTAACATTGAAATGAGCTGAACAGCACCATGCTTCTGATTACATTTGCATGTGTTATGGATGAATCTGGAGAAAACGGGCCCAGCTGGGGCAAGTCGGCATTTAACTGCCTGAATCTGCATAGCGAGACAGTAGGGAGGCTGTGCTGTGCCGTCTCCATCACGCTCTACTTTCTGCCATGACAGAGCTGTCTTTGTAATCTGATTTAGGAAGTAAATTCAATAACGATTAAATGATTAGGTAATGTTATAGTGATCATTAATATTTATCCCGGAGGAGTGCAGTCGCATCAAACTGCTACAGCGAGCTCAATTTCACTTGTATCTTGTTAACTTTATAAAACATAATTAAATATATCATTTCTTGGAAAGAGCTGTATGGTGTAAATGAAGATATAGATAGATAGATAGATAGATAGATAGATAGATAGATAGATAGATAGATAGATAGATAGATAGATAGATAGATAGATAGATAGATAGATAATCACTAAAACACAATGGCACTACCAGGTATGCCAACCCTATCCCATAAAAGCAATTAAAATACCCCAACAACAATTACTCCCTGCAAAGATAACAATGATATCATATATCATGTATCCTATAAACATTTGAAGTGTAGATCAAGGACTACAAAGCTAATATATTGTGTCAATAGTGACAGGAAAGAATTAAAAAAAATAATAATGAAATAATATCCCTACATGTATACAAAGTAAGCTTCACAGAGCTAAAAAAAAAAAAAAAAAAGGATGTAATGAATGCAGCAATATCAGAGTAACCCCTAACACAAAATATGGCAAGAGACAGTGGACCCCAGTAGGACACCTGCTTTTACACAAACATGAACTTTAATGGCATCCCAGTCTTAGTATGTAAGGTTCAATATTGAGTTGGCTTCAACTCTTCAGGGGAAGCAAATTTCCGACAGCAAATGTCCGATGGAGCCTACACACGGTCGGATTTTCCGACAACAAGCTCACTTCGAACATTTGTTGTCGAAAATTCAGAGCATGTGTACGTGGCATTAGGCTGCAAATACTAATTCTCAGCCATCTAGCTAAAAACCAAAAGCACTCCTGACACCATCCTTCAACTTGGAAGAGTGAGGACACCAAGTGAGTGATTTACTCTGCATCATTGTGGACCACCCACTGTCGGAGGTGATCCAAAGAGCCAATGGACAGTCTGCAGACATCTGGAAAAGTAAGTTAGGCGCCTCTAGGAAGAAGAGATAAGACTTTGAGGAGGGTGATAAGATAGGGTTGGTCTGGACACAGTCCCCAGATTGAGGACACTGTACCCGGACCAAGTCTGTCCCCAGTTTTGTCCTCGGATGGATTTGAACTGGGGCTGGGGCGATCTCAAAGACAGTCAGTGTAGAATAATAAAAATAAAAAATTTGAATTACAAAATTGAATTACAGTTCCTACTAGCTTAGGGGGGTGTATTGTTTTTCATTATCTGTGCCCCTTTCTGATGATCATGTGCTGGTCGGAGTGGAGGAAATATTTCTTCAGTTTTGGGTGCATGCCAATCCAGCTCCAGTCGCATGTTCTTCTGCCGGCCAGCTGCCTGCCTGCTTATCTCCTTGCCTTCCCTGGCGGAGTGATCTTCCTCTGCTCCCCACCAAGTAGTAGCCGGGGCCCGGAGAGTAATGCCTCGATTGGTTTTCCCAGCAGTCAAAAGTCCGCCGGGAACTTTGGCCATGCGATCTCCTAAAAATAAAGAGAGTGGGCTAGGCCCCCTCACTCCCTCATAGGTGGAGTCCCTCTGCCCCATTGGGGTCCTGTTGGGCCACAGTTGGGCTCCCAAGAGGAGCAGGTAGGGCGGGGTGAGTGGGAGGCCCCCCCTCACACACCCGCCATTGCCACCAGGGGCATGGAGAAGGATGGCGATTGCCTCCGGGGGGAGGGTCTGCCTATTACCAACTCCTGCAGTCTGGCTCCTCTCTCTCGAGTTCACGCACAAAAATACACTTTAAAAAAAAAAAAAGTCCGCCGGGAAAACCGAGGGGAAAACCGAGAACCTGCTTTGGTCGGGAAAACCGGCCGTGTGTATGCTCCACTGCAGTGTTTCCCATAGGAAAACTGCAGAGCAAAAAAATCGCAGAGAATAACGACGGGAAAAAAAGAGAAAAGTTCTCATTTTTTGCTTGCAGTTTTCCTGTGGGAAAAACTGCTATGGAGCATACACACGCCCAGTTTTCCCAACCAAAAGCATGGCAGTTTTCCCATCGGGAAAACCGGTCGTGTGTACGAGGTGTAAGTCTTGACAGGCTGTGAGGTGGGTGGTGGCGATGGACAGAGAGTCGCTGATTGCCGCCGTTACTAGTAAAAAAAAATATACGTCCCCGGATTTCATTTAAAAAATCTTATGATAAGAGTCCATAGTAATTTACTCCTATAAGCAGTCATAACTGACTGTATTATATACTGTATATATGGCCATTGTTACTGAGATTGTGAAATCCAAAACTTGGACAAAAAACATCAACTGGGAACCAATTGATAAAATGCAAATGGCGGATGTGTCTTCTAATTGCAAAGGTATTTTCATAGTGGAGAAGCAGCCAATAGGGAGTGTTTTGATCATTTTCCAGCTTGTAAATACGCCCCATAGTTTTGCTACACCACTTTCTTACATCTTATTTTTCCGTGGATTTTCTAATGCCATATTTTTCTTCCTTTCGCTGGCTGCATATGCTGCATTTGGACAGACAATTAACTATGGGAAATTAATATCCCAGCAACAGCTGCTGAAGGCAATCCATCTTCCTTTGGAAGAAACCTGACCCCTCCATATAAACACCTTACCATCTTTGGTCTGCTTTGTACACAGTATGAAGCGTGGCTCAATGCTCACCCGATAAAACATCAAACTAGAAAATTACTGAACATATGGCCTCCGGTATCCATGGAATGGAATTCTCAATCAGCTAACACCATCAAACAATATTGTTCTTTGTGTGTATGGAATGGTATCTTGTTGAAAGTAAATTTCATCAAATAATTCTTGTGTATAGTTACTTATTGAGCAAGACCTGTCACCTTCTGTACAATGGTAGATGAAACGTATCTCTATATACAGTGGAACCTCGGGTTGCGAGTAACGCGGTTAACAAGCGTTTTCGCAATACGAACACTGTATTTTAAAATATCCTAACTCGGTTTGCGAGTGTTGTCTCGCAAAATAAGCAGGATTCAGGCCAAAGTGGAGTGCAGTACCGCGTTTATCCAGAGGTCGGGGGCGCCGGAGCCGAATGGAACGGAAATGCACAGAAAGGCCCAAGGACAGCTCGGCTGACCTTGGCAAACCTTGGAAAGGCTCAGGAACAGAGTCTTTCCGAGGTTTGCCGAGGTCAGCCAAACTGTCCTCTGGCCTTTCTGGCCTTTTCCGAGTCTCTCTGGCCGCCTTCCATGCCTTTGAAGTCAATGCAGAAAAAATTATTTTTGTTTCCATTGACTTCAATGGGGAAACTTGCTTTCATATGCGAGTACTTTGGATTACAAGCATTCTCCTGGAACAGATTATGTTCGTAAACCGAGGTTCCACTGTACCATGGAATGCTTGTGTTAAAGGGAAATTTTAACTTAAAAAATGTCCTCTATTGATCAGTTATTGATTTATTGGAAAGATTTTAGCAAACTTTGTTCCCCATAGTGGCTGCGTTTGATGGGCACAGTGGTGGCAATTGATGGGCACAGTAGCTGCGTTTGATGGGCACAGTGAGGCTGCAATTGATGTTTTTTTTTCCGTTTGTTTGTGCCCCCCAAAAATGTTGAGCACCAGCCGCCACTGCTCCAGCTGCTCTCAATCAAATTCAGTGACACGGGAGCCAGGGCGGGGCCGAGTCTTGCTGTCTGTGTCAATGGTCGCAGCAACAGGACTCTGGAGCATGCCCACCTAAGTTCCCCAATGGAAAGCGGCTCTCTGTGGGGGCACTCAATGAAGAGGAGTAGCCAGGAGTGCCACCGGGGAACCCAGAAAGGGGGGATCGGGGCCCCACAGAGGAGGTAAGAATAACATGTTTGTTATGTTTTATTTATTTTAAATGAACCTTTACAATAACTTTAACTTACTTGATACTTTATGGCTTGTTTACATATACATTGTAAATGTTTTTTTATTTTTTTCATATTTTTAAGGACAAATAAGGCTTTTATTTGGCATACTGTTTACATTTAAAACCATTCCTATTATTGTTGTTATTATTTCTACTATTATTATCTGGAAAATGCAAAGAATTAAAACAGCTTATGCATTTTTTTTAAATTTTTTTATAATGCATTATTTTTTTTTATATTGTAATTGTATCAAACAATTACACAAAAGGGTGGCACTGCAGATCCCACTGCAGCCTGAAGGTAACCGTGTTTACCTACAGTAGGTTTGAGCCAAAGGTATCTGGGTTCGCTTCGCCAAACTTCACTTCGCTAAACTTCAGGACATTAAGCCAAACTCTATTGAAGTCAACGGGAAACAAATATTTCCAATCAGGTCTGGCCATTTTCAAGGGTAATAGGCAAGGGATTGTCCAATAAATGGCACTGGCTTAGGCTGCATTCACACTTCAGCGTTTTGAATAGCGGGCAGATTTACTGTGAGCGGCCTGCGTTTTGAAAGTGCCAATATGTGAATGGCAAATGGCGGGACTCGCATTTGAGATGCCATTCATTTGAATGACACCTCAAATCGTGGCGTGGGTCTGCCATGATTGACGAGTAATAAATCGCACTGCAATCTTTGCAACATGCATCGCAGGAATCATTTTGTCCAAAAGTAGCTCCTTAATTTTTTTGGGGATGACATGCTTTCTGCAATGCATGTTGCCACCATTGCAGCGTGATTTATCATGCGACAAATGGTGGCAGACCCGTGACGTGACCTAAATTGACAATTGAATAATTGTCATTTTAAATGCAAGTACCGTGATTTGCCATTCACACATCGGCGCTTTCAAATTGTGGACAGATTGGTGGCAAATCTGCCTGCAACTCAAAACGCTGAAGTGTGAATGCAGCCTTATGCAGCATACACACAATCGTTTTTCGGCATGTAAAAAACTAAGGGCTAGATACTCGTACGGTGGCGTAAGTACGAGCGGGGCGTAGCGTATCTTATTTACGATACGCCTCTGCAACTCTGGACGCAAGTGCCGTATTCTCAAAGCACTTGCGTCCTAAGTTACAGCAGCGTAGCGTAAATGGCCCGGCGTAAGCCCGGGTAATTCAAATGTGGATGAGGTGGGCTTGTTTTATGTAAAAGAATAGTGACCCCACGTTTTTGACGTTTTTTTTTACTGCGCATGCGCCGTCCGTGGACGTATCCCAGTGCGCATGCTCCAAATTACAGCGCAAATACATTGGTTTCGACATGAACCTAACTTACGCAAAGCCCTATTCACGAACGATTTACACAAACGACGTAAACGACGTAAAATCGACGCTGTCCTGACGTCCATACTTAACTTTGCGTACGCCTCACCTACGCAAAGTAATTTTACGCTTACGCAAACGACGTAAAATACGACGACCGGGTGCAATTACGTTCAAGAATCGGCGTATCTAGCTAATTTGCATATTCGCCGCGGCTAATCGACGGAAGCGCCCCTAGCGGCCAACGTATAATTGCAAACAATTATACGACGGCGTAGACAAGTTACGTCGGCGGAGGAAGCCTATTTTTTTACGTATCTGCCTTTGAGAATCGAAGTAAACATACGCAGGCGCAGATTTGAAATTACGGCGGCATATCTGGAGATACGCCGCCGTAACACTTTTGAGAATCTGGCCCTAAGTTTTTTTTAAAATGTCATTTAAAATGATCCTGTGTGGGCTTCACATCATTTTTCGGGTTCTGAAAAACGACAAAAAAAAATTCGAACATGCTGCATTTTTTAACGACGTTTTTTACAATGTCGTTTTTCGGGTTGGAAAAAATTATCGTGTGTGGGCTTTAACGACGTGAAAAAACATGCTAAGAAGCAAGTTATGAGACGGGAGCGCTCGTTCTGGTAAGACGATCGTTCGTAATGGAGTAAGCACATTCATCACGCTGTAACAGACAGAAAAGCGCAAATCGTCTTTTACTAAAAAGGAATCAGCTAAAAGGTGACGTCTTCCGAATGGAACTTCCCCTTTATAGTGCCGTCGTACGTGTTGTAGGTCACTGCACTTTGCTAGAGCATTTTTTTTTAAAGATCGTGTGGGGCACTGTTGTTTTAATGATGAAGTTGGAAAAAACTTTGTTTTTTATAGAGGCTGAAAAACATAGTTTTTTACATGCCGAAAAACGATCATGTGTACGCGGCATTAGAGATTGTTAGCACAACAATGTGGTGGCAGCTGCTGGAATATGAAGCTTCCAATCTCTCTGTGGTTGCAGAAAAGTATCAACAGGAATATGAAGAAAACTTCTATGTTTGCCCAAGAGAAACAATCTCTCCGCTGTTTGAAAGTGATAATGTTTGTTGCGCTAAAAAGCTTTGTATATCCCAGGCTTATAGAAATGTTCAAATAACTGTGACTATCAACTGCGATGTGATCTTGTGGTCTGTTCAATGTACCGATTTGCTCATTGCCTTAGGTGGATGATAGCGTTATGCATTTTTGGGAATTTTATTTGAATTTATCCTTAGTGCTGGCTAGCATATTTTGTATTTTACCATTGTTTTCTTCCCAGCACTGAATAGTTTCTTTCAAAAAACTCCTGAAGAAACCAATTTACAATGGCGAAACATGTTGAGAAACTTGTCTGTATGCATATCTAAAACTGTATTTTATACTGTAGATGGATTTTGTATTCTATCGTGAATTTCTATTTATTTTTTGTAACAATAAAATGTATTTTTGATATATATATATATATATATATATATATATATATATATATATATATATATATATATATATATATATATATGTGTCCTTTTGCACCTTGAAAATCCCATTTCATATTTTTCCTAACTTCTTCTACAAGGGATGTGGTGCCTATGACTTACAGATGACAGGTATTATTTAAAATGTCTTCTTACATTCAATCTTTGTTCTTGGGTTTAGAAAATAGCGTCCAACTTGACAATGCTTGCTAGTTCTCTCGCAACGTCACTTACAATATCATTCCAAACGTTCAGTTCTAAACTACCTTTATTACTTAATTTACCATAGCTAATCAGATTAATTTACAAAATGTCATTTTTTTTCAGCCTGAGCCAGGCAGATTGAAAATAGAAATAGACGTGGATCTGTCTCAGTGAAATCAATTAACTGATTAGCTGTTTCCTTCATTTTCCACTTGATTGAGCGATTAGATATCCTTGTAAAGGCTATCTCGATTGAGTTATAAATGAATATGTCTTCAAAATAAGTTGCATTTAAATCGGATAATTGGACTGGTATTACAAAAGTGGTACCACATCCCCAATTTGATGTTACCAATAACAAATATATTAAGATTTTTAAATTTTTTTAATGACACTGAATCTCATTTAGTATTATTCAAAATGTGTTTTATTGTATATATTTGAATGCAAACCTTAAAGCCGCGTACACACAACCATTTTTAATGGTCTAGAAAAAACAAAGTTTTTGACGTGATTCTTGTCAAGCCTGCCTTGCCTACACACGATCGTGAAAAAAAAATGCTTGAGCAAAGCGCGGTGATGTACAACACGTACGACGGCACTATAAAAGGGAAGTTCCATTCAGATGGCGCCACCCATTAAGTTGCTTTTGCTGATTTCGTGTTAGTAAAAGTTTGGTGAGAGACGATTCGCTCTTTTCAGTCTTTGTGTTTTTCAGTCTGTTACAGCGTGACGATTGTGCTATCTCCATTACGAGCGCTAGTTTTACCAGAGAGCTCCCGTCTCATAACTTGCTTTTGAGCATGCACGTTTTTTTCACGTCGTTAAAGTCTACACGTGATCGTGTTTCACGACGTGAAAAACGATAAGGTGAAAAATTAAGCAAAAATTTAGAGCATGTTCTAAATTTTTAATGCCCATTTTTCACGTCGAGAAAAATGCTCTGGAGCCTACACACGATCGTTTTTAATGACCATTTTAAAAAATTGCATTTTTCACTTCATGAAAAACGGTTGTGTGTACGCGGCATAAGACTTTTAATACACTTTTGTGAATAAGGTAAAAGTTTCCATAATGTTACAGTTAAAGTCCTATTTTTATTTTTATTTTTTTTGCGGGCTGTTTTCTCGTCTGGAAAACTGCTATGGGGCATACACACGACCGGTTTTCGCGACCAATCTAAAAAATGGCAGTTTTCTCGTTGGGAAAACCGGCCGCGTGTACGAGGCATTAGGGCTTGGTGAATATGTCCAAGTAGGGGTCAAAGGAACCACATCAGGAACAGCTCCAGAGCATCCAGGGGACTCCACCCAAATGACAATCGTGTAGTCAGATCCAATAAAACATAAAACGCTGGATAGTGTAAAACCTCTTAAGGGTTGCACTTAATATAAAGTATTAATAAAATCAAAGGGTCCAAAGTTTTCATCTACCCACACTGAAGATCCCACCACTGTGCCAGGATAAATAAAAACACTAAGTTTAAATGCTAACGGTGCCACTTGAATGAATAATAATAAACTACCGTATAAACTGCTAAAGTGAACAATAAAAGAATCACCCAGTAACCAGTGATATATAAACAGAGCAAAAACAAAAGACCATTGGCTGAATAAGTCCCTAAATATAACAGTGATTAATCAATAAAGATTCACGATGCGTTGAATGCAGGTTCAATATATTTCATCCACCACACCACGTGCAAACAGGGATTCCACTCCCCTCTGGGTGTCCACTCACCAAATGAAGTTGCCTTGCACTCTCATGCTTGACAAATAAGCATCAACCCATATAGGGTTAAATAATTCATCGTTCTCCCATTCATGGGATTGATTCCATGGAAAGATCCACATATAAAAAACAGAAACAGTGCAGTAATATTTGATTAAAATGTATTGAATTAAAAGGAATCCCAGGAGTAGGTCACAATGACGAAACGCGTCAGTCCATGGCTGTAAGGCAACCATTAGTGACATCAGATGTAATAGCGGAAGTAATGCTCCGGCAGTGACGATTCTGGTGTGGGGGAGAGACTACTACACGCTGAGTTCATTGTGACCATGCTTTGCCAGTCTCACTCTGCTGCAGTGGATGTATTACATGCGTAATATAAAGAATTGCACTTACAGGTACCCATAGTAAAAACAGCATTGCATGGTAAAAAAAGGAAGGTGGCCCCCACAGAAACATCAAAACATGTAAAATGTGCGATATATGGAACATACAGCTCAGCCCGACCGGTTTCGTCAATCATCCAGCAGTTCCCAACAGCACTGAGCTAAAAATTAGAGTAGGTAAACCTGTATGGTGTGCAACAGATACAACTATTTATGGGTGGATCTGCTAATTATGAGAGGTTGGACACACATAGCTGTTGGATATACCCAAATCTCCTAAGTGGACAAGTAGAAGGAAGTCAGGAATTGTGGCAAAAATATCTCACTGTTACCAAGAAACCATGTCCTGACTTAGCTTACCAGGCTCTACTTTTGACAAAAGTCTCCCTAAGGTCCTGTTCACACGTGAGCATTTTTCAGCTTGTAAAACGCTCAGTTCTGAAGCTCCAAAACACCCAACAAGCAAAATCCCATTCATTTCAATGTTCACATATGAGCTTTTTGTCGCCTGAAGCAAAATGCCTGAAGCTCAAAAGTGTACATAAGCTTTTTTTGGCAGATTACAATGTGTTTTAAAGTGTACATAAGCTTTTTTTGGCAGATTACAATGTGTTTTAGGCCCCGTAGATTTCGCTCATAAAACACTTGTGAAATGCTCAAAACCAGCTCAACTTTAATTTCCTCTCCTACTCCTCCCCCTAGTGCTTTCTTTTACAAAATGTTTTAAGTGCAAAGAAATTTGAACAAGCAAGATAGGTAAGCAATGAAAAGGTTACATTATATATGACAAAAGCGAAGAAAAAATTCCAACAAAAGGATGAAACAAGAGGATTGAAGAGTTCCATTTAGCATCATAACAAGTCCAAAAGTCCAAAAGTGTCTGATTAAGAGAGCTAAATGTGTCTTTAGTGATGCCCCACCACTCTCATAATCCAGCAATACTATTATGCTGTATATAGCATGATATCAATGGTGTATTAAATATTAGTCCTAAAAGTTAACAAAACGTACTTATTTTATAAGTATTTATTAAAGTCCTAAAAGTTAACAAAACGTACTTATTTTATAGTATTTATTTTATAATGTATTATCATCATATAAACAGTCTTAACTATATTTAATGTTGACAGCTGTAGTTTTTTTTAATTATCAAGCTTTTGTGACTCTAGTATTTAACTTTTAGATCTATAGGGTATTATTAGGTATTTATTGCTTTTAGACTTTTTAAATCACTTCACTGAAGTATCCTATAATTATGCCACTGTGGGAGATTTAAACAGCAGAAGCTCCAGGAGACATCACAGGCTTAACAAAGGTGTGGAACCCCAAAATGCTTTGCCTTGGATACTGGACTCCCAAACAAGAATTGGACTCACAACCAAGAATTGGAGTTACAACCAGGAACTGGACTCACAACCAGGAACTGGACTCACAACCAGGAACTGGACTTCCAACCGGGAACTGGACTTCCAACCGGGAACTGGACTTCCAACCGGGAACTGGACTTCCAACCAAGAGCTGGACTCCCAATCAAGAAATTGATTCACAACCAATAACTGGATTAACAACCAACTGGACTCGCAACCAAGATCTGGACTCACAACCAATTGGAATTACAACCAAGAACTGATCTCACAACCAAGAACTAGACTCCCAACCAACTAGACTGCCAACCAACTGGACTTCCAACCAAGAACTAGACTCACAACCAAGAACTGGACTCACAACCAAGAACTGGACTCACAACCAAGAACTGGACTCACAACCAAGAACTGGACTCACAACCAAGAACTGAACTTTCAACCAACTGCACTCAGTCACAACCAAAAACTTGACACCCAACCAAAAATGTGACACCCGACTGAGAACTTGACTCCCAACCAAGAACTGGACTCACAACCAAGAACTGGATTTACAACTATGAACTGGAATTTCAACAAAGAACTGGAATCCCAACCAAGAACTGCAATCCCAACCAACTGGACTCACAACAAATAACTAGACTCACAACCAACTGGAATCCCAACCAAGAACTAGACTCGCAACCAACTGCAATCCCAACCAAGAACTAGACATACAACCAAGAACTAGACTTACAACCAAATGGACTCCCAACCAAAAACTTGACAACCAAATAAGAACTTGACTCCCAACTAAGAACTGGACAACCTAGAACTGTATTCACAACTATGAACTGGAGTTTCAACCAAGAACTGAAATCCCAACCAAGAACTTGACTTCCAACCAATTGGACTCACAACCAATAACTAGACTCACAACCAACTGCAATCCCAACCAAGAACTGGACTTTCAAGCAAGAAATGGACTCATGACCAAGAACTGGACTCACAACCAAGAGCTGGACTCACAACCAAGAACTGGACTCACAACCAAGAACTGGACTTAAAACCCCTAGTACTGCCATAGGCCATGTAATGATTTATTTTTGTATAGAAGCTTGTTTTTTGGGTGGCTGATGTGCTTACTCTAGACACTCCTAGACTCCTGTGAATGCAGTAGTTTTGTTTATTATATAAAAAAATTGAAATGTACTGTAATTTGTTCCCCCTTTGAAAATAAGCCTGGTTACAGACACCGACTCTGACGGCGCTAATCCTATATCACTAAATATTCCCAAATAACTCCTGTCTGACACATTACTCTCATTTCACTACCTTTCCTAATTTGTAATCACACCTCTTCCTTTGACTTCAGAGAACACCGTTGACAATGCACAGAAATACCACCATCGCATCAGTGCATTTGTAGCTTAACCCGCTGTGCCCAATGCCAATCACAGAAATCTTTTCTCAGTCTTCCAATACTCTCATTAACCTTTGCTGATGCTATGTGTCTTTGACGTATTTGTTACTACCTCTCCTCGACCCGCTGACAGCATGGTTAATATGTAGAGGTCGGTGGCTCGGCGACCGTAGACGGAAGAAAAAAAACGTAATCACTTACACAGCAAAGTCCCCCAGCTATAGAACTCAATTTAATTTGGAAGGCAGATATTCATTGCTATCTGTTTGAACTTATGGAGAAAGATTTATGAGGAATCAGGGGGATAATTGATGGTATGATTGATGGGTTACAGCTGGAGAACTATCTTGAGGTTTGGCTTGCAGCGGCAAACTTCGTGCCTGAGTCACATTACGGAAATTTTTTTTATAAAAATTAAGAAGGAACTCTTCTAAACTTTATCTTAGAGATTTAATAATATAGCCAATCTGCTTACAGGCGATGATGGTTGCCAGGAATGCTGAAACAGCTTTAGGCAAGTTATAATAAATGGCTCTATAAATTTAGTCTGTGTGATAAACCAGCAGTCCTGCCTAATTGGTTACAGAGTATGAAGGGATGATATACATGGCTCCTCCTACTATATTAAAATGAGGATTGATTTTGGATTAAAAGCAGATGTTGGCATATAAAAAAAATGTCTTATTTAAAGTGTATATATAAAACCCAATCCCTTTAACATGTTAAAGCGGAGCTCCACCCTGATTTTTTATTTTTTTTTTAAATCTAAAAAAAAAAAAAAAATGAAATGAAAAAAAAAAAAAAATACTCACCCTAAATAGGCTGTTGCTATGCGGAAGTCCCGAATCTGCCCTCATAAACCTGCGGTGCGGTTTTCTTCCTCCTCCTCTTCTCGTGTCTTCTTGTGAATGGGCCGCGCTGCATTCTGGGAACTATGTGTATCCCAGAAAGCAGCCAGACCATTCACAAAGCGCCGCGCTGCTCGCACATGCGCAGTAAGAAACGGGCAGTGAAGCCGCATGGCTTCACTGCCTGTTTCCCTGACTGTGGATGGCGGTGCCGGGGTTGAGGATCGACATCGGCGGGGGCCGTCATGCACGGGCGCCTAGGACAGGTAAGTGTCCTTATTCAAAGTCAGCAGCTACACTGTTATTAGCTGGAAGAAGGTGAGGAATCGCGCTAGACGTGGGACAATGCCTGATAATACCACAATGTGTTATCAAACAAACCAAACAAAAAGTGGTATGGAATACAAAGCCTAAATGGTATTGATAAAGTCCACAAAATAAAATCAAATGATATATACATAAAAAAGAACCTAATGAGTCAAACGTGAGCAAGAAGAGTTGAAGTCCTCTGTGTTGGTCAGTGGTTCATCTGTGGAGCCAGTGATGCTAGATTTTACAAGCGAGGTGCTGAAAACAATGTCCCATTACAGGTCACGACAATCTTGCACTTGTAGATTTCAATGTGTAGCAAAAACTCCAAAGAAAAAAAGAAAAAAACATACATAGTGTGATACCGTTGAGGATTGTAAATGCTATCCACCCGTGAAAAATTAACTAAATTGTAGACACGGGGCAGTGGCAACCCTTCACCATGGGACACAGTACACACTGACCCTTACCAGATGATATGACCCTTTTGAGGTCAAAAACAGCCTTAAGGATGATGTATAAACTTCACTTTAAATCGTCATGATGATGTTTTCCTCAGTGAAAAAAAAAACACAAAGAAGACTTCTCATAGTATAGACTGCATGGAAATAGGTCATAATCACCCGTGGAGAAAAACAACACAAACTGTGAGGAAGGGAAGTGCTGGTACCACCACCAAATAAACACACTGACCCTTACCAGACAATAGGATCCACTCTAGGATCAATATAGGCAGCCAAGGGGTGAATACACTGTTCTTCAACACGTCAGAAACCAATTGTCAATACGTCACAGCATGGAAGCAAAAAAAACTAAAATAGTGTAAATCCGTAAAAAAATTTATTCTAAAAAGCCAAAGGAATGCACTTACAAACAAATGCAGGTTCGAGGCGTGTAATAAAAGATGCCGGCCGGCTTGTGGAACGCGTACGTCCCCTCGTGTAGTTGCGATGACGTGGGAACGTCTCCTCCCAACGTTTCGTCTTCACAAAAGACTTGGTCACGGGATAAGGACGACGCACCACGTCATCGCATAAAAGCCCTCAGCAGGCGGAGTCAGTTTCACATAGACGTGGCCCCGCCATTTTGGAGAAGGGACAAAGTAAGGGAAAGACCGTTTGAACAGGTATTCCCTATCCAAAGAAAAAATCAAAACAGTTATATATATAGCTAAAAATAAAAACAAAATACGCTAATTTCATATAAGTAACCGCTGTCTATCATATAATAGTGCGGAGACAAAAACAGATAATACAAAAACTCGCAATCACAGGCACTTGTTTAAAATAGCACTGGAGCTTAGCGCAATACTAAAGAAAACGGAAACTATGGAGACGTCACCAAAAGGGGCTATGTTACCATGTGGAACCGACTCAACGCCGCTTATATAGTGTATACCTGACAAACAATGCTGGACACTTCAGCATTATGATTTAAACAAATGGGTATATATTATGGCCCAAGATATATGTCCCATGACGACTGGAACATGGGTGTTCTCATCAATAATATCTCGAGACCATGTTGCCTGATGTGGCCACAATGTGTCGCTTAAAGGCAACAGTGGGGCATATCTGGGTAATAATCAAACATGAATTATAACAAATAACAAAAATTCAATTACAATCAATGAAAATTGGTATATAATAAATACACCCCATACACCCTTATAGGCCCTACAGGTAAAGAGCTTCATGGGGGGTGATTAACATATCATCCTACATAGTGCAGGCCAAGGATGGTATAGTAGAGTGAAAAAATATATACAATGCTATGGCAAGGGAACACAGCACGTTGTTGGCTATCCAACATGGTACCTCAAGAGTTGTCTATGAAGCAATTGACATCCACCTCTATGTTGAGGCCATGTGGTTCAAAACATCTAAGAGTATGAATCCATGTCATCTCACAGCGGGAAATACTCCTAACGAGATCACTTCCTCTCCAATGGGCTTGGTATTTGTCAATCCCCACAAAAATAGTGCCACTTGGGTCCTTATTATGTGTAGTTAGGAAATGCTTAGAGACCGAATGGTCAGGGAACCCACTGCATATATTAGTCAAGTGTTCGTTTAAGCGTATATGGAGTGGACGTTTAGTCCTGCCCACATATTGTAGCCCGCACGGGCACTGGATCATGTAGATGACTCCCACTGTAGAGCACGTTATAAAGGATTTGATCTGGTGAACCTTAGTAGAGTATCTAGAACAAAAATTAGTGGTTCTCCTAGGGGTATGGTTACTAACCATACACACCCTACAGCGTCCACATTTGAAAAAACCTTTTAGGCCCGAAGAAAACATGGATAGGATTTTGGGTGGATCCAGTACATTGGGGGCCAATTTGTTCCTCAACGATGTGGCACCCCTAAACACTACCTGGGGCTTGTCAGGCAAGATGTCATTCAAAATTCTATCGTTCTTAAGCACATGCCAGTGTTTATTCAGTATGTGCTTTATAGTGGCGTGTTGGCATGAGTAATCGGTCACAAAGGGGTATCTATATTTGTCCACCTTGGCAGGCATAGATTTACCTCCCAGTATGGCCTCTCTACTGGTGTTGGTTACTGATATCAGAGCCTCAGTCAAGAAAGAGGGACTATAACCCTTTTCCAAAAATTGTTTGTTCAAGGTTTCAGCCTGTTTTAAAAACATCTCCTGATCATTGCAATTTCTCCTCAACCGGAGAAATTGACCCTTGGGGACGGCCTTCAGCCAACTAGCATGATGACAACTATCATGAGGGATAAATGAGTTTCTGTCCGTAGTTTTAAAATAAGTGGACGTAGACAACTCGTCTCCCTCTCTCGTGATGACCAAGTCCAAAAAGTTAATAGTTTTCATGCTTGCCTCATACTTGAGAGTAATCCCGATATCATTGGTGTTGAGGAAACGCATGAACTGGGTAAGGTCATTCTCACTGCCCTCCCATAGGAGGAGGATGTCATTGATATACCTAGCCCACAGGAGCACCTGGGGTCTAGAAGGCACATCGACCACATCCTCCTCCCACTTGGCCATAAATAAATTGGCCAAGCTAGGGGCATACTTGGCCCCCATCGCAACACCCCTATCTTGGCGATAGAACTGTCCATCATGCCAAAAAAAAATGGGGGATGCCGCATAGTGGAGTAATTCCATAATAAAAGCGATTTGCCCATCAATGAGGCCCGAATCCCTCTTTAAAAAGTGTGAGACTGCCTCTAAACCCACCTCATGGGGGATTATAGTGTATAATGATGTGACGTCAGCAGTCACAAGCCAAACATTCGGAGGAAGTGTCAAACCAGCTAATAGACCAATAATGTGGCTAGTATCTTTAACAAACGAAGGCATGGCCTTCACCAAAGGCTGGAGGTAAAAATCGATATATTTGCCCACCCGGGACGTCACAGAGTCGATGCCACTGACTATGGGACGACTGTTATTAGCTGCCGACTTTGAAAAAAATAAAATAAAATAAAAATGCGGGTGGAGCTCCGCTTTAAGGCTATTTCAAAAGCCAATGTGTAATTGTGGATTTTGTCGCTTTTGTTAAAGCAGACCATTAACCCAAAAACAAATTATGTGAACTTGAACCTTTGTTCAAGTGGTTGTGACTTTTGACTTTGCTCCATTCCATGCATATGCGCAGGTGAGCTGAAATGCTCTGCCAAGTCTTTGGGAACTGGCAAAGACCTTCCGCACACCTGCGCACATGTGGGGTTGCCAAGAGCAACGACGTGTAGTTGTGGAGGTTCTAAAAAGGTTGTTCTTTGCATGGGTAATCTTGGCACATGCACAGATGTGCAGCAGGTCTTTTCCAGAACCCTTTGGTACAGCTTCAAATATGGTGGTACGGGAGGGGGTGGGGCCAGCATTACAGAGACTGAAATTCCTCTGTAAAATCCTGCCTTGAAGAACTTGTTCAGGCATTTCCTGTTATAGGAAGACAATGCTCTTCCTCTTATTTCAACCTTTTCGACCATACAGCACCGCTTAAGACCTCCACCTTTCTTTCTGGCTGCAGACTTATGGGTGCTGGCTTAAGAAGCTCATCTTAGCTTACCATCTCAGGACATTGGTTTGTGGAAGCTGTACCAAAAGGGGTTGTAAACCTTTGTGTTTTTTCACCTTAATGCATCCTATGTATTAAGGTGAAAAAACACCTTGCAGTGTCTGGCCCCCCAGCCCCCCTCGTTTTACTTACCTGAGCCCCGAGTTTTCATGGGCGCGATCCCACCGTCGCTCTCTTCACAGATTCTCAGCTCTTCATTGGATAGATTGATAGCAGAGCAGCCATTGGCTCCCACTGCTGTCAATCAAATGCAATGACGCGGGTGGCGGGGGGTGGTGCAAAGTCCTGCATTTAGCGGCTACGGATGTTGGACAGCGGAGCACGCCCACAAGGTAACCCCCTTGGGAGAGTGCTTCCCAGAGAGGGTTATCTGATGTGGGTAGGACCCAAGAGAGATGCCGTGGGACCCCAGAAGAGGACGTTCAGGGCCACTCTGTGCATAACAAACTGCACAGTGGAGGTAAGTAAGTCATTTTTTTATTTTTATTAAATCAAACCTATAGCATCACGTTAATTCTTCCAAAAGCACTTAAGTAAAGCTTCAAAAGTACAGCTTCATACAAATTGTCCCCACCCAGGGACTGCATCCACTGCCCACAGTGTCTAACCATCTCTTGTAATATGTCCGTAGTCTCTGACCATCTCCTGTATCATGTCTGCAGTCCCTGCCCATCTCCTGTAAAGACGCCAGTAATGGGCAAAAATAAATTCTTATTAATTCAAATTGATAATATTAATTAAAAAGTATCATGTCCACAGTATCTGACCATCTCATGTATCATGTTCGCAGTCTCTGACCAGCTCTTGTATCATGTCTGCAGTCTCTGACCATCTCCTGTATCATGTTCGCAGTCTTTGATATCTCTTGCATCATATTCGCAGTCTCTAATAATTTCATGTATCATGCCTATAGTCTGATCATCTGACCATCATTTATATGATGCCCAAAGTCTCTGATCATCTCTTGTATATGTCCACAATCTCTGACCTCTCTTGTATTATGTCTGCAGTCTCTGACCATCTCTTGTATCATGCCTGCAGTTCCTGATCGTCTCCTGTATTAAGTCCACAGTCTCTAACCATCTCTTGTATCGTATCCGCAGTCTTTGACCATCTCTTGTATAATATCTGCAGTCTCTGACTATCTCTTTTATAACGTCTGTAGTCTCAGACCACCACGTTCGCAGTCTCTAATGATTTCTTGTATCATCCTGCAGTCTCATGACCATCTCTTACATAATGTCTGCAATCTCTGACCATCTTTGCAACATGTCCGCAGTCTGTGACCATCTCTTGTATTATGTCCGCAGTCTTTGACCATCTCCTGTATAGTCTGACCATCTGACCATTATTTATATAATGCCCAAAGTCTCTGATCATCTCTTGTATCATGTCCACAGTCTCTGGTCATCTCTTTCATTGTGTCTGCAGTCTTTGACCATCTCTTGTATCATGTCTGCAGTCTCTGACCATCTCCTACAGGTATGTCCGCAGTCTCTAGTCATCTAGAATCTACTGTATGTTGTATTGATTTGAATTAACTTGCTAATGTGTGTTCTGATTACAGGTTACAGGTTCTTGTTACAGGTGCAAGTATGTTAGCAGCTTTGCATCTTTTTGAATAAGCCTGGGGAGTTTTATGCACCCCTCTATAGTAGATTACAATAATAATAATAAATAAAGGATGAATATACACAATGCTTTTACATCCTCAAAACGTATTTTCTTCTTTTAGGATGATAGCATATTCTACTAGGTCATTACAATTTAGTATTCCACAGATACAAACTGACGAATGCCAAGACAAGGCACTAAATCCAATCCAGTTAATTAGGTGTGTCAAAATAAATTAAAAGAGAACGAAATGAAATCTGTCTTCCTGGGGAATGGATGACTTTCCATAATACTGTGTGACCGAACATTAAGTCGGAAATTCCACTGCAAGAACAATTTGTGTTGAAATATATTTCTGTAAATCTGTATTTTTTCTCCTTGTGTATGTGTATTTTTGTATTATTTTTGCCTTCTCTTCTCTTTTCTAGTCTGTGTGTGTGTGTGTGTTCGTTCTTTTAACCTTTTTTTTTTTTTACTTTATCTCCGTAGTTAGTACTGCAAAGTCTGCTCCTTCCTTTTTATTGCCTGGGGCCGCGCTAGACCGAAATACACGACTTAATCACTGTCAGAAAATCCATTATACAATTGACGGAAATCCGTGCCTTTATCACTGTCACATATTTGATATGTTGTCATCTTTTTACACATGATTCTGATTTTTTTTTTCATTCTTCGAAACAATATTTTGATAACAAGAATAGACCTGTTTTTCCGAATACATTCAGAAACACAAAAGCAGCAAAAATGGGAGTGAAAGCATAGGGACGTGAAAATAGATGGGTTTTTTTTTCCCCTAGTATAATGCCGCGTACACACAACCGTTTTTTGGGCTCTAAAAAATGACGTTTTTAAGGGTCTAGAAAAAACATAGGCCCAGATTCAGAGAGAATTAGATTATCGTAGCGTATCAGAAATACACTACGCCGCCGTTTTTTACCTGGCGCGAGTAGGGGGCGTGAAGCATTTAAAATAGGCGCGTTCCCGCGGCGATCGAACTGCGCATGCTCCGTTCGCAAATTTCCCGCCGCGCATTGCGCGAAATCACGTCGTTACGTCATTCGTTGTTTGAGTAGCGTCGTTTACGGACATTTCTATTCCCGAACGACTTACGTAAAAAAAAAAAAAAAAAAAATTAAATTCGACGCGGGGACGACGGCCATACTTAACATGGGCTACACACCGTTAGACCAGCAAAAAGCTGGTCTAACAGTACGTAAAAAAAAATAGACGTAAGCGATTGCGAAGACCGCTCGTATCTTCGTGGATCGCCGTAAAAACTCATTTGCATATCCCGACGCATCAAAACGACGCAAACTCCTCCCAGCGGCCGCAAAAATATCGCAGCGTAGATCCGAAGGCTTACGAAGACGTAAGCCTCTCGGATCGAAGCCGAAGCCGCCGTATCATGGTTTGAGGATTCAAACTAGTGATACGGCGCGCGAAATTTGAAATTACTCCTGTCTAACACCAGTTAGACAGGCGTAATTGCTCTATGAATCTGGGCCAAAGTTTTTTTTTCAACCCGATCATTAAAACGGCCTTGCCTACATACGATCGTGAAAAAAAATGCTCTAGCAAAGCGCAGTGACGTACAATACGTACCACGGCACTATAAAGGGGAAGTTCCATTCGGATGGCGCCACCCTTTGGGCTGCTTTAGCTGATTTTGTGTTAGTAAAAGCAGGGGCGGACTGACCATTGAGGAACTCGGGCACTGCCCGAGGGCCCCATGGCACTAGGGGGCCCCATCAGGGTTGCCAGGCTCATTAAAACCAGGGACAGTATGTAAAAATCTGTGTTCTTTTTACATCTGTCCCTGATATGTCCAAAACCTACATGCTTTTGATGTGAAAATCCTGAGATTTTAGCTGCCCCACCTCTGTACTGCCACCTGGCTTGGTGGCCATCTGTAAGCCTGGGGGCCCCATAATCTTCTATTGCTGGGGGCCCCATGAGTTGTCAGTCCGCCCCTGAGTAAAAGACGATTCGCGCTTTTCTGTCTGTTACAGCGTGATAAATGTGCTCACTCCAGTTTTGCCAGAACGAGTGCTCTCGTCTCATTACTTGCTTCTGAGCATGCGCGGATTTTTCACTTCGTTAAAGCCCACACATGACCATGTTTTACAACCTTAAAAACGACAACATTAAAAACGTTGTGAAAAAATAGAGCATGTTCGTAAAAAAATGTGCCCATTTTTTAGAACCCGAAAAATGCTCTGAAGTCCACACACGATAGTTTTTAATGACATTAAAAAAAAATAAAACAATTTTAGAACCCGAAAAACGGTCGTGTGTAAGCGGCATTAGCGTCAAAGAACACACAGAGTTATATAAAATATATAATAGTATGAATAATTAATAATAACAACACTAATAAACTAAAGACACTACTGCTACTACTAATAATAGTAAGGCGGCGTACACACGTACGAGAACCTCGACAGGCGGAACACATCGTTCCGCCCGTCGAGGTTCCCTGCCGGCCGTCGAAAACGGCGACCCGCCCGTCGGGAATGGCAACCAGCCATTCATCCAGGCGGGCCGTCGAGCAAATAGAGAGCGTGCTCTCTATTCGCTCGACGGGATTCCCGACGGGCGGGGCGAGCCAGGAGCGTACACACGGCCGAGGTTCTCGCTGGAATGCAGCTTCCAGCGAGGTTCTCGCTGGTTTCTAGCGAGAACCTCGGTCGTGTGTACGCCGCCTAACAGTAATAACATAAAAATTCTACTGCTGTTACCACAAATAATAATAATAATAATATACTACACTACTATAACTACTAGAAAGCAAGATACGCCGGAATTTTGCTTAGATACGACCGGCCGCTAGGTGGCGCTTCCGTCGTTTTACGCGTCAAATATGCAAATCAGCTAGATACGCCGATTCACGAACGTACTTGCGCCCGGCGCATTATTTTTATGTCGCTTGCGTAAGAGTAAGTCCTGCGTAAAGTTACCCCTGCTATATGAGGCGTACGTGAGGCGTAGGTAATGTTAAGTATGGACGTCGGGACAGCATCGAATTTTCCGTTGTTTGCGTAAAATGTTTGCAAATAGGGCTTTGCGTAAGTTACGTTCACATCGAAACCAATGAGTATTTGCGGCGTAATTTTGAGCATGCGCACTGGGATACGTCCACGGATGGCGCATGCGCCATTTGTTAGAAACGTAATTTACGTGGGGTCATGGTTGATTACCATACAACACGCCCACTCCAAGCCTACTTTGAATTATCTGGGCTTACGCCGGCCCATTTACGCTACGCCGCCGTAACTTTGGGCGCAAGTTCTTTGTGAATACGGCACTTGCCCCTCTAAGTTGCGGCGGCGTAGTGTAAACAAGATACGCTACGCCCGCACAAAGATACGCGTCTGTACGAGAATCTGGCCCTAAGTGTGTTTATTTATTTCAATGGCCAGAATAAATTAAAATACTTGCCAATGAAATACATTAACGTGCAAACTCCAAAGATGGCTAAACTTGTCTAAACTGGTATGAAAAAATGCGGCTTGAGGTGAGTTTATAACGCTTTTACGCTTTTATAACATTGAAAACAGTGTGCATGAGGCCTAACTGATTATAAAGTGTGAGCTGAAGTTTGCATTTTATTTGTTTGTGTATCTAAATCTGCTAGTACATTTAACACTACCCTCCCCCCCCCCCCCCAGACTGACCATGCTGCTGCCTGCTGTGCCTCCAGGTCTCATTCCTCCAGAGTTGTGACAATAATACAAGAGATGTGTTAGACCCCTTTCAAACTGAGGACTTTTTCATGCGGTTTATCGCTAAAATTAGCGCCTAAATACCACCTAAAATTCCGGGTTACGCTCAGTGGGTTCAGTGTGCCCTGTCGGGGTTTGTCGTCCCTAATTTTATGTTCTGTATGTCCATTCTGCTGTTTCATACATGCTAATGTTGTGGCCGCTACTTTTTCTGCACTATGTATTGTACCACTTTTGCCTTAATAAAGACCACCTAAAAAACTCCTGCCCTGCAACTCAGTGTGAAAGCCCTAGTGCTTTCACACTGAGGTGCTGTGCTGGCGGGACCGCTCCAAAAGTCTTGCTAGCCACATCTTTGGAGCGGTGAGACTCGGAGCGGTGTGTTTACCGCTCCTCCACCGCTCCTTCCCATTGAAAACAATGGGACACCGCGGCAATGCGCCTCTGCAGACTTGTTCATTCCCCGACTTAGTTGGGGTAGGCGGTACATTTTGGTCGGGGTGGGTCAGCCACGCCATGTGACCATTGACCTCTGGGAACACACCTTCTGACCTTTGACTTGTGGGGGAGGTACCTGTTCCAATTCCTGAGTCCTAGCCATATTCTTCAATGGGAAACCCTAACCCCTAACCCTAACCCTAACCCTATCCCTAATCCCTAACCCCTAACCCTAAACCCTAACCCTAAACCTAACCCTAACCCTTTTTCGGACGCTAGAGGGGGGTCAATTCCGACGGTATAGCGCTGCTAAAAATAGCAGCACTATACTGCCACCGCACCTCCTGCCAAAGTGTGAAAGGGGCCTAACTGGCCAGATCGCCAGGGAAAAAAAAGCCAAAGAAAACAAAACAGATGCAACCACCACATCTAATGATTGGTAAGCTGCAATATATTACATTTCTGGGTTTTGAGTTTAATACCTCTTTATTATATTTCAGTTACGCCATCAAGGTACTGATATGAAGAAGAGACGTGCCGTAAAATTATTCAGCACCTCACCGTTCTTCTTTTAGAACTGGCAAAAAAAAATAAGCGGCGTGTCTCCCGGCTTGGCCCAGGCAAAGGGATTTTCTCCTAACAAGCTCAGAAAGTAGGATAGTTCACTGCAGTAGTCCCTTTTACGTCTAAATCAGAGGAAATCAGACAATATCGGATGAGGAACAGACTGCAGACATTCCAGACTTTAATAGGACTAAAGAACGGCCGGGCTTTGTGATGAGAAAATGGTAGAGAGTGTGAAGGAGACCCAGGTGAGGAGTTCAATGAACCTCTCATTATACGGCACAAAGTATCTCTTCAACATGGAGGATATATATAGGCCGGGAGGTGTGTTCTAGAACCTTTCCGGGAACGATTGTAGCGCTCAACTTAAACAAAGATCAACAGTGTATCCATCTACGGCTTCTTCTTCTTATTCTTCTGTATGCGGGATAAAATAAGATAATGAGTAGTATTATAACAGAGCAGGGATCTAATGGAAAGGCCGGTATTGGTAAAATACAGAGACTTAAATTCACTAAACCACCAATTAATCATTTTAGACTTACAGTGCCTTGAAAAAGTAGACTTTCATACCCCTTGAGATTTTCCACATTTTGTCATGTTACAACCAAAAACGTGAATGTATTTTATTGGGATTTTATGTGTTAGGCCTCGTACACACGATCAAATCTGTCTGCTGGAAACGGTCTGCTAGACCGTTTCAGCAGACAGATTCGATCGTGTGTACGGGCAAACAAACGGATTTGGCCACCCGACAGATTTCAAAGCATGCTTTGAAATCTGTCGGCTGGGAACCCGTCCGCCCGACATGTCTGCTGGTTAGTATGCTAACCAGCAGACATGTCTTCTCGCACACGCACCGAATGGTTTCGATGCATGCGCGGAAGTGTTTTACTTCCTGGTGCGTTGACGTGGTGGCGTCAACGTCACCGCCACGTCACGACACGTCAGCGCGCCGTCTGCTGGCGGGGATTTTGGTTTGCTCGTGTGTACACGCGAGCAAACCAAAATGCCAGCAGACAGATCTGTTCAAATCGGTCGGTCCGACCGATTTGAACAGACAAATTTGATAGTGTGTACGAGGCCATAGACTAAAACAAAGTGGCACATAATTGTGAAGTGAAAGGAAAATGATAAATGGTTTTCGAAATGGTTTACAAATAAATATCTGAAAAGTGTGGGGGGGCATTTGTATTCAGCGCCCTTTACTCTGATACCCCTAACTAAAATCTAGCAGAATCAATTGCCTTCAGAAGTCACCTAATTAGTAAATGGAGTCCACCTGTGTGTAATTTAATCTCAGTATAAATACAGCTGTTCTGTGAGGCCCTCAGAGGTTTGTAAGAGGACCTTAGTGAACAAACAGCTTCAAGGCCAAGGAACACACCAGTCAGGTCAGGGATAAAGTTGTAGAGAAGTTTAAAGCAGGGTTAGGTTCTAAAAAAAAATTCCAAGCTTTGAAGATCTCACGTAATACTGTTTAATCTATGATCCGAAAATGGAAAGTTTGGCACAACTGCAAACCTACCAAGACATGGCCGTCTACCTAAACTGACAGGCCGGGCAAGGAGAGCATTCATCAGAGAAGAAGCCAAGAGGCAACTCTGGAGGAGCTGCAGACATCCACAGCTCAGGTGGGAGAATCTGTCCACAGGACAACTATAAGTCGTGCTCTCCACAAATCTGCCCTTTATGGAAGAGTGACAAGAAGAAAGACATTGTTGAAAGAAAGCCATAAAAAGTCCCATTTGCAGTTTGCGAGAAGCCATGTGGGGGACACAGCAAACATGTGGAAGAAGGTGCTCTGGTCAGATGAGACCAAAATTGTACTTTTTGGCCTAAAAGCAAAACACTATGGGCCAGATTCAGGTAGAGTTAGGCCTCGTACACACGAGGGGATATGTCCGCTGAAAAGGGTCCGATGGACCGTTTCAGAAGACATCTCCGATCGTGTGTATGGGCTAGCGGACAGATTTGTCCATCGGACAAATTTCAAAGCATGCTTTGAAATTTGTCCGCTACAAACCTGTCCGTCGGATATGTCCGCTGGTTAGTACGGTAAACCAGCGGACATATCCTCCCTGAGGCCTTGTACACACGATGGGATTTATCCGCTGTAAACGGTCCCCGGACCATTTACAGCGCATATTTACGCCGGGATGTTTTGATCCGATGGCTGTACACACCATCGGATCAAATTCCCCGCCGGCGGACAGCGCAGTGACGCAGCGGTGACGTTGACGCCGCCACGTCACCGCACCAGGAAGTAAACACTTCCACGCGCATGCGTCGGATCCATTCACAGGATACGACGCATGTGCGGGCAGATATGTCCGCTGGTTTGCCGTACTAACCAGCGGACATATCTGACGGGCAGCTATCCGGCGGAAAAATTTCAAAACATGCTTTGAAATTTTTCCGCCGGAGGAATCCGGCCAGAACGGTCCGTTTACCCCTACACACGAGCGGATTTTTCGGCTGAAATGGTCCGTCGGACCATGTTCAGCGGATTTATTCCCTCGTGTGTACAAGGCCACACATGCGTCGTATCCTGTGAATGGATCCGACGCATGCGCGCAGAAGTGTTTACTTCCTGGTGTGTGACGTAGCGGTGACGTGGCGGAGTCAACGTCACCGCCGCGTCACCGACACGTCACCGCGCCGTCCGCCGGCGGGGAATTTGATCCGATGGTGTGTACACGCCATCGGATCAAACTCCAGATCGGACATATCCGATGGAAATGGTCCGCGGACCGTTTTCATCGGATATGTCCGATCGTGTGTACGAGGCCTTAGGCTGGAGTATCAGTGATACTCCAGCCTAACTCTCACTTTGAGCCGGCATTTCTGTTTTCAGTAAGCAGAAAACAAGAAACGCCAGGTTGGAGTTCCTATACGAGCGGCGTAATTGTATTTCGCCATCGTATCGGAGCTGCAATTTTAAAAATGGCGCTCGGGGCGTTCCCGCTGATTAACGCAGAGAATATGTTAATCAGCGAGAATCGGCAATTCACGATCGTATTCGGGCCTGACGCAGTGACTTTCCGACGTTTCCGTAAGAGATACACGGCGTAAAGAAAAAACAGCCCCCTAGTGGAGTATCCTATGTTAAGTATGGCCGTCGTCATTGCGTTGAATTTTAAAAAAATTGCGTTGTTTGCGCAAAACGTCTGTGAATGGGGATTGACGTCATTGACGTTCACTGCCAGAATTTGGAGCATGCGCACTGACAGTCGACGCATGCGCAGTACGTTCGCCGCGGGATCGCGCCTAGTTTAAATGATACACGCCCCCTACCCGCCCAATTTGAATTCCGCCGGCTCATTTTCGCTACGCCTCCGCAACTTTAGGAGCAAGTGCTTTGTGAATACAGTACTTGCTCCTAAAGTTTCGGCGGAGTAACGTAAACTCCAAAATAAAGACTCGCCCATCTACCTGAATCTGGCCCTATGTGTGGTGGAAAACTAACACTGCACATCACTCTGAACACACTATCCCCACCGTGAAACATGGTGGTGGCAGCATCATGATGTGGGGATGATATTCTTCAGCAGGGAGAGGGAAGCTGGTCAGAGTTGATGGAAAGATGGATGGAACCAAATACAGGGCAATCTTAGAAGAAAACCTGTTAAAAAAAAAAATTATTTTTTTCACGTCAGACTCCACCATTAGAAACTGCGAGACTCGCTCGCGGTTGAGTTGCTTCTTGTGTCTCATATATATATATATATATATCTCCCTCATTCCCCTTTGTCATAATGCAAAATATGGGCTTAACATTACGATATCCTAAACTTCCGTTTACATAAAAACCTGTTAACGAGAAGTATTCCATTTCCATGTTGAAACCTATCTTTTTTTTCCCCCATTTTTTTGTTGTACCATCTCTTCTAACACATTACTTTTATAGCACAAACTCCCCAAATGACCACTCCTAGCACACATCCCCAAATTTCCCCTCATAGAGCAATTCTTACTCCCTGATGCCCCCCCTTCATTCCCCTTCTCAACACAAATCCCCCCCAACCTCACATGATGCCACAGTGCACAGGGCAGCCACTCCTCCTGCCCACACCTTGCCCTGGCCCAGTGTCCCAGCATACTTTTTCTAATAGGTGTCCCTTGTTCCCATTTCAAAAAGTTTTGAGGTATGAGTGCAGTAATACTTTAACACCCCACCCCAATACAGAATGGCAGTAATATGTAATACGGTGTACATAAGTACACTTAGGCCCTATCCACACCCACATCGCTAAAAATCACATTCCCATTCGTGATTTTGTGTGACCGTCTTTCATACGTTTCCGTTTGTCACTGTCGTGGCAATTTGGGGGTGTGCAAAGCACACCGCCATTTTGCCTTGTGCTCTAAAGCACATTCCCTATCTTAAATGAAATAATGCCATGTTTAAGCTAAAAGATTTACTCACCATATATTCCCTGCCATTCATCCAGTAAGCAGACATTACAACAGCTGTTCTCAAGTTACCATTCTTGCCATCACCCCCCGCCACAGGGCTGAGCATGGCTCTTTTATTTACACAAAACAGGAAGTCATCACCAGTAAGTCGCCTCCCCCCATGGGAGTCGTCATCACCAGATGTCTTCTATACACAGAACAAAACATTCCCTCTGACAGGAAGTCACATTGAATACATGAATAGAATACAATACAATGAATACAATACAATGAATAGAAATACAAACAATGCTGGCTAAAGTCTTATGGGCGTGTCCGGTCAGGGTGTGCATGTGCCCCCCCCCTGACCCCAGAAGCGTTCACAAGCCCTCAAACTATACGCTGATAGAACCTTTAACCTGCGCCATTCCATAGAATAACGCATATAAAGATTATACCCTTATTGAGGCTATTTACAGACGCACGCTACGAACCCCAAATCCTGCTGATCAGACATGACCCAGATAAGAGCGTACATCTGTCTACAGCCACTAGTGTGCTTGCGAAATGAACGCACCCCCCTCAACGATCGTCTGTGCTAAATGCACAGTGGGGCCCCTCGCTGGTGGGCATACGCCCATGCCGCAACCATCACACTCCAACCTCAAGACATTTTCTACTACCAGACGAGAGAGTCAACCAGCCTCAGTACTGCCACAGTCAGCTCTATTTAGAGCGGGTTGGGGAAGTGTCAAGACTGGGTGCCAATTATGACAATACATAATAAATACATCTTCAAATTTCCACCACATCACTCATAGGGCAGCCCATACCCTTCAATGGTCTGCACTATGCACGTTAGTCGCCCCATTTTTGGGGGACAAGCTTCACGTGATTTTTAAAGGTGAGTTTTGCCGCAATTGTGATGTGATTCTTTCTCACGACAATTGCAGCAAAATCCCACCATGTTTGGGTTGCCATTTAGAAGACATTTGCACACAATCTGAGTTAATTAAGGTTGAATCTATCATTGGCTTCTGGTGTCTGTAGAATGTTCTAAGAAGATTCGACGAAGCAGCTAAACTGTACGATGCTGTAATCGCACATTTCCGGTCCAATGTTCCGCCTACAAGCTATAGAAGAATTCTAATGTACTAGTAATAATTATATTTATAAATTATTATTACTAGCCAACCAACATTCAAATTCTTCTATAGCCTATGGGCGGAGCATTTGACCAAAAATGTACAATTGCGGCGTCATACAGTTTAGCTGCTAGTCGATTTTCTTAGAACTTTCGACAGACACCATAAGCCTTCGATGACAGATTCGACGTTTGTATGTTTTTCGCTGCTTCATCGAATCTTCGCCGTTCATGTTGAATGGCCTACCCCATCACTGTCTCTATAATGTTGAATCTTTTCTCTCTATGTAGAATAATCTTGGACTAATAGAGTTAAAGGGGTTGTAAAGGTAAAAGTTCTTTCACCTTATTGCATTCTATGCATTAAGGTGAAAAAACATCCGACAATACCGGCCCCTCCAGCCCCCGTTATACTTACCTAACCCCTCGAAAGTCCCTCGCTCGCCCCCGACATCCTCTTCACCGTTGAGCCTGGCCCTTCATTGGCTATAGTGGATGGATTGAAAGCAGCACAGCCATTGGCTGGCGCTGCTGTCAATCACATCCAATAACGCGTCACGCCGGGGGCCGAGTGATACAGTCAGTGGCTATGACCGCCGCCGTATCACGGGAGTGGGCCCGCAATAACTCAACACCATGCTTGCTCGCTCGCTCGCATGAAGGTGTTGATTCCTTTGCAGGGGGGAGCTGAGACAGCCACGAGGGACCCCAGAAGACCAGATTCGGGGGCCGCTCTGTGCAAAACGAATTGCACATCATTTTTTTTATCTTTACTGATCCTTTAAGGTTAGGCACATTCGACCACAGGTTCGAAAGACACAGATCACTATTGTCAGCCTCATGTCGAATCTCCTATCTATATCAAACTGTTGTAGCAACAAAAATGAAAATAAAGTATTTGTTTATGTCGGACCTTTCGAATTTCGGATTCTGCGCGTTCGTTTTCGTTTGTTAAAATAATAGCGAAAATACCCGAAATTCGGACGAAAATGCATTCGGACGAAAACAAAGGCACATGTCTACCATTTAGAATGATTAGCACCCAAACCCAAATCACGAGCTTGCCTAAACCCAAATCACGGGCTTTGCAGCGATGATCACGTAATTTGGAATTGCGGGCAGAATCGCAGTGATTCCATATCGTGTGAATGGGGCCTTATCTATTTTCATGCTACTTTTTTTTCTTAGGCCTCATGCACACTGGCCGCCCCCATTCAGCGCTATGACACCAATCCCCCGCAACACTTTATCTCGTTTCCATAAATTATATATTAGCTTTATATATGGTTCCAGGGAGCGTAGCTATTCATTTAAGTGATACAATTTTCCAGTTGTGCGCAGTACACGAGACACACATGTCCTGAGGCAGGTGGAGGAATCTGTACAGAGATATATCACAGATATTTTGTCCAGGCACAGACAGATGACAGAGAATGGATGACTTGTTGTATAGCCCCGGGGACCAGAGAGATAACTGATTCCTATCACTTCCCATTCTGTGCAATGTTTGACTCATGATGATCATATTAGTAGCAAGATACATAATTAAATTGTTAGGTATGGATGCAGTATTGTTTAGCATTAAACACGGTGGAATGGAAAAAAAACGGAAAAAAAAATTAAATAACAAATAGTACAATATATGTTTATATACAAGTGGTCATAAAAAAGTTTCCACAATTCTTTTATATTTCATGGAGTTAAAAAAAAGTGTGAAAATGTTTTCAAGAACACACATATACAGTACACCCCTCACATTTTTGTAAACATTTTCTTCTATCTTTTCATGTGACAACACTGAAGAAATGACACTTTGCTACAATGTTCTGTAGTGAGTGTACAGCTTGTATAACAGTGTACATTTGCTGTCCTCTCAAAATAACTCAACACACAGCTATTAATGTCTAAACCTCTGGCAATAAAAGTGAGTACACCCCTAAGTGAAAATGTCCAAATTGGGCCGAAAGTGTCAATATTTTGTGTGGCCACCATTATTTTCCAGCACTACCTTAACCCTCTTGGGCATGGAGTTCACCAGAGCTTCACAGGTTACCACTGGAGTCCTCTTCCCCTCCTCCATGATGACATCACAGAGCTGGTGGATGTTAGAGACCTTGCGCTCCTCCACCTTCTGTTTGAAGATCCCCCACAGATGCTCAATAGGGTTTAGGTCTGGAGACATGCTTGGCCAGTCCATCAATTTTACCCTCAGCTTCTTTAGCAAGGCAGTGGTCTTCTTGGAGGTGTATTTGGGGTTGTTATGTTGGAATACTGCCCTGCGGCCCAGTCTCCGAATGGGAGGGGATCATTTTCTGCTTCAGTATGTCACAGTACATGTTGGCAATTATGGTTCCCTCAACAAACTGTAGCTCCTCAGTGCTGGCAGTCTTGGCAATCTTATAGCCTAAGCCAGCCCTCAAAATTTCCACTCGCCTACTAGCATTTGGCGAGTGGATTTAAGCTGGGGGTGAGTGATAACAGGGCTACATGACCAATCTCCCTCCAATCTGTGCCTACACTTAGAGTCCTGATGAGATTGGCGGCCGAAGAGGAAAGGTGCATGCTCGGGAAAAGTAGTCTGGTGAGCCTCGCACAGGCAGAGCAGTACACAGGAGCTCTCCTTACAATTCTCATTAAGCCATGGGACCTAACAGTATGACCTCTCTGAGCCTGCCCTCTCCTCCGACCAATGTAGCTGGAGAGCAGAAAGTAATGAGTGAGGTGGAGGATTGGGAAAATTACCACTCCGGTGCAGCACTCACTGAAAGTTGCCCTGACATGAGAGCGGCAGCCTTCCAGTTTGTGCAGTTTTCTTCTCCTTGTGCTCTATGTAAGTGTCCAACAGTTCAGCCTGAGCACTGTGAACAGACTGGTCTCAATGTGTGCTGTGCAGTGTCAGTGTGCGCTGTGCTATAGTGTCTATGGCTGTGCAGTTGTGTGGATCTCAGCGCTGGATTATACTCCCTCCCGCTGTGCTGCAGCTTCTCTCCTCACTGCCAGCCTGAATAAAAGGGGGAAGTGGGGACATGCAAGTGTGGAGCCGCACACACAGGCTCCTGATGATGAGATGAATGGGAGAGAGAGAGAGAGGATGGATGGGAGTTGCAGAGGAGACAGCAAGAGAATGGGGAAGAGACCCAGTTCTAGTGCCCTGTCCCTCTGGTCTGCCCCCAGTGCCCTGTCCCACTGGTCTACCCCCAGTGCCCTGTCCCTCTGGTCTGCCCCCAGTGCCCTGTCCCTCTGGTCTGCCCCCAGTGCCCTGTCCCATTTTGTTGTTGGTAATATTTAATTTTGTAACTTGATTCTGCATAAAACATTTAACAGTGTCATTCCATGAGATAATCTACGAGGGTGTGTTTACGTGTGCAATTAGGCGCAGAGCAGTGTATGAATTAGGTGGGGCAACTGGTGGCGAGTAACTCTTGAAGCCTGGCTAGTAGCTCAGGACTTGACATTTTGAGCCCTGGCCTAAGCTATCTTTATGTAGAGCAACAATTCATTTTTGTTTCAGATACTCAGAGAGTTCTTTTCCATGAGGTGCCATGTTGAACTTCCATTGACCAGTATGAGAGAGTGAGAGCGATAACACCAAATTTAACCCACCTGCTCCCCATTCACACCTGAGACCTTGCAAAATGAATGAGTTAATTGCTAATTGGGCCCAATTTGGACATTTTCACTAAGGGGTGTACTCACTTTTGTTGCCAGCGGTTTAGACATTAATGGCTGTATGTTGAGCTATTTTGAGGGGACAGTAAATTTACACTGTTATACAAGCTGTACACTCACTACTCAACATTGTAGAAATGTATAATTCCTCCAGTGTTGTCAAATGAAAAGATATAATAAAATATTTACAAAAAATGAGAGGGGTGTACTCACTTTTGTGAGATACTGTATATATGGATAGATATCTATATAGATATATAAATATATATATCTATATAGGTCTATCTATCTATCTATCTATCTATCTATCTATCTATCTATCTATCTATCTATCTATTAATATATATATATATACACACACACAGGTACATAGTTAGATCGATAGATAGATAGATAGATAGATAGATAGATAGATAGATAGATAGATAGATAGATAGATAGATAGATAGATAGATAGATAGATAGATAGATAGATAGATAGATAGATAGATAGATAGATAGATAGATAGATAGATAGATAGATACATAGATAGATACATTGACACAAGTAATGGGGGGTATGATCTGGCCACAGCATGTGTACCCCCCCACCCCCAGGCAGTAGAGCTGTCCCTTCGGTACCAGGCCCAGCCCCATCAGTTCAAGAGGGATGCACCAGCCAAGCTTGTGGGCTGAGTGTACAGCCTTATTGCTGTCACCGATCCTCTTGTGGCTTCCCCTGCATGGGTCTAACTAATAATTTATTGGGGGAAAATTCTCCTTTAAAGGGGGCATGACAAGGTGTCCTATGCCTACAAACTTTTGCTAATAGGTGTTCCTTGTTCCCATCTCAAAAAGTTGGGAGGTATGGGTGTAGTAATACTTTAACACCTCTAGAGAACGGCAATAATATGTAATACAGTGTACATTAACGAGTACAATTAGGCCCTAATCACACTCAAAAATTAGGAAAAGGACTTAGTTTGTGAGTAGAGCATTTTTGTATTTGTTAGCCCCTTTCATGAAAGAACACAATGAGCGATTGGTTCATGCATTCATCACTGAAGCATAGTAAATCGTGTTTACAATGCTTCAGTTTGTGAGTGGACAGGAAGCCTCTAAACTCTTTTTATTCCTTCATCTGTGCATGTGAGGCTGTGTAGAAGGGGATGAAGGAATATAGGTCTTCATTCCCTTTCTCCATCTCAAAAATGAAACATCACCAAAGCCCCCCGCCAGCAGGGCAGGTAAAAAAAAAATAATTAAAAAATAAAGTAAAAAAAAAAAATGAAAGGCTCTTTCACATGTGCTTTGCTCTCTGAAGAGCTGTCAGCAATTGAATCACTCAATAGAGAGCATTTGACGGGGGGGCGTCAGGGCCGTCTTTTTGCAGTTGCCCAGAGGCCCCACTTGCCTGGGGTGCCCCACCTGCCCAGCGACCCCAGCCAAGCCGGGCCGTCTTACTGATTGGGCACCCCTGGGAATGGCCCGTGGGGCCCCATCAGAGCCGGACAAATAAGTGCAGCTGTCAGATTCAGTCTCTGATGTCAGGGATGGGTGGGCCGATATTCGCTTTCAGCCTCCTGACTCCTCCCCACAAACAGAGCGTCACCCTGCCCCTCCCTGACACCGCCTACCATACCAGCTCCTCCACCTGACTCCAGCCACCAGAGACCAGCAGTTTTCCAGTGACATGAGGGGTTGGGTGAGATTGGTGCCATGTTGAATCTGGAGGCAGGTGATGGGTGGCAAGTGAAACGGTGTAAAGTAGAAATATTGTACTTTCATTCATGAGAGTAGGTGCATAAATTGGGGAAAGCTTGTAGGGTAAAGTGACCAGATTTTTAAAATTAAATCCGGGGACATATTTTTTTTTTTTTTACTAGTAATGGCAACAATCAGCAACTCTCTGCGCGTCGCCGCCCGCCTCACAGCCTGTCAAGTCTTACCCTCCGGGCCCCCAGGCTACTACTGGATGGGGAGCGGAGGAAGATCACTCCGCCATGGAAGGCAAGGAGATAGGCAGGCAGCTGGCTGGGACTTGAGCCAAGGCAGAAAAACATGCGAGAGGAGCTGGATGGGCATGCGTCGGAAACAGTAGAAATATTCCCTCCGCTCTGACCAGCACATGATCATCAGAAAGGGGCACAGATAATGAAAAAAATACACCCTCATGGGAGCGGCAGAGCGGGGGGGGGGGGGGGGGGTGCAATTCAGATTTTTATTTTTTTATTCTGCACTGACTGTCTTAGAAATTGCCCCAGCCCCTGTTCAAATCCAATCTGGGGACAAAAAAAAACGGGGACAGACTTGGTCCGGGGACAGTGTCCTCAATCTGGGGACTGTCCCCTGAAACCGGGGATGTCTGGTCACCCTATTGTAGGGGCCCCATAGCATTACTTTGCCCAGGGGCCCATGATGCTATTAAGATGGCATTGGGTGGGTTTGCTTTTTCAGGTAGGCTGTAAGGGGCCTACCTACAGCAGCCCTGAGTGTGAATGGGGCCCTGAGTGTGAATGGGGCCCTGAGTGTGAATGGGGCCCTGAGTGTGAATGGGGCCCATACTCTCCCTCACATCTTAAAATGAACCTACAAAAATCGCTGCTTGAATATCTTATCACCTCATTTGATAAAAGCTCATTTAACCACTTAAGGACCGCCTCCTGCACATTTACGTCGGCAGAATGACATGGCTGGGCACAGGCACGTACCTGTACCTGCATGTACCTGTACGACCCGCGGACCGGATCGTCGCCGGTGTCCCGCGATCGGTCACAGGAGCTGAAGAACGGGGAGAGGTGAGTGTAAACACACCTTCCCCATTCTTTACAGTGGTAATGTCACTGATCGTCTGTTCCCTGATATAGGGAAAGGCGATCAGTGACGTCACACGTCCAGCCCCACCCCCCTACAGTAAGAAACACGCACAAGGTCACACATAACCCCTACAGCGCCCCCTAGTGGTTAACTCCTAAACTGCAATTGTTGTTTTCACAGATACAGTGCATTTTTATAGCACTTTTTGCTGTGAAAATGACAATGGTCCCAAAAATGTGTCAAAATTGTGCGATGTGTCCGCTATAATGTCACAGTCACACAAAAAATCGCTGATCGCCGCCATTACTAGTAAAAAAAAAAGTATTTATAAAAATGCCATAAAACTATCCCCTATTTTGAAAAACCCTATATTTTGCGCAAACCAATCGTTAAACGCTTATTGCGATTTTTTTTACCAAAAATATGTAGAAGAATACGTTTCGGACTAAACTGAGAAAAAAACATTTTTTTATATCTTTTTTGGGGGTATTTATTATAGCAAAAAGTAAAAAATATTGATTTTTCTTTTCAAAATTGTCGCTTTTTTTGTTTATAGCGCAAAAAACTAAAAACGGCAGAGGTGATCAAATACCACCAAAAGAAAGCTCTATTTGTGGGGGAAAAAGGACGCCAATTTCGTTTAGGAGCCACGTCGCACGACCGCGCAATTGTCAGTTAAAGCGGCGCAGTGCCGAATCACGAAAACTGGCCAGGTCTTTTACCTGCATAAAGGTCCGGGTCTTATGCCGCGTACACACGATCACTTTTTGTGATGAAAAAAAACGACCTTTTAAAAAACGTCATTTAAAATGATGGTGTGTGGGCAAAACGTCGTTTGATGTCTTCAAAAAAACGACCAAAAAAAAATTCCAACATGCTTGATTTTTTTGTGTCGTTTTTCAAAATGTCGTTTTTTGTGTCATAAAAAAGTGACCGTGTGTGGGCAAAACGTTGTTTAAAACGACGTTTTTAAACCCGCGCATGCTTAGAAGCAAGTTATGAGACGGAGCTTCAATGAAACAGAGTGCCGTCGAAAGTGTCTTACGTCACCGCGCTTTGCTAGAGCATTGTGGAAAAACGATGGTGTGTACGCAACGTCGTTTTTGAAAATGAAGTTTGAAAAACGTCGTTTTGTTTCGTCACATAAAATGACGTTTTTTTTCATCACAAAAAGTGATCGTGTGTACGCGGCATTATGCCGCGTACACACGGTCGTTTTTTGCGTTTTTTTTTGTTTTTTAAAACGTCATTTAAATTGACCGTGTGTGGGCAAAAAAATTCCAACATGCTTGAATTTTTTGTGTCGTTTTTCAAAACGTCGTTTTTTGTTTCACAAAAAGTCACCGTGTGTAGCAAAAACGTTGTTTAAAACGACGTTTTTCAACCCGCGCATGCCCAGGAGCTAGTTATGAAGCGAGCTTCAATGGAAAAGAGTGGTGAACGTAACCTCGCTTTTTGTGAAAAAAACGATGGTGTGTAGGCAACATCGTCTTTGAAAAGTGACGTTTCAAAACGTCGTTTTTTACTTCACAGAAAACATCGTTTTTTTTTCATCACAAAAAATGATCGTGTGTACGCGGCATTACTGTAAGTGGTTAAAGGCTGCAAGTCTCACCATGGTCTGAACTCTGTACATAATGATGTCCATCTAATACCGTGTCGTGCTATAACTGTAAACGGATAGCCATTTAGCGTTATAGCTGTTAAACTCTTCTATTTATTCAATGCCTTTATCTGCAATAAAAAAAAAAAAAATTACAAAAACAACATCTGAGTCTCGCCGTGGTATCACACAAGCCAAGCAGGTGATCTCTCTCTTGTTATATCTCCGACAACAAAACTGTGAAAGAGGAAATTGAGTAGGAAGCTAATGTTTCATCACTGAACAAATATTGGATCGTGTAAACTCGTTTGTGACTTGCGCCCAACACAACACAATTGCTTCGGAGGCAAAGTTCAACTCTTGTCAACATCCCTCTAATTGCCCCACAAGCTAAATAAAGGAAAATAAAATAATATAATAATAAAACTTTTTTTTTAAGACAAATCTTTTCCATCGTTATTAGTATGAAAAATGATTACTTTGGAAAACATGAGGTCTCCACCAGATGTTTTGTTAGTGAAGGGTAATAGGCCTTGCACAGCCCCAAATGTTCTTCCGCTTTGCCTCATAGCTGCTTGATGGGCTGTAAAACGTTTATCGGAAAACCCCAACACAGCTGTTACCGATCCTCCTAGAGAAAGTGTACGTCCCAGCAAAAATCATAAATCCTTCACGTCGGCTGGAGCTATAGAGACCTCTGCCTTAAATCTCAAACAAGAACGTGATTAATTGCAGCCTAACCGATCGGCTACAGATACGTTGACTTGTTTCCTTTAAGATGCCTACCATATGTAATTTTCTGAAGGAAAATAATGAGGATGTGACTTAAATAGGAATTCCAAGTATACTGTAAATATTTTATACAGAGTTACATTGGTCTAATGCAGTGGTCTCCAAAATGTGGCCCGGGGGCCGGATGTGGCCCCTCGCTTGCTTTTATCTGGCCCTTGGAGCTTATCCCTCCCATTGATATGAGACATTATTCTGCCAACTGACATCAACAATGGGGGCACCATTTCTCCCACTGACACAAAGAGTGGGGCACTGTTCCTCCCATTGATACCAACAATGGGGTACTATTCCATCCACAAATATCAAATGTGGCAATGTTTACTTCCATTGATGACAGGTAAACTTCCACTTCTGCTGGCCACAGTCCGGCCCCCCACACGTCTGAAGGACAATTAACTGGCCCTTTGGGCCCCTGGTCTAATGTAACTATGTATATACCAGATTTGGCATGCGTTCCCAGAATGCTTGAAATCAGTAAACTAGACACCGATACTCCAGTGATCTCCAATTGCTTCTGGGTCCCACACCGAATGGCTGCCCTGCTGTATTATGAACACAGGAGGTCAGCTGCTTGACACAAGGTGGCAAGTCAGGGTGGTAACACCATAGTCTCCACCCGGTCCAATCAGAGAATGCTTTGTATTAATTCAAAAAATACAAAGCATGCTCTGAATGGGGTCCGTGCCAAGTGGCCAACCTTCTGTGTTCAGAATTCAGCAGGTGTGTTGCTATGGTTATTTTAACCACTTCCCTACTGGGCATGTAAACCCCCTTCCTGACCAGGTGAAATTTCAGCTTGCGGCACTGCGTCGCTTTAACTGACAATTGCGCGGTCGTGCGATATGGCTCCCAAACAAAATTGGCGTCCTTTTTTCCCCACAAGTAGAGCTTTCTTTTGGTGGTATTTGGTCACCTCTGCGATTTTTATTTTTTGCGCTATAAACAAAAAAGGACGACAATTTTGAAAAAAAATACAATATTTTTTACTTGTTGATATAAAAAATAGCCCAATTTAAAAAAAAAAATCAGTTTAGGGCGATACGTATTCTTCTACATATTTTTGGTTAAAAAAAAAAAATCGCAATAAGCATCTGGTTTGCGCAAAAGTTATAGCGTCTACAAAATAAGGGACAGAATTGTTATTTTTTATTATTATTTTTTTTTACTAGTAATGGTGGCGATCTGCGATTTTTATTGCGACTGTGACGTTATGGCGGACACATCGGACACTTTTGACACATTTTTGGCACCATTCACATTTATACTGCAATCAGTGCTATAAATATGCACTAATTACTGTATAAATGTGACTGGCAGGGAAGGGGTTAACACTAGGGGGTGAGGAAGGGGTTAATGTGTTTCCTGCATTGTGTTCTAACTGTAGGGGGAGGGGGGGGTGACCGATCTGTGTCCCTATGTACTAGGAACACAGATCGGTATGCTCTCTCTATGACAGGACGCTGTCATTGTGAGAGCCGGCAATGAGAGATGATCTCATATGTTTACATATGAGATCATCTCTCATTGGCCCATCAGATCGCATCGCAAACGGCCACTCTGATTGGCCGTTCGCGGCGATCTGTGATTGGCTGTGTCCAAGGGACACAGCCAGTACACAAGTTCCCCGCTGCGCGCTCTGGAGCGTTCGCTGGGAACGAGGAAAGGGGCTGCCGTGAAAACACGGCAGCCCAGAGATTTAGAGCCACCCTGCGGCCGTATATAGTCGTACGGCCGTAGGGAAGTGGTTAAAGAGGTTGTACACTCAAAATTGTCACTTTCCATTTCTAGTTGCATATCATTATTATAAACAGATTGATCGTAGTCATTTTTTTGTTACCCGTTTCCTTTTCTAGTTACATCTGTATTCAATAGTGGAGACATGTATTGCGCATGCACCGTTTCCCTGTTTATTCCAGCAAGCAGAGACTCTGCCGGAAAAATTATTTGTTTATATCAGGGCTGCGTCATTTCCTGTTGTAGATGTCAGCCCCGACATCCCACGATGCTTTGTCCACATTCCTCCCTAAGAGCACGTGACACGAACAAGAGGCTTGTATATTTTTACCGTAGTGCGCACGCGCAGGATTACAGAGACAAGAATGAACTGTGGGCGGAACTCCAACTAGAATCAGACGCGAAAGACCACAATGGAGATGGCGCGGGCTTACATGAAGAAAAACGATTCACAAGATAAACAGTATATACAGTTAAGCCCTGTACACACGGTCGGACTTTTGCCCAACCAACGTCAAAATCCGACACTTTTCGCATTTGTCCGACCGTGTGTACGTTCCATCGGACCAACTTTTTTGGCTTTCATCGGACAAAAAGTTGGGTCTGCGAACGGACCAACTTTCAGGCAACAAAAGTCCGATGGTGCAAAGTCCGATCGTGTGTACAGCAAACCATCGGACTTTTGGACAAATTACAAATGCGCATGCTCAGAACCAATGTTAAAATCAACCAACAATAGCAGAAGTTAACCAAAGGGTGGTGGTAAAGAGCAGAAAAACCACGTGATGATGGAAAAGTTTTAGAAAAGTTTGCACAAAAGTCCGAGCGTGTGTATGCTATGGGTGTGATCGGACAAATCAATTAGGACAAAAATCCAAGGGAAATTTTGTTGGATGTCCGACCGTGTGTAAGGGGCTTAAGACTAATAATTTAGATAAACATATAGCGATCAATCGATTTATAAATACATGGTCTATATAAATATGTTAATCTTCATGTTAGTATAAAAGGGGTTTACTACGGCTTTATGAATTTTTATAGTCTAAATAAACAACAAAAATGGGCACTGTTCTTTGCACTGACATCAACAATACGCACTGCTCCCTGCACTGACACCAAAGATAGAGCACTATTCCTCCTACAAACACCATTATGGGGCTTAGTCTTCTTGCTAAAACCAATGATGGGGCCCTATTTCTCCACTTATACCGAGATGGGGGCACTATTCTTCCCAGTAATACCAATGATAGGGTACTATTCTTCCCACTAATACCAATTATAAGGTACTATTCTTCCCACTGGCACCAACAATGAGGCATTCTTCCTCCCACTAATAACGATGATGGGGCACTATTCCTCCCACCAATTTTGCTCCTCCCATTAACTTCCTGATTTAAGCCATGTCTTCGCACTTCCTGTTTGGCAGATTATTGTATTCTCTCCATGTAATAACTAGCTCTTGTCACCTCTGTTGCCATCCTTATCTTGGCTATCACTGGTTACCGACCCTTCTGCTTGATCCCCTCTAGTGTTGCTCACAAATATTGGCTACGAATATTGCATATTCGAGTATTCGCGAATAACTCGAATATTCGTATTTTTTCAAATTTATTTTTAAAACAGATCACATCCTAGTGATCTCCATCGACGTCTAAAAGCATTGCTGGTATGATTAGAGAGAGACCCTGGGCCGAGTATCTGATGCGATTCTTTTATGTTGCCGAAAATTCGCATTGCGAATTTTCGGCAACATAAAAGAATCGCATCAGCTACTCGGCCCTTCTTTTGCATCAGAGCCAATCAGAATAACTCGAATATTCGACAAACGGAATATTGCGCGATTATCTTCTCTGCCCTTCTTTTGCATCAGAGCCAATCAGAATAACTCGAATATTTGGCAAAAGGAATATTGCGCGATTATCTTCTCCGCCCTTCTTTTGCATCAGAGCCAATCAGAATAACTTGAATATTCGGCAAAAGGAATATTGCGCGATATTCCTTTTGCCGAATATTCAAGATATTCTGATTGGCTCTGATGCAAAAGAAGGGCGGAGAAGATAATCGCGCAATATTCCTTTTGCCGAATATTCGAGTTATTCTGATTGGCTCTGATGCAAAAGAAGGGCGGAGAAGATAATCGCGCAATAGGAATATTGCACGATTATCTTCTCCGCCCTTCTTTTGCCCCCTTATTCTCCTTTCTTTTAAGTAGAGTTAGTGTAGAGTTAGTGTTTAGTGCATATTAATTTTCTTTTGGATAAAATATCACGAATATTCGATATTAGCGAATATTCGCGAATATTCTTCTATATATTCGCGCAATATCGCAAAATCGAATATGGCGTATTCCGCTCAACACTAATCCCCTCCTGCAACCATTCATTACCAACGTTTGGTTTGTTTAATGACTACACTTCTGCTTGATCCCTACCTGCTATATCTGCTACTGGACCCCAGCTTGCTCACCTCCTGTTAGGGTGATCCTAAAGTCCAAAATCTGGTACTAACATGCAGCAAAACCCATCTCCACCATCAGGGGAACACCCGTTAGTACTTAACCAATTAAGGACTGAGCCTCTTTTTGAGATTTGTTGTTTACAAGTTAAAAACAAGTTTTTATGCTTGAAAATTACTTAGAGCCCCAAATATTATACATTTTTTCTAAAACCCTAGAGAATAAAATGGCGGTTGCTGCAATATTTTTTATCACACCGTATTTCTGCAGCGGTCTTACAAACACATTTAAAAAAAAAAATCACTTTTTTTAATTAAAAAATAAGACAACAGTAAATTTAGCCCAATTTTTTTAGAATGTGAAAGTCAATTATAAAAATTTTGCCCACTCTTTTACACTTTTACCCTTAAAAATCTCCTTAGGCGACATTTAAAATTTTTTTAAAAAAAGTTGCATGTTTTGAGTTACAGAGGAGGTCTAGGGCTAGAATTATTGCTCTCACTCTAAGGCCGCGTACACACGATCAAATCTATCTCCTGGAAACGGTCGGCCCGACCATCCCAGCAGACAGATTCGATCGTGTGTACGGGCGAGCAGACGGATTTGGCCAGCCGACAGATTTGAAAGCAAACTTTCGAATCTGTCGGCTGGGAACCCGTCCGCCCGACATGTCTGCTGGTTAGTACGCTAACCAGCAGGCATGTCTTCTCGCACACTCATCGAATGGATTTGACGCATGCGCGGAAGTGATTTACTTCCTGGTGCGGTGACGTGGCGGCGTCAACGTCACCGCCACGTCACCGCGCCGTCTGCCGGCGGGGATTTTGGTTTGATCGTGTGTACACGATCAAACCAATACGTCCCCAGCAGACAGATTTGTTCAAATCGGTCTGCCCGACCGATTTGAACAAATCTGTCTACTCGTGTGTATGGGGCCTTACAATTGCGGCAATACCTCACATGTGTAGTTTGAACACTGTTTTCATAAGCTGGCGCTGCTCATGTATTATTTTGCTTATGCACGCAAGCTCGGCGGGATGGGGTGCATTTAAATTTTGTATTCTTATTTATTTTACCCTTTATTTTTATTTTTACACTGCTCTCTAAAAAATAAAAATAAAAAATGTGTCACTTTTATTCCTATTACAAGGAATGTAAACATCTCTTGTAATAGAAAAAAGCACGACAGGTCCTCTTAAATATGAGATCTGGGGTCAAAAAGACCTTTAGATCTCATATTTAAACTAAAATGCAATAAAAAAAAAAAAAATAGCCACAAGAAGGACCCGATCGCCTCCGTCGCTGCGGACGACTCCAGTAAAAGACAGAGGGCATGGAAGAGTGGCAGGAGGGGGGCCCTCTCCCGCCGCTGATAATGGTAGTCTATGCGGCGGATTCGCCACAAGATCACCGTTATCGGAAATCGGACCACCGACTGAAGACGAGGATTCCTGGGTTATGGCGGCTAGCTGCTGCCATAACAGGGGTATCCCTCTTCAAAGTGTCAACGTATATAGTCGTGCGGCGGTCCGGAAGTGGTTAAACTCCGCACCTCAGATGAGCCTGCTTCATCTAGCAGGGTGACCTGCTTCTGTAGGTATTCAGCTGGTCAGTGGGTGCCTTGCTGCTGTAGCTACTGGCCTCCAAGCCTGACTCCAGATCGTGACAAAACCAGAGAGTGACAGCGAGGGTCAAATCCAACTGGTGCCAAGAGAAAAACAAGAATCAAAGTAAAGGTTAGAACTAGAGGATATTTTTGGAGGCTGTAGAAACTGTAGAAACTGTGTGTAGTTGGTTGTAGTACATTTTCAAACAAAAGATTATGCAAAAATGTGCAAAATTTGCAGGTCAATGACCTAATCAATGTCCTTATGAAACTTTGTTTGCTTCTAACATTTGATTTTGAAATGAATGGATTTGCCTGAACAAAAAACACACACAATGTTAGAAATTTGTTCATTTGAGAAAAATCAGCTCTTTCTAATTTTTTCTAGCACTGCTGTCCAAAAACTACAGCCAATTTGACCCACAACTGATTAAAAAAATCAAAAGGGTGCCTGGGCAGGTGGACTTCAAGTTGGGTCACAGTTAAAGGTAAATCTGTCAACTGCTATGGATGGTCAAAGCTACAGTGGATAAATAGGGCGTGGTGTGCTTGAGCTGCGAAAAAATATATTCGGTCAAGGAGGAAATGCATAGGTGTCTAAACATGTGCTCAGCCACAATTTTTAAGTGTTTTCATGGATGGTCCCGGTGCAAAAATAAGGTGCTGGTGCATAAGCTTGCAGGGGAAGTTAACTTGAGGGCCGGTCTAGAGAAGGCAGGCATCAGGAAGGCAGGGGAGGTATCAACAACAAACAGAAGAGTACAACCAGTTGCTAGAAAGGAACCCATAGAAGGTCAGGATAGGTTTAATTTATTGCTGAAGAGACCATGCATATCTCTTCTGCAATACAGAACCTGCCTCCTCGCAGTTTTTGAAAGCAGACTTTAGTTCTGCTTTAAAGAATAATTGAAGGCAAACCTTTTTTTTTATAGTTCCGGATCGCAGACAGTGAAACTAGGAGGCTTCACATTAGAAACACGCACCATTACATGAGTAGTCCCTCAAGGATCACCCCGTTCGCCCGTGCTCTTCAACATCTATCTCCGCCCACTCCTTAAAATCAGCACCTGCGCTACCACTCTTACGCTGATGACACTCAACTTTACTTCCGTATCACCAACACAAAAGACCAATATCACAAATAGGGATGAGCTTCGCGTTCGAAACGAACGTATGTTCGACTCGAACATTGTCTGTTCGTACTTTAAACGAAATTCGAACAAAAGCAGTCGTTCGCGCCAAATTAGAGTGATGCAAAACGGCCCATAATTCACTGCGGCATTGCGCGCTGATGATTGGCCAAGCATGCTGTATGTCCCGCATGCTTGGCCATCCAAAGCGCCCAAAAAACGAAGAGCCATAATTGGCCAAAGCCTGGGTGGCTTTGGCCAATTTTGGCTCAGGGCTTTAGCACACGCCCCACACTATAAAAGGCCGCCTGCTGGGCGGCCTCGTGTAGTGTGTTCCGGCTTGTTAATGAGAGCAGTCAGAGAGACAGAGAGATTGTCTTTTTATATAGCTAGATAGAGCAGGCAGGCAGGCTAGTCAGTTTAGCTTAATTTACAGTGTGTAGAGGATATATATACAACCCTAGGAGTTGTACATATATTTATACACTGTATAGCTTAGATAGATCAGTTCTTCCTAATTTACTGGCAGGCAGGTGATTGTGCTATTTAAAGACGTTATCACACGTATAGACACACAGCAGGTACAATATTTAAAGGAATTTTATTTACATTTTTTTAATTTAAGCATCAATAAAATCACTGCTCCTGGAAAACTTTTTTCCATTGATACATGTTCCCTCGGGCAAGACCCGGGTTCTTAAAGACGTTTTCACAGGCAAACTATAGACACCCAGCACTGCAGGTACAATATTTAAAGGAAATTTTTCATTTTTTTTTATTTAAACATTATTAAAATCACTGCTCCTGAAGCAGTGATTTTAATGATGCTTAAATTAACAATAAAAAAAAATCCCTTTAAATATTGTACCTGCTGGGTGTCTATAGCTTACCTGTGAAAACGTCTTTGAGAACCCGGGTCTTGCCCGAGGGAACATGTATCAATGGAAAAAAGTTTTAAAAACGGTCACTTTTTCAGGAGTCCTGCTCCTGAAAAAACAACCGTTTTTTAAAACTTTTTTCCATTGATACATGTTCCCTGGGGCAAGACCCGGGTTCTCAGAGACGTTTTCCAACAATAACTTGAATATTGGTCTTTAAAATTAGCGTTTTTGAATTCGAACGTTCGAGTCCAATAGACTTCAATGGGGTTCTAAATGTTTGTCTGAACGGTCGGTCTGTTCGACGGTTCTGGTGCGAACCGAACACGGATATGTTCGGCTCATCCCTAATCACAAACTAGAAAACCATCCATCTGAAAGAAGTCTTTGCAGGTCTCTGTTAATTATAACAATATGACCCAATGGGTGGTGGTCAAGAATTGCTTACAAAATAGAGTGTTGAGTAGAGCATGATTACCTAAGCCTGAAAGCATTAATCTTCATCTTGTTGGGTGGTCTATTGTGACCTGATATTGGTAGATCAAATGCAAACATAAAGCCCAACACCATCTCAGAGAGTCAATTTCACCTTGGTTGATCCTCCAACCACCTATCTGGGGGAACCCTCTGCAGGCCTCTGATAATATTAATAATAAGGCCCATGGGTAGTGTTTTATGGGTAGTTGGGGAGGTGTTGCTTTTGAAACAAAGTGTAGAGGAGGGCATCATTTCTAACTTTTACCTAAGTTTGGAAGCCCAAAATCATCTCAGAAAGTCAAGTTCACCATGGTTGATCTCCCAACCACCCATCTGGAGGAACTCTCTGCAGGTGTCTGATAGCAGTAATAATAATAATAATAATTATAATATTATGGTCCATGGGTGGTGTTTTAGGTGTAGGTAGATTGTAGAGGAGAGCATAATTCCAATTAGTTTTTTGTTTTGTTTACAACCTATTTTTATTTAACCACTTCCTTACTGGGCACATATACCCCCCTCCTGCCCAGGTGAAATTTCAGCTTCCGGCACTGCATTGCTTTAACTGACAATTGCGCGGTCGTGCGACGTGGCTCCCAAACAAAATTGGCGTCCTTTTCCCCCTACAAATAGAGGGTTAAATGTGTACCCTGCATTGTGTTCTAACTGTGGGGGGAGGGGGGTGACTGTGGGAGGTGACCGATCTGTGTCCCTATGTACAAGGGACACAGATAAGTCTCCTCTCTCCCCCGACAGGACGTGGATCTGTGTGTTTACAAAACCGTGGATTTTTTTCCAACTGAATGTTGGCTCAAACTTCTGTTGCATACACATGGTCACACAAATGTGGTCTGAAATTCTGAACGTCAAGAACACGATCCAAGAAAAATGAAGTTCAATGATTCTAAGCACGTGTCGAATTCATTCCGAGCATGCGTAGGATTTTTGTGCGTCGGAATTGCATAGAGACGATCGGAATTTCCGACAAGAACTTTTGTTGTCGGAAAAATTGAGAATCAGCTCTCAAACATTTAGAAATTCTGAAGCAAATGCCCAATGGAGCATACACACGGTTGGAATATCCGACCAAAAGCATACCTCCCAACCGTCCCGGATTTCGCGGGAATGTCCCACGATTCGTGGTAAATCCCGTGGTCCCGCGATCAGGGCTGAAGTCCTGCAATTCCGCCACCCCCGCAAATACCGCGATCCGCGGTAAACCCAGCGCTCCCGTGCCCCCCGGTCAACAACTTCTATCTGCGAAACCCCCCGCTTAACAAATCCGATCCGCGGAACCCCCTGCTCAACAACTCAGATCCGCGGAACCCCCCCGCTCAACAACTCCGATTCAGACAATTTCATCATAGTTGATCCCCTAACCACCCATGTGGAGGGACTCTCTGCAGGTCTCTGATAATAATATGGCTCAAGAGTGGTGTTTTAGGGGTAAGTGGACAGGAATGTAGAAGGCAAGCATCATTCCTGACTTTAACTTAGGCCCAAAAGCTTAAAGGTACACTAAAGTCAGGGATTTAAAAAAAAAAAAAATAACAAACATGTGATACTTACCTCCACTGTGCAGTTCGTTTTGCACAGAGTGGCCCGGAAACCTGTCTTCTGGGGTCCCTCGGCGGCTGTCTGGGCTCCTCCTCGCAAAAGCTTTCCTTCTTCATGCGAGGGCGCTCGCATGGAGGAAAGCTTTTGCGAGCGCGCTCCCGTGATACAGCGGCGGCCATAGCCACCGACTGTATCACTCGGCTCCGCCCCGCCAGCACGCCGCGTCATACGCCCTGATTGACAGCAGCGCTAGCCAATGGCTGCGCTGCTATCAATCCGCCCAGCCTAGCCAATCAACGGCCAGGCTGGGAACCGAAGAGGACGACGTGGACGCGCCCGGGAGATTCGAACGGTCAGGTAAGTACAACGGGGGCTCGGGGGGGGGCGGTGCTGCTAGATGTTTTTTTACCTTCATGCATAGGATGCATGAAGGTAAAAAAACTTGTACCTTTACAACCCCTTTAAATCTATATCTTGTCGAAGGGTCTATTGTGAGCTGCTACCAGTAGGCCAAATGCCAAAATGTAACAGGTGCTTCCAACTCCCGCTCTTACATCATAGATCTGTGTATTTTAAAGCACTTGAAGACTGGTTGGAAATCATCCCAGAGAGTTTTGTGGACCTGTTAATGCTTTCTAAAGGAGTAAGGATCTTATTAAAGCGGTGAACAGATGTTCTGAAGATAACACACTCACAAAGACTATAAACTAAGCCTGCAGTCAATAGGAGGAGATGTACTGCCAATGAAATGTATGGCATAAAACTGACTAACACAAATGAAAAGGATTAGAAAAGAGGATGATGAAAAACAAAGTCTTTTTTTGGATCACAGACTTTTGCGTGCCGTTGTGTAACCCAGAGAAAAAGAAGTGCTACAACCTTTGGTGTAATATTTTGATGGGCAGGTTCAATGTATCGAGTTTATTAAAAGCATTCCTTCTGAAAGAGCTAAGGCAAGTCGGAATTGTGACTCCGCGGTATCAAAAGCTCTGCGTGAATAAAAATCTCGCTGTTTGCTTAGTCGATAAAAACAATTTAAGGGCTCCCACTGTCTTTTTGTCTTATTGTAACATAACAGACTATCGATGACCCAGAGACAAAAGCTAACTCATAAACTACCGGATAATGACTGCTACCTACTGGCAGCCGGGCTTAACCCCCTCATTACACGCGGAAACCTACAGCACAACGGGCAAATGCTTTTGTTAATCATATCGATCAATGTGCTGACAAAAAAAAAAAAAAGATCTTGTATTGTAGATGTTAAGTACAGAACATTATCATTACTATAATACTTCCGAGCAAGGCAAATCCATACAGAACTTTGAAGTAGGCATCACAAAATCAAAGCGAGAACTTTAGGCTTCTCAATAAGTAATACACGTGACTACAATTGCCTCTAATATACTGGCCTTTCCAAAATCAATCAGTTGCCTACTGGAGTTCTTTTCAAACCCTGCAGGGCCCATGGGGGTCGTTGACTTATGTAATGCTTGCATTCTAAAGTTTTTAACTCAAGCTGGGTTTCCTGTCATAAATAAAGTCATTTTGCATTGACTGTTCATGACCAGTCAGGTGTATTTGTAGGTGTGCAATAGAGATTTTAGGTCAATAGCTCAAAGTACTAACACGAGAAGGTGTGCACTATGACCAGCAGGGCCGGACTTACCATTGGGCTTGACTGGGCTCAAGCCCATGGGCCCTGCCCAATAGGGGGCCTGGGCCCAATCGCGGCAACCCCGGTTCGTGGCAATCGCGGTAACCCCCTCTCGCAATTTCGCGTCGATCACGGTAACCCCCGCAATTTCACGGCAATCCCCCGTTCGCTGAAATTTCGCCACCCCCCTAAACAACTTTGGGAGATGGATGTAATTCTCGGCTGTATTGATTCTAAGGTCCCCAACCTAAAGAACCAAAAAAGGGGGTGGGGCCAGGGTTGGACTATTCCGGTACTGTTAATAAAGATATAGCAGGTACAGAAAAAGATGTAAAATTCATAAAAAACATTTTATTAGGTACAAAATAAAACAAAACATAAATTAAAACAAAGAGACAATCGACTTGACCGGTTTCGCGGCTATGGCCGCTTCATCAGAAGCATGTCTATAAATATAAAATGACAGAACATCAACAAATTTACATTGGAAAAAGACAATGAAAAATAATAAAATAATACATTGGGGAAGAGGAATTCAGCTGCTCACCTACATTGCCCCACAGGCGGGTGGGGTGGGAAATACCACATGACGTCCCGAGAGGTAATCAAGGGGTGCGTGTGTGGATGGATCTACTGCTTGAAAATGTAAAAAATTAAAAAAAATTGAAAAAATTTGAAAAAATGATGAAGGGAATTAATATGGTGGTATAGAGACGTAAAACCAGGCCAAGGGTGTGGACCATGTGTACAACCAGTGATATTAAACAAAGTGGGAAACACAAGTGAATGGGGTAAAGTGAAACTTCCCCCCCCCCCCCCGTTCAACAAGTATGATCGGTCAGCGCACTGCCCCCCCTCAACAACTTCCATAGGTCGGCGGTCCCTCAACAACTATAACCGGTCGGCAGTAACAACCCACCCCCAGCTTCTCTGCTCCAGGGGGCCCCTTTGATTATTAAGCCCAGGGGCAATTTCAGGAGAGGTCAGCAATTCCATGTTTCCCCGAAAATAAGACCGGGTCTGAGACCTCGTACACACGACCGCTTTCCTCGACAGAATCCATCAAGAAACTTGGTGGCAGAGCTTTTTTGTCGAGGAAAACGGTTGTGTGTATGTTTTTTGTCGAGAAAACTGACGTGGAACTCGACGAGAAAAAAAGAGAAGTTCCTCATCGGGAGACTCAATTTCCTCGTTGTGTTCCTTGTCAAGCTGGTTTACAACGAGAATGCTTAGAAACCCGCGCATGCTCAGAATAAAGTATGAGTCGGGAGCGCACCTTCGGTAAAAGTATCGTTTGTAATGGAGATAGCACATTCATCACGCTGTAACAGACTGAAAAGCGTGAATCGTCTCTCACCAAACTTTTACTAACACGCGGCAACACGAGATTAGCAAAAGCAGCACCAAGGGTGGCGCCAGTGGAATGGAACTTCCCCTTTATAGTCCCATCATACGCGTTGTACGTCACCGAGTTTGAGAACGACGAGATTTTGTCTTGACAGTGTGTACGCAAGGAAAGCTTGTCAAGATTTTCGCCAAGCCTGACAAGGAACTCGTCGAGAAAAACAATGTTTCTTTTACGTTGAGTTCCTCGGTCGTGTGTACGAGGCCTTACATTTATTTTTGCTACAAAACACACTAGGGTTTATTTTCCAAGGATGTCTTATTTATTTATGGTATGTACATAAAAGTTTCTTGTGCTGGTGGCTGCTGTCTTATTCGAGACTTCCACCACCCCCATACCTCAGAAACAGTAATATTCTGATGTTGCAGGGGTTAATACAGCCACTCAAGAGTGATGACTATGTTTACCCTTTTCATCCTCCTCCTCCATTCATAGAAGCCATATTATAGCTTCTTTGAAAAAGTGCTCTATGAAGGGAAGACGAGCAGATGAATGAAAGGTTCACCTCCTCCATTCATAGAGTGCTTTTTATTAACCACTTCAGCCCCAGAGGATTTGGCTGCCCAATGACCGGACCCTTTTTTGTGATTCGCTGCGTTGCGCGTTCGTGCATCCAAACAAAATTGACGTCCTTTTTTTCACACAAATTGAGCTTTCTTTTTATTTTTTGCGCTATAAACAAAAAAAAGACAAGAACTTTTACTTTTTGCTAGAATAAATATCCAATTTAAAAACAAAAGAACATTGTTTTTCCCTCAGTTTAGGCCGATATGTATTCTTCTACATATTTTTGGTAAAAAAAAAAATTGCAATAGATTTATAAAAATGTTATTCTTTTTTTTTTTATAGTAATGGCAACAATCAGTGATTTATATCCCGACTGTGATATTGCGGCAGACAAATCAGATACTTTTGACACATTTTTGGGACCCGTGACATTTATACAATAATCAGTGTTATAAAAATGCACTGATTACTGTATAAATGACACCGGTAGGGGAGGGGTTAACACTAGGGGGTGATCAAGGGGTTATACTTACCTGACCCCTCGAAAGTCCCACGCTCGGTCCCAAGATCCTCTTCGCCGCTCAGCCTGGCCACTGATTGGCTAGAGCAGATGGATTGAGAGCAACGCAGCCATTGGCTGGCGCTGCTGTCAATCACATCCAGTGACTCGGCGCACCGAGGGGCGGTGGCCGAGTGATACAGGCAGCAGCTATGGCTGCTCGCTGTATCATGGGAGCGCGCTCCGCAATTACTCACCACCATGCGAGCTCTCGCATGACTGTAGTCAGTACTTGCGGGGAGGACCAGAGACAGCCGCCGAAGGACCCCAGAAGACGAGGATCGGGGCCACTCTGTGCAAAACGAACTGCACAGTGGAGGTAAGTATAACATGTTTGTTATTTTAAAGGAATTTTTTTTTTCCTTTACTAAACCTTTAACCTTGAATTTTGTGCTTATGTGCCATTGTCTACGGTGCGAATGCGTCGTAGACATTGGTGCCCATTTTTGTAAAAAATATCTCCTTAACCACTTGCTTACTGGGCACTTATACCCCCCTCCTGCCCAGGTGATATTTCAGCTTCCGGCACTGCGTCGCTTTAACTGACAATTGCGCGGTCGTGCGACGTGGCTCCCAAACAAAATTGACGTCCTTTTTTCCCCACAAGTAGAGCTTTCTTTTGGTGGTATTTGATCACTGCGGTTTTTATTTTTTGCACTATAAACAAAAAAGTGCGACAATTTTGAAAAAAATACAATATTTTTTACTTGTTGCTATAATAAATATCCCAATTAAAAAAAAAAAACTTTTTTTTTCTCAGTTTAGGGCGATACATATTCTTCTACATATTTTTGGTAAAAAAATAAAAAAAAATCGCAATAAGCGTCTGGTTTGCGCAAAATTTATAGTGCCTACAAAATAGGGGACAGAATTATAATTTTTTTTTATTATTTTTTTACTAGAAATGGCGGCGATCTGCGATTTTTATTGGGACTGCGACGTTATGGCGGACACATCGGACACTTTTGACACATTTTTGGCGTCATTCACATTTATACTGCGATCAGTGCTATAAATATGCACTAATTACAGTATAAATGTGACTGGCATTGAAGGGGTTAACACTAGGGGGTGAGGAAGGGGTTAAATGTATTCCCTGCATAGTGTTCTAACTGTGGGGGGAGGGGGGGTGACCGATCTGTGTCTCTATGTACAAGAGACACAGATCCGTCTCCTGCTCTCCAGAGACAGAGCGTTGTCTCTATGTAAAACGGCAATGAGAGATGATCTTTGAGATCATCTCTCATTGGCCGCACAGATCGCATCGCAAACGGCCACTCTGATTGGCCATTCGCGGCGATCTGTGATTGGCTGTGTCCAAGGGACACGGGCAACACAGTGTTTCCCCGCAGCGCGCTCTGGAGCGCACGCTGGGAAGCAGCTAGTGACAAGCTGTCAATTGACGGCTTGTTGGCAATTTAGATCTGCGCTAGAGCCGTCATTCGGCTGTAGCGCGGATCTCAAGTAGTTAACAGTGTAGGTTAAAATGATACTTCTTGCACCTACATGTAAGCCTTAATCTAGGCTTACCTGTAGGTTCAAGTTGTGTGGTTGGGTTTACAGCCACTTTAACTGTGTTCAGAAATGTGTGTTCTAACTGTAGGGGGGGGGGGTGGAACTGACTAGGGGTAGAGAGAGATCGGTGTTCATACTTTGTATGAACACACGATCAGTCTCCTCGCCCCTGAGAGAACCGGGATCCCAGTTCTCTTTCTGTAACGACAAACAGGAAAGGAGAAGCTGCCGCTCCGGGTGAGCGCGCCTGAGCAATCAAAGTCCTCTCAGAAACAGGTGGGTGCCGGAAATGCACGAAGCAAAAACTTGAAGGAATGATATGGACAGCCGCACAACAATGAATCTTTTTCGAAAGTTGGCCTTTAACCACTTGCTTACTGTGCACTTACACCCCCCTCCTGCCCAGGTGAAATTTCAGCTTCCGGCACTGCGTCGCTTTAACTGACAATTGCGCGGTCGTGCGGCGTGGCTCCCAAACAAAATTTACGTCCTTTTTTCCCCACAAGTAGAGCTTTCTTTTGGTGGTATTTGATCGCCTGTGCGATTTTTATTTTTTGCGCTATAAACAAAAAAGAGCGACAATTTTGAAGAAAAATACAATATTTTTTACTTGTTGCTATAATAAATATCCCAATTAAAAAAAAAAAACACATTTTTTTTTCTCAGTTTAGGGCGATACGTATTCTTCTACATATTTTTGGTAAAAAAAAATAAAAAAAAAATCGCAATAAGCGACTGGTTTGCGCAAAAGTTATAGCGCTTACAAAATAGGGGAGAGAATTATTATTTTTTATTATTTTTTTTTTACTAGAAATGGCGGCGATCTGCGATTTTTATTGGTACTGCGACGCGACGTTATGGCGGACACATCAGACACTTTTGACACATTTTTGGCGCCATTCACATTTATACTGCGATCAGTGCTATAAATATGCACTAATTACAGTATAAATGTGACTGGCATTGAAGGGGTTAACACTAGGGGGTGAGGAAGGGGTTAAATGTGTATGCTAGGTGTGTTCTAACTGTAGGGGGAGGGGGGGGTGACTGGGGGGGTGACCGATCTGTGTCCCTATGTAGGAAGGAACACAGATCGGGCTCCTCCCTTCCAGAGACAGGACATTGTCTCTGTGTGAGCCGGCAATGAGAGATGATCTATGAGAGATCATCTCTCATTCGCCCACAGATCGCATTGCAAACGGCCGCTCTGATTGGCCGTTTGCCGCGATCTGTGATTGGCCATGTCCAAGGGACACGGACAACACAGGGCTTCCCCGCAGCGCGCTCTACAGCGCGCGCTGGGAACGCCAGAAAGACATGCCGTCAAATGACGGCATGTTGGATATTGAGGCCCGCGCTGTTGCCGTCATCCGACGGTAGCGCGGGCCTCAAGTGGTTAATGGTAAACAAGGAAAGTTACTACAAAAAACAGCAAACAGTGAGGTATATAGTTGACGCGTTTCACATTGAGATGCAATGCTTAGTCATAGCTGGTGCCCGTCGGTCATCTCACCCACCATGCACTTGCATCGGCGCCGGGGACACGCTTCGGGCAGGCACGCCTCCAGAGGCGTCATTAACCACTTAAGGACCGCCGCATGTACATTTACGTCGGCAGAATGGCAGAATGGCACCGACAGGCACATCAACGTATATATACGTTGGTGCCTTGGGGGGGATCGGGGGTCCGATCGGACCCTCCCCCATACATGCGGCGGTCCGCGCGGCTGCAGGAGCGATCCGACAAGTGGGGGCGGCTATCCGTTTTCATCCGCCCCCTCCGGATCGCTCCCAGCCAATGCGCGCGCCCGCCCGCCCTGTCACTTCCTCCTCCTGTGTAAACACAGGAAGGAGGAAGCGACGTGATCTCTCCCTCGGCGTTTGTTTCAAGCGCTGCTGAGGAGAGATCACTACAGAACAAGTAAGTCTGCACCAAACAGCACACTGACACACACACACAAACACATTTAACCCCCGCGATCGCCCCCCCCCCTCCCCCCTGTCACAGTGTCACTGAATGCAGTAATCATACATGTATGATTACTGTATTTAGTGTCAGTGTGACAGACAGTGTGACAGTCAGTCAGTGTTAGTGTCAGGGTAGCCCCCCCCCACCCCCCCCAATAAAGTTTTAACCCCTTGATCACTGCCCTAGTTAACCCTTTCACTCCCTATTGCCAGCGTCACTAAGCGATCATTTTTCTGATCGGTGTATTAGTGTCGCTGTTCCCGCTAGGTAGCTAATTTTTTTTTAATGCGATTTTTTTTTTACTAAAGACATGTGGCTAAATAAATTTTGGCCTAAATGTTTGACTAAAATTTAGTTTATTGGTTTTTTATTATAACAAAAAGTAAAAAATATTGATTTTTTTTCAAAAATGTCGCTCTATTTTTGTATATAGCGCAAAAAATAAAAATCGCAGAGGCGATCAAATACCACCAAAAGAAAGCTCTATTTGTGGGAAGAAAAGGACGCGAATTTTGTTTGGGAGCCACGTCGCACGACCGCGCAATTGTCTGTTAAAGCGACGCAGTGCCGAATCGCAAAAGCCCCTTGGGTCATTTGCCAGCGTATTGGTCCGGGTCTTAAGTGGTTAAAGAACCGACGTATGGCTATGATGGGTCGCGCATGTGAGCCAGCCTACTGCAGTATAACTGGGGCGGCTGGTCCGGAAACGATTAAAGCATAAGTAGATATATGGATATAGATGTATAGTTATATATTTTATTTCATGTTTTTCTGTCTAAATCTTTGAGAAGCCTAAGTACAACGATCTCTACTCTTTTAGCTCAGGTGTCACGATGAAACCCTTTCCCTGGCAACAGAGGAAATGATTGACAGAAGATCCGGATGAGAAAACTGCAGACATTATTAAGCCCGGCCACAACTAGATGCCGTAGAGCAACGCAAGAAGCTTTGAAGAGGCTAAGCATGATGACATGAAACAATGTCTTTCAACTGACAGTAATCAGGGAGGTTATTATGAGGTTAAAGATGATGGTGACCTTCCCAAGGAAGGCTTTCAAATCGATGATCACGGGCGTGAGTCAACAGGTTCTGTTGGGAATTCAGCCGCTTTAATAAAGAAATGTTTGCGCTACTTTGATGGTATATATCTTGGCTGCAAGAACTTTGCAGAAGTGTCAAGGATACACAGGAAATCTGTACTTCACGTACCGGCTGCCTATTGGGATATGTCAAGGAATATGTGTTGTCAAGGAGGGTCAAAGGCAGAGAACCGGTAAAGAGCCCTGTGAACAAATACGTATATGTATTCACGTTTTTTATGAAGGATGCAAGGACTGCGGCTGCAGCCACCCCATCCCCCCTAAACGAACACTTTCTGCCTTGTGGTGGTATTGTAGATAGACCTATTTTTTTTTTTTTTAGGTTTTTTTTTTTACAACTTTTTTTTAGTGAAATATCAGGGATCTTACTGATGTAGGTTGGTGTCAGTCGTTTATTTTTTATAGTATTACTTTTTTACAATTTTTTTTTTTTTTCTTCTGGTGGTATTGTAGATAGACCTACAACTATCATAGGTGTGTGCAGCCTATTTAATTAGGTTGTGCACCCTAAAGCTCAAACACATGAGTGTGTACTGTATGTATATATATATAATATATATATAATTATAGCAGTAAGGCAATGGTCAGTGTTGCTAGAGCAGTGGACGATTTCAGTAGGGCAGAGGTTGGTGTCAGTAGTTTATTTTTTATATATTTCTTTATATTATTACTTTTTATAATTTTGTTATTTTTTACATCTTTTTTTACAATAAGTTTTTTATTATATTTTTTTTACAACTTTTTTTACAATCATGTTTTATTATGGATTTTTTCCAAACTTTTTTTTTTTTTTTTTAGGTTTTTTTTTAGTGAAATATCAGGGATCTTACTGATGTAGGTTGGTGTCAGTCGTTTATTTTTTATAGTATTACTTTTTTACAATTTTATTATTTTTTCTTGTGGTGGTATTGTAGATAGACCTACAACTATCATAGGTGTGTGCAGCCTATTTAATTAGGTTGTGCACCCTAAAGCTCAAACACATGAGTGTGTACTGTATGTATATATATATAATATATATATAATTATAGCAGTAAGGCAATGGACAGTGTTGCTAGAGCAGTGGACGATTTCAGTAGGGCAGAGGTTGGTGTCAGTAGTTTGTTTTTTATATTTCTTTATATTATTACTTTTTATAATTTTGTTATTTTTTCCAAACTTTTTTTACAATCATTTTTTTATTATGTTTTTTTTACAACTTTTTTTACAATCATTTTTTATTATGGATTTTTTCCAAACTTTTTTTTTTTTTTATGATTTTTTTTTTACAACTTTTTTTTTTGTGAGGGATCAGGGATCTTACTGATGTAGGTTGGTGTCAGTCGTTTATTTTTTATAGTATTACTTTTTTACAATTTTATTATTTTTTACAAACTTTTTTTTTACAATAATGGCGCGTACACGGTCGTTTTTTGTCTTGTAAAAACCGTTGTTCTTTCTCATGAAAAAAAACTTTGTTTTTCAAACTTCATTTTAAAAAACGACGTTGCCTACACACGATCATTTTAAATTACGTTTTTTAAAACGTTGTTTTTTTTCCATTACAAAAAACGACCGTGTGCACGCGGCATAAGTTTTTTATTATGTTTTTTTACAACTTTTGTTTTACAATAATTTTTTTATTATATCTTTTTTACAAACTTTTTTTTTTACAATAATTTTTTATTACGTTTTTTTTTTTTTTTTTTTTTTACCTTTTTTGTGAAATATCAGGGATCTTACTGATGTCGAACCCCTGATGTCTCACTTTGAGGCAGAAAAAGGGACTGAGGGCAGAGATTCCCTTGTCCATTTCTCTACAGCCAAGCAACAGAGGGGATCTGCCCAGCACAGAGCAATTAGGGTGTGCCCTGTGTGCACGCCTATGACAACTATGGAACCTGGTGGAAGAAGAACCCCAAAGGCAGATATGGGTAAAGCCGTGTACACACGATTGGATTTCCGAAGAAATAAATCCGATGGAATTTTTTGTCGGAATTCCGATGAAGCTGACTTTCATCAGTCTTGCCTACACACCATCAGACTAAATTCCGACCGTCCTAAACGCGATGACGTAAAACACTACGACGAGCCGAGAAAAATGAAGTTCAATGCTTCCAAGCATGCGTCGACTTGATATTGAGCATGCGTGGATTTTCTCTGATGGAATTCCACACAAACGATCGGAATTTCCTATAGTTTCTATTTCCATCTAGTTCCATCGGACATTTTTCATCGGAAAAACTGATCGTGTTCACACAGCATTATTGTTGTTGACCAGTTGAGTGGCCACTAGGCATATGCTGCATTATGCATTCCCTGCCCTTAGCCCCCTTTACTGCCACTGATGTAAGGCCGCATACACACGCCCGGTTTTCTCGGCAGAATCCATCAAGAAACTTGATGGGAGACGTATTCTTCCGAGAAAACCGGTCGTGTGTACACTTTTCGCCAAGAAAACTGTCGAGGAACTCGTCGAGCCAAAAAGAGAGCATGTCTTCTTTTTCCTCGACGGGAATGGGAAAATTTGGCTCGACGAGTTCCTCGACAGCCGAACAAGGAACTCGACGGGAAAACGATGCGTTTCGCCTGACGAGTTCCTCGGTCGTGTGGATGCGGCCTCAGGCTTATGCCGGTGACAGCAAAAGCCATTACTTGCACTCCCATCTGCTATAGCACTTCTTTGGTCTGCTTTCTGCTGGAACAGCCCAGTGGAAAAAGAATCCCTATGGTGAACAAGGGTAACTATTGTTAAACAGTTCAGGGGTCATATGCGGCTTTATGCATCCTCTGCCATCAACTTTTTTGCCACCACTGGCGTAAGGTCTACATCTGGGGCAGCGCAGGCCTTCAAACACACTCCCCGCTGCTATAGTGTGCTTAAGTCAGTTTTCGGCTGGAACAGCCTGATGTCAGGATCACTTAGTGCTTCTGCTGCTCATTCCGGCATCCAGCTTTCTACTGGAACAGCTGCCCTATCACTTCCAGAATGTGCGCCCCCCCCCCCCTTCCCCACCATGTATCTTGGCGTTCACTACCTCTTCTGATGGCCAAGGATGGCCACGGTGGGTGCTGGTGGATAGACAGGATCAGTAAACACCTGACTCTTCAGTGGATGAAAGTGATGGTCAGTACTGTCACTCCCCAGCCTTTGTGATCAAAAAAGAAGCTAATAAAGCAATGATTATGCTTGATTAGCTTGATTAGTAGTGCAGGGGAGACAAGAAACTCCTGATGCATCATTAAAGGAGTTGTAAACCTTTGTGTTTTTTCACCTTAATGCATCCTATGCATCGAGGTGAAAAAACACCTTGCATTGTCCGGCCCCCCAGTCCCCCCCCCCCCCCCCCCCCCGTTTTACTTACCTGAGCCCTGAACTCCAGTGGGTGCGATCCCACGTCTCATTCTCCACGGCTTCTCTGCTCTTCATTGGATATATTGATGGCAGCACAGCTATTGGCTTCCGCTGCTGTCAATGAAATTCAATGACGCGGGGGGGGGGCGCCAGGGACAGAGGCCGAGTGATACACTCAGCGGCTATGGATGCCGACTGTATGACATGGGACCACGTTCACAAGATAACCTCCTCAGAAGAGAGCTTCCCAGAGGGGGTTATCTACTGCAGGGAGGAGCCGCGAGAGCCGCCGTGGATCCCCAAAACAGGAGGATCGGGGACACTCTGTGCAAAACAAACTGCACAGTGGAGGTAAGTATAACATGTTTGTTATTTAAGAAAAAATAAGTGAACATTTATTGATACTTTAATGAGAACCTGTCACTTTCACTGTGCTATCATAGGGATGGCTTGTCCCCTAAAAGCAGCACAGGGAGCTATTAAGTTGTGCTGTAATACAAAGAGTGAATGCTGATAAGAGTAAAGAGCAACGTGACAGACTGTTGTGATCATCTACTTTTCACTGTCCGGCCACAGGCAATGAGAGGGACATGATCTGTAAAGCCTCGTACACACGGGCCAGAATCTCATCAGGAAAAAAAACGTTGTTTTTCCTGACGAGATTCTTGGCAAGAATCTCTTGCCGCCCGAGTGTACAGACACTCCTTTCAAAAGAACAGCGGTTCTCTTAAAAAGGCAAGAACGCGGTGACGTCATTGCGTATGACGAGCATGCGCTTGTCACATTCAATGCCGTCGCCGCCATCTTGCTTCATCCTACCTATGCCGTGAAAGCTACCGCGCATGTGCCAAAGTCATTTCGAGCATGCACAGGTTTCCACAGCGACAGGTAAGTATACAGACGCTCGGGTTTCTCGTCGGGAAACAGGCCAACAAGAATCTTCGACAAGAAAATAGAGAGCGGGATCTCTATTTTCCTCGTCTGGATTCTGTGCAGATTTCCAGACGAGAAACCTGAAAGCCTCGTACACACGCTCAGTTTACTGGGCAAAATGTATAGCGTTTACAAAATAAGGGATAGTTTTATTGCATTTTTATTAGTTTTTTTTTTTTTTACTACTAATAGCGACGATCAGCGATTTTTTTCATGACTGCGACATTATGGCGGACACTTCGGACAATTTTGACTCATTTTTGGGACAATTGTCATTTTCACAGCAAAAAATGCATTTAAATTGCATTGTTTACTGTGGAAATGACAGTTGCAGTTTGGGAGTTAACCACAAGGGGGCGCTGTGACTTTGAGTGTTCCCTGTGTGTGTGTTTACAACTGTAGGGGGGTGTGGCTGTAGGTGTGACATCATCGATCGCGTCCCCCTATAACAGGGATGACGTGATCGATGCTGCGGCCACAGTGAAGCACAGGGAAGCCGTGTTTACACACGGCTCTCCCCGTTCTTCCGCTCCAGGGACGGATCGCCGCACTGCAGCGGCGATCGGGTCCGCGAGTCCCGCGGTCCCGGTCCTGGAGCTTCGGACCGGGTCACGGGAGCACGCTGCGGGCGCGCGCCCGTGACCCACAGCTGGGTACTAAAACCAACGTATATATACGTTGATGTGCCCAGCCGTGCCATTCTGCCGACGTATATGTGCAGTAGGCGGTCCTTAAGTGGTTAAAGGAGTTGTAAAGGAAACATTTTTTTTTTGCTGAAATGACTGTTTACAGGGTATAGAGACATTCCTTTAAAAAAAAATTAAAAATAGATAAAAATCAATCATATAATGTGCTGCAGTTTCAGTTTCGTTTTTCATCTAGTTTCATGCTTCTGTGAAGGTCAGAGACACAGAGCCAATGCAGGGCAGTTTTTGTTTTTAAAATGAAACTGACTGGTTCTGAGGGGTTTTAGACATACAGTAATCACACCTCATTGATTAGAGACCACAGAGAGAAGCTCCCAGTACTTTTTTCATGAGGAAACAGACAACCAGGAAGTGTGCAGAACAAAGAAGGATTACAGCAAAAACCAACAATGAGGACATGAAACCAGGAATGCATTAGTGTAAAGGAAGCTATCTAGCTTAAATTTTTTTTTCCTTTAGTGACCCTTTAAGTGTTATCTAACTGCAATAGAGAAAATCATGTTTCTTCCATTGCCAGACAGGGCTGAGCTGTGTAAAGCCTAGGACTGGATGGACAGAAATACAAATCCTTTGACAGTTGAGCCACCAATATTTTTTCTGTATATTTATTCATCTGCCCGGAGTTCCGCTCTAACACAGCCCATACATACACTTTTGCATGGAACTGATTTTTGTTGACCTCCATCGGTCTATAGAAAGGTCACGTCAGAGGTGCGTAGCGCAGTCATACTTAGTGTTGCTCACGAATATTCGCATTGCGAATATTCGCTACGAATATTGCATATTCGAGTATTCGCGAATAACTCGAATATCGCGGCGAATATTCGCTATTTCGAATATTCGTATTTTTTCAATTTTTGTTTTTAGAACAGATCACATCCTAGAGATCCCCATCGACGTCTAAAAGCATTGCTGGTATGATTAGAGACCTTGGGCCGAGTAGCTGCAGCGCTCATTTTATATTGCCGAAAAATCTCAATGCGATTATTCGGCAATAGCGATATCGCGCGATTATTTTGTATTGTAATATATCACGAATATTCTGAGCCAATCAGAGTGCTCCTTCCGCATTTCTCGAATATTCGCAATTATTTTGTATTGTAATATATCACGAATATTCTGAGCCAATCAGAGTGCTCCTTCCGCATTTCTCGAATATTCGCAATTATTGTGTATTGTAATATATCACGAATATTCTGAGCCAATCAGAGTGCTCCTTCCGCATTTCTCGAATATTCGCAATTATTGTGTATTGTAATATATCACGAATATTCTGAGCCAATCAGAGTGCTCCTTCCGCATTTCTCGAATATTCGCAATTATTGTGTATTGTAATATATCACAAATATTCTGAGCCAATCAGAGTGCTCCTTCCGCATTTCTCGAATATTCGCAATTATTGTGTATTGTAATATATCACGAATATTCTGAGCCAATCAGAGTGCTCCTTCCGCATTTCTCGAATATTCGCAATTATTGTGTATTGTAATATATCACGAATATTCTGAGCCAATCAGAGTGCTCCTTCCGCATTTGCCGAATATTCGCAATTATTGTGTATTGTAATATATCACGAATATTCTGAGCCAATCAGAGTGCTCCTTCCGCATTTCTCGAATATTCGCAATTATTTTGTATTGTAAAATATCACGAATATTCTGAGCCAATCAGAGTGCTCCATTCCGCATTTCTCGAAATTTCGCAATAGCGAAATTTCGCAATCATTTCATTTCCAAAAAATATCACGAATATTCGTATTTAGCGAATTTATCTCGAATATTCGACTATATATTCGAGATATATCGCGAAATCGAATATGGCATATTCTGCTCAACACTTGTCATACTGAGCAATGGCTCCTATAAATCCTATGCAAAAAAAGAAAAATGATTAAATACCCTTCTGTTATTTTAAATCACACTTCTATTAAAAATCCTTTTCAAAGAATGGCAGCTTAGGAAATATCTAATCAAAATTAAAATCTCACAAAAACCCATCTCTAAGCTTCTGCTGCTTAGATAGTAATAACAACAAGATTAACTATTAATTAAGAATCTCTCCGTGAAGTTTGTTGCTCTGCAAAAGACAATGCAACTCCAAGAATATCTGCATAAATCCTCATTAAGATTTTTTTATTCTTTATTTTTTTTTTGTTGCTTGTAAATTTTTTTTACTAAGTTGTTTTGCCATGAAAAATCTTATTGTATTAAAAAATCCTGAATTAATAATAGAGAAAACATAAGCTTTTTATAGTTAAATATCGCAAATTAAATCCTCTTGCTTATTTTTTTTTTATTTATTTTTTTAAGGTTAACTATATAAGGGCAAGTTTGTGCAGTAAAGTGGTGAATGTGCCATTCACAAAATACACATTGCAAGTGAATCAATCATTGTAATTTATAACCATGTAGGAGGAAGATACACATGCATTGAATGTTTAGATAAAAAAAAAACAAAAAAAACACACAAATCAATCTCCTGTGCTGTGTAGGGTGACCACATATCCTCCCCCCTTCCAAAAAAATACTTAAATACTTATATAAGTTTTTTGTGACCACCATAGATTTCACTGGTTCATCCTGAGACCTGTAGTTCTTCACTGGTTGAAGGGGGGGGGGGTGTCACTCTGCTCTGAGGGGTTCATGGTGGTACCTGTAGTCCTTCACCTTTGGGGGTCACATCCCCCTAAAAGCAAAGGACTACAAGACCCAGCATGAACTCCTAATATCTAAAGATGTGACCCCCCCAAATTTTAAGGACTATAACACCCAGCATGAACCCCCTGTGATCTAAGCGTGTGATACCATAGATTTCACAGGTTTATGCTGGGACATGTAGTTCTTCACTATTTGGAGGGGGGGCAGTGGGGGTTTCACATCTTCAGCTCTTCGGTCATGCTGGGACCTGTACCCCCTAACTTTGGGGAGGTCACACCCCCCTCCCAAAGTAAAGGACTACCAGTACCAGCATGAACCCCTGATATCTAAAGATGTGACCCCCTCCCACAAATTTGAAACTCCCAGCATTTACCCATGAGATCTAAGGGTGTGACCCCATAGATTTCCCAGATCTATGCTAAGACCTGTAGTTCTTCACTAGTTGGGGGGTATCACATCTTAAGCTCTGAGGGGTTCATGCTGGGAACTGTGTCAGTTTCATTCCAGGACACTGTGTTGTCCCAGAGTGAAGGTGCCCGGGACAGACCTGCAGCATGCGGGACTGTCCCGGGCAATCCGGGACACGTGGTCACCCTAGTGCTGTGCAGTGTGCCTCTACATGACTGCAAGTTCTCTGCTTTGATGCTTATTGGTGGACAATAGGGATGAGCTTCGCGTTCGAAACTAACGTATGTTCGACTCGAACATCGTCCGTTTGATCGTTCGTCGAATTTCGAACAAAAACGATTATTCGCGGCAAATTCGAGTGAAACGAAACAACCGTTTTAAAACTTTTTTTTCCATTGATACTACTATCAATGGGAAAAAAAGTTTTAAAAACGGTCGTATTTTCAGGAGTCCTGCTCCTGAATAAACTGACGTTTTTAAGACTTTTTTCCATTGATACATGTTCCCTGGGGCTAGACCCGGGTTCTGAAAGACGTTTTCCAACAATAACTTCAATATTGGTCTTTAAAATGATCGTTTTTGAATTCGAACGTTCGAGTCCCATAGACTTCAATGGGGTTCTAAATGTTTGTGCGAACGATCGGACTGGTTCTAGTGCGAACCCAACGCAGGGGTGTTTGGCTCATCCCTAGTGGACAATGCACTTCTTGCTGCTCTCCACAGACTGGGGAATCCGAAACACTGGAACATGAAAAAAAAAAACCGAAGGCGAGTGGAACTAGTGCATTAGGCTCAAGCAAGAATATTTATATAACTACTTCCCACCCGGCCACTGTACACCTGATCACATGATGGCTGTGTCCAATCACAGCCATCATGTCAAATAGACAGCTGTTTGCTAGGCGATCAGTTCTCCTCTCCTCACACAGAAGTTGTCGGTGAGGACAACAGATCGCTGCAGCCGGCTGGTGATGAGTGAGTATGAGCTGTCTTTTTACAGCTTTTTACACACTGATCACCAGCCTGGTGTCCCCACACAGGATGTACAACAGGTACGACGGCAGTATACAGTTCCATTCAGATGGCGCCACCCTTTGGGCTGCATTTGCTGATTTAGAGTTTGGTGAGAGACGATTCGCTCTTTTCAGTCTTCATGCTTTTCAGTCTGTTACAGCGTGACGAATGTGCTATCTCCATTACAAACGCTACTTTTACCAGAACGAGTGCTCCTGTCTCATAACTTGCTTCTGAGCATGAGCGTTTTTTTTCCCGTCGTTAAAGCCCACACACGATCATTTTTCACGAAGTGAAAAACAACAACGTGAAAAATGACGAGAAAAATTAGAGCCTGTTCTAAATTTTTAATGCCCATTTTTCACGCCATGAAAAATGCTCTGGAGCCTACACGCGGTCGTTTTTAATGACCATTAAAAAAATGCATTTTTCACGTCATAAAAGACGGTCGTGTGTACGTGGCTTTAGCCGTTGAAGTGGAACTAAAGGGGAAAGGCACGCTATTTATCACAGAAGAGACATGCCATGTTGGGATGAGTGGATGCGTAGGAGTTACGTCATCCAGGACCGGGCCAATCAAGAAAACCAAAGACCCAGCACCCAGGAGAAGCCAGGGAGAAGATGTCAGCGCCATTGAGGGACCTCACTAATGACAAATAATTGGAGCAGAGGTGAATAGCTGCAGCTTTAGCTCTGTTTTAAAACCCATCTACTGTAAAACATCTGCTGCTGGACTATATAGACGTCAAGTCATACATCTGGGGAGTGGAAGGTAGTGGTCATTTGTCACTAGAGCTACAGGGAGGCGTGTGATTCTTCTTAATATCTGTTGTATACTCCCATTCACTTACCTGAAAAATCTATTCACAAGTAAAGGACTTTTTTTTACATTTTTTATTGGTACCCTTATAACCCAATGCTTAGTGCTTATAGTAAATATACTAAGTTTACTTACATTTGACTCTAGCACAGGTCACTTCACAGTACCCAAAAGCTCAAACTTCTAAGCTCATGCTGCCCCCCATAGTGGTTGGTTTACTAAAAGCACAAGTAAACCCATCGATTAACAGTTTAAAAAAAAGTTACATTCCCGGCATGCCGGGAATGGTAGCTGTCACATTGGTTGTGCTCTCAACCAAACTGTCAAACATCCAATGGCTGGTGTCATAACTGATCACATGTGCAGCATCATGGCAGCTGAAGATTAAATAGAGGCCAAGATGGCAGCTTCCTTGGCGGAAAACCACAGGATGGTTTACTTCCACTTATAGCCCTTTCACACTGGAGGTATTCTTCAGGCGTTTTTTTAAAAGCAAAGGTCTCCAATAAATGGTGATGGGTATCTGTGAAAACAGGTAACCACTCCCCCCTGAAAGGTGCCAAATGTGTCAAATAAGCAGAGATTCCCCTTTTGGGTGGAGCTCCACTTCAATGTGTACCATTTCGAGTAAATTCAGAGGCCAATAACTGCGCATGACAGTGGCGGCCCATCCAGTAGGAGCGCCTGGACATCACCCCCTCTCTCCAGCCACCCCCTATATGCAGTGGGTAGATTCATGCATAGCATAAATCTATCCACGGCCGCCGTGGCTGCCTCCTACTTATGTGTCCGACCCCTTACGGGTCACCGGGCACATGAATTACAGCACCCAGTAATAGGCTTCAAAATAGGGTGGGCTCAGGATGCAGAGCATTGCGTCTGGAGCCCACCCAGGTGTGTTGCAACAGTGACTGAAAATTCAATGTTGCAACACTGATCCTCCTCCTGGCCAATCAGGAAGCAGGTATAAAACCTGTTTCCCGATTGGCCAAAACGTCAGGCGATCCTATTGGACGCCTAACGCCAGGAAGAGCAGAGAGGAGACACAGTGGAAGCTGCTCTGGGAGAGGACACCGGAGCAGCTTTCAATGAGCCCGCCATGCTGAAAGATGGCCACATCTGACCAGTGCTCTCACATCCAGGGTAAGGACAGTGGGTGGTGGTGGAGGAGAGATGGCTGTGTGTGTTAGTGCTGCACCACGGGTGGGGTAAGTGACAGTTCTGCTAGTGCCGGTCCACCAGCAGCGTAGTTTGCCGCCCCCCCCCCCAAAAAAAAAAGACCCCACCAGCCACAACTGGCTGTCGGGGCTGGTCTCAGCCCTTCCTTCTCTGAGCTGGCCACTAATTGCCAGCTCCTATCTCTCCACAGTGACTCACCTGTTGATGATCCAGCTCATCAGTCCTGCCTACTTAAGCCTTCCAGTTCACTCTCCCTCCCTTCACTCTGCCTTCGCCTTGGTCACAACATCACAGAGACTTTCTCCTGTGTTCCTGTTAAAGATTATGCTCGGCTGACATCCCTTCTGGCTCCTGATCCTGTTTGCTGTTCTACTACGTATATCTCTGGCTCTATGACATTTGTCTTGGCTGATTTTCCAATCCGATTCCTGAACTCTGGCTTTGTTTTGACTATGCTTACTCTGTTTATCTTTTTATTATTATTAATAAACAAGTTTGATTTAGAGCCCATTTACACAGGGGCAACACGACTTCTAGCACAACTTTGGAAGGCAACTTGGGCACAACTTGAGTATGAATCATCAGACAACTTACAAGGCAACTTCAAGTTACCTCCAGGACAGTACAAGGCAACTTCAAGTTACCTCCAGGACAGTACAAGGCAACTTCAAGTTACCTCCAGGACAGTACAAGGCAACTTCAAGTTACATCCAGGGCAGTACAAGGCAACTTCAAGTTACATCCAGGACAGTACAAGGCAACTTCAAGTTACCTCCAGGACAGTACAAGGCAACTTCAAGTTACATCCAGGACAGTACAAGGCAACTTCAAGTTACCTCCAGGACAGTACAAGGCAACTTCAAGTTACATCCAGGACAGTACAAGGCAACTTCAAGTTACCTCCAGGACAGTACAAGGCAACTTCAAGTTACATCCAGGACAGTACAAGGCAACTTTAAGTTACCTCCAGGACAGTACAAGGCAACTTCAAGTTACATCCAGGACAGTACAAGGCAACTTCAAGTTACATCCAGGACAGTACAAGGCAACTTCAAGTTACCTCCAGGACAGTACAAGGCAACTTCAAGTTACATCCAGGACAGTACAAGGCAACTTCAAGTTACATCCAGGACAGTACAAGGCAACTTCAAGTTACATCCAGGACAGTACAAGGCAACTTCAAGTTACCTCCAGGACAGTACAAGGCAACTTCAAGTTACATCCAGGACAGTACAAGGCAACTTCAAGTTACCTCCAGGACAGTACAAGGCAACTTCAAGTTACCTCCAGGACAGTACAAGGCAACTTCAAGTTACATCCAGGACAGTACAAGGCAACTTCAAGTTACATCCAGGACAGTACAAGGCAACTTCAAGTTACCTCCAGGACAGTACAAGGCAACTTCAAGTTACCTCCAGGACAGTACAAGGCAACTTCAAGTTACCTCCAGGACAGTACAAGGCAAATTCATGTTACATCCAGGACAGTACAAGGCAACTTCAAGTTACATCCAGGACAGTACAAGGCAACTTCAAGTTACATCCAGGACAGTACAAGGCAACTTCAAGTTACATCCAGGACAGTACAAGGCAACTTCAAGTTACATCCAGGACAGTACAAGGCAATTTCAAGTTACATCCAGGACAGTACAAGGCAACTTCAAGTTACCTCCAGGACAGTACAAGGCAACTTCAAGTTACCTCCAGGACAGTACAAGGCAACTTCAAGTCGTCTCCAGGACAGTACAAGTCAACTTCAAGTCGTCTCCAGGACAGGAGACTTTCCATTGGCCAATCAAACAATCAGCTCTGTGAGAGGGAGTAGGGAGGGAGGGGTTTGCCTGAGAAATAAATGTTTCTTTCTGTATTGTTGCTTCAGTTGACAGTGATCCGACTTCTGAGGCAACTTCCATTGAAATCAATGGGTACAAGTTGACTACAGGTCGCCTAGAAGTCTGACTGATGTAGTACAGGAAACTTTTCTAAAGTCGGACCGACTTTAGTAGTGTACATTAAGATGGCTCCCATTCACCTCCATTCATTTTCTCAACCGCGCGACTTGGGGCGACTTGAAGTTGGATCCCAGGTCGCCCCAGTGTGAACCGGCTCTCACTGTACTTCTGTCTCGGTTTGATTCATGGTTTCTGACACTGGCGCATTATCAGAAACAAAAAAATTATTTGTCGTACGTGAATTATCGTACATTATTTCCTTTCTCGGTTTCCGACTTGCTGTGAAACAATGAGGAAAATCGGACAATTGTTTCCCCGACTTTATTATAGTGTGTATTCTACTTTACTGTTGGGTTCCTTTTTGTTATTCAAGCTGTATAGCTATTTGAAGCCCAGAAGGTTCTGTATATGCTTTTCTGCACTTTAAATTCAACAAATGAAAGTTAATTTGCTGCAATGAGCCTCCAGTGGCTTGCTGCTGGGCACCCTAGCACTAGCATGGTCTTCAATGACCGGCGTTACATCATTAGCAGCAGGGGGGACTGGAGACTGATAGAGGATGCAGCAGTGACCTTTGCAAAAACATATGGTTTATATATCCATATCGGAACATAAGAGGCAGTGGAACAAGTCCACAGGGAGGGCAAATGAGATATAGATCATTACGACCAGATGAGACATAGCATCCTGAATTTAAGTTAAAAAACCTCTTATCTCTGCTAAGCTTTCCTTAATCTACAATATCCAAGACATAACATTCTTTTAAGAATCACATAGGTACATAGACTCTGCAGCAGCTTGGAAAATTAGCTATTGTGTTGTGTATTTTTTTTAATTGGGTCGGCAGTGGGTCATCCCAAAACCCCCAAGGCAATCAAGAAGAACTATTTTTTGCTTAGCTAAATACAAAAGAGAAATAGGAGTATTCAAATATGATCTAATTAATTTTCTAGAAGGAGTGCGTCTCTTCGGTCCTCGGTGCCGGATTATCATAATTTTCTCCTTGAGATTTTAATAAATGAGAGTATAGACACTGAACCTTGTATGTGCAGACAAGAGCCCGTGCTACAAGCCAGGATAAGGTTTTTTTTTTTAGAGAGGAGAAATTTAATTTCAAAGGTATAAAATAAACACGATCTTTATTTGTCTTGGGCTGAGAACGCCGAGCTGCAGCTTAAACGCTGTGAGTGACGCCGTCAGGGGCCTGCTTGTCATCTGCTTATAGTTTAACAGATCAATCTTTCTGGTGGCGTTTATTGTAAATACGAACGACAGGATAACAGTATGAGAAGCATGGGTGACACCGCTTCTTGTCAAAATGATCGTTTTGGCACTTGAGTACGAGGAGAATAAAAGGAAATCTGGGAATGACAGTGAAGAAATTGCTGCAGCTTGTTGCAAAACAAAATTACGTTCAAAGATCTAAAGGCAAGTGCCGTAACCTATAGTAGCCAATCAGATTCCATATTGTGCCATTCCAACATCTAAAGCGGTGGTCTCCAAACTGCGGCCAGTGGGTCAGATCTGGCCCTGTGCTTGCTTTTATCCAACCCTTGGGAGGTCGAATTTAAGAAGCTTGGGGCATTATTTTCCACACTCTCGGAAACAGTCTGCCATAGTTCCTACCACTGAGACCAATAATGAGGCATTATTCCTCCCACTGACACCAACAATGGGCATTGTTCCTCCCACTGACACCAATGATAGGGCGCTATTCCGCCCACTGAGACCAATGATGAGGCATTATTCCTTTCACTGACACCAACGATGGGCATTGTCCCTTCCATTGACACCAATGATAGGGCGCTAATCCGCCCACTGACACCAATGATGGGCAATATTTTACTCACTGACATCAATGATAGGGCACTATCCCTCCCACCGAGACCAACAATAGGGCACTATTCTTCAATTATTCCTCCCACTGACACCAATGATGGGCATTGTTCCTCCCACTGACACCAACAATAGGTCACTATTCCTCCCACTGACAGCAATGATGGGGAACTATTTCTTCCATTGAGACCAATGTTGAGGCACTATTCCTTCCATTGACACCAATAATGGGGAACTATTCCTTCCACTGACATCAATGATGGGCACTATTCCTCCCACTGACAGCAACGATAGGGCACTATTCCTCAATGATTCTGCACTATTTTTCCACTGACACCAATGATGGGAACTGTTCCTCCCATAATAATGGGGCATTATTCTTCCACTAACACCAATGAAAAGGCACTATTCCTCCCACCAACACTAACGATAGGGCACTATTCCTCAATGATGCGGCACTATTCTTTCCACTGACACCAACAACGGGACACTATTCCTCCCCCTAATATCGAAGATGGGGAACTGTTTACTCCCACTGACACCAAAATTATGTTTTACTCCCGTTCGCCACAGTCCGGCCCCCCTGAATTTTAATGGACAGTGAACTAGCCCTTTGTTTAGAAAGTTTGGAAATCCCTGATCTAAAGAGCTATTGATATGCAGTGGCGGTGCATCCATAGGGACGCCGGAGCGCCGCCCCCTCTGGATCGCTCACAGCCAGTAAAATATACAGATTCATACACTGTATGAATCTGTATATTTTCGCCGCTGCCGCCCACTATTCAGCTGGCCGGACATTGAGCGCCAGTCAGCTGAATGGCTGTGTGGAAGTGCCTATCAAAGCCGCTGGCTCTGATAGGCTTTGCGAGTACAGCTCTGAGGCTGTAGTCGGCTTCCTGAAGCTTATCCTCGGGACGTACCGGCCGTGCTTTCCGAGGATAAGACTGACATACGTCTCAGCCAATCAGGTAATCTGATTCTGGTAATCAGTAACCTGATTGGCTGAAACGTCATCGAGGGCGGGACGAGGGACATCGAAGGACGGTAGAAGCCAGAAAGGTAAGTGCCAGGGGGGTACTGGGCACAGTGGCTACAAGTGGGGGCACAGTGGCTACAAGTGGGGGCACAGTGGCGACAATTGGCACAGTGACAACAATTGGGGGCACAGTGGCTACAAGTGGGGGAACAGTGGCGACAATTGGGGGCACAGTGGCAACAATTGGGGGCACAGTGGCTACAAGTGGGGGCACAGTGGTGACAATTGGGGGCACAGTGGCTACAATTAGGGGCACAGTGGCTACAATTAGGGGCACAGTGGCGACAATTGGGGGCACAGTGGCGACAATTGGGGGCACAGAGGCTACAATTGGGGGTACAGTGGCGACAATTGGGGGCACAGTGGCGACTATTGGGGGCACAGTGGCTGTGTTTGATGGCATATTGGTGACAATTGATGGCACAGTGGCTGCGTTTGATGGCATGGCACAGTGGCTGCATTTTGATGGCATGGCACAGTGGCTGCATTTTGATGGCACGATGGCTGCGTTTTGATGGCATGGATCAGGGGCTGCGTTTTGATGGCACGGTGGCTGCGTTTGATGGCTTGCCACAGTGGTTGCGTTTGATGGCACAGTGAATGCATTTGATGGCATGGCACAGTGGTGACAATTGATGGCACAGTGGTTGTGTTTGATGGCATGGCACAGTGACTGTGTTTGATGGCATGGCACAGTGGTGACAATTGATGGCACAGTGGCTGCGTTTGATGGCATGGCACAGTGGCTGCGTTTGTTGGCACAGTGGCTGCATTTGATAGGTACAGTGAGGCTGCAATTGTTTTGTTTTTTTGAGCACCAGCCGTCACTGTTGATATGGGTTATTGTAGTTCATATTTAACATCCAGCACTGTTTATTGGCTAAACATAATAGAATGGATTGCACTTAGCTGCACTTTAAGTGACGAAGATAGGTTCCTTTTAAAATGTTCTCCACACCCCTTTGACTTGCATTTGCTTGGAGTCCCACATACACACTTGTGTATGAACGCTGCTGTCAGTTTCTGTACTGTGGGATACGACACCTCGCCAGCCTGTCTGTGTGTGCACATTCGTTCTGGACATTCGTCCATCTCCTGAGGGCGCAAGGATCTCTACACCATCGGGTCCTGTGTTTGTTCATGCCCCCTTCACATGTCAGCACTGTTAAGTACTTCATCACACTTTTGGTTCACTGAATTGACCGCCGGTCCGGTGCCCGCTGTGACACAGCCGCTGTTGTCCACCATCTTGATCCAGTGTCATCTGTACCCTCCTGCTCTCTGGCGCCATCACGACTGTCTCCCCGACAGTCAGTGTGACGGATTCTTACAGATCTACACCGCATGTGTAGCCACCCACGGTGACGTGAGTACATCAGTTCACCTGAGCGATCTTCCATCCCCACCACAGCAGTATCCCCTTCTACCATCTAAGGTACTGTGTCCTTATGCATGGGTCACTAAGTCTGATGAACTGACGCCCATACAGCAGCCCAAGTGATTGATATCAGTCTCTGATTTTTACCACTCCATCACAGGACTCCTTTCAATGCTATGCAATTGGTAGCTATTTTATGTACCCCAATTGTCCACCACAGCATATTTACTTGTGTACATTTGTTTGATGTCCATTTTTTACTTTTTCAACTATAACGTTTTTATTACTTTAACTCATAGAGCGCTGCTTTTTTTTTGTTGTTTATTTTTGTACCCATCCTCCCATGGTTGGCAGCTGCACTGAGTCAAGTATAGATATCCATATAGGTATTACTGGGTTCTGCTTCATATTGTTGTAGCGCTATTGAGGGCTTTGTGTTTTGTGTACCTTGACTTAGGAGTGAGTGAACATCTGTGAACATGTTCATGGTCCACCATGAGAATTGGGAGGGATTATCACGACCTGGAGGAAATAGTGGGCAGTGTAAGAGTCATAAGAGTGGGAGATGAGGAGAGATCAACCCTGCAGAGTACTTCACCGAGTCGCACATTCGCAAAGAGTGGGCCAAACAGGGCCCTATAACCGCCGGACGGTGCACAGGAGGAAGCCAGGGCAATGAGGAGATAGTAATAGGGTCAATGTCAACCAGATAAACCATAGCCCAGAGCGGAAGCTGATAGGTCTCATGGAGGCTTGAAAGTGGGCTATAGTAGCGGCTATATAATAGGCCCGTAAATTAGGGACCAAAGGACCACCATTAATTTGCTTAGCAAACAAAATCTGTTTGCCAGTTCGAGGGCGTGTCGAACCCTGTATAAATTGCATAATTCTATGTTGATGTATGCAGAGAACATGCAAAGGGAACCAGAACAGGCAAGACAAAAATATCGTAGTTTCGGGAGATAGGACATATGAATAGCCGTTATTCTGCCAAACCAAGACAAAGGCAAATGTGACCAAGACAACAGCATATCCGTTAGTCTTTTGAACAAGGGTGGAAAGTTGGCCTGGTACAATTCCGAGTATGTAGGGGTAAGGTGGGTTCCCAAATAGGGCAGCAGGAAACCCATTGGAAGAGAACGCAGACTGTAAATCCCTCAACAAACCAGGAGAGAGATTAACTGATAAAGCTTTCGATTTGGAGGAATTAACCCAGAGCGCTGAAAGGGAAGCAAAGGTATCTAAAAGGGATTGTAAATTTGGTAAGTAAGTTCTGGGGGAGGTCAAAGTAAGAAGGATATAATCGGGAAATAGTGAAATTTTATGGGGACAGTCCGCTATTTTGATGCCTCGTATGTCCGGATGTGAACGAACCGCCTCCGCCAGGGGTTCCAGAGCCAATACAAAAAAAAGAGGCAATAGGGGCCATCCCTACTGGGTGCCCCTCTTGATATTAAAGAGAGAAGATTCAAATCCATAATACTTGTTAATACAATTTTTGCCCGAGGGGAGTCATATAAGACTGACATCCAGTGCATATGCGAAGACCCGAAGCCATAATGCCGAAGAACAGACATGAGATAAGGCCGGGACAGAGTGTCAAAGGCCTTGTTTACGTCCAGAGACAAGAGCATGGATTCCAGCGAGCGAGTGCGAGTGTTGGAGTTGCAATATACGCCGAATAGCATCACCAGCCTGTCTCTGGGGTATAAAACCGACTTGGTCCTTCCCGATTAACTAAGTAAGCAGTTATCAGGCTTTTTGATCCCTGCTTATCCACCCTGTGATATAAATTGTGGGGGAAGGGCAGGTTCTAGGAGCTTGGTCCCTGGAGATGCCGTAACTGTCATGAAGCACTTAGTGGGATTGCTGTGCCCAGCAATCCATCAGAAGACACCAAAAATCTAAAGAACTGCCAAGCCTTGGGGAAGTCTCAACTATTGACTACCACCTTGTTAAGGTATGCCTGGGCAGCCTAGTTCAGTTAGCAAGGGACATGTGGCACTGGAAATGCACTAAATGTACTTGTTGGACTTTCTCGCAAATGTTCAAGTAAAGTTGCATTAACTATTTAAAGCCTTTTCTGAAGTCATTCAAATGGGGGCATGATGGCGTATGAAAGAACAAGGGTCGGTAAAGCACATCTGGGGTATGACGCAATACCACTACAAAAGGTTTGCTCAGCAAGACAAGCAGGAGGAGTCATGCAGTTGCTATGGTTAACCAAGAACTAGTACAAGCTACATTGCACTTAGTTGTGAAGCGTGGTTCCCGATGTAGGTGGAAGGTCCTTCGCTAGCGAGAGGGCCAGGGATCTGTCTCCCTCCTTAGTGGCCGGTTTCCCAAAGCAACTGGGACCGAACCAGAGATCTTGTGCTCCTGGTGGCATGGTACGAGAGAGAAGGAGTTAAATATGTGCAAGAATGAGGTCCGCACTAGTGCATGGCTGGACACTATTCTTTCACTGGGAGTGAGGTGACAGAGGCACGCTGGGCTGGTGGGATGGGCATTAACTCAGTAGTGTTTCCCCTAAATGCAACATCTATCAAGCTAAGGTGCGTAGTGACATGGTACAGAGAAATTTCACAGAAGGACTCTGTATATTTTCTATTGCACACTGTTTCAGGCTTATCTCTAAGCTGGGGAACCGCCATAATGTTTTATTCTCACATGAATGCAGTCCTCACCTGGTCTGGGACATTGATGAGGGTGCTCCACGTAAAAAGATACCCCCGCCCACATGTAAACCAGTCTTCTTCAGGGAGACTTTGCCAATGAGCCCCTTGAGAAGTTTACAAGTAATTTGTGGACTCATTGAATTGCAAATCTCGGGTGGAACTGATCTATACAGAGCATATCAGCAAGCGTTTGAGTCATATCAGCCTTCCTGTAAGTCATCAAATGTGTTTTCATCGTGTTCTTTCTTTCAATGTTTATTATTGTCACATTCAGCTGAGCCAAGCTGCTCGCACCAAACAACGTGCGTAAAATACAGTTTGTTAGACCTCCAAACATATTGACTGTGATTGCTTAGTTCAAGCTTTTCCACCCTACTGTACAGCGCATTGTCAAGTGACAGCCGTGAAAATAACAGACGCTATTATTATGAGAGCTAAGGCTCTGCCATCTGCCGTGTATTAGCCTATGCCATGCACCAAATGGTCCTATACAAAGCCAGAATCGACTCATAAATACTGATCTGTTTGAAATAATACTATTAGCATGATGGCTTTATTGTATTTCAAGGTTTCAGAAGTCGACAGCAGAGCTAGGTGATGTGGGAAATAAAACTTAGAAGGGAAGATTGTAGTGGAATTCAAAGAATATATATATAGAAAGACGTACAAATGAGGATATTTTATTTAAACATTAAGAGAATACGGCAATCAGGAAAGAAAATCATCAAAATGACATGATATAAGGCTATGTCGGCTTGGTACTTTTGGCTCAGGACCAGGGCTGCTCTAAATGAGAAGCTCTCTAGCTGTTATAAAAGTGCCCAGTCTGCAGCCTCATACATTTATATGGTCACTGAACTCTATAAAGAATTCTAATGGCCATATCATTTACAGCAGGAGAGACAATATGCCGGGTATAATTGGTGTATTAGAGTGTCAATCGGGGTCGCTGATGTGGGGAAAGGAGTTAACCCAAGCCAAGTTAATCCAAAGGGCCCAAACTATACTAATTGCCATTTTAGGTACCATAGTTCGATGGTTCCCAACCTCAGTCCACAAGTACCCCCAACAGGCCATGTTGCAGGTTTTCCTTTATCTTTCACAGGAGCTTTAAACCAGAGTCAATGGCTTAGCATTTTGGACAGCTATTTTATCTAAGACAAATTCCGAAAACCTGGCCTGTTAAGACCCGTACACACGATCGGACCTTTGTCCGACCAAAATCACATCGGAATTCCGACAGAATTCCATCGAAGTAAACTCTAAACTCCGATGGAATTCATCATTGAGATGGAATTACTCTGATGGGGCATACACACGGCTGGAATTTCCAATGGAAAAAGTCTGTCTGTGTACGGGGCTTTGGGGGTACGTGAGGACTGAGGTTTAGAACCACTGCTGTAGTAAAAAGATATCTAAACCCACAAAGAAAAAATAGTATATCGCAATTTATATATTGTAAGTATATTGCAGCCTATCAGTCCTTATATGTGGTGGCTGTATTTTCATTTATCAGGCTAAGACCATTTTTGGTAAGTTTTTAGAAAGTTCACTGTGATCTTGCCTTTAAATGCAGGGTGAAGACCTCAGGTTTGCATGGGTATTAAAACAACGGGCAGTAAGTCAACCAAAGAATGGGTGTGGCCAAACTGTGTTAAAGCCTAGTACACATGGGCCGAATGTCTGGCGAAATTGGCTGGTTCAATAAAAACCGGCCAACATTCATCCTGTGTGTATTGCAGCTGATCCAACAGTTTGGCAGGCTTCTGTCAGACATGCATGCTGGAAAACCAGCAGTCAACCGTCTCCCGATCAGCGCTCTTAGCCAATGGCTAAAGCAGGGCTTCTCAACAGGGGTTCTGTGGAAACCCTAGGATTCCTTCAGAGGTTGCTTTGGGTTCCTTGAGCAATGAGCAATGTTTGGCCTTCATAAAAGCTCCCACTGACACTATTAATCTTTTTAGCTATCTATAAGGGGCAAATTGTTCCCAATGGCCACAAGTGTAAAGGGCATTCTTCCCTTTGACCATCACACTAATGTATCCTGAGTTATGATACATTTAAGTAGATATAGTATTTTTTTCCCTGGGACCACAAAATTATTATTGTAATGGTTGAGAAAGGCTGTCCTAGGGAATCAGTTCCCTTATAAAAAAAAATTCCCCTTTCCATGCAATAGTGGCACAGAGCCACCTATAGGCAGGAAGGCTAACTGCACCTTCCTACAGGCAAATAAAAGACCAGTCACCCTGCACAAGGAGAGAGAGCAGCACTGAGCGGTCTTTATTTCAGGAAGCTCCTGCACAGACATAAAGCTTTACACTGGGTTACTGCACATGTCTGGGAGAGATGCAGAAAGCGCACTGAGATTCAAGGAATTTGTTTATCCTGGAGTTCAGTTTTAATAGAGGAGCCAAGATTTAATTGTGGCTATGGTTTTGATGGCACAGGTCAAAAGCCCTCTATAGAGCCCATGGGGAGGTCTTTAACCCCTGAAGAGGAATGCTCAGTGGGGTCCGAGTACAGCTTGTTCCACCCTGCTGGCATTAAAAGCACACCAAGTGTTCTAAGCCTCCAGAAGGAGGAACCTTGGCTTCTTTGCAGCTGCATGATTCATAGTCTATCCACGGTACACCCAATGCAGAGCTGTTTAGTCTGGCGTTTAGCTCTGGAATGTGAGCTGCTGAGTCCCCTTTGTGCCAAGTCTCCTGCAGGAGCGACACACTGATAAATTGCAGAACATAATGAGCCATATTCATCATGGCCTAACTGGAGCATTTCTAGAGTGAAATGATTGTTCTATATTTATCGTAGGGGGAAAAAAAGTTTCACAAAATCAACTGAACACTCTGGATTTGTGTACATAGGTTCAATCGTTGTGTGCATTATGATATTCAGGGAAAATGACACCACCTGCTGCAACAACAGTGACCGATAAAATTTAATAAAGGAACTGCTATGGATTATGGTTCAAGTTTGTAGAAAAAGAAAATCAACTCTCTCCAGGCCTGGTATATACTTCAGAAGGATTTAAAGTGATTGTAAAGGTTTGAATATAAAAAATAACAAACATGTCATACTTACTTCCACTGTGCAGCTCGTTTTTCACAGAGTGGCCTGATCCTCAACTTCTGGGGTCACTCACCTAGGCTCCTCCTCGCCTCAGATAACACCCCTCTGGGAAGCACTTTCCCAAGGGGGTTACCTTGCAGGCACGCTCCAGAGTCCTGTTTTTGCATTCATAGACATGAATGACGGACTTGGCCCCTCCCCCAGCAGCTGCATCATTGCATTTGATGGCTGCGCTGCTATCAGTCTATCCAATGAAGACCCGAGAATACTGGGGCTGAGATCCACAGCATTCTCGAAGCGGGACTTTCGAGGGCTCAGGTAAGTAAACTGGGGGGCTGGGAGCACTCCTACCCCCACAGTGCCCCCTGTGTCCACCACCCCCCCCCCCCACAGTGTCCCCCTGTGCCCTCTATCCCTCCCACAGGATTAGGGGGGCGGCGCCCCTGCATGACTAATGAGAGGGACATCACTGTATCTTCCTATTTATATCATTGGGACTTTTAAAAGTTGATGCTTGTCCCTGAAAAATAAACGTCACTTTAGATGGTTGTAGATCCTTCAGATTTGAATTATCCAAAGCTCTATATTGATGAGGCCGCCTCTCTAATGGTGATGATGAAGCTCTGCATTAATGTTAGGCCGCGAACACACGTACGAGAACCTCGTCGGGCTAAACCCATCGTTCCGCCCGATGAGGTTCTCGGCCGGCCGTCGAGTTTGTCGACCAGGCTGTCGAAAAAGGCATCAAGCCATTAGTCCCGATGGCCCGTCAAGGAAATAGAGAACCTGCTTTCTATTTTGGCTCGATGCCTCGCTCGTCAGTTTGCTCGGCGAAAACGTACACACGATCGAGCTTCTCGGCAGAATATGGATCCCAGCGAGCTTCCCGCTGGATTCTGCCGAGAAGCTCGGTCGTGTGTACGGGGCCTTACCGGTTTTCCAGTGGTGGGGGTTATGCCACTGGCTACAGCTTCAGATGCTTACTCACATAGGTGAAGTCATAGCATTTTTTTTCACGATCGTGTGTAGGCAAGGCCGTTTTAATGATCTGTTGGAAAAAAACGTTGTTTTTTCTAGGTCCTTAAACGTCATTTTTTAGAACACGAAAAACGGTTGTGTGTGCGCGGCACTAAACTTACCTTTTTCCCCCATCAAGATTTATTGAATTTTTTTTTTGTTATGTACAGTATAATAAAACAATCATATGGTGTGTTGAAGGAATAAACATAAGATAAATTATAAATAAACCAATTAGCTAACCAAGAAGCCGTCATTGTGCAAAGACAAGGAAGGCATATGTCAAGGATCTGACAAAAAACTGGGTAAATCCCAAACAAATAATGAGGGTATTTGAAGAATTCAAAAGGAAGAGAAAAAAGGGGAGGTGGGAGTGCAAAACATAGCTGTCTATGGAAGGAGGGGTTGGTCAAGGGTACAGAAAGAGCAGAAAGGAGATTGGAGACATTGGCCAATGTGACCCTCCTGAGATAGGATAAATTGGTATCTGCAATGGGGAGAGGATCTTTTAACCCCTGCTAGTGGACGAAAAAGGGTTAAAAGTGCCCACAAATCGGCGCCTTTCTGGCGCTTTGGTGGCACTGCCTATTGGTTTCACCGACTGTCCACTTCCATCCGATGCCATCCGATCTGATCCACTGGACGGAATAGGACCACATTCCATCTGTTTATGGCAGACAGGATCAGATCGGATGGCGGCGGGTTTCAGCGGACATGTAATCCGCCGCTCCATAAAAAAGACTGGAGGGTCTGATCAAGCCCGCCTGAAAAACTGACCGGGGGACTTAATCGGATAGTTCATATGAAAAGGGCCTTACATATACCCACTCAAGTGATTAGCTTCTAGTGATACCGAGAAATTAAACAAATTCTCCTATATAATTTGTACCTGTTTATCTGCTTCCCTCTCTTCTCTACAGCCTCCCAAATCACACATATCAAAGCGCTTTTCCATGCAGTAAAAGGCAGGAGGCAGGGATCTGATGTCACACATTGCACAGCATAGAGCAGGGAGCTGAGTGTAATCTGACACCTGAGGGGAAAGAATGGACACACCCTCCACTACACAGTCTCATAGGGAAACATGAACAGCTGAGGCTGTCAATCACCTGCTGTGTGTCTGGAGGGGCTATCCCCTTGAATTTTGTGACTCATGCAGATACCAGAGCAGGGGTGCCCAACCTTTTGAAGAGTGAGGACCACTTAAGCAGCTTGGTAACCAGTCAGGGGCCACAATGAGGGGGCCCTCTGATCCGCCCTGATGGAACGGGGCGAATTCCCTTCTGTTTTTTGGATTGGAGGTAGGCAGGAGTAAACAGACATCTGTCGCTCTACAGAGGTGAATTGAGGGTCCCATTTGGTCAGGCTGGTCGGGTGAAAAGGGCATAAGACTGCTTTCACACTGATGTGCTGTGGTTTACCCACACTGCGGGTGCAGCGTAGTGCACCTGTGTCTATCCTGCGGGTTAGCTGAACTTTGCCATAAACCCCACCTGTGGCAAAAACCAGCTCTGTAGAGGAAGCATTGGCTTATGGGGCTCTGCTCCGCAGCCACTTTCTTCCTCTACCACCAGCTTCATTCACAACACTGATGCTGTGGTATGGAGGGTCAGCAACCTGCGATCTGGACTTGCCAACCCGCCATTCCAGAGCAGGAGTTCGAAGGCCACTTCAGGGGGCTCCGTGGGCCACATGTGGCCCAGGGCCACTGGTTGGCCACCCCTGTACTAGAGGAAGGAGAGAACAGACAGAAAACACACTACATGATTTGGATTGAATCAATCACACTATAGAATGACATGCTTTGTTCATTTTTTATTTCAGAGGTTTACAATTACTTTAAAGATTTCCTTCATGACTCCTTTACCTTCTTTCCTCCATTCTGTACATATTAAGTTCTTGCAGTCTCTCCTGATATGTTTTATCCCTGAGACCTTTCACAATTTTGTGCTAGTCTCATTATTATTATTATTATTATTATTATTATTCTCCTTATTATTTGTATGTATTATTATTATTTTATTTTTAATATTATTATCATTATTACGATTACCACTTGAAAACATGTAACTTAAAAAATATAATAAATTTAATTAATTAAAAAATGTTTTAATAAAAATGTAATTGTACTATATAAAGTGAAAGCACACTTAGCCCTCATCATATGATGACAGTCTACATTGCGGCGAGATGCAGAGATTGTCAGTCATTTGTTACTTTCTTACACATTTCATTCATAGTCAAGTCATTATTGCATTACATTGTCCGTGTGCATCAGCATGTCTTATTTTTATACACTCAACCTTAGTAATTATGCACCTAAATATTAAGGTGGAATCGACCACTGGTCCGCACCAATGGGTTTCCAACTACCATGGGCACCTTTATGTCTGCATAAATAATATTCTTCTAGGTATGATGGTATTCAGAGTGAATAATTACATCTAAGTCCTGAATATTCATCATGAAATATTTTGTAGTGTACTTAAATTGAGATGAGATTGGGGCCCTGGTGAGGTATTCAGTCGTGGCTGCCAATGTCTGTGAATTTAGACGTTCAAATCTGCATGGCGCCCCTAGAGGATAAATGTGTTATCATTTCCTGTCCTGAAAGGAAGTGAGAGCATATCTCACTAATGGTAGCATTAATACCAATAAAAATCTAAAGGAGGTTCTATTTCTTCCCCACTTTATGCAGAAATAGGCCCGGATTCACAAAGCACTTGCGCCGGCGTATCTCCAGATCTGTGCGCCTAAAAACAGACTTCATCCCACCAACGTAACTTGCCTTCTCCGGCGTCGAGTGGGGACATATTTACGCTGGACGCCATTGATTTTCTACTTAAAAATGCAAAATGGTTTGCGCATGCTTTACGTTCGGCGTAAAGTTATTCCCCATAGATGAGGCACAACCCATGCAAAGGTATGGACCAGGGAACACAAGCCCACGTATTTTACGTTAGGCGTCTGGGAATATGGGCCGACGTGGGTCTGGCTGGGCGGGTATGGACCAGGGAACACAAGCCTACGTATTTTACGTTAGGCGTCTGGGAATATGGGCCGACGTGGGTCTGGCTGGGCGTAGGTTACGTTCACGGCGTACACAGTGATCCGGCGTATATTAGGCAGTTGTTCCGACGTGGTTGTACGCATGCGCACGGGGATACGTCCATGTCCTGACGCATGCGCAGTTCATTTTAAGTACTTGTCTGGCACCCGGCACATCATTTGCATGGATCACGCCAACTTCCAGCCCACTTCCACCTACTTCCACTTACGACCGGCTTACGCCTACGAAATATACGCTACGCCGGCGCAGAGTTGGGAGCATTTGCTTTGTGAATTCCATGCTTACCTCTCCGTGCTGCGCCGGCGTAGCGTAAAACAGATATGCGCCGATGTCTGTAAATCCGGGCCATAGTTTTGGTTGTAGTTGGGTGTTTCTTTAGTGTTGTAGGTACATTCATTGTTTCATTACTGTTGGAGCAGCTGCATCCTTTGTGTTGAACCCAAGAGCCCATATACCTAAATCGGAATTAAAGCATTACTAAACACTTTTTTTACATTAAAATAACAAACATGTCATACTTACTTGCTCGGAATCATGGTTTTGCAAAGAGCAGCCCAGATCCTCCTCTTCATAGATACCAAGCTGGCGCTCCTGGCTCCTCCTTCCTGTCGGGTGCCCCCACAGCAAGCAGCTTGTCCATGCACACATGAAGCTGTGGCTTGGCCCCACCTCCTCTCACTCCTGACTGGCTCACTGGCTGTGATTAACAGAAGCGGGAGCCAATGGCTCCTGCTGCTGCCAAAAGCCAATCAGGAGTGCGAGTCCCCAGGGAGCCAAGGCTCTCGTGGACATTGCTGGATAGAGAGGGGGCTCGGGTAAGTATTGGGGGGCTAGATGGACAGGTAAAAAACCTTGTGCCTTTACAACCACTTTAAACCCACAAAGAAAAATGTAACATATTGCAGCTTATCAATCCTTAGATGTGGTGGCTGCTTTAGTTTAATTTTTGGGTAGGCTTTTATTCCTTTATTTCACTTGGTGATCTGGCCAGTAACACACTTTGGGCCAGATTCTCAAAGGAATTACGCCGGTGTATCTACAGATACACCGGCGTAATTCGAAATTCCCGCCGGCGTATCATTGTTTTCTATTCTGAAAACATGATACGCCGGTTTTACGCTAGGATCTGACTGGCGTAAGTCATTTACACCGTCGGATCCTAAATGCAATACTACGCCGGCCGCTAGGCTCAGAGCCGAATATGCAAATGAGCCGATACGCCGATTCCCAAACGTTTTTGGGCAGGTAGGGGGCGTCTATTATTTAAATGAAGCGCGATCCCGCGCCGAACGTACTGCGTATGTGCCAGCCGTGAAAGTTTTCAAGTGCGCATGCTCCAAATCACGTCGCAAATTGTCAATGAAAGCGGAGTGAACGTAACGTACGGCCAGCCCCATTCTGAATCGACTTACGCAAACATCATCTGTCCCGACGTCCATACTTAACATTGCCTTCGCCTCATATAGCAGGGATAACTTTAGGCCAGGCATAAGCCTAACGTAAACGGTGTAAACAGATACGCCTGCCGGGCTCACATTCGGGAATCGACGTATATGCTCATTTGCATCGGTTAAATTTAAAACAAGTTCCCTCATATCAATTTCCATTTTATTAAAAAAAAAAAATCTGCATTACCTAAGCAGCCCGCTCCAGCCTCCTCTATGATAAGCCTGATCCAGCAGCACCCTTCTCATGTCAGCCTTTGTTAAACACTTGCTGTAGCCCTTCTTTTATTTTTCTTTACTCCCTTTTTAATAAAATGTTATTTGGACATTCTTTGCATTTAGATGTATCGCGCGCTCTTGTAAATCTCAATCTCTTGTAAGAGAAAGAAAAACATAATAATCTTCAACGTGGCGGATTTGTGCGGCGGATGAACACAATGCAGCTCCCTATTCTGAGTTTATCATAATGATCCCAGTTACCACTGAGCCATTCATTCCGACAAAAGCGACAAGAGACTCTTGTCTCAGTACTGAGTGTCCTTTGGTACAAAATGTAACGCAGCGGGACACATACATCTGAAACCTTTGACTAAAAATCACAATATATACACCGAATACATCCATACATTTATTTCTGAGAGGGTGTATGTCTACCAACAGAAAGAAAGTAAGGAAGGAAGAAAGAAAGAAAGAAAGAAAGAAAGAAAGAAAGAAAGAAAGAAAGAAAGAAAGAAAGAAAGAAAGAAAGAAAGATAGAAGGAAGGAGGGAGGGGGAGAAGGAAAACAGGAAGGTAGGAAATAAAGAAAGATAGAAGGAAGGAGGAAGGGGGAGAAGGAAAACAGGAAGGAAGGAAATAAAGAAAGAAAGAAAGATAAAAGGATAGAAGGATAGAAGAAAGGAGGGAAGGGGAAAGAAACAAAGGAAAAAGGAAAGAAAGAAAAAAAGAAAGAAAGAAAGAAAGAAAGATGGAAGGAAGGAAGGTTAAAGGGAAGGAGGGGGAGAAGGAAGGGAGGATGGAAGAAAGGGGAGAAAAAAGAATGTAAGAAATAAATAAAAATAAAACAATTGAATGAAGAAAGGAAGGTTAGAAGGAAGGAGGAAGTGGGAGAATGAAAGAAAGAAAAAAAAATAAGAAAAGAAAATGAAGGAAGGAAAAGGAAAGACATGGAAGATGGAGGAAAGAAAGTAATAACGTGATAGGAAGGAATAGAGAAAGGAAGGGAGAAAAAAAAAAGAAAGAAAGAAGGAAGGAAGGAGAGAGGGAAGTAAAAGACATGGAAGAAGGAAGAAATAAAGTAAGAAAGTAAATGGAAGGAATGGAGGATGGAAGGAAGGAAGGAAGGAAGGGGAGAAGAAGGGAAGGAAGAAAAAAAGATAAATGGAAAGAAAGAAGGATAGAATGTTAGAAGGAAGGAGGAAAAAAGGAAGGAAAGAAAGAAAGAAAGAAACATAAATGAAAAGAAAGGATGGAAAGTTAAAGGAAGATGGGAGGGGAGAAGGAAGAAAGGAAAGAAGCATGGAAGGAAGGAAAGAAAGATATAAAAATAAAAGGAAGGAAAGAAAGAAAGATAAAAGGAAGGAAGTTGAGAAGGAAGAGAGGATGGAAGAAAGGGGAGAAAAACGAATGTAAGAAAGAAAGAAATATAAAATCATTGAATGACGAAAGGAAGGTTAGAAGGAAGGAGGAAGGGGGAGAATGAAAGAAAGAAAAAAAAAGAAAGAAAGAGAGAGGGGACAGGAGGGGGAGGAGGTGAGGGAAGAGGAGTAGAGAAGAAGATGAGTAGAGAATTAACAAGTGACAAAAGGAGAGGAGATGAAGGATATAGAGAGAGTAGGGAAGAGGAGACAGAAATGGAAATGACATGAAAAGATAAAAAAGGAGAAAAGAGGAGAGGAGAATGGAGATGACATGAAAAAATGAAAGAGGAGAAGAGAGGAGAGGAGAAGAGAGGAAAGGGGAGGAGAGGAAAGAGGAGGAGAGGAGAAGAGAGGAGAGGGAAGGAGAATGGAGATGACATGAAAAGATAGAAGAGGAGGAGGAGAGGAGTGTAGAGGAGAAGAGAGGGGAGGAGAGGAGAGGGGGGGAGGAGGAGAGGAGAAGAGAGGATAGTAGTGGAGAAGATAGGAGAGGGGAGGAGAATGGAGATGACATGAAAAAATGGAAGAGGAGGAAGAGAGGAGAGTAGAGGAGAAGAGAGGAGAGGAGAAGAGAGGAAAGGGGAGGAGAGGAAAGGGGAGGAGAGAAGAAGAGAGGAGAGGGAAGGAGAATGGAGATGACATGAAAAGATAGAAGAGGAGGAGGAGAGGAGAAGAAAGGGGAGGAGAGGAGAGGGGAAGAGAGGAGAGGATAGTAGAGGAGAATGGAGATGACATGAAAAGATAGAAGGAGGAGGAGAGGAGAGGAGAGGAGAGGAGAGGAGAGGGGAGGGGAGGAGAGGAGAGGGGAGTGGAGTGGAGGAGAATGGAGTGGAGAAGAGGTGATGGGAGGGATGAGAAGAAGAGAAGTAAGGAAAGGAAAGATGAGAAGAAATGGTGGATCATTTCCAGGGTGGTTCCCTCTATCAGTGGATAGACAGACAAATTGTTCACGTTGGCGCCTTGTATATAACGGGGTAAACAGGTGCAAAGATTTAAAGTTTGGATTACTGGACCATTGCTCCGGTGACTCCAGATACAGCCGTAGAATAACAGGAGGCCGGCATTTTACCAGAGCAAGTTGAGTCACCACCCCACCCCACCCCACCGCACAGCAAAGCTTCTGCTACCTTAATTCTATGTAAATTTGATGAGCACTCGGATGCTTTGTTTTATGTAATTGCAGCAGGTAAGCGGAATACTTGAAACATAAGTGCTTTTGGAGAGTAGAGCTTTTCAACAAAGACTCTGAGAATCAGGACGCACTCTGATATTTTTTTAAATGTGAACAAAAGGCAAAAGATCCTGACCAGTCTACTACCCCGTCTCCATGGTAACTAATAATGAGCACCTCAATAAACCAGATAGGAATGACTTAAATCCATACAACGGTTCCTGCTGTATATGAACGTCAATAACCTTTTCTATATGTCTGTTTAGCAATTTTGTTTCTTAAAAATGACTGCAAAAATAACATACTTACTACACTATGTCCTCCACAATATATTACATTAAATAATATATACATACATACACACACATACAGTATCTCACAAAGGTGAGTACACCCCTCACATTTTTGTAAATATTTTATTATTATATTATTATTATTATTATTATTAATATTTTGTGTGGCCACCATTATTTTTCAGCACTGCCTTAACCCTCTTGGAAATGGAGTTCACCAGAGCTTCACAGGTTGTCACTGGAGTCCTCTTCCCCTCCTCCATGACGACATCACGGGGGTGGTGGATGTTAGAGACCTTGCGCTCCTCCACCTTCTGTTTGAGGAGCCCCACAGATGCTCAATAGGGTTTAGGTCTGGAGACATGCTTTGCCAGTCCATCTTCTTTACCCTTAGCTTCTTTAGCAAGGCAGTGGTCATCTTGGAGGTGTGTTTGGGGTCGTTATCATGTTGGAATACTTCCCTGCGGCCCAGTCTCTGATGGGAGGGGATCATGCCCTGCTTCAGTATGTCACAGTACATGTTGGCACTCATGGTTCCCTCAATGAACTGTAGCTCCCCAGTGCCGGCAGCACTCATGCAGCCCCAGACCATGACACTCCCACCACCATGCTAGACTGTAGGCAAGACACACTTGTCTTTGTACTGCTCACCTGGTTGCCACCACACACGCCTGACACCATCTGACACCAAATAAGTTTATCTTGGTCTCATCAGACCACTGGACATGGTTCCAGTTATCCATGTCCTGAGTCTGCTTGTCTTCAGCAAACTGTTTGCGGGCTTTCTTGTGCATCATCTTTAGAAGAGGCTTTCTTCTGGAAAGACAGCCATGTAAACCAATTTGATGCAGTGTGCGGCGAATGGTCTGAGCACTGACAGGCTGACACCCCCCCCCCATCCCTTCAATCGCTGCAGCAATTCTGGCAGCACTCATACGTCTATTTTCCAAAGACAACCTCTGGAAATGACGCTGAGCACGTGCACTCAACTTCTTTGGTTGACCACCTGGTCTGTTCTGAGTGGAACCTGTCCTGTTAATCCACTGTATGGTTTTGGCCACTGCGCTGCCACTCAGTTTCAGGGTCTTGGCAATCTTCTTATAGCCTAGGCCATCTTTATGTAGAGCAACAATTCTTTTTTGCAGATCCCCAGAGACTTCTCACCATGAGGTGCCATGTTAAACTTCCAGTGACCATTATCAGAGAGTGAGAGCGATAACACCAAATTTAACACACCTTCTCCCTATTCACACCTGAGACCTTGTAACACTAACGAGTCACATGACACCGGGGAGGGAAAATGGTTAATTGGGCCCAATTTGGACATTTTCACTTATGTGTTTGTTGCCTTTGGTTTAGACATTAATGGCTGTGTGTTAAGCTATTTTGAGAGGACAGCAAATTTACACTGTTATACAAGCTGTACACTCACTACACAACATTGTAGCAAAGTGTCATTTCTTCAGTGTTGTCACATGAAAAGATATACCGTAATAAATGATTTACAAAAAATTGAGGGGTGTACTCACTTTTGTGAGATACTATATATATATATATATATATATATATATATATATATATATATATATATATATATATATATATTTAAGACAGCAGTATATATCAAATATATTTAATAAAGCCTATCTAAGTTTCTACTTTGTGTGAGCATCCCAAGCAATAAACTAATAACAACAGCAAAGAGCAAAGGGATTTTCAGGGCAGTAAACAATCAATAATCATGTTAAAAATATTCCTTATTTTTATTACACAAATTAATAAAAAAAAAACATACAATGTTTCTTGGGTATAGCAGCATTCCATGTTGTATATCTATACCGTTTAATCAACTATTACACGCACCTCATAATAACAAGTAGCCCTACAATGCTGTCAGTACAGTATATGTAATTAAAAACACCATAAAACAATGTCATTCCTTATGTAAAAATTCAATCATTAACGTTATTCTCGCAGCGTGCAATCCAAACAGGAAAATATGTCGATTGGGGCGAAGCATAAACTCTACGCATTTCTTAGACCAAAGGTTTTCTTCCTCAGGGGATACGCAGGAGGTATTGATCTACAATTACACACATAATAAAAACTAGTAACAAATACCAATTATAAAAAGTAATTGATATTTGATACTAATTTGAATTATGTGTGTATTTATAGATCAATGCCATTCACTTGCTCCTGAGGAAGTAGACCTTTGGTCTAAGAAACGCGTAGAGCTTCTGTTTGTGTAAAAAAAACATGGAATAATTGTAACATTTTCTTAACATGTGTATTGATTAATGTTAATGCCCTGATAATATCTAGTTGTTTGCTGTTATTAATTAATATGCTATGTAACAATGCATATATATTTTTTTCTTCTGTAGGTAAAAGGACAAATTGTATTTCTCCGCAATTATTTTAATGGTTGATTCAAATTGCTTTAAATCTTTTAATTCTTATCGTTTTTGTCATATCTTTTATATATGTCTAGATTTTATTTATTTATTTTTTTGCCTTTTTTTTTTTTTTTGGTGGTTTGCAAATGGGACCTGAGGGTTACAGATGTGTCTTTCAACTTTCCTGGGCCAATTCTTGTACCAAGAAAAGCGCTCATTTGTGTACATCGCTTTAATTTTTTTTTTTTATTATTATTTCTTTTTTTTTTATGACATACGTTATATACTGTATATATATGTGTTTAGAGTTAAAGGGTCACTAAAGGAAAACATTTTTTTTGCTGAAATGACTGTTTACAGGGTATAGAGACAAAAAAGTTAACTGATTCCTTTTAAAAATGATTAAAAATAGATAAAAATCAATTATGTAATGTGCCTGCAGTTTAGTTTCACTTTTTTTTAATAATCTTTATTTTCCCTTTTCCCACACATTACAAGAGAAGAGAAAGAAAAATAAAACATAACAGAAAAGTATGACTTCACAACAAAGCCAAAACAACCAGGGAGGAAGGGGTGGGAGATCAGCGACAGGACAAAGGACATAGGGACTGGAGGCCGTAGGAGAGTGATGGGGGAAGCAGGAGCCCCAGGGGGGCATATGGGCATAATCCAAGCATGGGCAGCCATTTCCGGGGAGAACCCCAGACAGCAACGTCCAAACACCGGGACACCCCGCCCAACTCGGCCTGACCCGGATATTCGATCCATGTGGGCAGGCCCCTCTGCAATCAGAGAAAGGGCAAGACGTCCCAAGACCCGACACTAGGGCAGTAACAAACATGGCCCCCATATATATGTGCAACAATAATGACTGGAGGCACCCAAACGGCCAGGAGCCTGAAAACCGTCCAAGCAGCCCGATCAAAAGCAAAAAGGATGACATCCCTGTATCCTGCGGTCAAAAACTCAACAACACAGCAATAACAGTAAAAGGAACAAAAAGGACAAAAAACAAATAGTCAACAGTAAAATAAAGGGAAAAGAAGAGAAGCGGTTGGAGTTAGAAAGATAGTTTCACTTTTAAACTTGTTTTATGTTTCTGTGAAGTAGAGAGACACAGAACAAAAACAAACAAATACTGTACAGGGCAGTTTTTTGTTTTTAAAATGAATCTGATTGGTTCTGAGGAGTTTTAGACACACAGTAATGACAACTTGGACCACAGTGAAAAGCTGCCATGAGATTTTTCATAAGGAGCCAGACAAGCAGGAAGTGTGGAGATCAGAGCAGAATTACAGCAACTTCAAAGCAAAAACGAACAATAAGGACATGAAACCAGGACTGCAGTAAGGTAAAGGAAGCTATTTAGCTAAAAAAAAAATCCTTTAGTGATCCTTTAAGTTTTAATTTGTTTGGTGGTTTGTAAATGAGAACTGAGGGTTACAGGGGCTCCTTTCAACTATATTGGACCTGTTCTTGTGCCAAAAAAAGTAATTGGGTGTACTATTTGGATGTTATTTTTTTTATTACTTAGTATTTTGAGTCCTTTATATCTGTCTACATTTCATCTTTAATTTTTATTTTATTTCTGTGGCTTGTAAATGGGGCCTAAGGGTTATGGAAGCTTCTTTCAACTTTCCTAGACCAATTCTTGTGCAAAAAAAAAAATATTTTTTGTGTTCTATTGCTTTGATTTTATATTTTAGCTATTTCGTATCTTTTTAATATCTATCTAGACTTCAGCTTTATTTATTTTTTTGTGGTCCTGAGGTTTTCAGAAGCTCATTTTAACTTTCTTAGGCCAGTTCTTGTGCCAAAAAAATCCCTAATTTGTGTGCTGTTGCTTTGATTTTACTTACATTTTTTTTTGGTGTCTTTTATATCTGTTTAGATTTCTGTTTGTGGTGGCTTACAAAGGTTTGAGGGTTACAGAAGCATCAATTTTTCTGGAGCAGTTCTTGTTTATTTTTTCATGTGTTTTTTTTAACAGATGGGACAAAAATAAGCACTTAAAACAATATACAAATAACTATCAAATGCAAACGAGGGGAACACACAAATATAAAGAACACTATAATCCATAAATGAAATACATTATATTACCCTAGATACACCACTCTCCAAAAAACACTACTTCTAAGTAAACATATTTAAAAAAATTAAAAATAAAGATTTAATTTTTTATATATTTTTAAAGACAATTTTACCTTTGTCTTTAAAAGGAGCTTTAGTGAAAATCAGTAATTTCACTGCAAAATAAATTTAATTAAAATCACTGCACTCATTACTATTTGCTACTTTGAGCTGCTGTTTGATGTATAACTTGATATCTATAGAAATACCCCTCATTCCTTTTTATTTTTTTTGGTTACCCAAACCCAAAGCACCTTTTCAGAAAAAGAAAAAGAAAATATTCCACCTTTCCAATTTTCAGGTATATTTTTCTGTCCTCTGTCAGTGAAATTGATGGTGAGCAGAGGATAAATCAAGGGTATTGAATATCTTAGCATCCTTTAAGACACTCAACATATCATTTGTGTTTGAAAACAAACGACAATCCATTTTGGTTATTTAAATTCAAGTATCTCAAATCAAGAATAATCAGATACGGCCATTTCTCGTGTAATCACAGCAGCTGTAATTTTGAGGCTTAAAAGGAATCCAACTTCAGAATTTTTTTTTTCTTTCACTATTTTATTTCTCAGCTATAAATATAAAATGATATGTTTATAAACCTATTTTCTCTAGGACTCATTTGGAGTTATGTTGGCCAAATTTGCTCAGATGTTTATTTTATGTACAATAAAAAGGGGTTGTAAAGGTAAAAAAAAATCCCTAAATAGCTTCCTTTACCTTAGTGCAGTCCTCCTTCACTTACCTCATCCTTCCATTTTGCGTTTAAATGTTCTTATTTCTTCTGAGAAATCCTCACTTCCTGTTCTTCTGTCTGTAACTCCACATAGTAATGCGAGGCTTTCTCCCTGGGTGTCAGGAATCCCACTAACACACAGCTCCTTTCTCTATCTGCAATGTAGAGAGCGTCCTAACTCTCTTGTAGTCCAAGGGAGGGGGCGAGCACGACACTCCACACCAGGGAGAAAGCCTCACATTACTGTGTGGAGTTACAGACAGAAGAACAGGAAGTGAGGATTTCTCAGAAGAAATAAGGACATTTAAAAGCAAAATGGAAGGATGAGGTAAGTGAAGGTAAGGTAAAGGAAGCTATTTAGGAAAAAAATGTACCTTTACAACCCCTTTAAATTGGCCTTTTTCAACCAATTTCCTTCAGAAATCCTTGAAATATTTTTTAGGTTTTGGGGAAAACCTGCTAAAACCAATTGTCTGCTTGATGGATGATCCTGAAACCTTAGATAGATACACGTGGGTACTAATGTACTTGACAAAGTTGTATTGGTACTATCCCAATGGGGGCATCTGGGCAATGACATCCCATTGGAAGACCTGTGGGAAAATTGCCCCTTATTTTGGTAGGTAGTGGAAAAAAGGTGAACATCCCTTGGATGGCAAGGAGATCAAACCAGTCAATCCTAAAATAAATCAACCCTCAGGGCCAGATTCTCATAGATTTGTGTATTTTTCTTCTGGCGTAGCGTATCCCATTTACGCTACGCCTCCGCAGCTTTTACGGGCAAGTGCTGTATTCTCAAAGCACTTTCTCCATAACTTGCGCGGCGTATCGTAAATGGGCCGGCGTAAGCCCGTGTAATTCAAAGTAGGAAGGAGGTTGGTGTTTTGTATTTAAATTAAGCGCGTCCCCACGCCGAACGTACTGCGCATGCGCCGGCCGTAAACGTAGCCCAGAGCGCATGCTCTAAATCACGTCGCTAAATGTCAATGAAACCGACGTGAACGTCACTTACGCAAAGCCCTATTCGAGATCGAGTTATGCAAACGACGTAAACGACGGAAAAACACGACGCTGTCCCGACGTCCATACTTAACATGGCGTACACCGAACCTAAGCAAGGTTACCCCTCATATAGCAGGGGTAAACTTACGCTTACGCAAACGATGTAAACTACGACGACGGGGCGCAAATATGTTTGGGAATACGCATATCTAGCTCATTTGCATATTCGACGCAGAAAACGCCACCTAGCGTCCAGCGTAACATTGCAACTTAGATACGATGGTGTAAGTGACTTACGCCAGTCGGATCTACGCCAAATCTATGCATAGCTGATTCTAAGAATCAGTCGCATAGATAGGACGCCTCAGAAACAGAGATACGACGGTGTATCTGGAGATACGCCGTTGTATCTCTTCTGAGAATCTGGCCCTGAATATTCATTAGAAGGACCACTGGAGGAAGATCAAACCAGTCAATCCTGAAGGAAATCAACCCTGAATATTCAATGGAAGGACCGGTGCTGAATCTCAAAAGACCGTGATGCTGGGAAACATGGAAGGAAAAAGGAGAAGAGGACAACATAAAACAAGATAGATAGCATCATCAAAATAATGAACATGAAGTTAACCAAACACCGAGAGGCAGTGGAGGACAGAAAAGCCTGGTGCGCTATGGTCCATGAGGTCACAAAGAGTCGGACACGACTGTACAATAAAGTGGAAAGAATGACCACCTCACAGTGGTGGTGAGAATGCCACCCTATAGACAGCCAAAAGGATCATATGTGTCATTCCACTGGCTCTACCAAGTTAGGGTGACCAGACATCCCCAGTTTCAGGGGACAGTCCCCTGATTGAGGACACTGTCCCCGGACCAAGTCTGTCCCCGGTTTTGTCCCCAGATTGGATTTAATAGTGGACAGGGGCAATTTCAAAGAAAGTCAGTGTAGAATTAAAATAAAAAAATTGCACACCCCCACTCCGCCGTGCCTACTAGCATAGGGGGGGCTATATGTGCTGGTCGGAGTGGAGGAAATATTTCTTCAGTTTCGAGCGCATGCCCATTCAGCTCCGCTTCCATGTTATTCTCCCTTAGCTCAAATCTTGGCCAGCCACCTGCTTATCTCCTTGCCTTCCCTGGCAGTAGTGATCTTCCTCTGCTCCCCATCCAGTAGTAGCCGGGGCCCGGAGAGTAAGACTTGAGAGGCTGTGAGGCGGGCAGCGACGGGCAGAGAGTCGCTGATTGTTGCCATTACTAGTAAAGAAAAAATATGTCCCTGGATTTCATTTTAAAAATCTGGTCACCTTATACCAAGTAGTGTTAGCTCTGGAACTATACCTGTGCCATCAACTGGGAAGCCGATCAGCCACAACTCAAGGAACCATTGGCAACCTCTGGAGGAACCCTAGGGTTCCACGGAACCTTGCTTGAGAATGACTGGTTTAAATTGACTGGATGCTGATGTAATAAACACGGTACATTTCCTGGCGACAACTGCCACTGGGACAGGAAGGAAAGCTACACAAAGTAGCACAAAGTATTGCTTAGTCTCCACCCCTTTGTATTTTGCTGACTTTGCTTTGTCCCTCTATTGTAGAAATCCACTTTAGCCCTTGTGATGGGGGTAAGAATAACCCCTAATGCCCCGTAAACACGAGCGGAAATTCAGTCGAAAAAACCTTGGATGTTTTTTCCGACGGAATTCCGCTCAAGCTTGGCTTGCATACACACGGTCACACAAAAGTTCTCTAAACCTTCGATCGCCAAGAACCCAGTGACGTACAACACTACGACGAGGCGAGAAAATGAAGTTCAATGCTTCCGAGAATGTGTTGAATTGTTTCCTAGCATGCATCGGAATTTTGCGTGTCAGAATTGCTACAGACGATCAGAATTTTTTGCTGTCGGAAAATTTGAGAACCAGCTCTCAATCTTTTGCTGGCGTAAATTCTGACAGCAAAAGTCTGAGGGAGCCTATACACGGTTGGAATTTCCGACCAAAAGCTCACATCAGACTTTTGCTGGCAGAATATCCACTCATGTGTACGGGACATCAGAGCACTGAAGGGAAGAGATTCTATAGAGTGCCCCTTGAGTTCAGGGTGCCCTCTAGGACCAAACTTGCTCCTCCCTTTAGAACAATGCTGTGCTGTCAGCCACATGGCTTGGGGATAGAGAAAACATGACATCTATGGATGGCATTGAGGTGGAGGGTTATCAAGTCTACTAGCATACATTGGAACACAGTAGCTACCTACAATGCATTATTATTAGCAGGGCTTTTTTTCAGCAGGAACGTGGGGGAAAGCAATTCCTGGAAACTCCAGCACTGAATCTATGTAATGGCAAGGGGTTGTTCTATGGTTTGGTAAAGGTTTTCATTGGCGCTCTGAAACGCATTACCAGGCCCATCCTCCGGATGTGGCATCACTTTCAAGTTCCACGTTAGTAACGGAAGTCCTCCTCTACATACGATGAGCCGTGAGCCGGCTCGCACTGTCTGACGCCACCAGCGGCAGCTAGCTACCGACCTGGTACTTGGGTGACCCCCCCAGTGGATACTACTAGATATGCACACTCATATGGAACACATGTGAGTGTTTATTTGGATGCTCCATTAAAGTTCCTATAAACATTGCACTTAGAGGCACCCCCAGTGTGTTTTTGGGTTGTGCTACAGCACAGGTGGCAAACACAAGGCCCGCGGGCCGAATGCGGCCCTCCATGCCATTTCATGTGGCACTTGCACCTCTCCAGTCCTCCTCCAGACCCTTACTTTCTGCTTTCAAGCAATGCATCCAACTTCTTTCCAGCAGGAGCATAAGGAATGGGGGGTGCACTGTGATATAAGGGAGAGTGGGGGGACTCAACTTCTGATGGTGGGGTGGCTCTTGACATCTAATATATGGGGAGGGGATGCACTAGATTTATAATCTTACAGATACAATCGGCCCTTTTGAGAGCAATCATAATGCTGATGCGGCCCACAATGAAATTGAGTTTGACACCCCTGTGCTACAGTGTATATTGATGCTGGCTGCTCAGAGATCTATTGTTGCTGGAGGGGATTTTTTTGGCGGGAGGGTTATTGTTGCTGGGGAGGTCTATTGTTGATACTGGGGGATCTATTGTCTCTGGAAGGGATCTATTTTTGCAGGGGGTAGTCTATTTTTGGTGGACAGGTCTATTGTTGCTGTGGGGGATATATTGTTCCTGGGGTTGGTCTTATGTTGCTGGGGGGTCAGTTGTTGCTGAGAGGGATCTAGTGTTATGCCCTGTATACACGATTGGTCAAACCGATGAGAACGGTCTGATGGTTTTTTCCATCGGTTAACCAATGAAGCTGATTGATGGACTGATGTGCCCACACACCATCGGTTAAAAAAAAACGATCGGGTCAGAAGGCAGTGACGTAAAACACAACGATGTGCTGAAAAAAATTAAGTCAAATGCTTCCGAACATGCGTCGACTTGTTTCTGAGTATGCGTGGATTTTTAAATGTGACTACTAACGATTGTTTTTTTTCTATCGGTTAGAAATCCATCGGTTAAATTTAAAACAAGTTTCAATTTTTTGTAACCGATAGATAAATAACCGATGGCGCCCACACTCATCGGTTTGACCGATCGCGTGTACGCGGCCTTAAGGGAGCAATCTATTGTAGCTGTCTGATGGATGGTCTATTGATACTCTCTATGGAGAGATCTGTTGTTGCTGCTGGGGGTCTATTGTTGCTGGGTGTATTGGGGGGGAGTATTTTGCTGCAAGTGGCCCATTGTTTTTGGGGTATCTACAGTAGTGTTTCTGGGGGGGGGGGGTTCTATTTTTTTCGTTTTTGTTATTATTAACAAATTGCATACAAATTACTTTTGTACCACAAATGTTACTTCTGGGTATGAATACATGAAGGTTCTGTATTCTCTAAAATGACCGGTGATGGTGGGTGGGTAGAGGGTGCTCAGAGGTAGGTAGGGACGGAGTAAAGGGGTAACTCCGAAAGGGGGAGTTCCTGAACCTATTCTCTGAGGGAAAAAAGCCCCGATTATTAGGTACCACCTACGAACAAGAAGCAACACCACATTATCATGTTGTTATATAATCTGTAAATTGCTATAGAAATTTAAAACATTTATATTTTGAAATGTCCTAAAATACATAAAAATGTAAGCTATGGTTTATTTTTTATTCTTTCCTATGGACCTTAAAACTTAATTTTGTTTGTAAAAGATGTTTCACCATCTCAGCTTAAGCTGAGAACAGGCCACAGAGGAATTCATGGTATTTGGACTTTATTGTGTTTTCTTGTTTTAAAGTGTAGATGAGATATTATCATTAGTCCCATTCTTATTACTATCATTACTTTAAAAAATAATAATTTCAGTTCCCGACAGGAATCAATGTGAGCATTTTAACCCCTTAATGACAACAATACCCATAAATGCAGCAGGGCAGACGGGCTTTAGTGCTATGTTGTTATGGGGCGCACTTTATCATGCCATCAAACGCAGGTATTGTACTATCAAACGCTGCCACTGTGCCCATCAAACGCAGCCACTGTGCCCATCAATTGCCGCCACCGTGTCCGTCAAATGCAGCCACTGTGCCCATCAATTGCCGCCACTGTGCCATCAAACACAGCCACCGTGCCATCAAACGCAGCCACCGTGCCCATCAATTGCCGCCACTGTGCTGTCAAACGCCGCCACTGTGCCCATCAAACGCAGCCACTGTGCCCATCAATTGCCGCCACTGTGCCCATCGAACTCAGTCACTGTGCCATCGAACACAGTCACTGTGTCTTTAAATGCAGCTACTGTGTCCATCAAACGCAGCCACTGTGCCATAGAAACCAAGCCACTGTGTCCATCAAATGCCACCACTGTACCCAATCAAACGCTGCCAATGTGCTATTAAATGCTGCCACTGTGCCATCAAATGCTCCTACTGTGCCCATCGAATGCTGCCACTGTGCCCGCCGCCTCCCGGCGTGCTCCTACAGACGGCAGGCAGTGGCCTAGTTGAGGGCTCTTTCCCCTAAAAAAATGCTTGTAAGACCGCTGCGCAAATACAGTGCAACAAAAAGTATTACAACGACCACCATTTTATTCTCTAGGGTGTTTATATATATATATATACTTATAAAGTTTGGGGGTTCTAAGTAATTTTCTAGCAAAAAAATATTTTTTTAGCTTGTAAATGCCAAATCTCAGAAAGAGGCTCGGTCCTTAAGTGGTTAAAAAAAGTACAAGTGTAGTGTTGTCACCCTCAGCTGCACTCCTGATATGGGCTTGTCTCATCTCCATCTTCCATATGAGGAGGTGTTCTATAGTTCACAGACGATAGCTGTAAAGGCTGACAAAAAAATGTCAGGGCACAGTAAGTTACAAGGACACCGGAACTGGGACAGGAGGAAACATACTTATGCCCTGTACACACGATCGGTACGTCTGATGAAAACGGACCGATGGACCGTTTTCATCGGACGAACCGATCGTGTGTGGGCCCCATCAGTTTTTTTCCTATCGGTGAAAGAAAACAGAACCTGCTTTAAAATGTTTGTATGGTTAAAAAACTGATAGAAAAAAAAACGATCGTCTGTGGGGAAATCCATCGGTCAAAAATCCACGCATGCTCATAATCAAGTCGACACATGCCCCGAAGCATTGAACTTCATTTTTCTCAGCACGTCGTTGTTTTTTATGTCACCACGTTGGACACGATCGGATTTTTAACCACTTCCATACTAGGCACTTATGCACCTTCCCGCCCAGACCAATTTTCAACTTTCAGTGCTCTCACACTTTGAATGACAATTATTCAGTCATGCTACACTATATCCAAACCAAATTTGTATCCTTTTATTCTCACAAATAGAGCTTTCTTTTGGTGGTATTTAATCGCCACTGGGTTTTTTATTTTTTGCGCTATAAGCAAAAAAACAGCGAAAATTTGAAAAAAAACACACTTTTTTTTAGTTTATATTGTGAAATTTTGCAAATAAGTGATTTTTCTTCATAAATTTGTGCCAAAATTAATACTGCTACATATCTTTTGTAAAAATAACCCAAATTAGTGTATATTATTTGGTCTTTGTGAAAGTTATAGAGTCTACAAACTATGGTGCCAATCACTGAAAATTGATCACATCTGATCACACCTAATGTACTGAAGGCCAATCTCATTTCTTGAGACAATAACAAGCCAAGGAAAGTACAAATACCCCCCACATTACCCCTTTTTGGAAAGTAGACAGTCCAAGGTATTTATTAAGAGGCATGGTGAGTTTTTTGAAGTTGTATTTTTTTACCCACAATTCTTAGGAAAATTAAGATTATTATTTTTTTTTTTTTTTTACATAAACTGGTCATATTAACAGGTTATTTCTCTCACACAGCATATGCATAATTGCAACTACACCCCAAAATACATTCTTCTACTCCTCCTGAGTATGGCAATACCAAATGTGTGGGACTTTTACACAGCCTGGCCACATACAGAGGCCCAACATTGAAGTAACTCTTTCAGGCGTTCTACAAGCAAAAATTGCACAAATCCTTTCTCAACCACCTATTACACTTTTGAAGGCCCTGGAGCATTAGAACAATGGAATTGTCCACAAAATGACCCCATTTTGGAAAGCACACACCCCAACGTATAATCTATGAAGCATTATGAGTCTTTTGAATGGTTCATTTTTTTCCAAAAGGTTTTGGAAAATGTGGAAAAAAATGAAAATGCTTTTTTTTTACACAAAGTTGTCCATTTATAAGATATTTCTAACACATAGCATATACATAGCAAACATGACACCCCAAAATGCATTCCGCTACTCCTCCTGAGTATGGCAATACCAAATGTGTGGGACTTTTACACTGCCTGGCCCCATACAGAGGCCTAACATTGAAGTAGCACTTTCAGGCGTTCTACAAGCATAAATTGCACAAATCCTTTCTCAACCACCTATTACACTTTTGAAGGCCCTGGAGCACCAGGACAATGGAATTGTCCACAAAATGACCCCATTTTGGAAAGCACACACCCCAACGTATAATCTATGAAGCATTATGAGTCTTTTGAGCGGTTCATTTTTTTTCAGAAGGTTTTGGAAAATGTGGAAAAAAAATGAATATGCATTTTTTTTACACAAAGTTGTCCATTTATAAGATATTTCTAACACATAGCATATACATAGCAAACATGACACCCCAAAATGCATTCCGCTACTCCTCCTGAGTATGGCAATACCAAATGTGTGGGACTTTTACACTGCCTGGACCCATACAGAGGCCTAACATTGAAGTAGCACTTTCAGGCGTTCTACAAGCATAAATTGCACAAATCCTTTCTCAACCACCTATTACACTTTTGAAGGCCCTGGAGCACCAGGACAATGGAATTGTCCACAAAATGACCCCATTTTGGAAAGCACACACCCCAACGTATAATCTATGAAGCATTATGAGTCTTTTTAGCGGTTCATTTTTTTCCAGAAGGTTTTGGAAAATGTGGAAAAAAAATGAAAATGCATTTTTTTTACACAAAGTTGTCCATTTATAAGATATTTCTAACACATAGCATATATATAGCAAACATGACACCCCAAAATGCATTCCGCTACTTCTCCTGAGTATGGCGATACCAAATGTGTGGGACTTTTACACAGCCTGGCCACATACAGAGGCCTAACATTGAAGTAGCACTTTCAGGCATTCTTCAAGCATAAATTGCACATATCATTTTCTAAAACCGATCACATTTTTGAAGGCCCTTCATATATCTAACACATAGCATACACATACCAAATAACAAAAGATTACCTGTTTGTTTTAGTAGTGCAGTGGTCCACAGAGGAGAGCATCGGTCCAGGCAGCAGGCAGGGATGAGGTCAGCGACAACAAAAGCAATCATTCAGGCAGCAGGCAGGAATACTGTCCATAGTTCGTACAGGCAGAGATACTGTCAGCACAGCCAGAGTACAGCCAAAGCACAGGTCCAGGTAGCAGGCAGAGGTGTCTTAGCAGAAATATTGTGAAAAGTCAGTAGAGGTAGCAGGCAGATATATGATCAACACAGCCAAAGTATTGGTCCAAGCAGCAGGAAGAAACATGGTCCATAATGTCATGGGTCAATACAGGCAGTAATATGGTCAGCACAGCCAAAGTATTGGTCCAGGCAGCAGGAAGGACCATTAAGCTTAGGGCCAGGGGGACAGGGGTAGAGGCTTCTCCCACCCAAATCGCTTTGAAGCCTCTGGGCAACCAGACCCTGTTCTGGGAGAACAGAAAACGAAAAACTGGTTTTCTCTACACAGAACGCTTTTCTGAAGCCCCTCACATATGTGAGACCCCTGTGTACTAAAAGTAAATGGCCAAAAGATCAGTCCAAGTGGGAGGCAAAAACATGGTAGATTAACAGGCCAAGGTCGGTGCACATGGAAGTCAGAAATGTGGTTTAAATCGGCAGGCAGAGGCATCGTTGGTAAACAGGCTGAGGTTGGTACACATGGAGGTCAGAAACGTAGTTTGAATCAGCAAGCAAAGACATTGTCGGTAAACAGGCTGAGGTTGGTACACATGGAGGTCAGAAATGTAGTTTAAATTGGCAAGCAAAGACATCGTCGGTAAACAGGCCAGGGTTAGTTAATTAACATGGTAGCAGGCAAATGGGGAAATGGCAGTCTGTTAACAAGGGGAACTAATATTGGATGGATGTATGATACTTTTTGAAGCACTGTCCCAGTCACAGGCCAGGTTGGGAGGGACAATCGGGACAGTAACAGGTGGTGTCTCTTCTTACTCCTGCTTTGCTGCATACACGGCATCTTTTTTGGCGTCTTTTTCCAGATTCTGAGGGGGGGATGCTAAAGGGAAAGTGTCGCTCGTGAAGACGACTCACACAATCAGAGCGAATGCTTCCTGGGATGGGATCTTGTTGATAAATGAGGGCTTCAATGATATCTTCGATATACTTGAGGTAGAAGATTTGTGGGTTTTCAGTTGGCGGATTGTCTTTTTGGTAGCATACAAACAAATTAAAAAGGGCCATGTGAAACAGATGAAACGCAACCTTCTTGTGCCAAAAATAGGACTTTCTTGTTGATAAGTAGGGCTGTAGCATTTGGTCATTTAAATCCACCCCCCCCATGTACAAATTGTAATCGTTAACACATTCAGGCTTGGCAATATGTCTGCCTCTTTTTTGGATCTCCACCATGGTGTCATTGTGGATGGTAGAGAGGATGTGGACATCTTTCTTGTCCCTCCACTTCATGGCCAACACCTCCTCGTTCCTCATGAATGACGACTCTCCAGATTTCAAGTTTTTGGTCAACAAATTTTGTGGGAATCCCTTCCGGTTTTTTTTGAAGGTACCGCAGGCCAGGGTTTGCTTGCTGTAAAGTTGACGAAAAAGGGGCAGGCTGGTATAATAATTATCAACATATAAATGGTAGCCTTTTCCGAACAGGGGGTATGCCAACTCCCAGACAATTTTTCCACTGGTTCCAAGATATGTTGGGCAATCACGGGGCTGGAGCTGGGAGTCTTTGCCTTCATAGATCCTGAATGTGAACACATATCCAGTGGCTCGATCGCATAATTTATTTAATTTTAACCCATACCTGGCTCTCTTGTTTGGGATGTACTGCTTGAAGTGCAGTCGGCCAGTGAAATGTATAAGGGACTCGTCAACACAAATGTTTTGGTCTGGGATGAAAACTTCTGCAAATCGCTGGGAAAAGGCATCGATTAGGGGGCGTATTTTGTATAATTTGTCATAGTGGGGATGATTTTGGGGAGGGCACTGTGAATTGTCATTGAAGTGGATAAAACGCATTATCATGTCGTATCTTGTCCTAGACATGAGAGAGGAAAATATAGGCATGTGTTGGATGGGGCGTGTAGACCAATATGAATGGACTTCGTTCTTCTTTGTAATCCCCATATTGAACATAAGACCCAAATTTTTTTTAAATTCTTCCAATGTTAGACGCCGCCAGTGGAACATGCGGGCGTAGGAAGAATTGGGGTTGGCGGCAATATATTGGGATGCATATAGATTGGTTTGATCCACTATATTCTGCATAAAATCTTCTGGGAAAAATAAACAAAAATAATCAAATTGAGAAAAATTCGTAGTGTCAGGCTGCACACCTGGCTGTGCGGTGAAAGGGGGGATGATAGCGGATCCTGAGTTAGCAGGCAACCATAAGGGGTTTGCCAGGGCATCGGGAAGGTAGGACTGGGGCAGGATTCTTCGGGTTGGGCGTGGATTTCCATTACTAGTACTGGGCTCCTCTTCCTGGCGTATGGCGCTGCTGGTGCTGGGCAGATCTCCTGACCTTGGTCCTGATCTTGGTCCCAATCGCATTCTTTTGGGAGGGACGGTTTCCTCCGGGGACTCGGACTCTGAGCCACTATCCTCCACTGGCTCATATTCCGAATCAGAATCGGATAATGGGGGCTCCTCGCTGTGCTCATCATCGGACATGGTGGACATAATGACATATGCCTCCTCGAGTGTGAAAAGCTTTTGGGACATTATGGCAGTATGTCAGTACTTATTGGTGGGCCTGCGTAATAGTACTGCTGGTGGTGGTGGTGGCGGCCTATGTGGTGGTACCGATGAAGGTATTGGTGTCAGGAATGTGTGGTGGTGGTGGTACCGATAGCGGTGGTGGTACGGTGGTGGTAGTACCGATGGCGGTATGGGTGGTGATACCGATGGCGGTATGGGTGGTGGTACCGATGGCAGTGGTACTGATGGCAGTACTAGTAGCCTGTGTGGCGGTACTGATGGAGGTATTAGTGGCAGGAATGTGTGGTGGTACCTGTGGTGGTGGTACCGGTGGCGGTACAGGTGGTGGTGGTACCGGTGGCGGTACGGGTGGTGGTGGTACCGATGGCGGTACGGGTGATGGTGGTACCGATGGCGGTAAGGGTGGTGGTAGTAGCGATGACGGTACGGGTGATGGCGGTACAGGTGGTGGTGGTACCGATTGCGGTATGGGTGGTGGTGGCGGTACGGGTGGCGGCGGTACCGATGACGGTACGGGTGGCAGCGGTACCAATAGCGGTACAGGTGGTGGTGGTACCGATTGCGGTATGGGTGGTGGTGGCGGTACGGGTGGCAGCGGTACCGATGGCGGTACAGGTGGTGGCGGTACTGATGGTGGTATGGGTGGTGGCGGTACGGGTGGCAGTGGTACCGATGGTGGTACGGGTAGCGGCGGTACCGATGGCGGTACGGGTGGCGGTGTTACAGATGATTTACAGATGGGCTGATTTACAGATGGGCTGATTTATAGGGCTGTGTGACAGGTCCTCTTTATTGGTGGGGGGGGTAGGGTGGCTGTGTTGTATACAGTATAATATGCAGACAAACTACACTGATCTCACTTACTGATCCCTGCTCTCTCCTCACAAATCGGTGTGTGAGGAGAGAGCAGGGATCAGATAGTAACTGCCTGCTTTGTTTACACTTGTGACCGGCTGTGATTGGACACAGCCGGTCACGTGGTAAACAGCCAATTTCATTGGCTGTTTACCCTGATCGGGGAAGCGCTGTGTCCAAGGGACACGCGCCTGCAACGATCCCCGCTCTGCAAGCCTCTGGCGGCGCGCACGGAGCGCGCCGCCGAATTTGTTTTGAAATGTGATCAGCTGTGTCTTTGACACAGCCGATCACGTGGTAAACAGCCAATGAAATTGGCTGTTTACCGTGATCGGGGAAGCGCTGTGTTCGAGGGACACACGCCGTCCTCGATCGCCGCGCTGCGCGCACCTGCGGACACGCGCTGGGCAATTTTGCAAAAGCCGTTCCTAAACGGCATGTCACAAATCTGTAACCACTTCCCGGACGTATATTTGTCATAGACCGGGCGGGAAGTGGTTAACCGATGGTGTGTAGGCAAGACTGATGAAAGTCAGCTTCATCGGATATCCGATGAAAAAATCCATCGGTTCGTTTATATCAGACGAACCGATCGTGTGTACAGGGCATTAGTCTGAAAAATGAAATCTTATGCGGCCATCACTTCCAAGGACTGGTAAGCTGCAATACATTACATTTCTATTCTTGGGTCTAGATATTCTTTGTATAACATAAAACATACATCCAGCAAGCACTTCTACATTTAAACACTGGGGGCGCTCTGGTATCCACCATACAAGGAATAAGCATTGAAGGTTATTGCAAAGCAAACCTGGGAGGCGAGATAACTGTGTAAATAATGACACAGCCTGAGAGCTGCTTTGTGCTTTAGAATATTTTTTGAGAGTCGTATCCATTTTCTTGACACTGTTAAGAATATTTTAAGCATTTAGCTATTTTCTGTAGACGTGAGTTATTTGTCTGTAAAGCACGACTTGCATAAGCGGCGACGTAATTGCGGTCAGGGGGCAAAGAGACGTATTCCGAGATGGGATTCCAAACGTCAAGGACGCGGTGCAGTTCATGGGCTTGGGTGCAGAATTTTTTTTTGAATAAGATAAGGATGTTATGGAGGACCTTGTGTCAGATTTATGTTCTCACAATAGCGGTCTGCTGCGCAAGGCAAGGAGCTTAGTGTGGTCAGCCTGCAACAGGAAGTGATGCCATTGGCCGGATCTCCATGAAAGAAACTTTGTAACAGTTTCACAAAAAAAAAAGTTTGCATAGGAAAAAAATTATTTTGGGTTTACATTCAATTAAATTACTTATAACAAATACAGTGGGCTATTCAATGAAGGAAGCCTATAGAAAAAAAAATGGAGGCTGCCATTCTGACCCAGGTGTGGCCCGTTCATTAAGGGCACACGGCCGCCGCCCCCCGTCCATCCCCGCCTCCCCTATCAATGTGTCCGGCCCCTTTCAGGACACCGGCACATGGATTCCAATTAGGAACGGCTGTTGTTTTTTTGAACCGCCAGAGGCTCTAATAGGCATCAATATAGGATGGGCACGGTTCGCTGTTGTAACACTGATCCCCCTCCTGGCCAATCAGGAAGTGGGTTTTGACACCCAACTAGCTAAAAGGACAGGCGATCCTTTTGGATGCCTAAGAGGAGGAGCCACACGGCGGAAGCCACTGTGATGCAGAGGACACAGGAGCCACTGCACGCTGCCCATAGGAGCCCGCAACCCGCTCATAAGAGCCCTCAACTAGGCCACTGCCCACCATCTGTATGAGCACGCCGTGGATGGGGGGCACAGTGGCAGCATTCGATGGGCACATTGGGAGCATTTGATGGCACAGTACCAGCATTTGATAGAACAGTTGCAGCATTTAATAGCACATTGGTAGCGTTTGATTGGGTACAGTGGTGGCATTTGATGGACACAGTGGCTTGGTTTCTATGGCACAGTGGCTGCGTTTGATGGACACAGTGGCTGCGTTTAAAGACACAGCATTTGATGGAACAGTTGCAGCATTTGATGGCACAGAGACTGCTTTTGATGTGCACAGTGGCTGCGTTTGATGGGCACAGTGGCAGCGTTTGATGGGCACAGTGGCCGAGTTTGATAGACACAATGGCGGCGTTTGATGCCACAGTGGTGGCAATTGATGGGCATAGTAGCTGCGTTTGATGGCACGGTGGCTGCGTTTGATAGTACAGTGGCTGCGTTTGATGGGCACATTGGCTGTGTTTGATGGCACAGTGGCGCCAATTGATGATGGATACAGTGGCTGCGTTTGATGGCACAGTGGCTGCATTTGATGGGCACAGTGAGGCTGCAATTGATGGGTATTTTTTCAATTTGTTTGCGCCCCCCCCCCCCCTCAAAAAAAAAATGTTGAGCACCAGCCGCCACTGAGTGGTCCTTTGTTCCAAGCTATATCAATTCATTTATACGAACAAAGTAAGTCGACGGCTCCAATCCACCCGATGACTGCTGGAGCGGATTTTCCATTACTCTCTCTACGCCTTATGGTGCATGAATTCTTTTCAGGAAAACATTTTACATTTTCTTTTTTTTCCCCAACTAAAGACTTACAACAACTGCTTAGGAATTTGTATTGATAAGAAATTGTTCCCTGGCTATTGCCGTGAAGCTGAACCTTGTCTCTCCATCGATATTTTTAGCCTAGTTTCTTTTTTCCTTTTCTTCTTTGTGCTGGGAGTGTAGCAGCTTTGCAACATCGCTACATTTGTTACATGCTGATTCCTTGTCACTTTCTCAGGGATAATAGCCTTCTGCCTGGTGCCTCCTGTACAGAGCTCACAAACTGCTCCTAATGTGCTTCTTAATGGCTTCGCTTAGAAATTGCACGCCTTAAATGGCCGTTTCTATTTGTTTTTCTATCAAGTGGTTTCACTTCATTGCAAATAAGTTTTAATCCATTTGTAGGTTTAATTCACAAATTAAAAAATGACAAAGGTTTAATAGTTCTTTAACAATTTGATTACACCCCCCCTGCGGTGCACATGCAGACGAAGACTGCTGGCTATAAAATATGACATCACTGTGCCGAATAGTTTCCTGAAACTTCTACGGTTCTCTGGTGCCGATGACTTTTTTGAAAGAAAAAAAGTTTTTAGGACTCTACGTGACAATCGTTGTTACTGTATATACTCGAGTATAAGCCGACCCAAATATAAACCGAGGAACCTAATTTTACCACAAAAGACTGGGAAAAGGTATTAACCACTAGAGGCCCATGCTATAGCCGAATGACGGCCACAGCGCGGACCTGAAAATATGGGAGGCCGTCAATAGATGTCCTCCCCTTTGTAAATGAAATGCACGCCCCCTGCAGGGCACACACGGCGCGCGCTGTGATCACCGAGTCATTGAGACTCGGGTGATCAGAGATCCGTGTAAGGGGCCGATGCCATTCCCTTACCATGTGATCAGCTGTCAGCTGATCACATGATGTAAACAAAGGATCGGTAATCATTTTTTTTCTCCTCACGCTGTCGCCGTGAGGAGAAAAAAAAGCCACTCACCGGCTTGTGTACAAGGGACATCGGTCCCGAAGAGAAAGAGGCAATTCTGCCTCATCTGTGCCCACCTGCCAGTGCCACCCACCTGTTCCAGTGCCACCGGTAATTGCCACCTACCAGTGCCCACAGTGCCACCTATTAATGCCCACGAGTGCCATCTATCAATGCCCACCAGTGGTACCAATCAGTGCCTCATCAGTGCCACCTAGTAATGTTTCCTATCAGTGTAACCTACCAGTGCCGATCAGTGCCCGTTATTGCCACCCATCAGTGCCCATCACTGCTACCTATCAGTGCCACCTATTAATGCCATCTATCAATGCCATCTATCAATGCCCATCAGTGCCACCCAGTGCCACATCTCATTGCCCACCAGTGCCGCCTATAAGTGCCCATCAGTGCAGCCCATCGGTGCCCATCAATGCAGCCCATCGGTGCCCATCAGAGCAGCCTCATCAGCGTACATCAATAAAGGAGAAAAATTACCTGTTTACAAAATGTTATAATTAAATATAAAAAAATATAATATTTTTTTTTTTAAATCGGTCTTTTAATTTTTTTTTTACAAAAAATAAAAACCGCAGAGGTGATCAAATACCACCAAAAGAAAGCTCTATTTGTTAGAAAAAATGATAAAAATTCATTTGGGTGCAGTGTTGTATGACTGCGCAATTGTCATTCAAAGTGCGACATTGCTGAAAGCTGAAAATTGGTCTGGGCAGGAGGAGTGGTATAAGTCCCCAGTAGGGATGAGCTTCGAGTCGAACTCATGTTCGACTCGAACATTGCCTGTTTGGTAAACAACGAACAATTAGGGGTGTTCGCGGCAAATTCGAAAAGCCGCGGAACACCCTGTTAGGCCGCGTACACACGATCGAACTCTGTCCCAGACCAGTTTCCGCGGACATGTTCGAACGTGCCTAGCAGACAGGTTTCCAGCGGACAAAAGTTTCTAAGCATGCTTTAAAACTTGTCCGCTGGAAACCTGTCTGTCGGACATGTCCACTGGTTAGTACGCCTAACCAGCGGACCGAAATCCCCTGCATGCGTCGAATTGATTCGACGCATGTGTGGAAGCATTTTACTTCCTTGTTTGCGCAACGTCGCGGCATCAACGTCACCGCCACGTCACCGCGTTGTCTGTCCGCGGGGATTTTGGTCTGATCGTGTGTACACACATCAGACGAAAATGTCCGATGAAAACGGTCTGCGGTCTATTGGAGAAATCTAAATGCAAATTTTAAAGGCTAATATGCAAGTTATTGTCCTAAAAAGTGTTTGGGGACCCGGTCTTGTCCCAGGTGACATGTATCAATGCAAAAAAAGTTTTAAAAACTAACGTTTTTTCGGGAGCAGTGAATTTAATAATGCTAAAAGTGAAACAATAAAAGTGAAATTGCATATTTGAAATCTCTTTGGATTTATTTCACTTTTTTTTGATGGATTGAGAAATTCATATGTTATAGTTTGGTACAGGGCACTGTATTGGTATTTATTGCACATTATTTGTTGATTGTTTGCACATTAATTAATAATCATAGACACATGATAAATACTTTTGGTTTTTTGAGTAACAAGTTCACAGGACCAGTCGTGGTAAAATGTTTATATAAATATAAGTTAGCGCAATTTACTTCACAAATACACACATATAAAAATGCATTGATCACTGTAAAAATGTCACTGCCAGGGAAGGGATTAACACTAGGGGGCGAGGAAGGGGTTAATTATGTTCCCTAGGTGTGTTCTAACTAAGGGGGGGGTGGAACTGACTAGGGGAAATGACAGATCGCTGTTCATACATCGTATGAACATTCAATCAGTCATTTTTCCCCCGACAGGACCGGGAGCTGCAATGCGAAATTACGTTATATTACGTGATTACGCGCAGCCGAGCCGGCTGCTGGTCGGCTAATGGTTAACACATTTTTCAAAATGTTCTTAAATTCGGATATTCGTAAATGTGAAAGTTTGTAAATTTGTGAATTTGAAATTTGAAAATCCAAAAACCCAAAATTTGTTTATTCCCTTTGTGTGTATTGGAACAAAACAAAAAAAGGGAGGAAAAAAAGCAAATTGGACATGATTTCACACAAAACTCCAAAACAATGGGCTGGTCAAAATTCTTGGTACCTGTAACGGGATGACCCGTGACGCCCAGAGACTTTTGAGGGATGGGGGATACTCCTGTGCCAGCGGCACTAAGGACTCTTGGGTCTAAGTTCACCCTATGCCCTTTTGGGCATAGGGTGGCTGATAAATCATAATTCATGTATTGCAGAATAGTGTTGCTCACGAATATTCGTATTGCGAATATTCGGCTCGAATATGGCATATTCGAGTATTCGCGATATATTCCGAATTTCGCAGTGAATATTCGCTATTTCGAATATTCGTATTTTTTCAATTTTTTTTTAGAACAGATCACATCCTAGAGATCCCCATCGACGTCTAAAAGCATTGCTGGTATGATTAGAGACCTTGGGCCGAGTAGCTGCAGCGATCGTTTTATATTGCCGAAAAATCGCAATGCGATTATTCGGCAATAGCGATATCGCGCGATTATTTTCGAGAAATTCGCAATATTGTTTTTAGCTAAAATAACACATATATTCGATTTCAGAGTGTTACTGTCGAAATTCCGCAATCAATTTCTCATTCGCATTTTTGCGAAATTACGATAAAATATCAAGAATATTCTGAGCCAATCAGAGTGCTCCATTCCGCATTTATCGAAATTTCGAAATTATTTTGTATTATAAAATATCACGAATATTCTGAGCCAATCAGAGTGCTCCTTCCGCATTTGCCGAATATTCGCAATTATTTTGTATTGTAATATATCACGAATATTCTGAGCCAATCAGAGTGCTCCATTCCGCATGTCTCGAAATTTCGCAATTATTTTGTATTATAAAATATCACAAATATTCTGAGCCAATCAGAGTGCTCCTTCCGCATTTGCCGAATATTCGCAATTATTTTGTATTGTAATATATCACGAATATTCTGAGCCAATCATAGTGCTCCTTCCGCATTTCTCGAAATGTCATTCGCATTCGCATTCGCAATAGCGAAATTTCGCAATCATTTCATTTCCAAAAAATATCGCGAATATTCGCATTTAACGAATATATCTTGAATATTCGACTATATATTCGAGATATATCGCGAAATCCAATATGGCATATTCTGCTCAACACTATTGCAGAAGATGGGACAGATTACAGGTGATTTCATTCTGACCCCCAACCAGGTCAATAGACTCCTAAGATATTCCATTGTCCATCGTGTAAGGCCGCATACACACGATCGAACATGTCCGCTGAAACTGGTCCGCAGACCAGTTTCAGCGGACACGTTCGATCGTGTGTACGTCCTATTGGACCGTTTTCCAGCGGACCAAAATTTCCAAACATGCTTGAAAACTTGTCTGCTGGAAACCTGTCCGTCGGACAGATTCGATGGTTAGTACACAAACCATCGGACCAAAATCTCCCGCATGCGCAGAATCAAGTTGACGCATGCTTGGAAGCATTGAACTTTGTCTTTTCATCACGTCGTTGTGTTCTACATCACCGCGTTCTGGTCCGAGGGGATTTTGGTCTGATGCTGTGTACGCACATCAGACCAACAGACAATTCAGCCTTGTTCGATGAAAACGGTCCGTCAGACATGTTTCCTCGGCCATGTCTGATCGTGTGTACAGAGCCTAAGGCTTCTGAAAGACCTTTCATTGTGTGATAACACTGTTTAAAGCCTATTGATGATCAGGTGTGAATACATTTTTGTCAGAGACAGGTCGTCTGTCTAAAGATGTGGATTGAGGGGAACTAATTGTGTGATGGTGTTTTGTGTGAATTCTATTGATAATAGATGTGACTTGTCAAGCTGTATGCGGAGCCAGGCTGTCTGGATAAGGATTAGTAATTAACCTCTGAATGTCATTATCTAAAAGAATGTGATTGAAGCCCCCCATGGTGTGATGTGTGGGTGGAGAGTTCATTGTTCCTGTGATTAACTTTAACATGCTGTACTGTATATAAGAAAGCTAAGTGTACCATTAAAGCGTTCATACATTTGAAACCAGAAAGCACAGAGCGTATGTCTCGTCTCTCTGAGAGAATTGATATGGATCGTGTCTGCTGGATTGTGGAGTGTCGTATAAGCTGTCTTGGGTTGATGGGAGGTCGTAAAGGGTGGTGACCGTTACAGTACCCTTTCAAAATTGTGGATAAATATAATTGTTTCATGCATGTGATGCTCCTTTAAACTCACCTGGGGCAAGTAACAGGTGTGGGCACTATAAAAATCACACCTGAAAGCAGATAAAAAAGGAGAGAAGTTCACTTAGCCTTTGTCTTAGTCTGTGTGTGCCACACTAAGCATGGACAACAGAAAGAGGAGAAGAGAACTCTCTGAGGACTAGAGAATCAAAATTGTGGAAAAATATCAATAATCTCAAGGTTACAAGTCCATCTCCAGAGATCTAGATTTGCCTTTGTCCACAGTGCGCAACATTATCAAGAAGTTTTCAACCCATGGCACTGTAGCTAGTCTCTTTGGGCGTGGACGGAAGAGAAAAATTGATGAAAGGTTGCAAGGCGGGATAGTCCGGATGGTGGATAAGCAGTAAGTTCCAAAGAAATTCAAGCTGTCCTGCAGGCCCAGGGAGCATTTAAATGAAATGAAACGCTATAGCAGGAGACCTAGGAGGACCCCACTGCTGACACAGAGACATAAAAAAGCAAGACTACAGTTTGCCAAAATGTACTTGAGTAAGCCAAAATCCTTCTGGGAAAACGTCTTGTGGACAGATGAGACCAAGATGGAACTTTTTGGTAAAGCACATCATCCTACTGTTTACCGAAAACGGAATGAGGCCTACAGAGAAAAGAACACAGTACCTACAGTGAAATATGGTGGAGGTTCAGTGATGTTTTGGGGTTGTTTTGCTGCCTCTGGCTCTGGGTGTTTTGAATGTGTGCAAGACATCATGAAATCTGAGGATTACCTAAGGATTTTCGGTGACACTGTAGAGCCCAAAAAGCTGCGTTTGCGTCCGAGATCTTGGGTTTTCCAGCAGGACAATGACCCCAAAGATACGTCAAAAAGCACCCAGAAATGGATGACAACAAAGCGCCGGAGAGTTCTAAAGTGGCCAGCAATGAGTCCAGATCTAAATCCCATTGAACACCTGTAGAGAGATCTTAAAATTGCTGTTGGGAAAAGGCACCCTTCCAATAAGAGACCTGGAGCAGTTTGCAAAGGAAGAGAGGTCCAAAATTCCGAGAGGTGTAAGAAGCTTTTTGATGGTTATAGTAAGCGACTGATTTCAGTTATTTTTTCCAAAGGGTGTACAACCAAATATTAAGTTAAGGGTGCCAAGAATTTTGACCAGCACATTTTTGTGTGACATTATGTCCAATTTACTTTCTTTCTCCATTTTTTTGTTTTTTTTTCAATACACACAAAGGGAATAAATATGTGTATAGCAAAACATTTGTTACTGCAATACTTTTCTGTGAGAAATACTTGATTTTCTGGAAAAAGTTATGGGGTGCCACCAATTTCGGCCATGACTGTATATACGTGATTCTGTACAGAATGGCCGCCCTGTGGCAGTAAATCTGCTATGGGGGGGGGGTCATTAAGTGGTCCAAATTAGGTGGCAATGTGGGTGGGACCAATACAACTCCAGAGGTGCCATATTGTTATAAAACTGACCAAAACTTTATCACTGAAGCTCAAAAATTTGTAATTAACCACTTACCTACTGTGCACCTACACCCCCTTCCTGCCCTGACAAAATATATGCTTCCGGCACTGCGTCGCTTTAACTGACAATTGCGCGGTCGTGCGACGTGGCTCCCAAACAAAATTGGCGTCCTTTTTTTCCCACAAATAGAGCTTTCTTTTGGTGGTATTTGATCACCTCTGCGGTTTTTATTTTTTGCGCTATAAACAAAAATAGAGCGACAATTTTTAAAAAAATGCAATATTTTTTCCTTTTTGCTATAATAAATAACCCAAAAAATATATATTTTTTTTTTTTTTTTCCCTCAGTTTAGGCCGATACGTATTCTTCTACATATTTTTGGTAAAAAAAAATGCAATAAGCGTTTATCGATTGGTTTGCGCAAAATTTATAGCGTTTACAAAATAGGGGATAGTTTATGGCATTTTTTTTTTTTACTATTAATGGCGGCGATCTGCGATTTTTTTATTGGGACTGCGACGTTATGGCGGACATTTCGGACACTTTTCTGACATTTTTGGGACCATTTACATTTATACAGTGAAAAATGCTATAAATATGCATTGATTACTGTATAAATGTGACTGGCAGTGAAGGGGTTAACCACTAGGGGGCGGGGCGGGGGGTTAAATGTGTGTCCTATGAGTGTTCTAACTGTAGGGGGAGGGGGGGTGACTGGGGGAGGTGACCGATTGTGTCCCTATGTACAAGGGACACAATCGATCTCCTCTCTCCTTGACAGGGACGTGCAGCTCTGTGTTTACACACAGAGCTCCATGTCCCCGCTCAGTTACTGGGCAATCGCGTGTGCCCGGCGGCGATCGTTGCCGCCGGGCACTTGCACGGGATCCCCGCAGAGCGGCGGGTGCGCGCGCGCGCCGCCGGCGACGCGCACGCGCCCGCCCGCGGCTTTAAAGGGACATCACGTCATATGACGTGATGTCAGAACAATGGAGTCGTCTGCCCGCCGTCATTTGACGGTGGGCAGATGACAAGTGGTTAAGATACATAATAGCGGGAACCACATTCCAGACTGGTTCAGAAGACCAAATTTAATTTTGTTTCATAATTAAGCACTTTTCAATGTGTCACAAAAACATTCTTATCTTTTCCAATTCTTTCTCGCTCGTCCTTTTGTTTTGTCGTTTCGTTAGAAGCGCCTCTTCCTCATCTGCATACTTTTTGTAATTCTCCATCTGTTAGTTAATTTCCTGACATTCAACACAAGGATTACTTCTACATTATAAACCTATTCAGTGGGACTATATTGTGATCTGATTACTCACTGTAATCAATGCCAACTGCCAACGCGTGAGAAACGAGCAAAGGGAAAAAGGCTATTACAGGCTAAAGTCAGCAATGTTTACATTAAACATAGAGAGGAAATATGGAAAACGGCTGGCCCAGTTTTATGGCGCTGTATTATCGAGATAAAAGGGATTCAAATGCAGCCGATATAAAGGCATCAAGATGCAAATGAACCGTCTCTAACCACAAAAGGGGCTATTAAGAAGTTTTACAAAGCATTAACTCACGAGGAAGTCCGCTTTTTCCTTTTTTTTGTTTTAAGTTAGCCCACCTAACGCTGATATTTGAATTTTTGGCAAATGCAGAAGAGATAAAAGTGAATCTAAAACCAATAAACACAATTAGACAAGAGTGCATTGATCTAGTGCAAGGGTCTCCAAACTTTCTAAACAGAAGGTCAGTTTGCTTATCCTTCAAAATATAGGGGGGGGGGGGGTGGACTGCGGCCAACAGGAGTAGAAAATGCAGTAGTGCCATTAAGAGTAAACCGTGCCATAAGCTTGGTGGTCAGTGGTCAGTAGGAGGAGGAATTGTGCCACATCATTGGTAATACGGTATTTGAATTTTGAATTTATGAATTTATGAACTTACGAATTTTCAAATTTAACAATTTTCGAATTCACTAATTTACCAATTTTCTTTGAATTTATATATTTTGTGTTTATATATGTGTGTTTTATATGTTCATTAAATGGGTTTTTGTTAATTTGAGTGTTTCAGAATTAACAAATTTGTTAAAAAACGAATTCGTAACAAAACAAATTTCACATGTCTACTATGCACATGGACACAGACAAACAAACAGCTATGTCTTCAGAATAATAAAAGGTTGGAATCTGCAACAACTTTTGTTAACATCCCTGCAATCTACATAGATCACCTAAGGCCCATACACACGGTAGGACATCCAACAAAATTTCCCTTGGATTTTTGTCCTAATTGATTTGTCCGGTCACACCCATAGCATACACACAGTCAGACTTTTCTGCAAACTTTTCTAAAACTTTCCCATTGTCACATGGTTTTTCTGCTCTTTTCTGCTCTTTACCGCCACCCTTTGGTTAACTTCTGCTATTGTTGGTTGATTTTAACATTGGTTCTGAGCATGCGTATTTGCACTTTGTACAAAAGTTGGTTGGATTGCTGTACACACGGTCACACAAAGCACCATCAGACTTTTGTTGCCGAAAAGTTGGTCCGTTCGCAGACCCAACTTTTTGTTGGATGAAACCTGAAAAAGTTGGTCTGATGGAGCGTACACACGATCAGACAAATTTGAAAAGTTGCAGATTTTGAAGTTGGTTGGCCAAAAGTCTGACCGTGTGTATGGGGCTCTAGAGGGGAATGTCTTCTTTTATCAACAAAAAGGGGAGTAAAGCCCCATACACACGGTCAGACTTTTGGCCAACCAACTTCAAAATCTGCAACTAGACTTCCGGTTCCGGCGCCGCATGGAGTAGCTGTGCACTCCATCAGCTCCCGCACACAGGCTCCTAAATCGGCCTGTAAAAGCCAGCAAACCCGCTACCGACCCCTGGGCTAACCATCCGCCATCCCCCCCCTCCACCCGAGGATGGACAAATTTCTAGAAAAAAGCGGCGCGCGGTCGTACGCCGCCGCTGCGGCGCGAACGGGACAGCCGCAAATCGAGGCCCCGGCTTTGGCCTACACGGATTCGATCGTAGATCCGATCGTGGATCCGGCGCCTGCAATGGAGGTGAGTGCAACACCAGCCCCTCCAACTACCCCTCAGACTGTTCACATCTCCACACCTCCCCCACAGGCGGGGGATATGCACAACATAGAGCTGATGGCCCAGGCCGTGGCTGCTCTATTATCCCCCATGATAGCGACCTCGGTGGAAAAAGCCATCAATGCAGGGATACAGAAAATCCAGGCTCAACTAGGGGAGCATGCATCCAGGCTGAATGAGGCTGAGAATCGCATCGGACATATAGAAGAGGATCTTTACCAGGCCCAATCCTTTGAACATGCGCAAGACAAGACGAACAAGTATATACTAGACAAACTGGACGACCTTGAGAACAGATCCAGGAGGAGCAATCTGCGCTTTATTGGCGTCCCTGAATCGCTGCAACCTCAGGCACTTTCAGATCTCTGCTCCAGACGCATCCCCGAGACCCTGGGCCTGCCGGGCCCCTGCACTGTTGAGCGCGCCCACCGCATGGGCCTTTTCAACTCTGATCGCAAGTCACCTCGTCCTGTGATCGCCAAATATCTCAACTATTCAGAAAAATCCCTCATCCTGCAGAAGTTCAGGCAGTCCAGGACCCTCCAGATAGACGGCATGAATATCCTGATCTTTGCGGACTACTCCGTGGACGTCTCCAAGAGGAGGAAGGCTTTCCAGCAGATCTGCACGGAGCTCCACCGAATGCAAGTCAAGTTTACTCTGGCTTTCCCGGCCGTGCTTCGACTCAGAGCACCCAACGGAGATCAGCTCTCCTTCCATGACCCATCCGAAGCTGAGGCCTTCCTGAGGTCCCACCGCTCTAGCCCCCACCACAACCAGTCTCCCAGAGCGGCACCTTCCAACCGGGCCCTAGAACACGGAAGCCCACGCAAGGACTCTCCTAAAAGATTCAAGGCATCTGGATCCGACCGACAACACACCTCATCCTCTTGAACTTTTTTTTTTTTTTTTTTTTCTTGAACCTTTTCTTTTTTTTTTCTTCTGGATGGTCACACCATCCCGGTGCAGTTCTGCTGCGCATTAACCGTCCAGGACCACTCCTGGGCCCCTCTCCTTCAGCGTGCCTCCCCCTTCACCCGGGGGACCACGGTAGGCCTAATGCTATTATGATGTTATGCCAGTTTGTCTCCTTTTCTTTTCTCTTATGCTCCTAAATGCCATTTTATTTCACACTGTTTTATTTCACATTGTTTTATGTTCTCTTGCACAATCGGTAATAGTTGTTTTAGCTCTACTTGTGCCTTAATATTATGTTGTCATATACGTTTATATACCATGTGTAGGCCTTTCCATTCTTCCGCAAGGATACCTGTCTAGCTCCTCCCCCCCCCCCCTCACGCATTGCTCCTGCTGCTTACACCCCCCCCATCGGTCGCTGCGGGTGAAGTGCTGCATTGAGAGCCCTGCGTTGGGAGTTGGCCTATTCAGTGGCTCCATGCGGAAAAAAGTGAAGCTCCCAAATGTTGTTGTTCACCTTGTTTGCCCCCATCACCCTCCCCTCATCTCCCCCTCCCTGTTTCTCAACCCTCCGCCCATTTTTAGGGATCCGTTACCACCTCCGCTCTCTCTCACAGCAAACCACCACTACACCTGCTGTCCTTGCACCCCACTTCTACAATGCTCCATGCTCCCATTCTCCTCGCCTCCACGTCCTGCTCACACCCCATTGTTAGTCTTCCCAACATGAGAATAGTCTCCTGGAATGTCAAAGGGCTCCGCTCCCCCAATAAGAGGATGAAAGTTCTGCGCCACCTTAAAAGGCTCAAGACCGACATCGCCCTCCTTCAGGAAACCCATCTGTCCACCCCCGACTTCCCGCGTCTGCGGAAACTCTGGGTAGGCACAGTCCTCGGCTCTGACTCAAGTGGTCGGAAAGCTGGGGTAATAATCCTTATTAACAAAAACCTTCCCTGCAAGATTCTGTCCTCAGATTCAGACTCTGAGGGGCGATTCGCCTCGGCCCGTATCCAACTGGGATCCAGGGTGGTAATCATCACTAATGTCTATGCTCCTAACAGCCCCACAAGTGCCTTCTTTAGCGACCTCACCTCCTGGGCGCTTAGAGACCCAGCCTGCCCACACCTGATAGGCGGGGATTTCAATTCCATCATGCACCCGATAGACGACAGGTCCTCTACCAGACAATCTCGCCCTCCTCTGACTCCTCTCACCCAGACATTATTGGCGTCGACCGTCGATTCACTGCACCTCCACGATCTATGGCGACTAAAGCACCCTGCTGACAGGGAATTTTCATTTTATTCCCACCCTCACAAAGTCTTCACGAGACTGGACTATCTTTTCTGTTCTGACTCTCTCCTCCCACTGATCTCGGAAGCTGACATACACGACATCGCAATCTCGGACCATGCCCCGGTCTCGACCACCCTTGAGGACCCTGACTTAGCCTCCAACCCCAGAATCTGGCGGTTCCCCTCCTATCTTCACAATAACTCCGATTTTCACCAACATCTAGAAAAAGCCTGGTTGGGATACGCATCGGATAATGCGTTACACGCCGACAACCCTAACCTTTTCTGGGAAGCGGGCAAAGCGTTCCTCAGGGGCTGCATAATCGCCTACGCCGCCACATTCAAAAAACACACCCTTAGACGCTACAAACAGGCCAGCGCAACACTGCATCAGGCCCAGCGGGTCCTCTATACTGATGATTCCCCCGGCAACCGTAACGCCTGGTTTGCTGCCAAGCAGGCCTTTGATAGCTGGGCAGCCACCCTCGAACGTACCCAAAAAGCGCATCTAGACGCCTCCCTCCACAAGTTTGGTAACAAAGCAGGTAGACTCCTTTCCAGATTAAGTAAAGGACCCAACCGCCCGACGCATATCATGTCCCTCAGGGACCCGTCGGGTTCCATACACTACACCCCAAAAGGTATCAATAATACTATGCGCCAATTCTACTCCTCCCTGTATGCCTCAGACCCTATCGATAAGCCGACAGCCCTCAATTTCCTACGACGTATCTCCCTGGACCAGGTAACCCCCACCCAGCTCGAAGCCCTCAATGCCCCTATCTCCGTCCTGGAGGTCCAATCCGTAATCAAACAGCTTTCCCCCTCCAAAGCTCCAGGCCCAGACGGCTTCACCGGAGAATTTTACAAGTCCTTTAGCTCGACTGTGTCCCCCCCTCTCCACAACGTCTACACACACATATGGTCGGGTGGGTCCTATCTTCCAACGGGTAATCAGGCCATAGTAAAACTCTTAGAGAAGAAGGGTAAGGACCCCCTAGAACCTGGCTCTTATAGGCCCATCTCGCTTCTTAACCTTGACGTTAAAATCCTCTCCAAGATAGCAGCCACTAGATTGGCATCCATTATACCCTCCCTGATTCACCCCGCACAGTCGGGCTTTGTTAAGGGTAGGACGGCCACCATGAATATCAGGAAGGTGATGCTAGCTCTCGAACACGCAAAAAATGACCCGGCAGGAGACCACGCCATCATCACCCTAGACGCGGAGAAGGCTTTCGATAACGTTAGTTTCGAATGGCTCTCCATGGTCATGTCCAAAATGGGCTTCTCGGGCCCCTTCACGCATCTCATAGAAGCAATGTACACTGCCCCTGCCGCGAGAGTGGTCGCTGCGGGCCTCCTCTCTGAGGAGTTCAGGCTGCACAAAGGCACGAGGCAAGGCTGTCCACTCTCCCCGCTCCTTTTCAACATAGCACTTGAACCCCTCTCCCGCCACCTAACCCAGATCGCCCCCCTTCATGGCATCCATGTCGGAGGCCACGACCTTCGCACGTCACTATTTGCAGACGATGTCCTTATTTTCACATCCAGCCCCTCACTTGACATGTCCACTATCAAGACCACTTTTGACGAATTCAGGCAATGTTCAGGGTTACGTATCAACTATAGCAAGAGCGAAATACTCCCAATAGGCTCCCTATCTGTCCCCTCTTGGTCCCAAAGCTCCCTATTCGCCGTTGCAAAGTCACATATCACTTACCTGGGGATAAAAATAGGCAAACTACCCTCCTCCCTATACCACCTCAACTACCCCCCCCTGCTCACCAAAATATCCCAAGAACTGGCCAACTGGATGGACCTGCCTCTCTCGCTACTGGGAAGGTGCCACCTTGTCAAGATGGTCAGTTTTGCACGCCTACTGTACCCACTACAAACCATCCCTTTACTCTTGCGCCACAAAGACATTAAATCCATTAACTCTGCCATTTCCAAGTTCCTCTGGCGTGGCAAGAGGGCGCGCATAGCATTTACCAAGCTGCATCTTCCCAGGCGAGAGGGGGGCATTGCCCTTCCCAACATCAGGCTATATAACTTGGCATGTCTATTGAGAACAGGCTTGGATTGGATAACCCAGTCCTCCAGGTGCTCGAACTACCCCCTCGAATCGGCGATGGTCCGCCCCTTCTCGCTCACGGCCCTTCTCCATTGTCATTGGAAATCTGCCCCCCCTCCCCTCCAACACAATCTCCTTCTCCGGGATACAGTCATCGCCTGGAGAGAGGTCAGGAAGGCCCTCAATGTCCCTTCCTCTATCTCACGATACCTCCCTATCCTGGGCAACCCGAGCTTCCAACCAGGCTTAGATAACCAGCCCTACCTTGACTGGGAGGATAAGGGTATCAAATCCTTTTATTCTTTGTGCGACCCCCTTTCAGGCCGCCCCATAGGTTTTAGAGCCCTGGCAGACAAATTTTCTCTCCCTTCGTCACATGTATTCCAGTATATTCAATGCATTAGTTTCCTGAAAAACGCCTGTCGAGATGACAGAAAAAGGTTCCAGAGCTCCCTTACCGACACCCTTATCTCCCGGGCCTCATACAAAATTTCAGACATTTACCATCCCCTCCTCCTGCACAACATCCCCCCCCTGGCGTCAACCTCGGCGGCCAACTGGTCGAAAGACTTCCCTGACCCTGACCTGGTGGAGAAGCTCCTGCATGGCCTCACCACCATCCACAGACTTATCCCTAACGAAATATGGAGAGAGACGCAGATCAAGATTGTTCACCGAGCCCACATTCCCTTCAGCCGAGCCCATGCCACCCCAGAATGCCCCCTCTGTAAACAACCCAAACCTAACTTGGCTCACAGGTTCTGGTCTTGTTCCCTCATAGCCAGTTTCTGGGACCAAGTCATCCAATACATTTTCGATGTCACCCTGCTGCGCATACCCAGGGACCCGTTACTACTTATATTTGGGTACTGGGACCCCATACTACTCCCCTGGTCCTCTCCCACCACCCCCCTGGGCAGGGACTGGACTCTGATATGCCTCTTGATAGCCCGTAGAGCCATCCTCCAGAAGTGGATATCTGCGGACTGCCCAACCACTGCTCAAGTTAAAAGGGAACTGTTGCAGCTCTTATACAAGGACAGGCTCAACACGGACCTGACCCACGAACGGAGTAAGAACCGCTTCTATCACTTATGGAATCCCTTTCTGTTGCATACTTTCACTCCTACTGAATGGTTGAACTTTGAGAAAATGTCTTTTCTATACCAGGATCCCCCGCGGGATTGACATCTCTCCTACCCTCCCTCCCTCCTCCCCTACCCCCCCCCCTCTCTTATTGTTCTTTTTTGTTTGCAAGCACTACTATTTCACCTACCCCATGACCACTTAACCTATGCCCTCCCCCTTATTTGTCTCTCTGAGAACCTCTACATATACTGTTAATCTACTGCAATGTTCCACAGAAAATGCTTTTATGTCTTGTTTTTTTTGTGATTTCTCTGTTATGCAACTTCCTTAATAAAAACATATTTCAAAAAAAAAAAAAAAAAATCTGCAACTTTTCAAATTTGTCTGATCGTGTGTACGCTCCATCGGACCAACTTTTTCAGGTTTCATCTGACAAAAAGTTGGGTCTGCGAACGGACCAACTTTTCAGCAACAAAAGTCTGATGGTGCTTTGTGTGACCGTGTGTACAGCAATCCAACCAACTTTTGTGCAAAGTGCAAATACGCATGCTCAGAACCAATGTTAAAATCAACCAACAATAGCAGAAGTTAACCAAAGGGTGGCGGTAAAGAGCAGAAAAGAGCAGAAAAACCACGTGATGATGGGAAAGTTTTAGAAAAGTTTGCAGAAAAGTCTGACTATGTGTATGCTATGGGTGTGACCGGACAAATCAATTAGGACAAAAATCCAAGGGAAATTTTGTTGGATGTCCTACCGTGTGTATGGGCCTTTACTCTTTAAAGAAAAACTAGATTCCCTTTAAATAGTGCCAATGCCATTCCTACCACCTGTAGTTCTGACATAATGACAAGCCTTTTTTTTTACTCCACTTGATTCCCCACTGAAAACAGCTATTGTTAAAGTAAACCGGCTCTTTACATGGCTTGTAATCTGTGAAATGGTCGTTCTTTTTTTTTCATTTATAATATAATTTTGATAGAGAATGTTTTTGCACTGTGTGAGAAAATAGAAAATGGAGTTTTAAAAATGAATGCCTGGGTGAGCCACGATTATATCCATCGCCGTTACATTAGGCAAGCTTTCAAGTGAGCAGCGGAGGAATACTATAATTGCTACATGTCAGGGATGACTGAATGCTTCCATCCGAGGGGAAGTAAAGAGCCACCAACTCCTTCAAGGAAGCTATATTTAGTAGGCACGGCTGCACATATGGCCGCCTGGCATTAATTTGATGCCGTGCGTGCCGATACAGAGGTGACTTAAGATTTTGGCTTTTCTTAATTCTCTTTGAATTGACACAAGCCGACAAAGAAAATACTGGCTGCCAGTTACAAAATATAGCAGTAAGTTAGCGTCGTATAACTTTATTTTTTAAGATTTAGAAACTGTTTCAAATACAGTTTTTTTTTTTTTGCATTTTATAAATAAACCTTTTTTTCAGGGTAAAACCATGACACAGGTTTTGGAACCAAATAACTAGGTGTCTGCATGGCAGAAGCTTATTTCTTTAAAGTGTTTGTAAAGGAATTTTTTTTTATCCTAATAGCTTCCTTTACCTTAATGCAGTGCTGTTATCATGTCCTCATTGCTCTAATTGCTCGTTTTTGCTCTCATTTTGCTGTAATCCTTCTCTGATCTCCACACTTCCTGGTTGTCTGTTTCCTGATAACCACGGTACTGGGAGCTTTCTCTCTGTGGTCACTAATCAAGAAGGTGTGATTACTGTGTGTCTAAAACCCCTCAGCACCAATCAGTTTAATTTTCCAAACCATCACTGCCCTGTATTGGCTCTGTGTCTCTGTACATCACACAAGCTGGAAACAGCATGCAAAAACGAAACTAAACTGTAGGTACATTAAATGATTGATTTTTATCTATTTTTAATAATTTTTTTAAAGGAATCAGTTAACTATTATGTCTCTATACCCTGTAAACAGTCATTTCAGCAAATTTTCTTTTTTCCTTTACAACTCCTTTAATCCATACTCAACACTAACAAAACATACAGTACATCCAAATCCAAAACCTGGAGACTGAACTCCACCCTACTGACCGACCCTGTACTGCTGCTAAAGATTTCCCTACTGATAAAGGAATTTTTCGAACACAACGTGACCCCTGAAGTAGACGCCATGATGATATGGGAGGCACATAAATGCACCATTAGGGGTAAACTTATCAGGATAGGAGCACAGCGCAAAATAGAACAAGAGAAAGAGATAAAACAATTAGTTGATAAGATTCATACCCTCGAAACACAACACAAACAATCACTGACGAAAAGATTCGCCCTAAGGCCCCTTTCACAGGAGTTTTTCAGGCGGTACAGCACTAAAAATAGCACCTAAATACCACCTGAAAAACTCCTGCCCAGCCTTCTCAATGTGAACGCCTGAGGGCTTTCACACTGAGGCGATGCGCTGGCAGGAGAGAAGAAAATCTCCTGCAAGCAGCATCTTTAGAGCGGTGAGAGGAGCGGTATGTATACCACTCCTTTACCGCTCCTTCCAATTTAAAACACTGGGAAACCGCGGCAATACCGCCCACAATGCGCCTCTGCAGAGGCGCATTGCGGGCGGTATTAACCCTTTATCGGCCGCTAGCGGGGGTTAATACCGCACCGCTAGCGGCCAAATCCCGCGGCAATTCCGATGGTATATCGCTGCTATTTTTAGCGGCGCTATACCGCCACCGCGCCTCCCGCCCCAGTGTGAAAGGGGCCTAACCCTACTAGAAACTAGGAGAGCACTACAACAGATCTTGAATGCAAAAGCCAAAGGATTTTAATTCTTATGGATCATTTTTTATTATGAGCATGGAGACAAATCAAGCAAGTTCCTTGTGAGAGCCCTTAAAAACTCAACTGCCACACAGAACATCTTAGGCATATGGAACTCAGAGGGGAAATGAGATATCACTACTGAACGTATAGCCCAACATTTCCACAAATATTTTTCTGCCCTTTACAATCTTCCAAACCAACTGAAGCCCAGACAAGACCAAGACAATAGACTATGACTAATACAGAACTACCTTGAAGAATCCAACTTCCCCACTCTAACCGAGAATGATGCCACCCTCCTAGAAAGACCCATTGAAGCCATAGAACTCCTTCAGGTGGCCAAAGATCTCAAGGCAGGGAAAAGTCCAGGCCCAGACAGCTTTATTTCTATTTATTAAAAAAACATTCTACTCCACCCTTCACAAACCATTACTAGAAGCATTGAACTCCATGTCAGTCCCTAGTGAGGTCCCACTAGCCTTCTTAACAGCTCACATAATGGTCATCCCCAAGCTACAGCTACAGACCCATTTCTCTGCTCAATATAGATGTGAAACTCATGGCTAAAATCGTAGCCAATAGATTATGACCTTTATTACATGGCCTGATAGGCCCAGAACAGGCTGGCTTCATGCCAGGCAGAGAAACCAGAGACAATGTACTGTATTTATCTGCATATAACACAAACAGGCGTATAACACACACCTTCATTTTAAGAGGAAAGTTTCAGGAAAAAAACTTTTTAACATTTTAAATAAGGAACTTTAAAGCAAAATATGCCCATCAATGTAGCCTGATCAATGCCCATCTGCAGCCTCAAAATTGCCCATCAATGCAGCTTGATCAATGCCCATCTGCAGCTTCAAAATTGCCCATTAACACAGCTTGATCAATGGCCATCAGCAGCCTCACAATTGCCCATCAATGCCCATCTGTAGCCTCACAATTGCCCATCAATACAGCTTGATTAATGCCCATATGTAGCCTCCCCATTGCAATGAATGCAGCCTGATAAATGCCCATCTCAGGGAGGGGGGCAGAATGAGCACCATCAGATGACATTCAGCGAGAATCTCCTGTTTACTCAGCGGCCTCTTTAATGCAAAGTCCCACCCTCATGAACCGGCTTCTATGATAGACAGAACACTGGTCCAATGCCAGCCCAGGAGACAGGACTTCCTATTACAGAGGCCGCGATTAAACAGGAGATTCTCGCTGTATGTAATCTGACGGCACTTGTCCACCCCCTCCACGTTCTCTCTTAGGCAACACAAATTACAGTATCAGTTTATAACACACACACTATTTGAAACCGATTTTCAGGGTGAAAAAGTGAGTGTTATATGCCAATAAATACAGTAATTAAAGATCTGAACCTGATACATGCTACCCGAGCAATAAAAATTGAAGGCCTTCTTCTGACGAACAACGTTGAGGAGGTCGAGTGGCCTGGGAATTTTTACTGGAAACGTGCCGGCACATTGGCTTGGGATCACATATGATGACCTGGATCTCGTCACTATACAGAAAACCGACAGCACAACTCAACATCAATGGATCTTTGTCTGACAAAATCCATATTAACAACGGAGCGAGGCAGGGTTGTCCATTCTCACCCATCCTTTTAATTTTAACACTTGAACCATTTATTAGGAGAATAGTAGCGGAGAAGGCAGTACAGGGATTCAAAATAGTCGACAGGGAGTTTAAGGTCGCTGCATACACAGATGATCTGCTGTTCTTCCTAACCAACCCGCAGATCACATTAATAACACATTAATATCATTGAATTACAATAGGGCTTGTGTAAGCAATTGTATAATAATATTATATGTATAATATAAAAATTGAATAGTATGATAGTATGTATATATATTTTTTTACTTGCTATGAAAGTAGAATTATCCTTTAGGCCGCGTACACACGATCGGTCAAAACCGATGAAAATGGACTGAAGGACTGTTTCATCGGTCCAAACCGATCGTGTGTGTTCCCCATCGGTCAGTTATCCTTCGGTCAAAAAAAAAGAGAGCTATAAAATTGACCGATGGACGCCTGACTGATGGGTCAAAACCGATTGTTAGTATGCAAAATCATCGGTTAAAAGGCCGCGCATGCTCAGAATCAAGTCGACGCATGCTTGGAAGCATTGAACTTCGTTTTTTTAGCACGTCGTTGTGTTAAAACACGTAAATGTCACCGCCTTCTAACACAATCGTTTTTTTTTTTACCGATGGTGTGTAGGCACATCAGACCATCAGTCAGTTTCATCGGTTAACCGATGAAAACGGTCCTTAGGACCCTTCTCATCAGATGGACTGATCGTGTGTACGCGGCCTCAGGGTTAGCTTGGTAAACCATAGAAATCTGCTAACTGGAAATAGTGGGTATGAAACACTCATATCCAATAATTATATTTACCCTGACTAAAAAGAAATACATATTTTTCAGTTGTAATATTTAGCCAAGAACATTTTTATTGAAGTAAAGAAAGCATATTAACAAAAATATATATATATTCATCACCTTTAAGATATTATTTGGAATAGGATAACTTAGTATCTCCCGACTTTCCAAGATAAACAAGGAGCCTAATCATCAGGGGAAAAAATAGGTAAGACTTAATGGAACTTGGCATTATAAAATTGCAATGGTTTTCACAGCATGGGCTACTTTTGAGGAGTATAGTATTATAGATCCAATTTGGGAAAACATTTTTTGGTAAAAAAAAAAAAAAATAGAATTTCGTTTTTCAGTAGCAGAATACCGTACCTGACCCTACCTGCAAATTGTTTTCACCACTGTCATGTCACAAGAGATTGCTCACATGTATCAAAAGAATTTTGGAGAGACAGCATCTAATGGTAGAAGAAACTTTCAAAGAATGCTAATATGTTACTATAGACTGTTTCCATGTTACAAAAAAAGTATTCAGATTACTTTCACTCTAAAAGTGAAATTCTTTATGACATATTCCGCCCCCCTAGCTACTTTGCTGCACATTTCATGCCCCCACACTCTATGTTCATAGATTTCTTGCCTGCCAGGTTATCACCAAGTTTCAAGTATGTAGATGCCAAATTCTATACGCCAGCCACTTTTGACTCTTTAACCACTTTAGCCCCGGACCATATTGCTGTCCAATGACCAGAGCACTTTTTGTGATTCGGCACTGCGTCGCTTTAACTGACAATTGCGCGGTCGTGGCTCCCAAACAAAATTGGCGTCCTTTTTTCCCCACAAATAGATCTTTCTTTTGGTGGTATTTGATCATCTCTGTGGTTTTTATTTTTTGCGCTATAAACAAAAATAGAGCGACAATCTTGAAAAAAATGCTATACTTTTTACTTTTTGCTATAATAAATATCCCCCAAAAATGTATAAAAAAAAAGCACGCGCCCCCTAGCGGCCTCTTAGGAGCGGACGTATAGCTACGGGCTCTCGCCCAGCAGTGCCACCGTCCCGCAGTAATATGACGGCGGGCGGTCGGCAAGTAGATAATTATTCAGAGGCAAAATGTCTCTATTGTCACAAAGCACATGCCATTTCTAAACCCCCAAAAAATGTCTTTATTACCCCCACTTAATCTCATGATACAGAAGTACCATGCAATGCGGCTCCTGTACGATTCATCGCGTAAATCAAAGCTTATCCTTTCAAAGCACATTGGAACTGACTAATACAGCATTCCAATGTTTCTCCTTTCCCTCAGTTTCTATCCCTCATGCCACCTATACGCGATAATTTTTCATAACGAGAAAAATATATATATATTTTTAAGTTGGTCGTTTTAAACGGTTGTGTCTAGGCCTAAGAGCATTTTTCTCATCGAAAAAAATAGGCATTAAAAATTTAGAACCTGCTCTATTTTTTCTTATCGTTTTTCAAGTTGTCGTTTTTCTCGTCGTGAAAAACGGATGCGTGTAGGCTTTAACGACAGGGGAAAAAAAGCGCATGCTCAGAAGCAAGTTATGAGATGGGAAATTAGCATAATCAGCCCAAAGGGTGGCGCCATTCGAATGGAACTTCCCCTTTATAGTGCCGTCGTACGTGTTGTACGTCACAAGCTTTGCTCGAGCATTTTTTATCACGATCGTGTGTATGCAAGGCAGGCTTGAGAGAAATCATGACATGACAAACGGTCGTGTGTACGCGGCATAAATCAGCTAATATGACTTTAGTGCTGATGGTACAGTTGAGGCCTCGTACACACGAGGGGATATGTCCGCTGAAAACGGTCCGATGGACCGTTTCAGCAGACATCTCCGCTCGTGTGTATGGGCAAGCGGTCAGATTTCTCCACCCAACAGATTTCAAAGCATGCTTTGAAATCCATCCGGTGGAATCTGTCCGCCCGACATGTCTGCTGGTTAGTACACTTACCAGCAGACATGTCGTCCCCCACCGCCGCCGCGCCGCCGCCGAATGGAAGTGTTTAACTTCCTGGTGCAGTGACGTGGCGGTGACGTGGCGGCGTCAACGTCACCGCCGCGTCACCGCGCCGTCCGGCGGCGGGGAATTTGATCCGATGGTGTGTACACGCCATCGGATCAAACTCCCGATCGGACATATCCGATGGAAATGGTCCGCGGACCGTTTTCATCGGATATGTCCGATCGTGTGTACGAGGCCTGAGGGGCAAACAAGCATGCTGTGTAGGCTCCTGACCTCCTCCTTATCAACCAATGATGCAAAGTCCAGAAATCAAGATAGGGATTTCTGGTAGGTCAGACAACAGTGAACCTCTCCTCCAGTTTATAATCCACAGGTGCTGGCATATTGCAATGAGATATCAAACAGTGCTTAATCATGAAGCTATGATTAGGCACTGTTCAATAGTGTGAAACGTGTCAGCTCTTCTGTCTGTTCTGCTGTGGCATGTATTTTTGATCCCATTTTTTGAATAAAAGGCGATTTTTGGAGTGCGGCTGACCAGAACTTCTTCCTATCTCATTATCAACCAATAATGTCAGTGGTTGATGCCATCAACTAAAAGGTCATAATGGTGCACAATGAAAACTTGTGGCTTTGTGTATTAAAAGGCAGTTCTGATCCACTCGCTGGCTTGTATACAGTTTTGGGCAATGTTTAGGTATTTTTCCATAGCACCCCTGAAGGAACCTGAAGGCACCCCAGTGTGCCTGGGCACCCTGGTTAAAAAAGGCTTATATTACCAGAACACTCCTCCCTACTCAGCATGAAGGTCAATAAATGCCAACCTAGAGCCAGGGGATGCACAGCCCTGAGGGTAGTTGGAGATACGAGACGCTGCCTAGCCCTATGCAGGTTCCCAAGGTGAGAATATCCAATCTGAGGTCTAAAATTATGAAAGTACATTTTATGGCCAAACGTTTGTGGACACCTGACCATCACAACTACTTATACTACTTATAGGTACAAAGCCAGATCCATAATGACATGGTTCCTCACCTGAACTACCAGGATCACAAAGGTTGCACTTGTGACCAGGTCCTGGTAGTTCTGCCACTTTGGGAGCACCCGTTGCTGCAGAGGTTATGATGGGAGAGTGTACTATCACTGTCATAGTAACCGTTGTGGAAGCTGTCGCAGCAGCAGGCAAATGGGGCATGGTTTGAGGGGTGGAAACTGGAAGAGTCAGCTGACCTGGTAGAGTAAATGGGGAGAAGCTGAAGAAGGCCTCTGCTATGTGAAGTCTTTGACCCCATGTGACCCCATCTCAGGATAGTGACCTGGAGACACGAGGAGTTTGGGGGGAGTCAGAGAGACAGAAAACATGGAGTTCCAAATCCACACTGAGAGCAAGTGATTGCTACCAATTCCATCCACCCCCACGCCCCCCCCCCAGCTCTGCCAGTGAATCCAACCAATCCACCACCACTGAAACTGATCTGAATTGGAACCTCAATTTCAGGTCTTCTCATCTAGAGGAATCCAATTCCATATTAGTGGTCATGGTTTATGAATGGGATATCCAAAAAGCTCATAAAGGGTGAGATGATCAGGTGGAAAAATGATGGGGAAAATTGGGGCTGGTTTATCCACAATTGAAATATGTATTTTTTTTTTCATATTGGTTTTGTATATGGGCATTTTACTCAGTAACAGAATTCCTAAAAAAATATCCTGTAATATTATGTAGATCTTAAAAACTACATGGAGACAATAAGGCCCGGATTCACGATGCATTTACGCCGGTGTATCTCGAGATACGCCGTAGTAAGTACAAATGTGCGCCTTCACAAAGCGAGATATGTCAAAAAACATGGTTTCAGCCATCCGACGTAACTTGCCTATGCCGGCGTATCCGGGGGGGCATAGTTACGCTGGACACATTCGGCGTTCCCATTTTAAATATGCAAATGAGTAAGATACGCCAAATCACGAACGTACAGGCGCCCGGCCGCTTCATATACATGATTTGCGTAAGGCTTACGTCCGGCGTAAAGTTACCCCTCGTATGTAGGCGCAGGTAATGTAAAGGTATGGGCCAGGGAATGACGCTGTTGAATTTTACGTTGCGTACGCCGTTTATGTAGTACTACGTGAATAGGGCTGTGCGTAGGTTACGTTCACGTCGTAGGCATTGAGCCATCGTATCTTAGGGAGTATATGCGACGTGAATCTGAGCATGCGCGCGCATGCGCCGTTCGATCAGCCATTCATTTGCAAGAGGTCACGCTTAATTTAAATAGATCACGCCCACCTGCTTCCTACTTTGAATTAAGCGGGCTTACGCCGGCCAATTTACGCCACGCCACCGCAACTTACGGAGGAGAAAGAAGATTCGCCGTCCAAGGTCCCAGACTATGGAACGCTTTACCAACCAGCATTCGGTTGGAGGCGAATCACTTAGCATTCAGGAGAAAGATCAAGACTCATCTCTTTTGATATCAAAGGAGACAGGAACAACAAGCGCCCAGAGGCGATTCAGTTCGCATGTGCCGCGCTCTATAAGTTTTTCATTCATTCAAGTGCTTTGTAAATACTGTACTTGCCTCTCTATGTGATGCGCTACGCCCGCACAAATATACTCCGCCCTACGTAAATCTGGGCCTAAATCTATAATGAACTTAGAATTTTAATTAAAAATTACAATTAAAAATAAATCATTCAGGTCCATAATCTAGCCTCATGGGAGCCATGTTTAGCTTTGTGTGCTACCTTTCTATTCCAGAGACCTCTTCCTTATGACATCTTTATGAGATGATCTTGTTCTCCATGGTATGAGACACTTTCCTACAGATGTCTTGTCTCATATACGTGTAGAAAGATATCCTGGATTTTCTTCAGCTGTTTATAGATTGCTTAAGTCGCATTGACATCATTGCACATGACCATGCTGCTACTATTAATATATAGATAATTACTCCTGCGTTGCCACTCAAGAACATAAATACCCCCAAAATAAAACAACAAAGCTGCTGCTAACACCTTAATTGTGTTCCCACATACAACCTAAAATAACTAAAGGTGAATAGTGTTGCTGCTCTATATGTATAAACAAAGACCAAAATTACACAAAGCTACCAAATGTGAAATGTGTACAAAATGTTGATCTGTGATACAGTGACTAATGCAGCAACTTCTATGATTTAAAAAATTATTATCAGTAAGTGATATCCCAACTACAGCGTTCCAAAAGCCGATTTCTTGGCACCACAAAATGATACTTGGTTTTCTATTCATTAAAAGGGAATGTGGGCAGAGTAGGGGTGGAGACAAGGGGTAATTCGGAAGGCTACCTTATTTTCTGTGCACAATGGTGTGAACAAAGATACTATACAAAATACATAAATATGTGATACACGGACAGGGATGGACTGGCCATTGGGACTACAGGGAGTTTCCCGGTGGGCTGATGGCTCAGTGGGCCGGCTTCAGTGGGAGCGGACTGCCGCCTCCCTCCGCTCCTCTGTCTCTCCCTCCCCGCAGCACTCACCTCCTCTCCCTCCCCGCAGCGCTCACCTCCTCTCCCTCCCCGCAGCGCTCACCTCCTCTCCCTCCCCGCAGCGCTCACCTCCTCTCCCTCCCAGCATCGCTCACCTCCTCTCCCTCCCAGCATCGCTCACCTGGGGGGAACAGAGAAGCAGGGGGAGGACCAGAGGAGCATGGGGGAGGGGACAGACAGCCGACTCAACAGCTATGGCTTGGGAGTTTTTCACTTCTGCCTAATCTTGTCTCATAAGGGGGGGCACCAAACTGATTCTTTGCCCCAGGGTGAAATAATGTCTAGCTTCCCCACTGGTACTGCCTATAAGAGTACCAGTACAAGCCGTTCTACTTTAACCTCCCTGGCGGTATTCCCGAGCGTGACTCGGGGTTAACATTCAGTGCCAGAAGCGGTAACCCCGAGTCACGCTCGGGGTGCATTTTTTTTTCCCCAAAAAAATCATTGGCGATCCGGCGGGGGATTCCCGCTGGATCGCCGGTCAGACTAGCCTCCCTGGCGTGTGGCACGGCGTGTGGCACGCTGGATGCAGAAAAAGTTTACTTACCTTTTCTCTGCGATCCAGCGATGAATCCCCGCAGTACACGGCGGGCGGATGTCCGCCTGATGCTGTGTGTTCCGCCGATTCCCTTCCCTGCGAGCGTCGCGACGTAGGGGGGGGAACGGCGCCAAATTTAAAAAAGTAAACAAACACTATACATACAGTACACTGTAATCTTATAGATTACAGTACTGTATGTAAAAAATACACACCCCCCATGTCCCTAGTGGTCTGCCCTGTACACTACATGTCATTTTGTATAATAAAAACTTTTCTTTCTCCCTGCAAACTGTAGATTGCCCATAGCAACCAAAAGTGTCCCTTTATGGCAAAAATTGTTTTAGAGCAGCTAAAAAACAGCGATAATAAATCAGAATCACTTGCAGAATTTAGCGATAGCGATTTATGGGGAAATTCGTCATAAAAAAAAAAAAAAATGACAGCAAAAATTCTGCAACTGAGCAAATTTCAGTGATTTTGATTTGATTACATTATTGAATAATTTTTACTATAATTATATTATCATTTGTGATCATTTTTTATAATTATTTATTATATTATAATTTTTAATTAAAAAAAAAAAAAAAAAATCATACCCGGGATGCCTATTAGACTCTTGTTTGAATAGATTTAAGTGAGTTATTCCTAAGAATTACAAGCCTACAGTATAAAACGCCAAATTCCCTTGCAAATAATGGTACCGCTTTTAGCACCTAAAATCTTAAAGAATCATACCGCCAGGGAGGTTAATAAAGTAGAACGGCTAGTGGCTAGTGAAGGGGGAGAGGGGGCTTGGGTGGCCAGGGGTGCAGGAGTTGTCCGACCACCATGGGAGAGACCTGTCAAAGTGGGCCAGTCTGGATGAAGTCCAGGGCCAAATTTTTGTCCTAGTCCAGCCCTGTACATGGACTAATACCACAACTCCTGCACTACAAACAGCGTATGAAAAAAATAAATAGTGATACGATATATAGATATCACACTACAACACTCCAATGGTTTTAAGCAGAGCTTTTTTTTCTCAGAAAATAGGTGCAGGAACTCAGCCACAACCCCGTTCAGATTTCACAAACAGTAGAAGGGTCTTAAAGGTGCATTAAATACCAGGATTGCATTACATACAGAGTGCAGAGTTCAGGGGGGTTACACACAGAGTGCAGAGCTGTCATTTGTAAACACATAAACCAGACTTCTGTGTTTACAAGTGATTGTGGTGAGCAGGCAGCAAAGGGTCTGAGCCAGAGGTGGTGGAACTGAGTTCCCCCTGAAAAAAAGCCCTGATTTTAAAGTGGAGTTCCACCCATTTTTTATGTTTGTCTGTGCTGCATGCCCTAATGTCATAGTGTACAGAATGGATAGTTTTTATTTATTCTGTTGCTTGTAAATACCTTTATTTTGTAGTCCTTCATTACTTCCTCCTCTTTATTAGTCTAGGCTATTAAGTCACAAGGCTATTTGCAAGGGTTTCTGGGATAGGCATCATGTTTCCCAGTAGTCCTTGCAAACCTGACTGAAACCTATTACATTGCTTGTGCAGCACTGAGCATGTGCGACATATGCAAAGCAGAAATCCAGGAAGTCATACAGTCTGGCTTCATGATGCCCATATTTAAGATGGCCACGGTCTATTTCTAGATTATAAACTAAATGCTGTAACAACCTAAAAAAACGGACCTTAGTTTACAGACTAACTTTACTGGATTACATTAAGCTTGTGTATTACAGGGGTATTTATATTTAAAAAGTGAAATTGTGGGTGGAACTCCCCTTTAAGTAGTTATGTTCCTATTGTATATACAAGAAAACATGCATATAAGTAAAAATAAAAGTCCATAATAATCATTCATGAGGAGCAATGAAGAGGAGCACATAAGTGGAGCACAATGTTTGATTTGGTTGCAGTGGGGCACTGGAGTGGTGGTATCGCTACCCTGATTATATACTGATCATGAATGATTATTAAGGACTTATTAGTCTTTAAATATTAATAAATGCCCATCTCCATTTGCTTTTAGAAAGTATAGATGACTAGGAGCTGCACACCAAATATATCTTACTTCCAAATGTTATTTATTGAACTATCAATACTATAGCTGTTTTCTTGATGTCCCTGACCTTTCCTTAACACATTTCACCAAAACAACTTGATCACAATCAGTGAAACACGTTAAGTATATGTGATCCTTGGTCGGGGACATCATTGAAGCAGCTAGACTATTGATAGTTTAATTTAGGAAAAAGAGATATTTGCTTTGTGGCTCCTTTTCATTTATTGATATATATAGATTTTTTGAGCAAAATGAAAGAAAATATAATGTAATACAGACGTTTTTAACATATATTTGCATCATGTAGACTTGTTACATATGAACTTGGTACAAATATATGTATAAAATTATTAACATATTCAACAACTGTTGCATTTATGATGAGTATTAGTAATCTTCGTAACTATGATGAAGCCCATCACTTTCAAGAAACATCGTTAGAGTCAAGGGCCTTCATTAGATCAAAAAGAAAGTAGGACTGAAAATAAAAAGACATTATAGGGTCTAAATAATAAAAGGAGAAATAAACAGATAAGTACACAGGTATCATAGGTATAGTTCCAATGCCTGATTGGTGGGATATAGACAACAGATATCTAGTGGTCAAAAGTCTGAAATATATATATATATATATATATATATATATTCGGTCTGTGAAAGTTTTCACCCTGTTGTCAGACTCAATCAAACACTACAGAATATTTGAACTGGAAGCAGGCAGACCATGTTTTATGGAACTTGTCGGAAGTTTTATTCGCTATAGCGCTTGTTTCTTCCATTATCATGTGGTTTACCATGTGGGCCCATTCTAAAGGAATGGGTCGTGGATAGTTTCCAGTATTTGGGGTTTAAAGACTTTGTGGCAATCAGAAGGTCAGGGATCGTTTGTATCTACCCAGAGGGAAGTTAGAAATACAGTAAAACCTTGGTTTGCGAGCATAATTCGTTCCAGAAACATGCTTGTAATCCAAAGCACTTGTATATCAGAGCATTTTTTTTACAGGGTATAAAAGAGAAGAGAGGCACCTCTAAGTGTAGCAATAAGTTGCTAAATGTTGTACCTTTATTAAATGTAACCATATTGCTACACTTAGAGGCGCCTCTCTTCTTTTTTATACTCAATTGTGACATGACGCTACTCTTATATAAAAACATCGCTTGTATATCAAGGCAAAATGTATTAAAACATTTTGCTTGTTTTGCAAAACGCTCTCAAACCAAGTTACTCTAAAACCAAGGTTTTACTGTATGTAGAAGGCAACATGCAGGTATGAGTTTAACCTTGATGTCTGTGATGTGAAGGATCAATTTTAGACTTTAGATTTTACTCCAAGAATAGATTTTACTCCAATAGGAAGCAATTTTAGGGCACTCCCAACAAATATTAAACTTGTCTCCTTTGGTTTCTTTACATCTCCAGCACAGATCCGAAGCCAACGAGTACCATTGTTTTATCTTTGCTGGTGTTGCGTACCAGTGTGACAGTAGCTTGTAAGAGCAATCTTGTGCTAATCAAGCATTTATGTGCTAGAATGCAAGCGTTGGGAGTCTGTAAAGTGTGCCTGAAGAGCAGATTCCCATTGGCTTCTGAACCTGACAGAGTCTGTAGCATCACCCTGTTGAAGATGTAAGTACATTAGAGAGGTGTTTTTTTTTTCAGTCTGTTCGCCGGTGATCTGCCGAAATGGTTCCTCCTACCGGTATGGTTCCCCCGTTGACTGCGCAATCCCAACTGGCGGAAATCACCAAACCTGATCAGCTGTAGCAACAGGTCCAGGGCGACGTGGAATTCGCTGAAAGTGGCCAGTCGGCCTCACGTCCTCACAACAAAATACTGACTTGGCAAACAGATTCAAAGTATGTAAGATCCCTGGTTAGATTGCCTTTCTTATACAGTGATACAAGAAGATAAAAGTGTAATTGTCTGTAATTCCAATGGGCTTTTTTGAAACCAACCACTGAACATGAAAACACCATCTAATGCTATGTAGTTGTCATGGATCCTCTTTGTTTGATGGGAAAGTAGGCGAACGTTAAAACATCTGCCATGTTTTAATTATTGTCAGCGTTCCAATTGGGTAGATTTTCCCCACATTGTGCATCAGAGATAGAGGTCAGAGAGACAAGTAGAAGAAGATTAGTAATGTGAAGTGATTACACTAAAACCCTGTAGCTTTTATTTTTATTTTATATTATTATTATTATTATTATTAACATCCGGTAAATTAGAGATAGTGTTAGTAAAGGGTTATCTCTATATTGGGCTGGTAGCTTATACACGCCACAGGATTTTCACAATCACCTTGGGTTTCGATAGGGATAAGTAAATTTAGAATTAAAACCAAACACCCTGATATTCAAATCCAGATAAAATATTATTCCAATGTCGGGCTGTTGATGAGGTCAATGTATTTTGGGGTGCTACAGCTCCGCCATTTTATAAAGACTTGAAACGAAACTCTAGGAAACTTGTAAATTCTCCCTTGCATTGTGGCTACCCATTTAGGTCTAGGGGGCATGGAAAAGTACATTTACTTAGCCAATCCTCTGCTCCTCCACTCTGCTAGGCTGTTCCCCACAGCATCTTCTCCCTCATGCTCCACTGTCTAAGGCCCTGATATCATTAAGACAAAGGCAAAGTTTTATAGCCCTGCATTGGATGTGAGGACACCAAGGGACAGTCCACCGCTGGAGCATTAAGGCCGCATACACACGATCGAACATGTCCGCTGAAACTGGTCTGCAGACCGGTTTCATCGGACCAGTTCGATGGTGTGTACGGTCTATCGGACCGTTTTCCATCGGACCAAAGTTTTAAAACATGCTTTAAAACCTGTCTGATGGAAACCTGTCCGTCGGACAGGTTCGATGGTTAGTACACAAAAGCATCGGACCAAAAACCTGCGCATGCTCAGAATCAAGTCGACGCATGCTTGGAAGCATTGAACTTTGTTTTTTCATCACGTTGTTGTGTTCTACGTCACCGCGTTCTGGTCTGATCGGATTTTGGTCCGATGGTGTGTACGCACATCAGATCATCAGACAAGTTCAGAGTTGTCTGATGAAAACGGTCCGTCGGACAAGTCTCATCAGACATGTCTGATCGTGTGTGCAGGGCCTAAGGAGCATCAACTGTAGATAAAAGTAAAGCATCAGTTAAGTTAAGGTGTCCTTAGAAAAAACAAAACAAGCAGTGCACCCTTGCAGTGCAGGCAAAGCCCCACTGTAATGGGGAATATTCAGGTTTACCGGAGTTTGACTTTAAGAAAATGAAACAAAGTATGTGGACTTGTTAGTAATTGTATTTTTGGGTGTTTTAACATTGCTGTGAGCTAGGACCCACTGTTGATGGATTCTAGGCAAACTTACAACATTGTTAAAACAAAAACACCCAACTATACATTTACTATTGAGACCACAGACGTTTCATTTTCTTAAGCCTTGATGAAGAGGGAGGAGGTGTAGCTCTTCGAAATACATGTTTTTTATTGGAATAAACCTGTATCTGGACTTGAATATCACAACAGTGTGGTACTTAATTTCTAGATTCACAAGAAGAGGGTGTTGGCAAAGGAACTAGCCCTTCACCGCTAATTCTAACCTTACTAACCGAACCATGAATGCTGCTCCTCTCTGCCAATCCCTTCACTGGCTTCCCCTACCCCACCGTATAAAATTCAAAATACTAACCACAACATACAAGGCCATCCACAACATCACCCCAGCTACATCACCAACCTCATCTTTAGATATCAACCAAATCATCCTCTCCGCTCTTCCCAAGACCTCCTGCTCTCTAGCTCCCTTCTTACCCCCTACCCTCCTTTACACGCTTTCCTCCAGGACTTTTACAGAGCCTCTCCCATCCTCTAGAACTCCCTGCTCCAGTATGTCCGGTCAGCCCCTACACTGTCCGCCTTTATGCGATCCCTGAAAACTAATTTATTTAGGGAAGCCTACCCCACCTCAACCTAAAAACTATAACCGAGTACCTCCATGATATCATCCCTGCAGCTATTACTCTTTGAACCACCTCCCTCCCCCCTTTAGATTTTAAGCTCCATGAGCAGGTCCCTCCTATTCCTACTGTATTGAACTGTATTGTAATTGTGCCCTCTACATTGTAAAGTGCTGCACAAACTGTTGGTGCTATATAAATCCTGTATAATAACAATAATTCTTAAACTAAAAAAAAAATACATTTGCTGAAGTTCTACTTGAAATCTCAAGCTAGCCCTACCAGCAGACCTGGATCTCACCTGTTCTTGGCCTCTCTAGACATACTGTACAGACTAAATTACACTTTCCAGCATTAAAGTGTTTGTAAACCCTTACACACCAACTACATAAGGCTATAATATACAACTATAACTATAACCAGTGGCGGCTGGTGCTCAAAATTTTGGGGGCGCAAAAAAAACGGAAAAAAACATCAAATGCTGCCACTGTGCCATCAAACGCAGACACTGTGCCCATTAAACACAGCCACTGTGCCCATCAAACGCAGCCACTGTGCACATCAAACGCAGCCACTGTGCCAATCAAACGCAGCCACTGTGCCAATCAAACGCAGCCACTGTGCCAATCAAACGCAGCCACTGTGCCATCAAACGCAGCCACTGTGCCCATCAAACGCAGCCACTGTGCCCATCAAACGCAGCCACTGTGCCCATCAAACGCAGCCACTGTGCCATCAAACGCAGCCACTGTGCCATCAAACGCAGACATGCTGGGGGGGGTGGCGCCCGAGCGCCCCCTATGGACGGGCCGCCACTGACTATAACTACAGTATAATAAGGCTTACCTGTAGGAATTGGAAATTTCTCCTAAACCTGAAAGGGTTTAGGAGATATTTACCATATACGTTTTGCACCAACGTCATCGGTGCATGTGCAAAAAAGAAAGATCACAATTGTGCCATTTCTATAGGGCCTGTGCTGTTTCTGTGACCTCACGTGACTCCGGCCAGTCACAAAGCCGGAGTCCATGGCCCTGGAAGGAAGAGGGGTAAAGATGAACAAGGCCACCAGCAGGGACATTGGGGGCTTCGTTTGCAGGTAAGTGGCACATAATGGGCTACTATGCGATGCATACTAGTCCATCATGCCTTTACTTTGCAGGGAAATAAAGAGTAAGTAAAACCCACCAGAGTTTACTTCCTCTTTAAGACGGTCCCAAAAATTGGGAAGAAACTGTAACAAATCTCATGTACTCAACAGCTGACACATTTAATTTTTTTATTGAAAGGTCCTCGTTAAGCTTCCACCTAATGCCTTCCCTGAAATATTTCCCTCTTATTTTTTTCCATTGTTCCTTCTGCACGGAGCTGCAAAGAGCTGCCTTGTAATTCTTTCTCCAAATTGGTTAAATGGGAATATAAAGTTTATTTATCACATATATAAAAGGAAGAGCAAGAATAAACTGTATCGGGAGATTGCCACATGTTCTCTTCTCCCCTGAGAAGCATAGTGCTGTATTTTAAAGTATATGCATTTATTGTATTCTATAAACACACAGAGTAGTATAAATTGCAGGTGCCTCCACAATGCATATCACACCGTTATTCTGCTGTATAGAGCACACACACAGATCACTGGTTTATGGCACTGCTATTTTGCTGCAGGTCTGTTGGCGTGGGACTCCTCTGCCAGGGTCAGCAATCCATTCCACAATAAGTATCAATTTTCAAGCATTAGACAATTGGCATTCCAGTAAACAATACCGACTTAAGATCGGCCCCAATTCCTTTACCTTCATTCAGACATTTCAGCCCCAATTACTGCTTCTTCATTCAGACCTTTCAGCACCAATTCTGGTATTTTCAGAACCCAGAAGAGTTCCAATTCTTCCAACTTCACACCTCAGATCAATCTTAATTCTGGTCATTTCAGATCTTGGGTCAGTCCAAACAGAGGCGACTCTCTAATTAGGCAAAAAAGGCGATTGCCTAAGGCCTTGCGCTTTCAGGGTCCTCGCGGCCACCTAATTTGCCTGATGTATGTGATAGAATGGGAGTGAATGTCTCTGCTCAGTGTCCCCAAGCTGGCAGGGTGAGCCGGCTGGGCTGGTAATTTATACACAGCGCTGTCTGCTGCAGAAGAAGTAGAGGTGGAGGCGGAGATGCAGGCCGCTGCTAAACCCGCCAGGAGTTAGGGGCGGACTTGGCGCTGGGGGGAGGGGGGGGTTTGCAAGGAGGTCTCTGATGCCTCGTAAAAATTGCGTTATTTTTTTATCCCTTGAATTATTTTTCCCATTATGGGAGTGAGTGGGCCTCATGTCTAAGTTTTTTGCCTAGGCCTCACAAAGCCTAGAGTCCAAATTTCTGCAACTTTCACGCCTCAGATCAGCCCTAATTCTGGTATTTTCAGATCTTGGATCAGCCCTGATTCCTGCAGCTTTCAAATCTGAGGCGGCGTACACACGACCGAGGTTCTCGCTGGAAACCAGCGAGAACCTCGCTGGAAGCTGCATTCCAGCGAGGACCTCGGCCGTGTGTACACGGAGCGCTCGCCCCGCCCGTCGGGAATCCCGTCGAGCGAAAAGAGAGCACGCTCTCTTTTTGCTCGACGGCCCGCCTGGATGAATGGCTGGTTGTTATTCCCGACGGGCGGGTCGCCGATTTCGACGGCCGGCAGAGAACCTCGACGGGCGGAACGATGTGTTCTGCCCGTCGAGGTTCTCTGCCGTGTGTACACGGCCTTAGAACATCCAAATTCCTGCTTCTTCACACCTCAGATCACCACAATTCCTAGACCTTCAGAATTCAGATCAGCCCTAATTCTTCTACCTTGACCTCTACCCTACTGACCACAGATCAGTTCCAAATACTGTATCCTCAGATCCAGTGGCGGTGCATCCATAAGGGGCGCATGAGAGCCACCCCCTCTCTCCTGCCGTCCCTCTATCACCATAGATAGATTCATGCATAAATCTATCTATGGTCATCGCTGCCACTCCCTATTCAGGTGCTTTTCGGGTGCCCGGCACCTGAATTACAGCGGCGGGGTATTTTTTGGAAGCACCCGATTAGAGCCATAGGCTCTAATAGGCCTCCAAAAAGGTGAACAACAGGCGACATGCTGTGCACTCGAGGTTCACTCAGTGTTGTGTTAGGGAAGCAAATGAATATTCGCTTTCCTAACACTGAACCGCCTCTCAGCCGATCAGGTGCTTGGGTCTGTTACCTGTCACCTGATTGGCTGAAACGACAGGTGCTGTGATAGCAGAGGATGTGAAGAGAGGACGGGAGAAGACATGAAGGAGCGTGGAGGACACCGCCATGACCCACTGCTCCACCGAGACAGATAAGTAAGTAAGGCAGGTGGGGGATGCACACTGGTAGCATTTGATGGGTACAGCAGCGGCAATTAATGGGCACACTGGCAGTAATTGATGGCCACAGTAGCGGCAATTGATGGGCACACTGGCAGCAATTGATGGGCGCACTGGCAGCAATTGATGGGCACAGTAGCGGCAATTAATAGGCACAAAACAAATGGTAGTCACAAACAATGCCCCCTGATGACTTCCACCGCTGCGCTAAGATGAAAAAATATATAAAAGTATATAAAAAAATATAAATATATATATACAAGAGTTCACAGCTGCTGTTTTGAAGAAGGTAATAGTGACAAAACATATACAGTGTATTTAAACAATGTGGTTTAAATGGCAAATATATATGAACAGCGCTCATATGTGGATGATCCACATAAGTGCAAAAGGTGGTAAAACAAATGATATGAACCCGTGGGTAAATAAAGTGATTCAAACAAAAAAAGTTCATATGAGATGAAATCAAACAGAACTCAAATCAGGAATCTTCACAGTATTCTTCCACCACACCCGATGTGCAAAGTGAATCCTCCACCAATCCAATTGGCAACTCACCAGAACAAGTTGCCTGACACTCACGTGTTTAGGCACAAAAGCATGAAATGTAATCCTTAACCGATCAGGTCGAATTCCAATTCCAGTAATGTGGTAGATAAGAAGCAAAATAAAGAAAGCATATGATAGTGTGATAACGTAAAACCAGTTTAATAACACACCACATAAAATCTACAAAGGTTGCACTCACAAAAGTGAAATAAATCAAAGCCGTGAATCAAAACAAAGCAGAACTTCCTCCATATTCAAGTAGCTGATGAACAATGGTCGCGGCGGACCTATGCAAACAACCAGATGTCTCTCACCGTTTCACCTGCGCTGTACCTATTCCCCTGGTTGGTAAAGACTCACGATTGCTGGTGACCAGCGTAGAATGTCATGCAGAGCGGTATCCCCACGTTGGTTCAAAAAGTTTCAGAAGTTTAAATTGTAGCTATGCCCTAATTAACTACTTGAGATCCGCGCTACAGCCGAATGACGGCTCTAGCGCAGATCTAAATTGTCAACAAGCCGTCAATTGACGGCTTGTCACTAGCTGCTTCCCGGCGCGCGTTTCAGAGCGCGCTGCGGGGAAACACTGTGTTGCCCGTGTCACTTGGACACAGCCAATCACAGATCGCCGCAAACGGCCAATCAGAGTGGCCGTTTGCGTTGCGATCTGTGCGGCCAATGAGAGATGATCTCATAGATCATCTCTCATTGCCGTTTTACACAGAGACAGCGTTCTGTCTCTGGAGAGCAGGAGACGGATCTGTGTCTCTTGTACATAGAGACACAGATCGGTCACCTCCCCAGTCACCCCCCTCCCCCCACAGTTAGAACACTATGCAGGGAATACATTTAACCTCTTCCTCACCCCCTAGTGTTAACCCCTTCAATGCCAGTCACATTTATACTGTAATTAGTGCATTTTTATAGCACCGATCGCAGTATAAATGTGAATGACGCCAAAAATGTGTCAAAAGTGTCCGATGTGTCCGCCATAACGTCGCAGTCCCAATAAAAATCGCAGATCGCCGCCATTTCTAGTAAAAAAAAATAATAAAAAATAATAATTCTGTCCCCTATTTTGTAGGCACTATAAATTTTGCGCAAACCAGACGCTTATTGCGATTTTTTTTTATTTTTTTTTTTACCAAAAATATGTAGAAGAATACGCATCGCAACGCATTTTTTTTTAATTGGGATATTTATTATAGCAACAAGTAAAAAATATTGTATTTTTTTCAAAATTGTCGCTCTTTTTTGTTTATAGCGCAAAAAAAAAAAAAAAAACGCAGAGATGATCAAATACCACCAAAAGAAAGCTCTACTTGTGGGGAAAAAAGGACGTCAATTTTGTTTGGGAGCCACGTCGCACGACCGCGCAATTGTCAGTTAAAGCGACGCAGTGCCGGAAGCTGTAATATCACCTGGGCAGGAGGGGGGTATAAGTGCCCAGTAAGCAAGTGGTTAATAGGCACAGTAGCTGCGTTTGATGGCACAGTGGCAGCAATTGATGGGCACAGTAGCTGCGTTTGATGATCAGTTCCAATTCCTGTGCCATCAGATCAGCCCTTATTCTTACACCTTCACACTTCATATCAGTCTAGGGCAGGGGTGTCAAACTCAATTTCATCGTGGGCGCCTCAGATCAGCCCCAATTACTACTCCTTTAGGCCTCAGATCACAATTACTGCTCCTTTAGGAACAGATCAGCCTCAATTAATGCACTCTCAGGCCTCAGATTAACCCCAATTCCTGCACCTTTAGATCTCAGATTATCCCAGTTCCCATACCATAGGTGAGCGCAGCCTACTGCATTAGAGTGTGAACTTCAAAGTTTAAACACACATGAATGCCACCTTCAGTCACAGGGAGGAGGCTCTGGTGGTGGGAGACAGTTGATTGGGGCCATATTATATTACACCCTAAATATGGATGTAATGTGTTCCTAAGGTTGAACCTAGCCTTTGATATAATAGGGGCATTTACACTGGCCCCCCCAACCATCCACCTGGTGCCGCCCCTGGATAATGCTAATGTACACGGGGTGATTAGGGTGTGCCCAGGCGCACCCGGGACACCCTGTGTGCACGCCTATGTCCCATATCATAGGAAACTCAGGGGTGCTGTGTTATTATTCACTGCAGCTGGCCGTTCCTCTTGAAGAAGAAATATGGTAGGCAAGCAGGTTTCTTCATGTAATGATTTTCACAGTCACAAGTGGGTCCATGCTGCTAATGGCAGGAGGGCCAATGGGAGGGTTCTATATTTGCAGGGAGCAAGGGTCTTACAATGCTTTCATTACAGGATCAAAATTAAAATAATTCTGTATAGCAAGATGCTATATATTTACTGTTCCATTCATGTTACTGATCCCCAGCCACTACAGGTATCTGACACTTTTGGGTGTATAGCGTGCCTGCCCCCTCCCCATCCCAGCCCCCACAACACTTAGATATTAAGAATTTTTTTACCTGCATAAGCTTATATGAAATATTAGTGATTGGTTTTGCATCTACCTAAATCTCTTCTTGCCACCATAATGCATATATGCAGAAGCCCAGCTGCCATACATATACATCTCTAGGGATCCAAGGATCAGTGTTTAGAGCACGCTCACTGCACGCTTCCAGTACACTGACCTAGCGGCCGATCTCTGTTTGTGAACATGTGACCACTGTGACAGCCAATTGCAATGATTACATGATCAGGAACATCTGGTATTAAAACCCACTTAGGCTCCTTTCACACGGAGCGGACCGTTTTTCGGTCCGCTCCGTGTGTCCGTCAGCTCAGCGGGGGGTCTCCGCTGAGCTGTCGGGCGGACGGGGCGGTCCCTATGGGGAGTCGGATGGAAACGGACCGTCTGTCCGTTTCCATCCGATCCGTTTGGCTGGACGGAAGAAAAATAGGACATTCTTCCGTCCGCAAAAACGGATGCGGATCGAGCGGACGTTAGCGGATGCATCATCCGCTAACGGATCCGCTCCCATAGGGACCCATTACAAGTCCGTAAACGGACTTGTAATGAGCGGACCGTTCGTCCGCTCGTGTGAAAGGGCCCTAAAAGAGTTATTTGGAGCTAACAGGAATGAGTTAAAGTATAACTAAAAGCAAAACTTGGAGAGGGGCTAAAACATCTGCCAGGTTTTTATTACTGTTTGTGTCCCCATTAAGGAGATGGACCCTCGCAATTAAACATGTGCAATTCATTTCGTTCCGAATTTGTTTTCTAACTAATTTTGACAAATTCGTTAATTTGGAAATATCCAAATTAACGAAAACCTGTTTAACATTTGGAAATTGGTACATTTGAAATTCGGAAATTCGGAAATCCGAAAATCCCCCAAAAATTGGAATATCTGAATTAATAACGAACTAATAATAACTTAACTATTACTAACTATTGAATTATAGGTATTGGAATTTCCTTTAAAATGTGTCTGTTAGTGAACGTAACGAATACCAATTTATCCGAAGTTACAAATTATCCGAAATAACTAATGTTGTATCTAAGCAAATGGAACGTAACGAACTAATAATAATAATAAATAATAATAATAAAACCTTTTTATTATTATTATTATTTATTGTTAATTCGTTACGTTCCATTTCTTTAGAGTGAGTGAGTAACTTATATAGCGCTGCAATTACGAACTAAATCGCCTCAATGCGCTTTGCATTCAGTGTCGTCATGATCCTTCAGAAGAGGTGGGTCTTTAGTTTTTTCCTAAAAGCCGAATCGTTTTCTTCCATGCGGATGGTCGTGGGTAGAGCGTTCCAGAGCCGAGGTCCTTGGACTGCAAATCTTCATTTTTCCTTAGATTTGTAGCAACATTTGGGAAATTGGAGGTTTTGGTTGGTTGACCGGAGAACGCGATTGGTGACGTAGGGTTTTATTTTCTCGCTTAAAAATTGAGGACCGTTTCCTTGTGAGCATTTCTGAGTGAGGCAGAGGGTCTTGAATGGGACCTGATCCTTTACGGCTAGCCAGTGGAGGGACCTCAAGACCAGGGAGATTGGTTTCCAAGTTTTTTTTACCTGTTACCAATCTGGCTGCCGTGTTCTGGATGCGGCATTCGTTATTTTGGATAATTTGTAACTTCGGATAAATTCGTTATGTTCACTAACAGGCGAATTTGAAAGGAAATTTCAATACCTATAATTTAATAGTGTGACAGGAAGTCAGGTAAATCTGTGTGTGTTTTCACAGATGGGAGATACATTTCTGCCTTGTTTAGACAATACACCAATTACTATTAGGCCTCGTACACACGAGGGGATATGTCCGCTGAAAACGGTCCGATGGACCGTTTCAGCAGACATCTCCGCTCGTGTGTATGGGCTAGCGGACAGATTTCTCCACCCGACAGATTTCAAAGCAAGCTTTGAAATCTATCCGGTGGGAATCTGTCCGCCCGACATGTCTGCTGGTTAGTACACTTACCAGCAGACATGTCGTCCCGCACCGCCGCCGCGCCGCCGCCGAATGTATTCGGCGCATGCGCGGAAGTGTTTTACTTCCTGGTGCGGTGACGTAGCGGTGACGTGGCGGCGTCAACGTCACCGCCGCGTCACCGCCCCGTCACCGCGCTGTCCGGCGGCGGGGAATTTGATCCGATGGTGTGTACACGCCATCGGATCAAACTCCCGATCGGACATATCCGATGGAAATGGTCCGCGGACCGTTTTCATCGGATATGTCCGATCGTGTGTACGAGGCCTTAGGCATCGGCTGCAGAGATGGCCAGAGAGGTTTGGGGCGTTGGAAGGCTTCAGCTGTTCAGAATGAAGCAATTAAAGCCTCTATTAAAGACAGCCTAAGGATGACGGCTGATTGCTGCATCCTGAGGCTTTGTGAGTTAAGGAGCAGTCACAAAGACTACTGAAGAGGTGAGGTGCTGGTTGATACTTTTTGTTTTCTGCTGTATGACCAGCAGTGTCTGCCCAGCAGTAGGCTGTGCCAGACTCCATAGGTAGGTTCCTGTGTTGGGAAGGTAGACGCCCCAAGTGGCCAGGGTTTATTTTATGTTTTGTTTTGTTTATGCTGTTTTGATGCTTGCACTTGTATCCAGCAATATGTAAAAATAAACCATATCATTTGTTTTCAACCATCCTCAACGGCCTTTTTGTACAGTTCAGTACATCCCCTACCGAGCTAATCCCTCACAATAGTTAGTTATTAGTTAGTTAGTTATTTTTTCGAATATTCCGATTTTTCTTTCTTATCTTTAGATTTTCGAATTTATGAAACTTACGAATTGCGATCATTCTGAATGACCTGAAAACCACAAAAAAAACAAAAACAAAACAAAAAAACAATGAAACGAAAAAGAACACATTTCCACTCTCAATATGTCCTGTTTTATCGTTTAACGTGAAAGAAAATCCCAAATTTTTGGTCTCACCAGAAGAGGAATAGAAGGAAAAGCTTCCAATGGGGACTCTAGTTCTGTTGACCCTGGTGAGGATTCCCACCCCATTCCTGTTTTGGCTATGAGACAGGAAGGAAAAGGAAATCTCCCCAATAGGACACAGGTGGCAAATAACACATTGTTGCCTTTTGTTCTACTTTAAATAAAGCAAATACCACTTTACATGTTCTTTATATCCAACAAATGGTGTTGGTGCCCCTGCAAAGAGCAGATTGCGGATACAACCAACACCATTTTGCATGAAAACTAGAGGACTTTCAAATGCTACTGATTCCATAATTCTGCATTTCTATGCGGGCGGCTATTGCATTAATATTCTGCTCCAGACTTCCCTCATTTCACACAAGGATTATATCCTGTGTAAAATAGCATTCCGAATCAGGACGGGAAGCAGGTCCTGTGATCATACATGTGTGTTCTGGTACACTTTGTACTTTTGTTTTTGATTGCTAAAAGCCTAAAAAGTTATTTTGGATACAAGCTATTACGGATCCTTTTGTATTTCTCCTTCAAAGACTGTGCTGTAATTTAAATATCAATCACACATTTATCTGCCTTTTGCTTTGACAGAGCCCAGCGGTTTTGCTGTTATAATAAGATAAGATACTAACGTGCACACATATGGATGGAGCATTTAAAGTGCACCTGTCGTTTTGTAAAGCGAAACAATAATAAAATATTAAAAAATAGTTAGGAGGGTAGACATTGTCTTTTTAATATGAAGGTTTTAGGACATGGTTGGTCAGTGTACAGGGACAGATCTAGGGGGGTTGTACCCCCCCCCCCACAGAATTCAGTGGTGCCCCTCCAGGACCAGTGTCATTGGTGGCATTAGATGGGCTGGGGGGCATCAGCATGCAACCTGGGCTCTGCCAAGTTGGTAATGCTTTATAGTGCCCTGTCCCTATCCACCGCACTGCATCCCTTGTTTCCATGGTGTATGGGGTGGACTAAGATATATGGCGTTATTTATTGAGCATTATGAAAGAGGTACTATGTTATGAAGAAGGGGGCTCTGTTGTGATGGGGGAATGTGAGGGACTGTTGTGATCAGGGGCGGCCCGGTCCATTAAGGGTGCTGCCTCACCTTTTCATGCGTCCAGCCCCTTTCAGGACACCGGCATATGGATTCCAATGTGGGGAGACTGTTTTTTAAGCACCAATTAGAGCTAGAGGTTCTAATAGGCTTCAATATATGGTGTGTTTGGGTCGTAGAGATTGCGCTCCAATCCCACCAAGGCATGTTACGACAGAGAATGAATATTTTTTTGTTGTAACATTTATCCTCCTCCCGGCCAATCGGAAAGCAGGTTTTGACACCGGTCCCCCAATTTGCAGAACCTCCCAGGTGATTCTATTGGATACCTAGGAGGAGAAGGGGAGGAGCTGGAGGCCGCCATGGAGTAGAGGACTGTTGCTCGCTGCACCATGCTGCCTGCCACCCACCACGATTGGGTAAGTGCTGGGCCGACTGGCAAACAGTGGGGGTGGGGGGGTGGGGGACTCCCCCCCCCTCCAGAAAAACACCATCACTTCATTGTGATGTTGATGTCTATGTTGTGAGGGAGGAGCTCTGTTATGCTGGGGAAACTCTGTTGTGATGGGGATATACTGTTGTGGTAGGGGGACACTGCTGTGACAGGGGACTCCAATAGGAAGTTGGACTCTGATGGAAAGAGGGCAACTTTAATTTGAAGGTGGTGATGTAATGGGGGGGACATTGATGTAAAAAGGGTTGACTCTGAAGTGCTAGGTGGAATCCAATATCATGGGAGAATGCTAATGTATCCAGGGCATCCATTACAGATGCCAGTGGCCTTCAGCCCAATAAATACAGTCCAGGACCGGGGTGACTTTGTAATTTGCATACTTGCATTTAGGGAATGAGGAGAGGATACAAATATAGCGTGTTGGCATTATGCCCTTTTGACATTTCTACTGCACGCCCAGATCAAACAGGCTAGATCCAGCCCAGGAAGGGTACCTACTTTTCCTACCTACCCTCATTAAAGCTTAATGCCGCGTACACACGGTCGTTTTTTGCGATGAAAACAAACGTCGTTTTTTAAAACGTCATTTAAATTGATCGTGTGTGGGCAAAACGTCGTTTTTTGTCTTAAAAAAAACGACCAAAAAAAAATTCCAACATGCTTGAATTTTTTGTGTCGTTTTTCAAAACGTCGTTTTTTGTTTCACAAAAAGTCACCGTGTGTAGCAAAAACGTCGTTTAAAACGACGTTTTTCAACCCGCGCATGCCCAGAAGCTAGTTATGAAGCGAGCTTCAATGGAAAAGTGTGGGGAACGTAACCTCGCTTTTTGTGAAAAAACGATGGTGTGTATGCAACATCGTCTTTGAAAGTGACGTTTCAAAAACGTCGTTTTTTACTTCACAAAAAACGTCGTTTTTTTTCATCGCAAAAAACGACCGTGTGTACGCGGCATAACTTCCGGCAGATATAAAAGCCCAAATATTTCCTTTGTAAAAGTCTGATAGAGCCAAGTGAAATATTCTGTATTTCAGGGTATGGGGAGCACATGGTTCTCTCCATAGCTCCCCACCATGTGGACTGGTTAGCCAATCAGCTTGTCCAAGATCTGCCACATGGTGGTCGGTTCCAGAGCTCTGTGTAAGCTCTAGCACAGAGATTTTTCACTTGGCTCCAGTTGACATGCAAGGTGGTGGGGTAAAATAAGTATCCACATTTAATACAACAGGTCTTCTAAAGGCCTATACACACGATCGGACATTCCGACAACAACGGTCCGATGGACGTGTTTTATCTGACAGTCTGTATGCTCCATCAGACAATTGTTTGCTGTGTATGCTCTCCAACTTTACGACAACAAATGTGTTACGTCGGATCATCCAATCGTGTGTACACAGATCCATCAGACTAAAATCCAAAGTACAAACACGCATGCGCCAAACCAATGCTAAACATCAGACAACAATAGCACAAGTTGCCCAAAGGGTGGCGGTAAAGAGCTGAAAAACCGAGTGGTTTGGTGAATGTTGGCTGAAAAAGTTTTGCTGTGTGTATGCAGAACAAGTTCATGGCCAGCGTCCCTTTGGACAAAAATCCACAGAAAAGTCAGATGGAAGTCCGATCGTGTGTATGAGGCTTAATGCCGCGTACACACGATAATTTTTCGGCATGAAATTTTATTTTTTTTCAAAAACTGCTTGCCGACCGCCCACCGCAGTTATACGGCGGGACAGTGGCACTGCTGCGCGAGAGCACGTAGCTCTACGACCTCTCTTTAGCAGCTTGTAGTCCCCCGAGTCTCGCGTGCGTGCCCGGCGGGCACGATCACCGCCGGGCACGCGCGCTCGTTCGTTAGAGAGCGGGGACCGGGAGCTTTGTGTGTAAACACAAAGCTCTCTGGTCCTGTCAGCGGGGAAACGCTGATCTCCTGTTCATACAATGTATGAACAGAAGATCAGTGATTTCCCCTAGTGAGGCCACCCCCCCCATACAGTTAGAACACACCAGGAACACACTTAACCCCTTCCCCGCCCCCTAGTGTTAACCCCTTCCCCGCCCCCTAGTGTTAACCCCTTCACTGCCAATGGCATTTTTATAGTAATCCAATGCATTTCTATAGCACTGATCGCTATAAAAATGCTAATGGTCCCAAAAATGCCAATGTCTAAAAATGTCCGATGTGTCACCAAATGTGTCTCGATGTGCTGAAAATAATGTCTCGGTGCTGAAAAAAAAGGCTGATCCCCGCCATTACTAGTAAAAAAAAAATATTAATAAAAATGCCATTAAACTACCGCCTTTTTTGTAAACGCTATACATTTTGCGCAAACCAATCAATAAACGCTAATTGCGATTTTATTTTACGAAAAATATGTAGAAGAATACGTATCGGCCTAAACTGAGGAAAAAAAAAGTTTTTTTATATATTTTTTGGGGATATTTATTATAGCAAAATGTAAAAAATATTGCATTTTTTTCAACATAGTCGCTCTATTTTTGTTTATAGCGCAAAAAATAAAAACTGCAGAGATGATCAAATACCACCAAAAGAAAGCTCTATTTGTGGGGAAAAAAGGACGCCAATTTTGTTTTGGAGCCACGTCGCACGACTGCGCAATTGTCAGTTATATATCAGACAGGAGGCTCATATCTTATGCATTATCTTTCTTTACTAATGCTCATAGCAGAAATACAGTGAAACGTTCAAATAACCTAAAAACTTAAGAACTACAACTCCCAGCAGGCCCTGGGCTCAGTTAGCCCCTCCCCGATCATAGACTGCATATAAGGGCCTGCCTGAGGTAAACTAGTCCTCTTTCTTTCTGCTCATGGCAGCTTTCAGATGAGTACCTTTTACTATTGTTTTTTATTGGAGTGCAGCTGTCTCTGTGTGAGGCGGTGGGAGTGAGGGGGGACTCCTCACCCCCTCCCCTGCTGGCGTCACATGGTGACATATTCATTTTAATTTATATTCATTTGTATTCATTCTAACTGAAATACTATTTTATACCTGCTTTTGGTACATTACTCCGTTTGTGTGTATGGTCGTTTGGGCACCTCACTGTACCTCCTATTGTGCGGACACCTACTGCCGACGCCGCATTTCCTCCTCTCTCTCCTCTCCCTCTTTTGCGCCTGTCCTCCCCGCGTATCGAGCGCCGTCGCTTAGACGCCGCCATCTTCCCTTCTTCCCCATTACCTCGGCGCGCTCCGGGGGCGGAGCCTTTCGGCTCCCTCGAGGACAGCCAATCACGGCTCAACAGGACGTAGTCTCGCGAGACTTCGTCCCAGAGCACAGGGATCGCGGGCTTTCTTCCTCACGGCGACCAGTGCGACGCTGACTGAGGAAGGAGAGGAGCCTGTTCACCATCTCCCTCAGGTTTTTTCCTTCTGGGCACGTTAGGGTACTATTAGTGCGCTCGGATCGCGATTTCTATAACAATCTTTACAATCCTTGTCCCTATATTCCCCAACACTGCAGAATTTATTCCGGCTGGGGGCTTATTCCTTTTCCTACATCACACTGCCATAAAACTACAGTGTAATAATGGCTGAGGAACATCTAACTACCCCCCCTAGAGGAGAGGGCTTTTCTCTTGAATCTGTTCAATTCATGTCAGCCAAACAAATACAAGACTTGATCAATAGGTCAGTTCAGACGGCTCTGGCCTCGGCCATCCCGCCCGCAGGTTCACACCTTGCAATGTCTAACCAACCCGCCCCCCCACCCCAGAGTGGCGAACCACCAAGTAAAAGGGGGAAAGTTACACGTAAACTGAAACATACTTTGGCGGCACCCGACTCCCCGACAGGGGAAGTAAACAATATGTTGCAGGCAGTTCCTCCCTCGGTCTGCCAACCCCAGCATCTAACAGACTCTGATCGACCCCTGGGCCTCAGGGAGTTAACAAACGAGAGGCATAAATCCTCTAAAAGGAACAAACCCGATTCTTACATTGACTCCTCCGACGAGGACTCACCAGACATGTTAGAGGATAAAGAGTCTGACGGCTATGAGTCCGATGATAGTAACAAAGATGCTGGGGATACGGCGTTTATTCCCAACGCCACCCCTGCCACGCAGGGTGAAGTGGTCCTTGACGGCCTGGGGGAACCCTTTTTCCACCCTGACGCCATCTCCCACCCAAGATCAGGCGAATGGTCCCCCCTCCCTCAAGTTTCCCAATACGTGGAACTTTGGGTCAGGAAATCCCTAGACAGATCAGCCCGAAATAAGCTACGTTCTGAATGCCCTAGACCCTTCATCCCCAATAAGGTGGTGGCTACTCCAGAAGTAGACCCCATCCTCGCCAAATATCTGGCGAAGTCAGGTAAACTCCCTAAAAAAGGGATCGAACGTTCCTTTAAACTAATCCAGGAACGCATTTTAGACCTGATAGGCCCTTTGACAAAAATTCTCAACCTATCCGAACAGGCGGCCGCCTCAGGCCAATCTGTGGACTTAATCCAGTTACGCGGATGGGCCCAGAGGGCTATCTGCCTAGCAGGCACAGCCAACACCTCCTGTTCAGTGGAGAGACGCCGCTCCATTCTGATGTGGCTAGACCCCCAACTCTCCCACCTAGCCGAAACCGAACCCGGTCCCTCAGCAGTGGGCATGTTGTTTGGGGACAACTTAATGAAAGACATTAATAGATTTGTGGGCCTGTTCACAGGACTCGACAAAGCTCAGACTTCCCTTAAAAGATCAGGGGCGAATAGAGTTTTTTCCAGGGCCGGCAGAAGTAGAGGCCGATCTGCCGGCCGCCTACCCTCCTATAGGCCACAGGGCAGATATACCCAATACCAACATGCTCCTCCTTCCTACTCCGCCCCGGTGGCGCAACCAGCACCGTTTTTCCCACCCCGAGGCAGACCCTGGCGTGGACGTGGCGGACGCGGCTACCCCCGTTCCCGTCCCCCTACCGGTGAGTATACCCTACACTCCGCACTCACACATTCCTGTGGGGGGTCGCCTGAAGTATTTTACCCACGCCTGGTCGGCGATTACGGCAGACCCGTGGATACTACAGACTGTCACAGGGTTTCTAATAGAGCTTCTGTCGCCACCAGTCCTAGACACCTTACCTCCTCCCATCAGATTTGCTTACCAAAACGTTGTCCTCATAGACAACGAGATGTCAGAACTCAGGGCCAAGCATGCAATCCTAGAGGTAGAAAACTCATCCCCGGGGTTCTTGAGCAATCTCTTCCTGGTACAGAAAAAAGGGGGTGGTTTCCGTCCCGTGATAAACCTCAGGGACCTAAATCAACATGTCTGTTACAGACATTTCAAGATGGAGGGTATTCACTTCCTCCGAGATCTCTTGCAACCGGGAGACTGGTTGGTGAAGGTAGACCTGAAAGACGCCTACCTCACCGTTCCGATCCACCCAGAGTCACAACACCTCCTCCGCTTCTTATGGAGAGATCGAACGTGGCAGTTTACCTGCCTCCCATTCGGCCTGTCATCGGCACCTTGGTGTTTCACCAAACTGATGAAACCCGTGGTGGCATCACTACGGAGCAGAGGGGTACGTCTGATCATTTATCTAGACGACCTCCTCATCATGGCCCATTCCAAAAATCTAGCCTCCCTTCATATGTCATGGGCGGTCTCATTGTTACAGAACCTGGGCTTCTTAATCAACCTAGAGAAGTCGATCCTGGTCCCGGCCCAGGAGATGGAGTTCTTAGGTTTCCTGGTAGACACCAATCTATCCGTCCTCCGTCTCCCTCTCCCAAATCCAAGTTGGCCCTCATACGCAAGGAAATCAGAGCGGTTCTCCGCAAGGGTTCCTTATCCTTAAGAGTTCTGGCCCGCTTAGTGGGACTGCTAGCGTCCTCCATCCAGGCCATCTTCCCGGCTCCTCTTCACTACAGGGCCCTTCAGAGACTCAAGATTATGCACTTGCGTCAGGGCCTCAGGTACGCGGACGAGATTCAACTTTGCCCGGAGGCCACGGAGGAGCTACATTGGTGGCTTCGACACGCCGTCGAATGGAACGGCAAGACCATTTTCAATTCCGGTCCCGACATCATCATAGAGTCGGACGCGAGTCGTCGCGGCTGGGGCGCTCGCTGCGGGGAGGCTTCCACGGGTGGGACATGGTCCACCTCAGAAGCAGAGCTACACATCAATGCCTTGGAACTTCTGGCAGCTTACTTTGCAGTCAAGAGCTTCTTACCACACGCATCCAACTGTTGTGTGTTGTTCCGCATGGACAATGTGGCAGCGGTTCAATACGTCAACCGCTTGGGTGGCACCAGATCCAGGATCCTGGCAGATCTTGCGAAGGAATTCTGGCACTTCTGCCTTACACGCAACATTGTCCCTATCGCGGAGTATATTCCAGGGGTCTCCAACACGGTGGCCGACTGGAATTCACGTCACCTTGCCGATTCCAGCGACTGGCGACTGGACCGTTCTGTATTCCTTCGCTTAAGTCGGCTTTGGGGCCCTTTATCTGTGGATCTCTTCGCTTCCCGTCTCAACCATCAGTTACCCCGCTTCTTCAGCTGGAGGCCGGACCCGGAAGCCTCCGCGGTAGACGCTTTCCGTCTCATTTGGCCGGGAGGAACGCACTACGCTTTTCCCCCCTTCCAAATGATCTCCAGAGTTCTCCTCCAGGCGGCGAACCAACGAGCATCGGTCGTGCTAGTCACACCTTGGTGGCCGACACAACCTTGGTTCCCTCTCCTCCTGGGAATGGCCGTGGATTTCCCCAGGCTGATCCCCCACTTCCCACACCTGCTGACCAACCCCACCAGGGGCCCTCATCCCCTGATCACGGAAGGCAACCTCCACCTTCTGGCATGGTTGATCTCGGGGTCCCGGACACGGATAGCAGCCTTTCAAGAGCAGCTAAGGATCTCCTCGCCGTGGCCTGGGCCCCTGGGACTAGATCAGCTTACCGATACGCCTGGCACCTCTGGGTGCGTTGGTGTGATCAACGGCAGGTCGATCCCATACATGCCCCTGTGCCCATAGTGGTGAACTATTTGGCGGATTCCTTTGAGTCCGGCAAGTCTTATAGTTCCATCAACATTTACCGTTCGGCTATCTCGGCGTATCATGTCCCGGTAAACTCCCTACCTGTGGGGAAACACCCTCTGGTATGTAGGCTGCTAAGGGGTATTAGATTCAATCGCCCACCTAGGCCTAGATATCAGACAACCTGGGACGTCTCCAAGTTACTCAGCATTTTTGCATCATGGGAGGACAACGACGCCCTCCCCCTTAAACTATTGTCATACAAATTGACTGTGCTACTCTGTCTAGTTTCCATCAAGCGCGTCTCAGATGTGAGAGCGTTAGACATTTCTAGACGACAATTCTCACCTCAAGGGGTCAACTTCTCGGTGGTCCGTAGGACCAAAACGGGTATCCACTCTGTCTTTTACCCGTTCTTTCCCGCACATCCCCAACTCTGCGTGGTACGCTGCCTACAGGCATACGAAGCACGGACAACTACCCTCCGTTCTCCGAACTTCTCTCAGCTCCTAATCTCGTATGTAAAACCTCATCATCCAGTCTCTTCCGCTACATTAGCGCGATGGGTACGATCAGCCATGGAGATGGCGGGCATAGACACCTCCCTGTTCGGGGCTCACTCTTCTAGGGGTGCTATGGCCACAAAAATCGTCTCCTCCGGAGGCTCTCTCTCTGACTTGCTCCTGGCGGCTGATTGGTCTTCCGAGACAACCTTCCGCCATTTTTATTTCAGACCGGGGGACCACATATCCATGTCAATTCTGTGATTATTATCTGTACTGTATATAACGTTAACACTGCTCTGTTAGCTTTGAACTTGCATAAGATATGAGCCTCCTGTCTGATATATAAATTGAGATTTTCCTAGCTTGTGACGGAAAATATTAGTTATATGAAGACAGGAGGCGAGTATCTTCCCTCCCTTCCCTACCCTATTACCATTCTGGTTTCTTTCAGGATACTGAACGCTACGATCATGGTCCTGAAGACGGCTGATCGGACGGCTGCGGAGGTTTGAAGTTCCTATAGTCCCCGTTGGGATGAAGTTGATCCGCGTTCGGATATGTTCCCTGTTGGTTTTCACCAGACCCGGATGCCTGGCTGGTCCGGCCGAAGAGTTCCAGACGACGACGGAGATGTCCGGGTGGAGTTCCTGCTCCTGGTTATGGTGCTTAGCATCAAGAAAGAGGACTAGTTTACCTCAGGCAGGCCCTTATATGCAGTCTATGATCGGGGAGGGGCTAACTGAGCCCAGGGCCTGCTGGGAGTTGTAGTTCTTAAGTTTTTAGGTTATTTGAACGTTTCACTGTATTTCTGCTATGAGCATTAGTAAAGAAAGATAATGCATAAGATACTCGCCTCCTGTCTTCATATAACTAATATTTTCCGTCACAAGCTAGGAAAATCTCAATTTAAAGCGACGCACTGCCGAATCACAAAAAGTGCTCTGGTCATTGGGCAGCAATATGGTCCGGGGCTAAAGTGGTTAAAATGATCGTGTGTGGGCTTCACATCATTTTTCAGGTTCTGAAAAACGACAAAAAAAAAAATTCGAACATGCTGCATTTTTTAACGTTGTTTTTCGGGTTGTAAAAAATGATCGGTTGTGGGCTAAAACGACATTTTAAACCCGCGCATGCTCAGAAGCAAGATATGAGACAGGAGCGCTCGTTCTGGTAAAACTACCGTTCATAATGGAGTAAGCACATTCATCACGCTGTAATAGACAAAAAAGACAGAAAAGAAAAGCGAGAATCGTCTTTTACTAACACAGAATCAGCTAAAGCAGCTCAAAGGCGAATAGAACTTCCGTCATACGTGTTGTACGTCACCACGCTTTGCTCATCATTTTTTTTAAACGATGGTGTGTGGGCATTGTCGTTTTTAATGATGAAGTTGGAAAAACTTCGTTTTCGGACATGCTGAAAAACAACGCTTTTTTTCATGCTGAAAAATGATCGTGCGTACGCGGCATAAGACTTTGCATCCCTGTATATTTAAAGCCCAGCAATACACAGAGACAGAAGCTTGTGCATCCAAGATCCAACACCCAAATAGTAACTTGCAGTGCATATACCTTTACATTGAGGAGATGAAGCAACCTCTCAACGAACGAATGGTTCATCTTAGTAGGGAAAATTCTACAAGTCAGGATTCAAGCAGTTTTCTACATTCTAAGGAAAGGGACATTCTTTTGAGGACAGTGAGGTACACATTTTGGACAAAGAGGACAACTGGTTCACAAGAGGCGTGAAAGAGGTTATCTATGGCAGACTGAAAGAACCATCAATAATGAAGCTCGGGGCTTCCATACACCATTTGTCTTCCACATATAATGCCATTTTAAGCTCCCTACCCCAGCATTTTGACAACAATTCACACCTTCAGCCATTTATAAAGCCTTCTTGACACCAAGGTTGGAATTATCTAACTAGAACGAGATGGTTCCACAATTTTCACACCTCCCTTCCAGTCCTCAGACAAAATAAATAAATAAAACATCTGCCATATTAATTGGATCAAGGGAAGGTGCTACCTTTTGAATATATGTATGTGATGGGGTAATTTTCCCGACATTCATTAGAACTGAAATCGCTCGGACAAGCTACATAAGTCTTCAATATTACAGAACAAGTCAAGTTGAATGTGACAACTACTAATGCCGCGTACACACAATCGGTTTTACCATCGGAAAAAACCTTGGATAGTTTTTACGATGGAATTCCGCTCAAGCTTGGCTTGCATAGACAGGGTCAAACAAAAGTTCTCTGAACTTTCATCTGCCAAAACAGTCACCCCGTGACCAAGTCCCAATAGAGACAAAACATTGGAAGGGGGCGTTCTGACGTCACCGCATCACGTGTGTAGGACCCGGAAAAGACGGGTACACGGCTTACGATTTTATGCTGCATGATTGCTCTGCATTTTTGATTGATGTGCACATCTGTTTTTATTTAATAAATGCTCCTAAGGTTTTACGCTATGTGAGTCTCCCTTGCCTTCTTATGTATTTCCCGAGTGTTGACACTTCCTAAGGATTTTTCTATTGATAAGGATTCCCCTTAAACACCTTGACTGAGTGGATGTTTATTTGGATCTCTGCTGTGTTTGATCTCTTTGAGATCTGAGGCTCTGGTAAGGGTCAGTGTTTGATGGTGGTGGAGGTTCTTTTTCGTCATAGTTATTGCACCGTTCTGTGGACCAACTGCACATTGGGCAACACTATCATCTTTTTTTCTGTTTTGGACTATATTTTTTTCACAATTGTGCTTTTCAATTCACTATTGTGTTTTTGCTTTTGACACCCATTTAATGTCATGTATTTATTGTATCACTGTGTTTATACCCAGTTTATGTGTATACCTCATTAGGCACAGTACATTTTAATCACAGCACAACTCCTTTTTTCCTTTACAGATACAGTGGAACCTCGGATTACAAGCATAATCCGTTCCAGGAGAATGCTCGTAATCCAAAGTACTTGCATATCAAAGCAAGTTTCCCCATTGAAGTCAATGGAAACAAAAATAATTAGTTCTGCATTGACTTCAATTACATGCATTACTGCATGCGGCCAGAGGTGGGGGGCACTGGAGAGCCTCGGAAATGGACGGAAAGGCCCAAGGACACCTCGGGCTGACCTCGGCAAACCTCGGAAAGACTCAGCCGAGCCAGAGGTCAGCCGAGCCACCCTCGGGCCTTTCTGTGCATTTCGAACGGCGCCGTTCGGCTCTGCTCGGCTCCGGCGCCCCCCACCTCAGGCCAAACGCGGTACTGCACACCGATTTGGCCAGAATCCTGCTCGTTTTGCAAGACAACACTCGCAAACCGAGTTACGATTTAAAAAAGTACAGTGCTCGTATTGCGAAACCCTTTGTTAACCGCGTTACTCGCAATCCGAGGTTTCACTGTAAGGGTCCTTACACACGGAGCGGTCCGTTTTTCGGTCCGCTCCGTGTGTCCGTCAGCTCAGCGGGGGGTCTCCGCTGAGCTGTCGGGCGGACGGGGCGCTCCCCGCACACTGTGCAGGGACCGTCCCGTCTCTCCTCCGCTCTCCCCTATGGGGAGTCGGATGGAAACGGACCGTCTTTGGCCGGACGGAAGAAAAATAGGACATTCTTCCGTCCGCAAAAACGGATGCGGATCGAGCGGACGTTAGCGGATGCATCATCCGCTAACGGATCCGCTCCCATAGGGGCCCATTACAAGTCCGTAAACGGACTTGTAATGAGCGGACCGTTCGTCCGCTCATGTGAAAGGGGCCTTAGTCTTCTAAGCCAATATTACAATTTTTTTTATATGCCTTATTAAAGCAGGTATAGATATAAATCCTAAATGAAATTGTGAGTTGAGGATTTCAAACAGCAGTGCTATTGGCCCATCCTCCAAGCAGTGTGTATTTTACCTGTGAAATTATTTGATATCAGTTGACATCATTGTCCTTTTCAGCATCAGAAAGTGGCTGGGGTAAAGGCACTGGGCCTATAAGGTGGTATGTTTGTTCCCTGCCCAGAGCACAGTAATATAAAATTATTTGTCTGCAGTACATAGAGTTCAGTATGCTGAGAAGAAGAATCGAAGTAAAGTTTAATTTTAGCGCATTGAAACGACTAGGAAAAAAAAAGGCAAGATACAAAGGTTAAGTCCGTCAGCGGAGCCGCTCCCTTAATAATACAGAGGAGAAACCGATCCAATGTCTTTCTATTAAGAATGAGACTGAGCGGCAGTGAATGTGGGAATTTTCTTTTTGTTTCACACTCTGGGCTATAAAATATATAATTTTACCAACAGCGCTATTCATGTTCCCGCGCATTGTTCTGACTTTAGAAATTTGGCAGCCATGTGAGACGGCTGCAAATTACACCAACACAAATGTTCCTTTCTGGATTTGAAAGCCATCTGTTAACCCTATGAGGGAATTCCTGGGAGGGGGAGCATTATCACCATAGCTGGGAAATGTCTGTAAAACATGATCTCGAAATTTGCTACAATATCACACCTGTAGGAAAACAGAGGTGCAAAATCACCATCCTTGCTTTAAAGCTACATTTCAGCTACAGTGGGCAGGGCCATCTTTTCACATGGGCGCGCTGGGCAGTTGCCCGGGGGTCCCACTTGCCTGTGTTAACGGGCTGTCGCTGCAACTGGGAACAATGCAACTGACAACACAACAGCACGCGCAGGGAGCACAGGAACGTATTAGCTCCTCTGTTATTTTTTGCACTTATCGGGCCAGATCCACAAAGAATTACGCCGGCGTATCTACAGATACGCCGACATAATTCCAATTTTCCGCCGGCGTATCTTTGTTTTGTATCCACAAAACAAGATACGCCGGAATTACGCTAAGAAACGACTGGTGTAACATTATTACACCGTCGTCGCCTAGGTGCATATTTACGCTGGACACTAGGGGCGCTTCCGTCTATTTCCAGAGTAAAATATGCAAATGAGCGAGATATGCAAATCCACGAACATACGAGCAGCCGGTGCATTCCATTTACGTCGTTTGCGTAAGCGTATCTCCGGCGTAAAGCTACCCCAGCTATATGGAGGCGCAGCCAATGTTAAGTATGGACGTTGGGCCAGCGTAGAATTTTCCGTCGTTTACGTCATTTGCGTAACCCGTTCGCGAATAGGGAATTGCGTAAATGACATTTTCATTGACTATTTGTGACGTGATTTCACGCATGCGCACTGGGATACGTCCACGACCGGCACATGCGCAGTTAAAAAAAAGCATTGTTTGCATTGGGTCATTCATAATTATAATAAAACACGCCCCCTACTGGTAAATTTGAATTACACCTGCGAACGCCAGCCCATTTACGCTACGCCGCCGTAAGTTTCAGCGCCATTTCTTTGAGGATAAGGAAAACGCCGCTGTGACTTACAGCGGCGTAGCGTAAATGGGACACGCCGCGCGGGCGGCCAAGGTATGTGGATCTGGCCCATCATACGGAAATCACAAAACACTTTCAACCGGATATTTAACACACCAAAAAGGAAACAAATAAAGGAAGATCATTGTTGGGGTTTACATCCACTTTGTTGCTCTTTTTCTGGCTAACAAGGTGACAGCAAACACCCTGCAGTGTTTTATCTGTAGCGCCTGGGTACTTTTCAGAACCGGTGCTAGTGTAAATTTAGAGGGGGTCAGAGAGTTAAGTGACTCTGACCAGGTTAATTTGTTTAAATGTGGAGCCTTTGTCTCAGCGTTGGCTGTGCTGTGGGTTCATTCTGTCATTCTGGTCGGCAGGTAATATCCACATAATCCACAGACATCTCCCCCACTGTAATATCCACAGACCATCTCCCCCACTGTAATATCCACATCTCCCCACATCTCTCCCCACTGTAATATCCACAGACATCTCCCCCTGTAATATCCACAGACATCTCCCCAACTGTAATATCCACAGACATCTCCACCCCACTGTAATATCCACAGACATCTCCCCCACCCACAGTAAATATCCACAGACATCTCCCCCACTGTAATATATCCACAGACATCTCCCCCACTGTAATATATACAACCACAGACATCTCCCCCCCTGTAATATCCACAGACATCTCCCCCACTGTAA